>CAJQZP010000518.1:1710000-2910000 GCA_907164705.1 Parnassius apollo | reverse complement strand
ATCTAACTTACACATTGTTTATGCTCCGTGTCTATTTGCAAAAAAAAGCTGCTAAAATTGTACAGAGGGTATAGATTGCGTGCGTTCAGTTTTGTTACAATGTCGCCAGGAGACACCATATTACACTAGTTCTAATTGAGAAAAAAAAAATACTAAGTATGTCCAAACAATTTACTTTGAAGTATGCATGTTTTCTACACTCATTGCATCATTTTAAGTCACCTGCCTACTTGTATGATAAACTTTCTCCAAAAAACATCAAATGTAAATCTCTAAGGGATAGGGGATACTATCTAAATGTCCCGAAACTGCTGTTAGTTGGTGCCAGAGGCTGCTTTAAGCGTACCGCAGCCAAAATATGGAATGATTTACCACCGCCATTTCGATCGTCGTAAGGCACTCGATGCCGAGGTTCCGCATAAAAATATCGCGACTGGCTGCTCCACAGGCAGCCATTTGCACTTACTGACTATAAGCTTGCTTAATAAGTGGCCCTTTCGAAAAATACATATACGTTAACTTTTTATTTTGCTGTACAAAAGCTAAGATTTTTACTATAATTTTAAGATAAGATACCTACTACTATATGCAGACTACCATGCATGAATGATTAGGCTATGGTAGAATAACAGGGTCTGTGGGTCTCCTACATTCACTGAGCCATAGACCATTTTGTCTCCAACTAGCATAAGATTAGTTTATGTAGATGAATTTGTACTTCTTTTTAAGACAAATAAAGACTTTTATTTATTTATTATCCGCAACATTTTGTCGGGGAATACCCAAACAAAGGACTCGCTAGTTTTTTTTTATCACATATTGGGTTGCCAAATAATATCAAAGTTTCCGCCAGATTCCAATAGATATTTTTAAGCGCTTAGATATAGAAAAACGATATTTAGATCCTAGAATTGCACTAAATCTAGCGCCGAATTCGCTGAAATGGCGACACTGGTCTTCGCGCTGCCCCTATTGACGTGCAGTCGTGACTCGTGACTTTGTATACTCACTATATGCACTGTTTACACTTCGTCGTTTATCCGCGCCAATTTGAAGTAGGAAAATTCGTTTCAGAGGAGATAGCATGAGATTTTATAAAAAAAGTGCACGTCGACAGTGACGAGTCAAACTCACTATGCTATTTCAAATGCATCAAGTTTTGAAGAAAGGTCGGAGATTAAAAAAGTCTGATTCCTCTTATGATTATAAATAAAACTGCAGTCAAAATTGCTTACTCTTGAATCTCTTCTCTTATTTAAAAATAAATAACTCTGAGAACAATTTTTCATTCAAGTATTATACAAATTCAACTTTCATTGTCATTATTTTTAATTTTTTATTTTATATTTTATAAAAAAATTATATCATTATGAAAGTTCTGATTTATGGAATGTTGATTGATTATGGTTCACTTAGAATGATTTCAACCTTTCATCGCTCTATTGTCACATGACGACTAATACAATATTTATTTGTCTAACAAATAATTATTGGTTTTAAATATCCGATTTTCAATTTCATGCTATGTATAAAAAAGTTGGTTATTGAACATGATCGAGTAACGTTAAAATGGTCATATTGTTTGTTATCAACTATAAGCTCTAAAATGTTTAAAGTATGTGCACGACCAGAAAATGGGCAGCAGCATCTTCCTGGTATATCAGCTGAATTAAAAAAATGCGGTTGTCAACTCTGTGGCAATAATGACAAATATCCTAAAGGCAATCTATTGATGAGGTCTATGTTCAGCAGTTGACATTTTATAGGCTGTAATGGTAATAGGAAATAGACTTATGATATTATTATTATGTCTTGTGATTATATTATTACAATAATATAATAAACTTACAAACACCACTCTCTAGAAAGGGGCAAAGCGTAGACAGAGAATGCTATAGAAAAAGTGATATCTTTTGTCGCAGTCACACAAGAGAAGGAGCAACTTACGCCGATGTTGTATAAAGAAATGAAAAAGAACGATGAGATTTTTTGTCTCGCTGATCGTGCCGCGTTTTTCAAGCGAAAGCATTTTTAGTAAACCACTTTGAAAAAAAAGCGTGATAAATTCTTTGTATAAAATACTGTTTTACGTGTTTTATTTTAAGTATTTCATATTATATTTTGTTGTGAACAATTTAGACGTAGTTCAGTATCTTCTTTCTTTAAAATTAAAACACAACCTACATAAATACAGTCCACTTAGCTCTCATTCATTACACAATTTAGATAGTTATCACAATTTTTTAGTTTCTTCATTCTTCACAAAAGTAAATTACAATAAATAATTAGTGAAATACAGTCCACTTAGCTCTCTATCCACTACAATATCTATTGATGATAATCGTTAATAGCAGTGTTCCTTTTCAGGCTTACTTTACGTGCTAATTTCTAGTTTTATTACTAGTTGTGTAAATTTTTCCTCACACTTGTAACCCCAAATATAGTGACGTATTTTTGTCTCTTTCTGCGACACTCTTTGCCGGTGTCTATAGGATTATCTGTCTACGGGGTAAAGCGAGTGTGCGGCTTTCTTATCTATTCTATATAGACTATTTCTGCTTTTCAAACTGACATCGGCGCTAAATCGGACTTCGATTGTGTTTTGTGTTGCGTTATTTTTACTTTTGGTGCATAATAATACCTAAACGTGGACAAACGTTGAAAAGTGGAGCCCGTGAGTTAATCATCAAGTTAAAAAATTACTTTGATCGGGAGCGGCAAAATGGCGGACCCCTGTTACCTGTCGAACAAGTACAAGAACGCGTCTCTCAGGCGCTTGGAGTTAGCAAACGAACGATAACAAATATTAATAAAGAAAAGTTCGGCTCTACTGGCACGGAAGATAATATTTTACGTACTCCGAAGAAGAAACGTGGAACTAAACCCGTGACAGATATTGACACCTTTGACGCCGATGCAATCAGAAATCATATATATGGTTACTATTTCAGAAATGAATATCTCAACAGGAAGAAGCTTTTGGAATCGTTAAGAGAAGCTTGACTATTTAGCGGGGGTAAAACTGGTTTAACCAAAATCTTAAAAGATATTGGTTTTTCATATAAAAAAAAAAACAGACAAAAGAAAATTTTTATTAGAAGGATACGACATAATTTTTTGAGAGATGCAAAAAATATTGATAACTGGGATAATGTCGTGTTCATTGACAAGACATGGCTAAAAGCCAATCACACGGTTTCCCGTTCTTGGACGGATGATACACAAGCGTCGACGTTGAAAGTACCAATGGGTAAGGGGGGCCCGTCTGATAATATGCCACGCAGGTTCTGCAAAATATGGCTTTGTGGAGAACGCGTTACGCGCAAATGAATGCCACTACATTTAAAGAGTGGTTCCAGAACGTGCTTTTGCCCAGCCTACCAGAGCCTTTTGTAATATTCATGGATAATGCCTCCTATCACTCGGTTCAAATACAGAAACCACCTACCCAAGCTAATAAAAAAGAAGAAATGGTGGCTTGGTTACAAGCAAAAGGCATTGACGCAAATATGCAGATGCTAAAACCAGAGCTAATTAAATTAGTTAAAGAAAATAAAGCGGCAAATGTGCGATACGAAATCGATGAACTGGCTCTGGAGTACGGTCATCGCGTTCTAAGAATTCCACCGTATCGTTGCCAATATAACGCGATTGAGCTAATCTGGGCTCAAATAAAAGGTTACGCCGCCCGCCACAATACTACCCCGCCATTCAGCACGAAAAAGATGATGACCCTATTAAAAGAAGCCTGCGGGGAAGTCACAAGAGATAACTGGGCAAAGGTTGTTGAGAAGACTAAAAACCTGATTGTGGAACATTTTGGCCGAGATATCAGGATTGATTCTGTTATTGATAATAATATAATTTTACATATAGGCGAAGATGATGATGAAGACACCTCCTCAAGCGAATGGGAGTCTGATTAATATTCAATTCAATGTACTTTATTGCATAGAAATACAGATTGTAACTTTGTAACAAAGAATAAATAAAACAATTTTATTATATTAATATTACCTTTTTTTGGTTTTCACTTAAATTACTAAAATATAAATTTTAAATGATTCCGCCAATTTAAAACGAAAATAATCTTAAAAATAACGCGGCTGTTCATTTTGGAGGAACGGTAACGAACTCAGTGTTATGTTGTGCCCATCACTAGTCGTGACTAACTGATAGGTGTCAGGTTAGTTAACGCATTCTCTGAACGGCCGAACTATAGTATAACTCATATTCGCCCTTCTCTAACTCTGATACTGTACTCTGTGGTGTTACCGATCATCTTTGAATCTAAAAGAAACTATCATTAGCCATAGACAATGCCATTGAATAGAGTGACGTCATAGACATTGCCTACAAAATTACAAATACGTCAGAGATTTTGGCAGCCCGTGGGTGAACTATTTTCTTCATTGTTGACCTTTCCTAAATCTTAGGTGTATTTATTTCATCATAAGCAGTGTTTGGCGGTGTTCTTTTTTCTATCAAATACTTAATAATTGTTTGGTTTCGACGATGGACTCCGAAGACGATACAAAGGATGATGTGGATTCTGGTAATGAGTCTAGCGGAGACGATGTCGACTTTGTCATGGATGAGACACATAGTACAAGAGAAAGACAAACGGAGTTAGAGGAATACCCTTACGAAGTATTATCTACGGAGGAAATCGTGCAACACATGGTTGATTGTATTAAAGAAGTGAATACAGTAGTAGAGGTCAGTATGTTACTGGTAAACAATGAATTGTCTGAATGAGGTTACTCGTATAATAGTACATCAGCTTGTGGCACCAATAAACTAATTTTCTTTATTAGATTTGAGTGTTATGAAAATTACGAATACATACTTATTGTAAGATAAAAAAGATGAAGTTAAATTTTCCTTTAGTATGTAATAACAGAACAATCAAAACAACAAGTAAAAAAATAATAATATTATTTTAAAACAATAGTTAAAATTAATTTAAAACTTGAAATCTATTTAAAATAGCTTGATATTTGGTTTGAATTTTATTATAAGAACACAAATTTAATGTTTTCTTTATGATTTCAGTATTTTTTTACTTATGTTTTAGAGTTTTAAATTTTTGTTATATTTTCCAATATAAACTACCTAATGAAATAACATGATTTTTGTTACATAATAACAAACTGGTTCTTAGTGTATATTGTTTTTATTGTTAGTATATTATAATAACATATTGACATTTTAAAAGATTAATTTATTGATTATGCTAAGTTAAATTATTACAAAAAAAACCTTATAAAAATACATTACATTTGAATTATACTATTTATTACATTGTTTTGTGTAGCAATTTATAATAAAATGGTACATGCTTTTTATATTATGCTTTGATAGATGCTTGTTATAGATAACCTTTCACAAGTATAGTCTGTCCAATTTCAATTTATAATTTTTTTAAAAATGTTTGCTTCACATTATATATGTTTAAACATATATGATGTGAAGCAAAAGCAAATGTTCTTATGATATGAAATTGTATGACTTTATTTTACATAAAAAAATATTTAGCATTATTCATTTTTAAACTATTCATTTTCTATTCAGCCTGAATAATTCCACCAGAAGAATTTTGGTGTTTCCTATAGTCACCTCTGATGATACCCACAGAATGAAAAAAGGGTGATGGGTTTTATTGGGTATGTTCCAAAATACAACGCAGTACACTGGCCAATGCAAATGACGTCATTAATTGACGGCGTATTCCACCAATGGAATTAGTCTGAACAATTGCTCAGAGCACTCCCCATGGTAGATGCGATAAAATATGCAGAGATGCATCTCTTCGCAGTGCCAGTGAGTCAAGCCTATCGGAAAGAGCTCGGTCGCCGATGATTTGGATAACTCTCTTGGAAACATCTTGCGTTAGATGCAATCAAATGGAAGGAGCTGGCACTGGGGAGCCCCAGCCCAAAGATGGGAACAGTATTCCATGTGAGGCCGAACCTGCACCTTGTAAAGTTGTAGGCTGTGAGCTGAAATGATATACTGGCTCTACTGAGCATGCCAAGCTTTTTAGGGCCAATTTGGCCTTCGCTTCCAAGTGACTACGAAACTGCACGTCACTCAATATATCGACACCGATGATTCTGATACTGCCTGAGGCAACAAGGGGAGTGCCTTGAAACTGAGGAGATATGACGAAAGGGTTCTTTTTAGCAGTAAACACGCAAACTTGTGGCTTCCGGGGATTAAACTGGACTAGATTTACTAGATTTGGCCTCCAGTCAACATAGTCTCGACTTCAGACACAAGTTTGTCCCGGTACTTGGCGACGTTTTCCCGAGAAATATCGGCACGGCCGGTGTATAAAGCATCACCAGTGCTGTCGTTTTTATAACAATGAATGTTACTGATTTGCATCATGTCATTGATATGTAGAAGAAACAGTGTTGGTGATAGCATACAGCCTTGTGAAACATCATCGTTAATGGGCTTGTAATTGGAGCATGCACCATCTACTACGACTTTGAAGCTCCAATTCACAAGAAAACTGGTGATCAAATTGCACAATTTCTCAGGAAGCCCATAGGAACAAAGCTTCGTAAGAAGTGCTTTGTGCTAAGCCCGATCGAAGGCCTTCGCAATGTCCAAACTAATGGCCAACGCCTCCCCCTTGGACTCTACTGCCGACACCCATTTATGAGTTAGGTAACCCAAAAGAACACCGGCCAAACGACCGCAACGGAAACTGTATACTGGCAGTGACTAATCAGCTGGTGAGCCTTAAGGTACCGCATGAGCTGGCTAATAATAATGGATTCCATTATTTTAGAGAACAAGGAGGTGATGACGATAGGCCTATAGTTGGACGTATCAGAGCGGTTACCTTTTTTATGGATCGGGTGCATGAAGGCTGTCTGCCATGATTTCGGGACTATGCCTAGGGAGTAGGAAAGATCGGTTACGGTTACCGGTACCGGAAAAGACGCGTTGAAAGCGGTGTCAACACTGGAGCACACGTCTTCAGCACAAAGTCGAAAAGCTCACTCGACTTGTTAACGCCCAGAGAGAGGAGTGCTCTGCACACCGAGGGTTGGGTTAACAGCATATCCTGCATGGAACAGTCACACCGTAGGACGTGTGTTTCCCCCGTCATCAAGAGTCGAGTTGGACACAAAGACAGAGCCCAGAAGATCGGTTTTGTTCTTTGCGATGAGATGGCTGACAGAAGTTCCCTTGGACAGCCTTGGTGAGAGATCAGAATGCACATGTTCCCTAAGGAAGATGAACTAGTTTCTCGCCGATTCTGCCGATGTGCTCTGAATTTGCCTTGAACCTGGAGGCACAATTATACTTCTTTTTAAAAGCGCTGGTATTTGCATCCCGAGACGTCGATGCGCGAGCCTAGGTCTGGTAGCACTCTTGCTTATGACTTAATGCAATTTTGCAGGAACGACCAAACCAAGGCTGGGTTCTGCCTCCGATAGGTACCACTGATGATGGAATAAAAAGTTCCATCAGCAACAACACTGGGATCATCCAGCGAGAAGCAAATCCGCCTCCAAGGGTAGGATGCAAACAAAAGATTGCATCCTCCAAAAAATCTGCAGCCATCTGAACGTGGTCGATCAGTCATACCCAATGTCAGAAAAAAGATAAAATTATGAAATATTTTTTATTTTTCAATATAGTCTCCCATGACATCAATACATTTACTTGTTGTGAAAAAAGCTTTTTTATTCCCTTGAAAAAAATATTCTTCGTCTTGGTTTGAAAAATGCACATTTACAGTGGACTTTAGCTCATTATTGTCAGCAAATTGCTTTCCCCGAAGGTCTTTTTAAGCTATTGCATAGCTTCTATCGCAGGCCTTGAGCGCGGGGACCGAATCCAGAAATTCCGTAACGAAAAAAAACCTCACGCTCCCCACTCCGACGGGCACGGAGGTGTGGCGTTGAAAGCCGTGCATCGTGCGTCGTTTTAGTTCGGCAGACTTCGGCACGGTGTTTGTGTGCGTGCGACTAGACGTATGCGTGTACACTAGCTGCTAACTCAATGATAAAAATTCCTGAATAACCTACATGTATTGTAAGATATTAAAAATATTTTAAACAATATTAACTTCTCATTTATTCAATAAGAGAAAAAAAATTGTTTTCTTATCGGTCACCATGCTCAAAAAGTGTAACTTGATTTAATATCAAAGACTTAACTGCATAAATAAAATAAATAAATAATTATAATTGCATAAGTTGATAAAAAATGCTATGCAATAGCTTTACCGCGGCAGTCGCCGAGTGCCACACGTTTTTTTTTTAAGTATGGGAATAAAAACAGTCTAGATCTGAGCTGTATGGTTGGTGGTTAATTTCCTCAAACCTGCAATCTCATACAGCCGCCTTGGAGAGCCATGCCGTGTGAACTGGTGCACTGTCGTAAAGAGGTAGCACTCCCTTTGTCCTTCTCTTTTCTTCTATTACTTCTCTCAAATGGCTTGAAGTGGCTGAGTATTTGTCGAATTTCACCTTTTTTGTGTCACAACCCTATCAATAATATTCTCAGAATCTCAAAACACTGGCCATGATTTTACTGGCTGATGGAGTGACTTTGAAATTCTTGGGGGGGTGGTCTGATCCCTTTTTATGTTGTTGCATAGATAGACTCCTGTTTACTCTCAGGGATATATATATCATAGTGGTGAACCCACGTTTCATCTCCTGTGACTATCCTATCGAAAACACTTGTACCCAACAAGTACCACCACACAGGTTTCAAAACTCCCTACTACAGTCAAACCGTGACTGCTTTTGAAGCGCAGTGAACATTCACATCACCCATCTTGCACTGACTTTTGTGGGGTTGAGATAATCATGCAATGTGGTGTGTATGGTACCAACGAATAGGTTAGTCATTTCTACTAACATCTTCATTCTTACTTGTGCATTTTACTAATTCAAGTTTTTCAATAATTTTCACATTTTCTTCGTCTGTAACCGCTGTGATTGGTCCACTCGGGTGGAGGTCATATTCGGTGCTTTCCCTGCCTCTTTTGAATTCACTTGACCACTTCTATACAGTTGACATTGAAGGAGCAGAGTTTTGGTAAATGGCTACCATTTATTCATGGATGTTTTTTTTTGAGTTTTTCCTGTTTAGTGAGGAATTTAATCAACACACAGTGTTTGATTTTTTTAACATTGTCCAGTCAGTCATTCCCGTCGTCTATGACTGAAGGTTACATAAGAAGTAATGAAGTTATCAAGACGAAATTTCATATAAGACTAAATTCCCTCAAGTAGTGTCATTAGCTATTCAATTTTTTAATTACTCACATTATTAGCAAATCACATTAATACCGAGAATACATTGAGTGCTCCTCGTACAACTAATCATTTGTGCTTTTAATGTTTTGTAACTGTGAATACACTGGAGTAATATAATACATGTGATTGGCATTTATAATTAAATTGGCTTTTGTTTGTTTAATTTATGGTTCTTTTAAACAAGTTTAATTATTACTTCATAATTTATTGTTATAAAGAAAGTATTATTTTCACAATAGATACCAGCTACAACTACCCGGATACTACTTAATCATTTTAAATGGGACAAGGAAAAGTTGATGGAGCGCTTCTACGATGGGGACCAGGATCAATTATTTTCAGAGGCTAGAGTTATTAACCCGTTTAGAAAACCGGTTATACAGAGGCCAAAGGTATGTTAGATGCTCTTGGTTTTGTATCTTTAGTTAAGTTGTTTAAAATAATATTGCAGTGGAGTGCCTAAGACTTTGGGCAATACTAATTTTTTATTTTACAATGCTGACCTGGGTATTTTATATCTGAAACAAGACAAAACCGACATGTACCAGAAGCAAAAAGACTCCAGAATTTTCTATTGTTGTTTTTTATTCCTTATTCTGTCTTACGCCATAAACTTTGATTACATATACCTACATGTCTAATCTACATAATGTTATTTACCCCATGTCATATATGTTGGTTTCATAAAAGGCCTCAGAGGGAAATAAAATCAGGACATAATCTTTCTGATAAGAACTCAAAATGATAACTGCCGTTGCTAATCTGTCTGAAATTATGGGAAATATCCACCGTATGAGGTGTAACTATGGGAGAGACCTACCTTCAACACTAACAGAACTTTTGATAGGCTGTTAGGAATATGTGAAAATATTCAAAACGCAAAATACTTAGTGACTACAAATTATAATATCAAAAATTACTTTTGGTCAATTACTCTCTATTGACAACAACATTTCTATCAATTAAAACAACAAAATTTAACTATATTGATAATGGATTTGTGTTGTTGAATTTTATTACATCAGACTGCTCAAATATTATTTTATTCAAAGAATTTTCTGATTTATCATGATATCTGAAAGAAAGTTCTTGTTGCTCCAAGTCATACAAATTATCTACTAATTTTTGAAAAATTTGTTAATGGTGTAAATTATGTTTTAAAATTTCTTTACTTTTGTGTCATGATGTATATATCTTTTTATTTGCTACCAAACAAAATTACAAAGGTAATAAATATTCTCATTAACTTTTTAAGATTTTGAAATTCAGGTATTTTCTCATGGTATTTTTATTTGCATTTACTAATTTTTTTCTTTAACCAGAAGTTTTGTCTGTCTTCAAATTGTTCGTATACACACGTAAACAAACATGATAAATGTTAAAGTTAACATGAATGTTTTAAATTGTTTTAAAATTTAAAATATGAGTTTTATACAAGTTCGAAATACAAAATACAAGTTATAGTGTAGTTATGTATGTGTAGTATATATAAGATATAGTATATGTATATCTTTTCTACACAAAATTTAAAAATAATTAATATTCTATTAATATTTCTATTAAAATTTATGTACATTTCAAACTCCTATCATTATAACTCATTGAATTACTTAAATTACATATGAATTAAACACTAGTTTTATTTTCGTAATTCAACTCATTTCATTATTTAAATAAGAGGCATGCCTTTTAGGTTTTGTCATTTGACCAAAAAAATTCAACTAGAACCTTATAGTATTTTCATTGTTTTTCAAAGTATTCACCACGTAGTTTAATATACTTTTCCATTCGCTCGAACCAGTCATTAAAACATTTTTTCACTCCAAAATTGGGGTGTTCTGTCGTAATCTATTTAAGTATATTTGGTTAATAAGGCATGCTGGGCTTATTACGATAGGTATCACTACTGAGTTGTCTGTGCTGCTCTTATACTTGGGGCTAACTGTAAATCAGCTTTGTGAACCAGTGACTTATTAAGAAATAAATATTTTTATTTTATTAAGTCGGTTCATCCATCACTTTATTACGACACATTTATTTTATGTAGTAATATGATTTCTTTCCAAATTTTGTTTATAATTTTCATGTACCTTTAAGTAATTTCTTCATATCATGTACATGTACTTGTATCATACACGTAGATGTAAGTATGTATATGTCATTATTATAGTATGCTATTTATAGTTTAAGATATATTTTTTGTAGCTACCCAGACGGATATCAACATCTGGTACAGAGGAATGTGAAATATGTTTTTCTATCCTACCGACTTCTGTAAGTATTAATCTTAATTGTAATTAGTAATTAAATATAATTACATTAACTATTATTGATTTTAACATCATTATTGTACCATGCTTTTGCCATTATCAAATAATGTTAGGTATTGTGTCATAAATGTTGCACATAAGAACATATTACCATATTTACATAGCCTCGATAAATATAGATGAAGTGAAATGCTAGTAAAAACCTACAGCCTTTGTTAGATAGCATAATAATTTTTAAATAGATCCAATATATCTAAACAATATGAACCCAAGAGAATGTAAAGCAGTATCTTGGTTTGGAGATTAGTACTGAGAACATCAGTACATTTGCCATGTTTAGTGACTACAGTATTTTTTTTAACTTAAGAGATTACTTAAGAGGTTATCAGCAGGCAGGGTGAAAGTGAAACATGGGAATTTTCCTGACATAAATTCAAAATTATAAAAAATTTGCAGTTGCCAATGTGCATGGCAACTATGGCATACTAAAAGGCAGGACGGAGGGGGGGGGGGGATATGATCTTGGGACTTTTTTAGACTGTAATGAATGAAAGAGATTCCTGTATTAGCAGTGGATATTTTATGAGAAAAATAATGAAGTGTCTAATCATTTCTTTTATATTAATGAATTTTGACTTAGTTTTCCAGTTATATTTTTACTCTCATATTTGCATAATAGTGTGGATATTCTTAAGACGACACATCGAAAAGGCTATCGCCGTACTGATCCGAGGGAATACATAATTTCTATAAAAACTTGAAATAACGCCGTCATAAGGTCTAAAATAGCGTAGCGCCCGCGACGATTAAAAGCGCTTAGAAATTGTCAGAATCTTAAAATATATTTTTTATCAAAATAATGAGCAAGTAAATTATGAATATTGATGTTATGAATATATTCGAGTGATTCCCAAGCATATAGATTAAGTAATTTCGTTATAATTTCAACTATAGTGATTTTTTAGAGGTGTTTTCGCAAATAATTATGATCTAGGCAAAATTATACAATCGTGTTTTTGAACAATCAAATTCAAGATAAAGACATGAATTTACCTATATCGAAATTCCACTTTCGTTAGTGGTGTCATAGTCCTATACTATTCGATGAAAGGAGATGCTTTTTTTCACGGTGTCGCCTTAACTGAAGAAAGGTAACTTGCAGGTGTTCCGTGGTTTCCGTAAGAGCGTAGCTATAATGTGGGGGCAGCAGCAAGTATTTTCTATGCGCACCTCCAGACTCGCGCCAAGAAGTCTCGCTGTCGCGCTCTTCTTTTCTCCGAGCAATGTCGGTTTTTCGCCCGCTTTAAAAGGGTTCTAGGGCAAGAAAAGGCGTGCTATCCCAACCTTGTTTGTTACTCATTGCCTTAAAAGCGGTGGTGTTTAAATAAAAATTAAATTATAAATCTTGTTCTGTTTTGATGAATTTACGTGAAACGCCATCATCTCTTCCTAACTTTATTTTTGATTTTAAGAACTTTGTGAGAGTGTAGATTTGTTCCGTCGTTTGAGAGATTTATCGATTTAGTGTCGAGCTTACTCGACGAAACTTCTTCAGCGTGACTGGGGGTGTGGGGATCCTATATTTTTTTAAATAAAAAAACAACCTGTACACTAGAATTTTTAAGTATCGTAAATTAGACTAAACAAGTGTGTTATATACATTTTAAGGAGCTGTCATTGACATCCTTCATTGTTTTTAGATGATGACAGGCTTGGAGTGTGGACACAGGTTCTGCACACAGTGCTGGTGTGAATATTTGACTACTAAAATAATGGAAGAAGGATTAGTGAGTATAAAAATATTTTTTTTCTCTTCGGTTACTTTTATACCTGATAGAATTATATACAAACATAATATGTATATGGTGCAATCCAGAATGATATGCAAAATACAGAACTGGACATGGAATAAAATAACCTTTTAACTAGTGAATACACTGTTTGTATTGTAATGTATTGTTGGAAGTATGTCATGGAGCCAATCATAGAATATCAAAGCACACCATCTTAGACATTTTACATCTTCTTTGTTTAAATTTGGTATGTATATTAACTATTAATCATCCAGTTGATTGTTAGCCTTGCTTGTTAAACCGTTATCAAAATTGCGTCATTGCTAGCAATACTATTTTTGGGTGATTCTAAATTAAATGGAATTTCTATGATTAATATGTGGATTTAAAAATACCTTTTAAATGAATTGTACAATTCACGTGTTTTTGTTCAGTTAACTTGTTAAGTTGTCAGATGATTGAGAAAAGATTACGCAATATTTCAATATCCAGTTAATCTACATTAAGCTAATAAATTCTTTGCCTAGTAATTTTGATACATATTAAAGTGATAAACTATATAAATTCTAAATGTGTACTATACCTTTGTCTGCAAAAAGCTTTTAGACAATTTTTGGCGCTTGGTTATTACATATATTTACATGGTCAAATTAATCGTAAACATCACCACTGGATTATGTTTTATGTGTATAATTTTAAATTTAACATTTATTCTTTTTTATTGCTAATAATTCCTTCTGTTATAAAATCATATACAACATCAATAAACGTTTTAATTTTTCAACCATTTTAAGCCAGTGCTTGAGTAATATCCCACCTGATGGTAGGTGGTGGTGCAGATGAATGTTGTTAAGTACACTGACTTAGTATAACAAAAGCCTATTTACTTTTGCCTTAAACCCACTTAGTAATCGGATAAAAAAACTGTGCACAGGATTGTTGCACATTTAATTTTTAGTTTTCCCATTATTGTAAAATAAAATTCTTTCATATTGTTTTTCTCTGTATAAATAAAAAAAATTGTGTGTATTCTGTAAAACAATGTCTTTTATTATATACAAATGTTGTGAATACTTTTAATTTTAATGCATATGTATCATGTGTTTTTCCAAAAATTGTGATAACATAAGTTCCTTTTATGTATTTAGTTGTTAAGCCTTATTAAATAAAGTAAAATAAATAAATTAAATTATGATATTTAAAACTATAAAAAGTCCGGAGTGAATTCTTGGTGAAACACATTGCTGGGCAGAACAACGTCTGTGTGGCCGGATAGGTCTTCCTATATTTTTATGTTTATGTAATATAAAATATAATGAATATAAGTAATGAATAATTTGCTCATATCATTATGGTGTTATTTTTTATTTATTTGTAGGGTCAAACAATAGCGTGCGCGGCGCACGCCTGTGACATTTTGGTCGATGACGCGACGGTGATGCGGCTGGTCCGAGACCCGCGCGTCAAGCTCAAGTACCAGCACATCATTACAAACAGCTTTGTAGAGGTAGGTTTTTACGTGGTAGAGCCATGCTGCAGTTACATTAGTAGTATAGTTGTAGCACGAATGAGTCTACTTGACCGGGAAGGACCACGCTCTCACAGAATACCAGCGTAAAATAGTAGCTTAACGCTGCTGTGTTTCGTATGGTAAGGGTAGAGAATCGGAGACCCTTTTCACTGGAAACGAGGCATTCCACCTAAGTTCTCACGGATGACAACGCATCTGCATTTTGATTCATAATTGAGGATAGATGTAGATGTCTATGGGCCAAAGCAACCACTTACCATCAGGTGGACTGTGTGCTCGTTTGTACACCCTATCCTATAAAAAAATTCTTTAAATTAATTACAATTTTGTGACATAAAATGTTATAATCTTGCAATTATTATTATAAAATATACATTAAAAACTTTTGAAAATAATTTTATGGAATTGACCTAAGACTACCTATACATTCACTTTGTAATAAAGAAATTCAGTAAAAGAATATAAAATGCATGCTCAAGATTAAAGTTATCAATAGCATTTTTTTGCTTAAGACATTGTATAGTATATATTTTTTGTTACCTTTTTTCTAGCTTCACTTAAATAGATGTTAATATAATTTTTTCCTCAGAATTTCCTAGATAAACAATGCCTTATCAGCTGAAAAGAGTAGGGTCTAAGTCAAGGGTAATCGAGGCAGGTTTGGAAAATAAAAATTATTCATCATCATCATTTCACTTTTGAAAATAAGTATCCTGTTAAATTTAGGCGTCCCCGAAGATGCCATGCTTTGTGGCGATATACCAAAACACATCATCTTGGAGTCATCTGCATCCATCATCTTCCTGTATGTCTTACCAAGTCGTCACTTCATTTAGTTGGAGGACCACTCTACTCTTCATTTTCCAGTACGAGGCTTTCGTTTGAGAACTTTTCTAACCTACAAGTATTTCTCTCAGCTGGGCATTGCCATTGTATGGCCCGTTGCTACTTCAGTTTACTGATCCGATGTGCTATGTATGTTATGTTACCCTAGTTCTACTGCAGAAATCTTCCATAACATACATAGCCCGGACTTTAAAGCTAAGTAAACGTCCAGCAGTGACGGACTAATGACTGTTGCAGTGCAATCGACTGTTGCGCTGGTGTCCGTCGCCGGACTGCAGCAACGCGATCAAGGTGGCGTACGTGGAGGCGGCGCCCGTGACGTGCCGCTGCGGACACACCTTCTGCTTCGCCTGCGGAGAGAACTGGCACGATCCCGTCCGTTGTTGCTTGCTCAAAAAGTGGATTAAAGTAAGTCGCTGTATTTAGTCGGGTCATTTCTGTCTGTTCTGTCAAAACATAATTATTTAAAATTTTGGAATACTGGCTAGATGAACTTCAACAATTTTAAAAATATAATGTTTGCGCTTGCCCGAAAATAAAAAGGGCAAAGATTTTCATTAATTTTCGAATATGGAGTGGTCGAAGAAAAAAGATAGAGTAGCGGTTATCGCGTTGTAAATAAAAATAGATAGTCGTTGTAAATATAAATAGTCGTTGGTCTGGTGGTATTGAATTCGGGTTGGGCAAAAATCGGTTATTGTTTTTTTTTAGTGTGCACACACTCGTGCACTATAATCCTGCTCCGCGCAGATGGTTAAAATCCATTGAAGCTGGCTGCCGTTGCCGAAATTTGGTCTGGAGGACATTAGTTCGTCCCGAAGTTTTACTGTCAGCGAAATGCATCTGCATTTCGTTTGTTGATCAGGGATAGATAGATGTACGTATCTATGGACCATCCATCATCTGGTGGACGTTAAATGCATTTGTCTAAACATTTACATTTACAACTTTAACATGTGTATGTAAAAGAACTGTAAGTTCCGCATTGTGCTAGTAAGTAATGTTCCACAGGACTTACTAGCCCACTGAGAAGTTTTTTGAAGGGAACTTGACCGTCGACGGAATGTTGCTGATGTTTCAGCGTTTAAATAATGGAGTGGATTTTGATAAGTAAAAGTGATGCGATTTTGTGACTGTCGTCATCGACTGTCCGCTGGGCGCCGTCAAAATCTCCCAAAAGTTTCGCAATGTGAAGCATCTGCATATTGTGAAGAAAAAAATCTATAAAAACGAAGATCCTGAATGAAAGGTCGTGTCTTAAAGGACAACATGCATGGCGCGACTGTGCTCTGGTTCTTCTGTCCCGCTTCCTGCAGCTATACATGTACCTGTGCGGTTAAAGAATGGGATTGAAAATGGTGCTGCTTTTATTCACCTCTCGCTCGCACACTGTCGCTATCTATACTCACACTCGCCGGTAAAGACTGCAAAAAATACGTTGCGATATGCGTTTTTGTACGTTCAATAACTTTAGTCCGACTTGTTATTGAAATTAATAATAACAAAATTCTATAAACCTAAAAAAAACTGTCTAATTTTGCTAATTTGCGAGCTAGGACGCGTTCTAAGTTTTCTTCATAATTTATTTAAATTACATGCCATTGTGAAATAAGTTACCATTTTTAAAATTTTCGTTTGCCTGTTTGTCCGAGCTAATCTTCGGAACGGCTGAACCAATGCAATGCAATAAAATTTCACGAACAAATAGAGAGTAATACCAGGAGTGATCTAGACATATTGATAAGATAAAATAAATGTCTAAATAACGTCACATTATTGGAAACTACCCTGGCGAAATCAGAGCGGGTCGCTAGTTATAAATTTAATTTAAAGTTAATGTACCTACTTGCGTGTACAGATTTTTTCAAATATTTTCGTATTAATAGAAACTTTCTAATTAACCGAATAATATAACGTTACTAGCTATAAGACGCCATATCTAATCCCATTCTTTATCCATACGGGCCATACTGTTGCAACAATATAATAGAACATTAAAGCTTATGGGTTGGATTTAGAATCGTTTGGCAGGAATTTGGGGGAGTAAGGTGTTTTATTTGGTAGAGGTTTGGTCCCCGATTATAATAATACCACTCACATTAAAAGACAATGCACCGTTATCGAAAAAATAAATAAAAACTATTATAACCTAAAATGCGTAAAGTATGGAAAATGATACATTTTTTATTATTAACTGACTTTAAGTCTCTGGGTTCTAGCCCTTCTGAGAAAAAATTATACGATATTACTGTGAAATCTGGATAGCATACAGAATTTTGTAGCTGTGGCGAGAGCAAAGGCAACCTGACTATAGATATCTGATCTGATCGAATCTGTACTAAAATTAAATTAGCACACCCAAATCCACGTAGTCTTGTCTGTCCTACTCTTAAAGTGTTTTTGTAAAGCCGTAGGCGCGGAGGTAGAGCAGCCCCCGCCCATCGTAGCAAATCGCAGGCACATGTGCGAGCCGTAGTGTACTTATTATTATATTATATATTATGTTTATAAATTAAAGTAATTATAAAAGCTAATATTTTGGTGTTTTGTTGAGTGCAAGAGCGAGCGAAGTGAGCTCGGGACTTAGGGCACCCCAACTCGGACAGGTTAGGTTAGAAGGAAAAGGAGGGGTCGAGTGAGCGAGCGAAGCGAGCGAATAGACCGTTACAAAAACATAACCTCAAAATTAGATTTTTAAAAATTTATAAAAAAAAGCTTCATTTCCAGCAGGATGTGGAAGTGGGGGGAGACTATAACTCTCCCGCCTCCCTCTCCACCACCTCCCACCCCTTTAATTCATTTTAAGTTATCATTTTGAGGTTAGTTCTATGGGATTTTCTTTTTGATTTTTGTCAAGAATGATGCATTACCTTTTAATGGGAGTGGTATTATTATAATCGGAGACCAAACCTCTACCAAATAAAACACCTTACTCCCCCAAATTCCTGCCAAAGTATTATAAATTTCAACCAAGTTTATTATTTATATTATTGACATAGAGCCATAGTAAAAGGGGTGGATGCTTACTCTAAATTTTGTAGTATGCGAGCGACCCGATTTTTATCTCCGAATTATTTGATTGTAATTTCCACTTTATATACACATACTCGGTCATAAAGAATACCATCATGTGGAAATCTGCATGAGAAATTAAAAACATTTTGATGATGTTCGAAGTTACACAGCGTACATTCTTTCTCGTCACGGTTCCTAAAATATTACAGAAATAAGAGAATATCACATTCTACAATGGATTTCTTATATGCTGTTTTTTTTAAGTTACTAAAGCAAAACTTAATAACTTTTCAGAAATGCGATGATGACTCAGAAACTTCAAACTGGATAGCGGCTAACACCAAAGAATGTCCGAAGTGTAATGTGACGATAGAGAAGGACGGCGGATGCAATCACATGGTGTGCAAGAATCAGAACTGCAAAGCCGACTTCTGCTGGGTATGCCTTGGCCCCTGGGAGCCACACGGAAGCAGCTGGTATAATTGTAACAGGTGTGTTTCGTGATATTTTTTGTAAATAATAAGTGTTACACAACAACTTTGCCCTAAGTCAGTTGCTACTGAAAGGTATTTTCTTTGGTGAAAGCTGTGTATATTGCCTTTACGTTGGTCTTGTGGCTCACTATTAGATGAAGTGACAATTTGATAAGAGATGCAGGAAGTTGATGGATGCAAGTTGCTGAGGACTTTGTGGCAATCCTTAGGGGAGACCTAGGTTCAGCACTGGACTTGTTGAGGGCTGTAATGATGATGATAATATAATATTATAGATTATCATATTAGATACAAACATACTCAAAACACTCAGTTAATTTTTTTACAAATGGTTTACAGATAGCATTAGATTTTAAGATCAGTGATGTAGTAGTTTGGTCTGCCCATCAAAAAATTTTTTTTTGTAATATAGATATGATGAAGATGAAGCGAAAGCAGCGCGTGACGCACAAGAGCGTTCCCGATCTGCACTCCAACGGTACCTGTTCTACTGCAACCGCTATATGAACCACATGCAGTCTTTGCGCTTCGAGTCCAAACTGTACGCCTCCGTCAAGGAGAAGATGGAGGAGATGCAGCAGCACAACATGAGTTGGATTGAAGTTAGTATCGCATTCAGTAAGAAAATCCATCAACCTCATCTCGTCTTCTGAAATCGGTGTCGTAATAATCGACTATGAACCACAGAAGTGTAAAGATATATTGAATTATGCATAGTAAAGTCATAGGGCGTAATAACGCACGCTATGAAGGGCACTGTGGCTTTTTTGTTTGAAGTTGCTTGCATTTGTACAAGAACTACAATTGCATTATAGTCGTTTATAGTAATTTTAATGCCATAGAAATCCTATCAGTACAGCATATATTGATTTACAGAAATGTTAAAAATCATGTGACATTAGATGGAATAATCATTTCGTATTAGCCATGGGTTATATTGATAGCATTCAATTTGGATAACAGTTTATGGCAAATCTGAAGTCATTGACCATCCTTATTTGTTTATATTTAAAATTTCGTCTCCTCACTTCCAACACTTAATGGTACCCGCATCTTCTGCAAGAATATAGGGACGTGAAGTGGGTTCCCAACATAACTTCGAGTATACAATCTGCTTGGCAGATAGAACTAAAGGCTCTTCCGATTCCAATTCCCTCACTTGGTTTGTTACTGTGCTTTTACCAGTACCTGATCTCTGAGGGATCTGGGCTAGGATTCTGACGTATCTTTTGGCCATTGCCCCATTTGTGGTTAGAACATAGTGCAGCCATTTTGATTCGGAAGAAAGAAGGCATTTGCCCTCACTGTATTTTGCTTCCGACGTGGTAGAGCCACGTTGCAGCTATATTATAGTTGTAGCAAAAATGGGTCGGCTCGACCGGGGCAGGACCACGCTCTCACAGAATACGAGCGTGAAATAGCAACATAATGCTGCTGTGTTTCGTTTAGTAAGTGTAGAGAACTAAAGATCCTTTTTACTGGAATCGAGGCATTCCATCTTAGTCCTCAAGAGTGAGAACGCATTTGCATTTTCATTCTTAATTGAGAATAAATGTGGATGTCTATGGGCTACAGCATCCACTTACCATCGGGTGGACTGTGTACACGTTTGTCACTCTTATTCTATAAAAAAAGGCCAAGTGAAAATGTATGTGTAGCACGCTAGTGGTATAAAATTGTAAATGTCATTTTCGTGTATGACTTAAAGTTCGCGTGTTCTATCTTGGCCGGGTTGAAGTTAGTAACAAGTTAAAACAATTGATTTTTCATGTAATTTTACGATTAAAAATGGTTTTTCTAAAATGTAAGGTCAAACGCCAGTAACGTCACTACATCCCTTTAGTAACGCCACCGCATGGTGAAATGATAAAGCACTCACGTTTACGTTGTCAAAATAAAAAAATAACAATTGATTTTTCATGTAATTTTACAACTAAAAATGGTTTTCTAAAATGTAAATTCAAACGCCAGTAACGTCACTATATTCCTTTAGTAACGCCACCGCATGGTGAAATGATAAAGCACTCACGTTTACTTTGTCAAAATAAAAAAAATAACAATTGATTTTTCATGTAATTTTACAACTAAAAATGGTTTTTTCTAAAATGTAAATTCAAACGCCAGTAACGTCACTACATTCCTTTAGTAACGCCACCGCATGGTGAAATGATAAAGCACTCATGTTTACGTTGTCAAAATAAAAAAATGTCATTGCAAGTTATATAATGTGTCTGGATCATCGATGTCGGAGACTTTGGTGGGTTGAAATACGGTAAATTTTATTTACAAATCACTATTCCTATTTTTTTTCCTCTCCGTGATGCACGGGTGCGTGTACTTATTGGGTGCGTTTGGCAGAAAAAAGCGCTAGCAAGCGCTTGTAAGCAAAATGGCGATCGTAAGCGGTAAGCGCTGTCAAATCGTAAGTAGCTATTTTCCTCCAGGACACGATGTTAGTTTTAACCGGGGAACCTAACTTAATTTAAATATATGTTTGTAAAGCATTCATATTAAAAACTTACCAATCATGAATTTTTAATAACATGTATATGTTTATTCATGTCAATATATTACTTAAAACTAATATTGCACAAAACAACTTATAAACTCTACTTCAAAACAAACAAATTAAATAAGCAAAATGGCGGATTGTGTCAGCGCTACTGAAGTAGCAATCGTGTCCTGGCCGAAAACTATTTTAGCGCTTATAAGCGCTTGCTAGCGCTTTTTTCTGCCTAACGCACCCATTAAGCCATAGCTACCCATTTGAAAGTCCTATGAAGACGAAGGACTCATTTGATATCTAATAATGTAGACAGTAAATCAATGATAACAATTTTGAATAGAGAATTTTTAAAACAAACAAAAATTTTTTTAAATTTTTTTTAATTATTAGCTTTTTCATAAAATCTAAACTTTCTAGCGACATGTATTTGTTTTTAAACCATTAGTACATAATGTGTGCCTAAAAATAAGTTATGACGGTTTGAACACGACCTTTGAAAGCTTAAATATCCCGCTAATAAAGAACGAGACTCACGGTTTCGAGGAATTCCAAGAGTATCTTTAGACAATGCTGTGTTTTGTAAGAGCATGTAAGAGAAGGAAGTATTATTAGGTAAGAGTGAGACAGAATACCGCTTGTGCACAGATTAAGGTGCACTGATAGGTAGTATCGCTCACCCCGCGTTGTGATTACACTCTCTTGTGCCAAACAACTGTGCGTTGTTATTATGGAACATTTTTGTTATGTTTTTGTTTCTTATTGGACTTTTTGTTTTGTTGTGGTGGAGGTTTTGAAAATGAGGTTACAAAGCGCGCGCAAACTGTCTACTGTCGGCAAATGTTTGTGAGTGAAAAAGTAGAATTATTATAATTAAATTACATGCATAATTTCGGTTTATTTTAGGAACACCATGTTATACGGATTGTGAGGACATAAAATAAAATAAAAACTTTCGTTTTTCATTCATAAAACCAAATTTATTGTTAGTAAATACACTTTTTCAAGATCCGTCAGATATAAAGAGCTGTACAAAACTAAATAAATATCAAAATGTTATCTTTATTGTTTCTACTTATAGACAATCTTATCGGCTTTCAAGAACTGTAACTCAAACCTCTTATAACATTAAAAAAACAGTCGTTGGAAACATAAATATTAAAAAGTGCCGCGCGCCGAGATGACGTCAAGGCCCCCCTACAAAGCCGTTTTATGTTATATTGGGCGCGGGAACGGAAAGGTTAAATGCTGGCTAAAAACAACGTTAGAGACAGTGAGCTTCACGTTTTAGATAAAAAAATCATGCATAAAGTTTGGGGTTATCAGGAGCAAAAGAATTGGGGATCCAGTTTGTTTAACCAATTGAAGTCCTAATTTTGAAAAAAGGCCACATGCCAGGCTTTGACCGGCACCCCCATTATTTTATTCAATAAATTGAAATTACGTTTTATAACCAATAAGGTTGAATATAAGTTTTACTTTATTTTTAGTCACTAGCAACTTATTTTTGCTTTTAACAAGTTGGTTGTTGTTTGTTCCACTTGCTGGTCTGGCTGGTCTGTATTGAAATCTGGATGAAGTCTTGGCTTATAAAATCCGGTCAAGACTGGATTTATACAGACATGGTAACCCTGATTAGGGCAGCACGGTAGATTGTTATAAACAGAGATCAGATAATACTCAAAAATAAGATAAAGCATGTATATAGGCTGTTACATACATCTTTATTTTTTTTATAGAATAAGGTTGACAAACGAGTACACAGTCCACCTGATTTTAAGTGGAAACTGTGACCCACAGACAATTTACATTTATCCTCGTTAAGAATCAAAATGCAGATGCGTCGTCACCTCGAATACTAAGATGGAATGCCCCGTTTCCAGTAAAAGGGTCAGCCAGTTCTCTACACTCAACACACGAAACACAACAGTCTTTAGCTGCTATTTTACTAGAGCTAGCTGGTATTCTGTTAGAGCGTAGTCCTACCAAGGTTGAGCCGACCCATTCGTGTTACAACTAATATAGCCGCAGCGTGGCTCTGCCACTTTCCTTTAGAATAATTATCTTCAACTTTTTGATACTTACCTGAATTATTTATTGTTTAAACAGGTTCAATTTCTGAAAAAAGCAGTCGACATCCTATGTCAGTGCCGACAAACCCTCATGTACACCTACGTATTCGCGTATTACCTACGAAAGAACAACCAATCGGTGATATTTGAAGACAACCAGCGTGATCTGGAATCAGCCACTGAAACCCTCTCCGAATATCTGGAACGGGATATCACTAGTGAAAACTTGGCTTACATCAAACAGAAGGTTCAGGATAAATACAGGTATGTGTCTTGGCCTTTTCATCTATTTGAAGCCGTCATTATCAATGTAAAAAAAAACCTTAAATAATTTCTTATTTATAAACAACCAAATCTAAGAAATACCTTTTGAAATTTCACATTAATCATTCCGCAATAACTTTGCACAAGCATACTCACATGATTTAAAATAACCTTTTACGTAAAACCGAAGAATTATGAAGCTAGTATTTCATTACATCGTGTATAGTTTTTTTTATCGCTAATTTAAATTCGAATCTTCCAAACAAAGCAAAATAGAAAAAAATAACCAATATCAACTTTTTGCTTGACGCTGTATAAAGGATATGTCCCTATGTACCTTACCGTAGTGTTTGAATGATTAAAATTTAATATTCAAATAATCGGTAAAAATATTCAAATAATCGAATCATTAATATTTTAATGTATTATTTGTTTAATTAAATTTTTATTTTTAAAATTCCTTAAATTGCATGAATCATGAATAAAACAAGTTTTTTTTTACTTTGTCAACGTAAATTTCTGTAGACAAAAAAACTCATGTAAGAGGCCGCGCTGAAAAAACCACTACGTAATTTCACTCTCACGCCATTTCGAGAGCTTACTGTGCATTGCTTTGTGATTTTGTGTTTGTTTTCTCAATTTGTGACTCGGCTTTAACTTTTTGGACTGTTTTTTCTATATTCGTTGAAGCATGTGCCCATGTCACAAAGGATGATTGGGCAAAAGTGGTAGAAAAAAATAAATTGATTATGGATGACTTTGAAAGAGACATTAATTTTGACTGCATTATTTAAAATCAAATAATAATTAATCTATACAACGACAGCTCAACTACTTGTAGTATAAGTGATTGAATAAATTTATTTTTAATCTAGTTTCAATCTTAAATTTTTATAATTGTGCCTCTAGAAATAAGCAGTAATCAACAAATACGAAGTAACTGATAAATCTTGTGTTTTAAATTATCCGTTTTAAATTTATTCTGGTATTATTCAAGCCAAACTGAATGATTCATCATCATCATCATCATTATTACAGCCCTTCGCAAGTCCACTGCTGAACATAGGCCTCCCCCGAGCAATGCCACAAAGAGCGTTGGCAAACTGCGGTTGCCAACCCGCTCGCCAAGCGTGGCAACTATGGCAAATATCCCCCCATGAGCAACGAATTTTTTTTAAGAATCGAATATTTTACGTTCCCATTTTTTGGTTGGCATGCTTGGTGCAATAAGTCTGACAGCTGTCAAAATGTATTTTTAAATTTGTTTTTTTGAGAAAGGACATGACATAAGATCGTTAGTTGTAGGAATGTAACGAATTATCGGAGTCTATTTTTAGCTTATGAGTATATTCGTATGTAAAATGTTGTTGTTTTTTAATTTTTGGGTTTTTTTTTTGTGGGGGGGGGGTTTTTTAAATGGGGTTTTTGGGGTTTGTGGGTTTTTTTTAATCAGGATTATAAACTATTTGTGTGCCAAATTGTTACATTCAAACTGGTCTGATACTTTTGGCGTGATTGAGGAACAAACATAAACTTTTGCAATTATTATAGTTTGATTAGTATTCAGTATGTTGACTGAGCCCAATTTATTGTCTAACAAACAAACAAAAATTCTTTAATTAATATTTCTTGTTAAATAATTCACGAGAAATAATTTTAACATTAATAATTATAGATTATTATAATGTAATTGATAGAGTTACATTATAAAAACAAAACAAAAACGACTGCTTAATAGTAATGAACTGAAAACATAGGTATTACTTATAATATATTTCAGTAATCTCCTTTTAATTTCATTTATTTTGATACCCCTATCGATAGGTTGAGTAAAAAAAAATTAAGGACTTACAATTTGGAGCCAAAAATCCGTCATATTGATTTAAAAAAAAAACCTATCTAAGAACACACGGGTGTTTGAGACGAATCACACGAAAGAATCTTTTTCTAAATAAGCACCACATTATCGATGTTAAGTATAGTACGCAGCACTACGTCAAGCCGCCATCTTTGTGCCAGATTCAGTTTAGGTATACACGTTCTTTTCATAGGTATGTAATGTCCTTTCTTTTTTCTCTAGTCGAAGGATTTGGTTGCCTATAGTCATTTTTTACTTTTATTACTGGTTTGGAAAAAATGTCCTGGGAAGAACCAGCAATAAACTCAGCGGAACTTTTTTGAACTATCCTTTCTTTCATCTGAACTCATTTGTCACTTCCCTATACATTTACTCCAAAAGTCTAGCCTTGTGAGCCTTGATAGCTCAGGGGATAAGCGATAACTTTAAAATTTCGAGGTACGTAATCAAACTGAGTTCAATTTCTGATCCGACCATTGAAATTGTTATTTATATATCACCTGATGAAGTAACGACTTGGTAAGATATGGAATGGAAGGAAGTAGATGGATGTAGATGGCTCAGGACGTGCTTTGTGGCATTCCTTGGGGGTGGCCAATTTTTTTATAAAATGGAAGTGACACGAATTTACAGCCTCTATGATGGTAAGTGGCTATCACAGTCCATGGACATCTGCGGCTAACTTCGAACAAAGAAATCAAAAAAAGAATACAGTGTAACATTGTCACCACTAATGACTAAGATGGAATACATCACAGCAGTACACGACAGCAGTAAGTAAGAAGGTAGTTCAGATGTACTCCTAGGCAAAAAAAGAGGTCGATAAAAGCTTATGTTTATTAGTGGACCTGTGAAGGGCTGTAGTGATGATGATGATTTAAAACGATGTCAGAAAATCGTTTTGGACAAAAAACGGATTGAGGCAATGTCCTAAAAACCTCTTAAAAAGAGGTCTTTGACCAACGTAAAGTCCATTAAAGGACAATGGCGAACTCCCTTAAAAATTTTTGTTGACATTTTTTCTTGTGTCTACAAATGAAAAAATATGTAAAAATATAGAGTTCAAAATCCTGAACATTTTTCTTCAGTCATACTACTGCAGGAAGTAAGGAATTAAATATATTCCAGTTTGAACAAAATTCACATCAGACTAGGCTGTATGATATAAGAACTTTGCCTGCCTTAGTTGACAAATCGTTTCAACAACAACAACTAGTCAATGGTGTTGAGGGAAGGGTGAGATTTTGTTTTTTTTTTTTTGAAGTAGAGTTTATAATTGTTTTGTGCAATATTGTTTTAAGTAATATAATGACATGATAAACATATACATGTCATTAAAAATTCTGATTGTAGTTTTTAATGAATGTTTCATGCTGTGCATAATTTTTAATTACGCTTATATAGAATTTATTTAGAATTACTAGCATAGAGGGAATTTAAAATAACGTAATAGTATATTGAAAAGTGTTTTGTTAATAAAATGCATATCATACTAGGCTGTATTAATTGGCGAATCGTAACAACTAGAACTAGTCAATTTAATTTTAAATTAAATCTAATTTTTTTCCATACTTCGATAACCTATAAGATTGATTAGATAAAACATAGTAAATTATTTCGTTGATATCTGTGACGGTTACATAAGTAGACGCTCCATTCCATCAACAATTTTTCCGCCATTGTCCTTTATTCAAAAAATGTGATCAGTGTGTTTGATTGTCTGCGATATTGAAATAATCTAATTCTCTTGCAGATATTGCGATAGCCGGCGAAAAGTTCTTCTAGAGCACGTTCACGAAGGCTACGAGAAGGACTGCTGGGACTATACAGAGTAATCCTCTCCTCTATAAATCAGTAGTATATATCTCTCTACTAGCGTGTCCTTGAAATTGTTACAATACGTTACAATTTATATTTCTAAAGCCCTACTTTATTACATTGAATCTTACACCACAGAGTGTGTCAATGACTTAATTTTGACTAATTTAAAAGGAAACTAATTTTTACCTTTGGACAACAGTAGTTTGCTACATTTTGCGTGTTTAACCGGTGATAATGTGTGCAATTTAGTGCGAAAATATGTTACGTATTTTCTTCCATTTTATTCCTGCCTAATTGTTAAATCCAATAAAGTTTTAACGTAATAATATTTCCAATGAACAATCATACATATTTATAATAGTAAGTGTCAAAATGAAAATGTAATTTTCAAAAAAATCATAAAAAACCTAATGGAATAAAACTAAATAAAATATCGTGTTTGAAGTTAAGAAGATTAATGTTACATGCAAATCAGTTGTTACCAAAATTTGTTACTGAAATATTGATGAAAAGGCTAGTCTGAGAATCTTGTAAGCTGTTTTGAATTATAAAAAAATATAAACCAGAGTCAATATTTTATTGGAGTTTCTAATGAAAAATTCACTAGCATGTTTTTAGTCAGTACATTTGTAGTATTCATATAATAATAATAAATTAAATAAGATAAACAGATAAGCAAACAAAATATCTGGATCTGACTCACAAGGTGACCAAAATGTGGGATGGTCTTTTTCATTCCCCATTATATATTTATGAAACCCAACTGGATGAGAAAACTATATAGATACCCACAATTAAATAATAAAGAAAAAATTACGATGGAGTTGCCTTAAATTGAAATCGGACAGAAGAATAACATCATAAAAAGCTGGCGAATCAAAAGTTTTCCAAAGAAATTGTATGAGAAAAAATTGTTCATAAACATCTTATTTAAACAAACAAACTTAAAACTGAATGCTGAACCGGTTAAGAGACACTTCTAAAAGTAGTAAATTAAAATTATATGATGATGCTGCCAACTACTCAACATAAATAATTGACTGCAAACTCTATCATCTGATATAGAATTGACTGAAAGTAATATCTTCACCCCGTTAGTGCAAAGGGCCTTAACAAGCTTGTTCAACCTTCCACTATTTTGCTCAGCGCTTCATTCCATGTTAAGCCATCAGTTCTTAGTTCATTGTCCATAGATTTTTGCCATTTTAATTGGACGTCGTGCTCCTCTGTCGCTGAGATTCCACTCCAGAGCTTTCTTTGCCATACAGTTCGTTCATCTGATGAGGTTAGGCAATCAGTAATATTGTGTATAGATTAATAATGGTCTGTCAGTAATACATATATTATGGTTGTAGCACGAATGGGTCGGCTCGACCGGGGAAGGACCACGCTCTCACAGAATACCAGCGTAAAATAGCTGCTTAATACTGCTGTGTTTCGTTTGGTGAGTGTAGAGATCCGTAGACCCTTTTTTACTGGAAACGAGGCGTTCCATCTTAGTCCTCAGGGGTGACAACGCATCTGCATTTTGATTCTTAATCGAGGATAAATGTAGATGTCTATAGACCACCGCATCCAATTACCATCAGGTGGACTGTGTGCTCGTTTGTCACCCTTATTCTATAAAAAAAATGTGAAAAACGTAGCTAGTCCATGAATATATTTAACAGACGTTGTGAATCTCTGGACTATTATTGCTCGGATTATTAGGTTGCTTGTGACATGAATTTACATGTGCCTTAACATTCTACTTTGTACAAAGTAAAATCTATACCCCTGACACATCCTTCCCACAAGCTGCTGACGATCCTTCTTCAAGCTAGGGTAATACAGGTCATAAAGAAAATTCTTTTCTTTTGTTTCTTTTTTTTAAAAGAAGTTACCCCTATACTAGGATTTTCTCCTGTATCGTGAGGGCAGTTTACAAACATAAATTGCACAAGGACAAACATCCAGAACAATTATTTGTAGGCCATACAAATACTTGTTCCGTGCGGGATTCGAACCCGCGACGCCCAGCGCAGCCACTCATTGCTAAGCCACTGCGTCATGGAGTCGTCAAAAATTTGTCAAAGCCCTCTTGCGTTGGGGTAATTCCAAAAGAACGACGCAGTAGAAATCTAGCAAATGTCTTGCCTCATGCTCTTGAAGCTTTGGAATATGTAGGCCACTGGACTGCAAAATAGCATAAGGAGGATGTGTCGGGCGGTTGAGACGTGGCCTGGCAACGGCGAGTTAATACCACGCGCCGCTTTTCAGTTCAGAAATGGCGCGTTCAACGAAAAAATAAATACACGTGATATCTCACTACACCTCCCCTCCCCCCGTTTCGAGCCTCACGTGATTAATGGACGGTCCCTAAGGGGGCGTGAGTAAGCACAGTGTTACCATGCAAAGACAGGAAATTCCTATAAGTTGTCAAATCAGTTCAATGTTTAGTAGCCTGGTTTAGATTAAGATAAGTTATTGGTTGTTTGCATAGTTCGAAAATCTGATAGTGAACAATGTGATTTTTTAATGAAATCACATTTGCGTCAAAGAAAAACAGTAGCGACTTACGTTAACCGATTTTTTTATTTACCAATTCAGTACGGTTGTATACTCACCCCATATAAATTGCAACTGGCTCTGTTGATTTTTTCGAACAATGCATATTTCGTTAATAATTGTAAACAAACATAAACCACTTACTGGACTGTAAGCTGCTATTAATAATTATAAACATATCGAAATAGAAAAAGGTAAATTTCATTGTCATATTGCCTTTACCTACATATAAAATATTACTTATAAAATTATACTCAAAAAAAAAATTTATGTCATATTACCTACATTTAATACTTACATGTAAAATATTACTAAAAATCGTTTTCGTTGTGCACGTCTAGAAAATTTTCGACGCAATATTTGCGACGCCTCCCTCTGTCAGTGGACTGGACCCAATTGTCCGACGTATTTATTTAAAAAGTTAATTAGTACTACATCTTAATATATATAAACTACGTGTCACGTTGTTTGTCCGCGATGGACTCCTAAACTACTTAACCGATTTTAATCAAATTTGCACACATTGTGCGGGTCCAACTTGAGAGATAGGATAGTTTTTTTGTCCATGAGTGACCCACAATTTTTTTTCTTTTTAATTTAAGACTTTTAATAGGACATGAGTGACATGACAAAGGGTAGTCCAAAAGGGCAGAACAACGTCTGCCTGGCAAGCTAGTACATATTATACATTTAAATGTAATATATTCTTGATTTACACCTAACCTTACTGCCGTAACAGAATTTGCGAAACTTTACTTAGTAGTCCACTCAAGCCAGAAGCTACATAATTTCCCAACATCCCAATTTCTTAGAATTTTTGCCTATTTAATGTTTTTAATAAATAGTGAATGACTTAACGTCACGATGAATATACGTAGTGTTTTGTCTATATTTCTTTCTTGGTCTGAGCTGATAAACAAGATTTTGTAATTTCATTCTAATTTTTTGACAGTCAAATATATTTTTACATTACAAAACAAATATAATTTAAATATAATCCTTATTTTGATCAGTTATTATGGACATTCAGTAAAATATTTAGATGGAAACTTCGATCAATTATATAATTGAACGAAGGATGGAAAATTATCATTATTATAGACAGAATATCGACAAATTAAATCCTTATACGTAAGATGTCTAAGTCATGCGCGTCGGCTTCATATAATTGTACCTTTTTAAAAATCCAATAAATTTAATTGGAAATCTAATAACTTCTTGTGCGTAGTGCTTTCACACTAAAAGGTGAAAAACATACTTATACGTCGAATTAAGTATTATCGCATATTTAGGTATTTCCCTTAAGGTTAGTATTTTAAAGGGAATATTTCACTGCCTGTTTTTGTAGACTGAGGTTAGATTGATCTAGGTCTAGGACCTTTAGGATTGATCGTGACCTTCTAATTTGAAAGTTGAAACTCTCTAATCGAATCCAACATTTAATTGCCAGATTGAATCAGTCTTTTCAATTTTTACCTTTGGATCTATAGAAACAGAAACAGAACCAGAAACTTTTTTATTTGATATAGATTATAAATAATACTTATTGAAGGTTATTTTTTTAATTTACCATTATCTACTACATTCTGTTATTAATTATCACAAAATATTTTGCGTTAAGTTTTTAACGGTTGAAAAGTATGGAATGTAGAGAAAGAAAATTATTATACCAGGTGTGATAAAAATTGAAGTGCGTAGTCGTTTACGGAACCGGAACTTACGACAGGCTTTTTCGTTAGCATAAAAAGTGTTCATGTATTGGATTCTAGCGTGTTGATAACAATCTCTTATAGTTCATAAAATATAACTTGATCTCTGCGACAGCTGTGAGTAAATAACACGCCTATGAAGTCCTGAATTTCTTAGTAGTACAGACAGTACCTGTCAATGTGATGCCGACCTAATTAGTGCATGCCCATAAAGTATGACATTGACAGGTACTGTCTGTACTACTAAGAAATTCAGGACTGCATAGGGGTGTTATTTACTGACAGCTGTCACAGAGATCAAGCTATCTTTTATGAACTATGGTAACCGTGTAATATAAAGAGAATTTGAATTAGAAATACTTATTACAATGTAAGCAATCTCTAATATTCTAAATTATTAATTTAGTATTTATTTAATAAATAAAACAGATTTTATAATATAATAAAATGGGGACAAAAGTAAACAATGATATCATTATTTACTGGAATATTTTGTATGTGACATTTCATGTATGCATTAATGTAAGATTGTTTTGTAGATCTCACATCATTCTTTTTAGCATTCATTTATTTTAGTACTGGTTACATTATTACCATAACTGTTTGAAATGATGTGGTAATAGTTTAAGATACCCTGCGTGTAAAAAAAGTTATTAAATAAATGTATTTATTTATTATTATTATCAATTCTGTAACAAATATAAAAAAAATTGGTGGGAATTTTTTCCCTATAATAATCTTACCTCTACTTATCAATATTTAGTGGTGGTAGTACTGAAGTGTATTTTTAATTTATCATATCATACTGTTGTGTTTATTAACACTGTAACGTTGTGTTTATCTTTAGTGTAATAGACAATATTTCGAATATTTTGGTAATAACTAATCTTGAAACCTACACCTCATTTCATTGTAATATAATATTTAAGTTGACTTTAGGGTGGCTTTGCTTTGTTGGTTTCACTAAAACTGATACTTCGGTAGAAAATTTTTAAGGACAACATTAGTAAAAATGAGTATCGGTTAAGAAATTACAAGAAAATATTTTTACCAAATACCTATTTTTGTTAATAAAGTACTGTTTAACTGTAAACAATAAGCTAGTTCTGAGATAGTGCTTTTTATTCTGTGATCGACTTATGGCTTGACGCCTTGAAGGCGCGAGATACTTATAGATGTTATTATATAATGTAACTTTCTAGGGTTGATGGGCTCGCTTTCATTGTTGGAAGTCTGCTTCTGTCCATATAGTAAGAACTAATTGACTGGTATTGTTAAGTAATTGTATGATTTAGTGCGAGACGTTGGTTTCTCTTATTAGGAAAGTGTGGTTGGAAAGTTTCGCGACTTTACATAGAGAAAAGCCACACTAAACGTGAGTACATTTTCAATTATAAAATCTACGAAGTCCGCTTCCTTGTATATATCTCTTGTGCAACATATCTGTCATTAATAATGTGTAATAAAACAATAGTCGGTACGGATCGTGCATAAGTCGATTGCACTGCCAGTATGAAATATTCTAATTTTGATGCTTGATCTATGAGTGTTCACATAGTGAACTAAGTGCTAGGGTAGGAAGTAACTCTCCGTAGTGCCGGTCGAACTGTGGCGACAAAGCTTCGAATTGTAGCCACAGTCCCGATACATACGGAGGGTTTATTTTAACACACACATACATAACTGTACATATAGATGCTGTATAAATATGTATATGATTAACGTATTCACAATTCTTATGATATTGTCGAGCATCTTGCGTGGGTGTAGCTTTCGACGCGACGTGTATAGACAGATTCGTAGAAAGAGCGAGGTCAAAGTTTCATTGTGTGCCCACTCTGTACGTTTTAAACTGCACCCATAGCATTTTGTATGTGTGTCTTTCATAAGGACATAATTGTCTTTAAATTAAGACGATAATAAAAATAGTAACATCAACTAATTGTTTCTTTTTAGTATCTCTTTAATTTCAGGAATTGGCTTATTGCTGATCTACTCCCTTTTCCTATTATTATCTACTCCCCCATACCCCCCTTTACCATTACGAGCTACTCCTCATTTCCCGGTCATAGTAAGTGAATGCTGTGGCCCATAAACATTTATATTTATCCTCAATTAAAAAAAAAACACCGATAGATCTCTCAACGAGTACACAGATGCACAGCACCTGCCGGGCTAGCATGAGCAGGGGATAAAAATTTTATCCACCGATTATATCCACTGACAAGGGATAAAATTGTCTTATCCCTATGTCAAAGCTTTATCCACCCTGCGAGCATGGGCCTATGGTGGATATAATATCGGCAGTAGATAAACTTATCCTCGCGCATAGATAATATACCATAGTATAAAGCTATAAACTATACTAGCTATAAACTAGTTTTAAGATTAAGTAGATTTACATTGACTTATATTTTCTTTTACCTTTTGTTTATTATATTGCTAAACTGTTCATAATTTTTGTTAAACAATATGTCATTTATAATATTTGTTATATTTATTTTAAGCGTATTTCTGCCTTGTTTTTATTTTTTCTATTATTCTAATTCTTTCTTTATTTTCTTTTGTATAATATTTAAGTTAAATATACATTGCTTGTATCAAATCGCAGGTATTACTTCGCTTGTGATAGCATTTATTAAAAAATATGTGTTTAGAATTAAGCCAATTGTGAAACTGGACAATACAGACCGTTTGGAGGTGGTGTAACGTCTTGAAGAAATTAAAAAAAAATATATCCCCGCAATTACTGCCATTATAAGAAAATTACAAAATACATCAAAATTGATGTCTACTCTAAGTCACAAAGATTTAATTTTAATTGAAAATGATGAAGCATGAAGAATAAAAATGTAATGATTTCAAACAAAACAAGGAATAAATAATTTTATAATCATGAGTATAGTATATTTAGCAATATATTAGCAAGCTTTGCTAAAGAATTAACATACTCGTATTTCTTAATTTAAACCTTTGAATTGTAACTTTACTAAGTTTGATAACTTTATTTTAAAACGTTATAATACTGTTGCATGAATAAGTCAACTAGCGCCATCTAGTGTCAGGAACGAGAGCGAGGGGAGCATTGAGAAAATGACATCACAAATCGCTCAACTGACAGCGCCTAGTCGAAACTCGAACGCTCGATACCTTCCGCGTGTTTACTTGAACATTCTGGATATTTCTTTGCTAATTCAAATATATAGGCGCTGCAAGATGCGATCGAGGTAGTGTTGATTCGGCGACACAAGCGAAGCTTCGGAGCGGAATTAAGTGAATTAGTGTGTTTAATTATTAGTGTTTTTAACTTTAATTTGTGTAAAGTAAATTAAAGTGTTAATTTAGGTAATTTTATCGGCAATTTTTATTGTCACGAACCTCAAGCTCGTAACAACTGGTGTCAGAAGTGGGATAAAATCATGCCGATTTTACCTAAGGAGGAAACGGAGGGTGTCCGTACCCGAAGTCAACGCCAGCAGGAGACGGACCAACGAAGATTTGGTGGTGCAACGCCGCAGACGTCGGAGGGCCAGCCACCGGCTGCAGGCCCGTCGGTAGCTCCTACATCTGCAGCACCTGACTTAGGTGCTCTGATGGTGATGCTGCAGCAGCTGCAGAGCAGACAGGACGAACAGGCCCGTCGGTTAGCAGATCAGCAGGCGGAACAGGCTCGCCGACAGGAGGAACAGGTCCGTCGGTTGGAGGAGCAGCTGCGGGGTGGACAGGATGAACAGGTTCGTCAGCAGGCGGAACAGGTCCGTCAGTTGAAAGAGCAGCTGCAGAGGGGACAAGAGGAACAGGCCCGCCGACAGGAGGAACAGATGCTTCTCATGAAGGACCTTCACGCTACCTTCGGGAAAGAGATAAAGGAGGTGAAGGATAAGGTTGCTCAACATGAAAACCGCCTGTCGGAAGCTGAAACCCGAATTGACCAAGTGAACAATCGGGTTGACAACGTAATGGCTGACATGAGGAAATCACTTGACGAACTCAAACTTGGGGAGGGAACTACAGCTCCCGTAGTAGCTACAACACCTTCGCTACGTGGGTTCAAAGTGCCACCGTTCGACGGGACTTCTTCCTGGTCAGCCTACAAAATCCAGTTCGAGGCTGTTATGAAGGCGAACGGCTGGAATAAAAATCAGGCCATGACTGCTCTCACACTAGGCCTGCGTGACCAGGCCTTAACAGTTCTGGAAGCTCTCGGTGAGGAAGTGACTTATGAGCAACTCCTTGAGGCATTGGAGGCGAGATATGGCGACGCTCACCTGGAACACGTCTTTCGTGCGCAGCTTAAAGATCGTGTGCAGCGCATCAACGAAAACCTGCAGCAGTGGGCTCTAGAAGTGGAGAAGCTGGTGCGAAAAGCATACCGGTCTGTACCTGCGCTCATTGAAGGGAACCTGGTGCAGACATTCACCGACGGCATCCGCGACCTGGAAGTCAGAGCTGCTGTGAGGCTCGGGCACCACGAGACGCTTAAGGACGCCTTGGCCCATGCACTGGAGGTAGAAGCCGTGCGGCAGGATCATCGTTCCCATCGCGTCAGGGAGGTTGTAGCCGCTACAGTTCGCGACCGCAACAAAGGATACAGCCCAAGGTGCTATGGCTGTGGGGAAAAGGGCCATCTTCGATCCAGCTGCCCTAAACTAACCGTGGAAAGGAGAGTTGATCGATCTCGAAAGGGTAGTACAGCTAACGGCACTGCCTGGCGGCGACAGGATCATCGTTCACCTCACGCTAGGGAGGTTACAGCAGTTACGGTTCGCGACCACAATAAAAGATACAGCCCTAGGTGCTATGGCTGTGGGGAAAGGGGCCATCTTCGGTCCAGCTGCCCTAAGCACACCCTAGGAAGGGAAGGTGAACGGTCTCAGAAAGGAAGTGCGGCTAACAGCACCGCCCAGCAGCAGCAGGAATACGACTTTGAGATCGAACATCGCAGCGGGAAATCTCATGGCAACGCAGATGCATTGTCAAGAAGACCTTGTCCTGAAGATTGCAAACATTGTACTAGGCAAGAGAGTAAGGAAGTGGTATCCGTGAGGATGCTCAGGGCAGACCACCTCAGCAACGAGTGGAAGGACAGCTTACTACATGCACAGCAGGAAGATCCGGATATCAAGCCGATTCTGGAATGGATAAAGGCCAGTGCTCCCAAGCCCAAGTGGAGTGACGTCTCAGCGATGAGTTCGACCACTAAAAGCTATTGGGCCCAGTGGGACAGCTTGCTGCTTCAGGATGGAGTTCTGTGTCGTAAATGGGAAAACGTTCGGGGAGACAGCTGTCATTTGCAAATGGTTGTCCCTAAAGTTAAAGTACCGGATGTTCTACAGCTGTACCATAATGATTGTTCAGGAGGCCATCTGGGAGTTAAACGAACTCTATTGAAGATCCGAGAACGGTTTTACTGGGTCCACTGTCGAAACGATGTCGAGGACTGGTGTCGCAAATGTACAAGTTGTGCGGCTGTAAAGGGACCTCAGACTCGTAGTAGAGGTGCATTGAAGTTGTACAATGTTGGTGCACCATGGGAGAGAATAGCCATTGACGTGGCGGGGCCGTTTCCGGAGAGTGAAAGCGGTAACAAGTATTTCATGGTTGTGATGGATTACTTCACTAAGTGGCCAGAAGTCTTCGCCATTCCAAATCAAGAAGCTTCAACAGTTGCAGATAAACTAGTTCATGAAGTCTTCTGTCGTTTTGGAGTACCTTTAGAGATTCACAGCGATCAAGGAAGGAATTTTGAGTCTCAAATATTCCAGGAAACTTGCCGAGTTATGGGTACTCATAAAACAAGAACGACTTCTTATCACCCGCAATCTGATGGAATGGTGGAACGATTTAATCAGACATTGGAGAGGTACCTAGCAAAAGTTGTAGACAATCGGCAACGAGATTGGGACAAGCACATACAACCGTTTTTGTTGTCATATCGAAGTTCTGTTCACGAAAGTACAGCAGTGACACCAGCTTTCGCAAACTTTGGAAGAGAATTACGGCTGCCTGCAGACCTGATCACCGGGATACCACCCGATGCTCCACGCAGTATAACCGATTATGCAAATGACTTGCGGAAAAAAATGAATGACGTTTATGAGCACGTCAGACAATCGGGCCAGCAAATGTCTGAAAAGATGAAAACCCGGTATGACCGCAAAATGAACAACAAAGGTTTCGACGAAGGTTCACTTGTGTGGTTGCACAATCCAGTCCGCAGCAAAGGGAAATCTCCTAAGCTTCAAGCTAAATGGGACGGCCCGTACCGGATTGTAACCAGGATCAACGATGTGACCTACCGGATACAGAAAGGCGCAAGAGGGACTCCTAAGATCGTCCATGTGGATCGCTTGGCGCGTTATTATGGGACCGATAATGCTCGGGACGAGCATGTCTTAGGAGGGGGCAGTGTTGCATGAATAAGTCAACTAGCGCCATCTAGTGTCAGGAACGAGAGCGAGGGGAGCATTGAGAAAATGACATCACAAATCGCTCAACTGACAGCGCCTAGTCGAAACTCGAACGCTCGATACCTTCCGCGTGTTTACTTGAACATTCTGGATATTTCTTTGCTAATTCAAATATATAGGCGCTGCAAGATGCGATCGAGGTAGTGTTGATTCGGCGACACAAGCGAAGCTTCGGAGCGGAATTAAGTGAATTAGTGTGTTTAATTATTAGTGTTTTTAACTTTAATTTGTGTAAAGTAAATTAAAGTGTTAATTTAGGTAATTTTATCGGCAATTTTTATTGTCACGAACCTCAAGCTCGTAACAATACTTACCTAAAATATAGTATAGACCGATTCTATTATCATTAAATTTGACTTGACCATGGACTCGCCTTGGGTATTGTTGACACAACCTATGTAATTAAATCATGGCATTGAGCTATTACCGGTAGTACCGGTAGGCGTAGTGTAGGGCGACCCCCCACTAGATGGAGTGACGACCTGGTAAGACATGCAGGAAGTCGATGGATGCAGGTGGCTCAGGACCGTGCTTTGTGGCATTACTTGGGGGAGGCCTATGTTCAGCAGTGGACTTGTGAAGGGCTGTAGTGATGATGATGATGATGATGATGATTGAGCTATTGAGACTTTTTTGGACAAGGTGGTTGTAATAGATGCTTACTTCAATATGTACTGGTAGTCCATCCACAGAATTAATAGGCTTTAAAGCCTCATACAGTTCTTTACACAAATACAAAACAATCTTTAAGCATCCGAAACCGGCGTAGAAATTCGTTGTCGGAGAATTCCAATAGATTAAGTATTCTGATCACGTATCGATCGCTGATGTAATTCTCTTTCTTGTTTTTCAATTTCTGACACGAAAATGTAGTTGCAATAGGCTCGAGACATCTTTTTTTGTATTAAAATGGTATGAAGATAAACTTAAACCCACGTCCGCGAAAGAGGATAAAATTGTCCTTTTCAAATGTCAAAAAGGGATAATTTTTTCTCTTTCCCTTGGCCCCATGCTACGGACGGGGAGATATATGTCCACTCGTTATGTCAAACGGGGATATACTATAGAGATAAGATAATTTTACCTCTTGTCAGTGGATATAATCGGGGGATATAATTTTTGTCTCTTGCCCATGCTCGCAGGGTGGATAAAACTAAGCAATTGATAAAAATTATATCCTCTCTCCGGGGATATATACTCTCCGGCTCATGCTAGCCCGGCTGATGGTAAGTGTTTACTGTGGCCTATCTGGGGGCACGGCAGTGCCCCCGCCAAGTCGAGCAAAAAAAGCGGCACGGCCGTACTATACTTTTCTCGAAGCAATCCAGGCCATTTTAGACCTCCTATAACTTCGTAATAACTTAAAACAGAAGGATCCTTAAGTAGGGACTGAATAAATTAACCGACTTGGTATTACATGGATCTCACAACTTTTTACGGTAGAAGAACTGAGTTGCGAGACTTGGTTTTTTTACAAGTTATATTTTTGATGGCATAGACATTTACATCTATCCTTGATCCGTTCGGAAGTTATTGTTGTCAAAAAAATTAAAAAGAATTGTTTTTTTTAATATCTTTGTAATTTGTGCTCGGATCGTTTTTGATGTAATGAGTTAACTAATAGTTCGTAAAAATATTTGTCGAGCGTTTTGGGATCGAACAGCGGGAAGTTCCAAGGAATGCCTGCAGGATCCACTTTTTTTCATATTTCTTAATATTATTTATTGGGTTCTTCAGTTTCCCTTAGTCGCCTCTTACGCGATACCCATGGTTTGATATGGGGGTGTGGGTGGGTTCCCTTTTAACGCCGCTACTTCACGGAAATGATAATCACGGTGATCATAATTTACATTGCGGTGCTCGTGGTTTAAAACCAGCAGAAAATCCATAATACTGTTGCATGAATAAGTCAACTAGCGCCATCTAGTGTCAGGAACGAGAGCGAGGGGAGCATTGAGAAAATGACATCACAAATCGCTCAACTGACAGCGCCTAGTCGAAACTCGAACGCTCGATACCTTCCGCGTGTTTACTTGAACATTCTGGATATTTCTTTGCTAATTCAAATATATAGGCGCTGCAAGATGCGATCGAGGTAGTGTTGATTCGGCGACACAAGCGAAGCTTCGGAGCGGAATTAAGTGAATTAGTGTGTTTAATTATTAGTGTTTTTAACTTTAATTTGTGTAAAGTAAATTAAAGTGTTAATTTAGGTAATTTTATCGGCAATTTTTATTGTCACGAACCTCAAGCTCGTAACAACTGGTGTCAGAAGTGGGATAAAATCATGCCGATTTTACCTAAGGAGGAAACGGAGGGTGTCCGTACCCGAAGTCAACGCCAGCAGGAGACGGACCAACGAAGATTTGGTGGTGCAACGCCGCAGACGTCGGAGGGCCAGCCACCGGCTGCAGGCCCGTCGGTAGCTCCTACATCTGCAGCACCTGACTTAGGTGCTCTGATGGTGATGCTGCAGCAGCTGCAGAGCAGACAGGACGAACAGGCCCGTCGGTTAGCAGATCAGCAGGCGGAACAGGCTCGCAGACAGGAGGAACAGGTTCGTCGGTTGGAGGAGCAGCTGCGGGGTGGACAGGATGAACAGGTTCGTCAGCAGGCGGAACAGGTCCGTCAGTTGAAAGAGCAGCTGCTTCTCATGAAGGACCTTCACGCTACCTTCGGGAAAGAGATAAAGGAGGTGAAGGATAAGGTTGCTCAACATGAAAACCGCCTGTCGGAAGCTGAAACCCGAATTGACCAAGTGAACAATCGGGTTGACAACGTAATGGCTGACATGAGGAAATCACTTGACGAACTCAAACTTGGGGAGGGAACTACAGCTCCCGTAGTAGCTACAACACCTTCGCTACGTGGGTTCAAAGTGCCACCGTTCGACGGGACTTCTTCCTGGTCAGCCTACAAAATCCAGTTCGAGGCTGTTATGAAGGCGAACGGCTGGAATAAAAATCAGGCCATGACTGCTCTCACACTAGGCCTGCGTGACCAGGCCTTAACAGTTCTGGAAGCTCTCGGTGAGGAAGTGACTTATGAGCAACTCCTTGAGGCATTGGAGGCGAGATATGGCGACGCTCACCTGGAACACGTCTTTCGTGCGCAGCTTAAAGATCGTGTGCAGCGCATCAACGAAAACCTGCAGCAGTGGGCTCTAGAAGTGGAGAAGCTGGTGCGAAAAGCATACCGGTCTGTACCTGCGCTCATTGAAGGGAACCTGGTGCAGACATTCACCGACGGCATCCGCGACCTGGAAGTCAGAGCTGCTGTGAGGCTCGGGCACCACGAGACGCTTAAGGACGCCTTGGCCCATGCACTGGAGGTAGAAGCCGTGCGGCAGGATCATCGTTCCCATCGCGTCAGGGAGGTTGTAGCCGCTACAGTTCGCGACCGCAACAAAGGATACAGCCCAAGGTGCTATGGCTGTGGGGAAAAGGGCCATCTTCGATCCAGCTGCCCTAAACTAACCGTGGAAAGGAGAGGTGATCGATCTCGAAAGGGTAGTACAGCTAACGGCACTGCCTGGCGGCGACAGGATCATCGTTCACCTCACGCTAGGGAGGTTACAGCAGTTACGGTTCGCGACCACAATAAAAGATACAGCCCTAGGTGCTATGGCTGTGGGGAAAGGGGCCATCTTCGGTCCAGCTGCCCTAAGCACACCCTAGGAAGGGAAGGTGAACGGTCTCAGAAAGGAAGTGCGGCTAACAGCACCGCCCAGCAGCAGCAGGAATACGACTTTGAGATCGAACATCGCAGCGGGAAATCTCATGGCAACGCAGATGCATTGTCAAGAAGACCTTGTCCTGAAGATTGCAAACATTGTACTAGGCAAGAGAGTAAGGAAGTGGTATCCGTGAGGATGCTCAGGGCAGACCACCTCAGCAACGAGTGGAAGGACAGCTTACTACATGCACAGCAGGAAGATCCGGATATCAAGCCGATTCTGGAATGGATAAAGGCCAGTGCTCCCAAGCCCAAGTGGAGTGACGTCTCAGCGATGAGTTCGACCACTAAAAGCTATTGGGCCCAGTGGGACAGCTTGCTGCTTCAGGATGGAGTTCTGTGTCGTAAATGGGAAAACGTTCGGGGAGACAGCTGTCATTTGCAAATGGTTGTCCCTAAAGTTAAAGTACCGGATGTTCTACAGCTGTACCATAATGATTGTTCAGGAGGCCATCTGGGAGTTAAACGAACTCTATTGAAGATCCGAGAACGGTTTTACTGGGTCCACTGTCGAAACGATGTCGAGGACTGGTGTCGCAAATGTACAAGTTGTGCGGCTGTAAAGGGACCTCAGACTCGTAGTAGAGGTGCATTGAAGTTGTACAATGTTGGTGCACCATGGGAGAGAATAGCCATTGACGTGGCGGGGCCGTTTCCGGAGAGTGAAAGCGGTAACAAGTATTTCATGGTTGTGATGGATTACTTCACTAAGTGGCCAGAAGTCTTCGCCATTCCAAATCAAGAAGCTTCAACAGTTGCAGATAAACTAGTTCATGAAGTCTTCTGTCGTTTTGGAGTACCTTTAGAGATTCACAGCGATCAAGGAAGGAATTTTGAGTCTCAAATATTCCAGGAAACTTGCCGAGTTATGGGTACTCATAAAACAAGAACGACTTCTTATCACCCGCAATCTGATGGAATGGTGGAACGATTTAATCAGACATTGGAGAGGTACCTAGCAAAAGTTGTAGACAATCGGCAACGAGATTGGGACAAGCACATACAACCGTTTTTGTTGTCATATCGAAGTTCTGTTCACGAAAGTACAGCAGTGACACCAGCTTTCGCAAACTTTGGAAGAGAATTACGGCTGCCTGCAGACCTGATCACCGGGATACCACCCGATGCTCCACGCAGTATAACCGATTATGCAAATGACTTGCGGAAAAAAATGAATGACGTTTATGAGCACGTCAGACAATCGGGCCAGCAAATGTCTGAAAAGATGAAAACCCGGTATGACCGCAAAATGAACAACAAAGGTTTCGACGAAGGTTCACTTGTGTGGTTGCACAATCCAGTCCGCAGCAAAGGGAAATCTCCTAAGCTTCAAGCTAAATGGGACGGCCCGTACCGGATTGTAACCAGGATCAACGATGTGACCTACCGGATACAGAAAGGCGCAAGAGGGACTCCTAAGATCGTCCATGTGGATCGCTTGGCGCGTTATTATGGGACCGATAATGCTCGGGACGAGCATGTCTTAGGAGGGGGCAGTGTTGCATGAATAAGTCAACTAGCGCCATCTAGTGTCAGGAACGAGAGCGAGGGGAGCATTGAGAAAATGACATCACAAATCGCTCAACTGACAGCGCCTAGTCGAAACTCGAACGCTCGATACCTTCCGCGTGTTTACTTGAACATTCTGGATATTTCTTTGCTAATTCAAATATATAGGCGCTGCAAGATGCGATCGAGGTAGTGTTGATTCGGCGACACAAGCGAAGCTTCGGAGCGGAATTAAGTGAATTAGTGTGTTTAATTATTAGTGTTTTTAACTTTAATTTGTGTAAAGTAAATTAAAGTGTTAATTTAGGTAATTTTATCGGCAATTTTTATTGTCACGAACCTCAAGCTCGTAACAATACTTACCTAAAATATAGTATAGACCGATTCTATTATCATTAAATTTGACTTGACCATGGACTCGCCTTGGGTATTGTTGACACAACCTATGTAATTAAATCATGGCATTGAGCTATTACCGGTAGTACCGGTAGGCGTAGTGTAGGGCGACCCCCCAGTAGATGGAGTGACGACCTGGTAAGACATGCAGGAAGTCGATGGATGCAGGTGGCTCAGGACCGTGCTTTGTGGCATTACTTGGGGGAGGCCTATGTTCAGCAGTGGACTTGTGAAGGGCTGTAGTGATGATGATGATGATGATGATGATTGAGCTATTGAGACTTTTTTGGACAAGGTGGTTGTAATAGATGCTTACTTCAATATGCACTGGTAGTCCATCCACAGAATTAATAGGCTTTAAAGCCTCATACAGTTCTTTACACAAATACAAAACAATCTTTAAGCATCCGAAACCGGCGTAGAAATTCGTTGTCGGAGAATTCCAATAGATTAAGTATTCTGATCACGTATCGATCGCTGATGTAATTCTCTTTCTTGTTTTTCAATTTCTGACACGAAAATGTAGTTGCAATAGGCTCGAGACATCTTTTTTTGTATTAAAATGGTATGAAGATAAACTTAAACCCACGTCCGCGAAAGAGGATAAAATTGTCCTTTTCAAATGTCAAAAAGGGATAATTTTTTCTCTTTCCCTTGGCCCCATGCTACGGACGGGGAGATATATGTCCACTCGTTATGTCAAACGGGGATATACTATAGAGATAAGATAATTTTACCTCTTGTCAGTGGATATAATCGGGGGATATAATTTTTGTCTCTTGCCCATGCTCGCAGGGTGGATAAAACTAAGCAAGGGATAAAAATTATATCCTCTCTCCGGGGATATATACTCTCCGGCTCATGCTAGCCCGGCTGATGGTAAGTGTTTACTGTGGCCTATCTGGGGGCACGGCAGTGCCCCGCCAAGTCGAGCAAAAAAGCGGCACGGCCGTACTATACTTTTCTCGAAGCAATCCAGGCCATTTTAGACCTCCTATAACTTCGTAATAACTTAAAACAGAAGGATCCTTAAGTAGGGACTGAATAAATTAACCGACTTGGTATTACATGGATCTCACAACTTTTTACGGTAGAAGAACTGAGTTGCGAGACTTGGTTTTTTTACAAGTTATATTTTTGATGGCATAGACATTTACATCTATCCTTGATCCGTTCGGAAGTTATTGTTGTCAAAAAAATTAAAAAGAATTGTTTTTTTTTAATATCTTTGTAATTTGTGCTCGGATCGTTTTTGATGTAATGAGTTAACTAATAGTTCGTAAAAATATTTGTCGAGCGTTTTGGGATCGAACAGCGGGAAGTTCCAGGGAATGCCTGCAGGATCCACTTTTTTTCATATTTCTTAATATTATTTATTGGGTTCTTCAGTTTCCCTTAGTCGCCTCTTACGCGATACCCATGGTTTGATATGGGGGTGTGGGTGGGTTCCCTTTTAACGCCGCTACTTCACGGAAATGATAATCACGGTGATCATAATTTACATTGCGGTGCTCGTGGTTTAAAACCAGCAGAAAATCCATAATACTGCATGAATAAGTATGAGGGGAGATCATTGTTTCTTGAAGTTCTGATATTTTTTGCTAATTCTATAGAGGAGAGGGTATTGGTTGTTTTTTTTTTAATGTGTAAGTAGTTATATTTCCCTACTACGGCGAATACAATTACGTGGTAGATCTTATACGTATCTTGTACGTGGTGTACACACGCTGCAGCTATATTATGGTTGCAGCACGAATGGGTCGGCTCTACCGGGGAAGGACATTCTTACAAAATAACAGTGTAAAATAGCAGCTCAATGCTGCTGTGTTTCGTAAGGTATGGGTATAGAGAACTGGAGACCCTTTTAACTGGAACCGAGGCATTCCATCTTAGTCCTCAGGGGTGATAACGCATCTGCATTAAATACAGATGCGTTATCACCCCTTCTTAATCGAGGATAAATGTAGATGTCTATAGGCCACAGCATCCACTTACCATCAGGTGGACTGTGTGCTCGTTTGTCACCCTTATTCTATAATATAAGGAAAAGTAAACTAGAAAGCTCTTGGTTCTCTTTATATGGCCTCACATTGGTCCGTAAAAATCCACGGCTTTGTCATAATCGCCACGCTTGTAAGTCGGTATTTGCGATCGCAATCCGGACGACTCGGATATTTGCTGCCATTCGCCAGTTTGGTATTTTATACCTGGCGTAAACGAGACTATATATCACAGTCGTCAGGCTTCATAAGACCGTTACTCCATCTCGTCTTGTTGGGTAAGAGACTTGTGTTCGTTAGATGGCGGTATTATCATCTTGTATAATACTCGTACACTAGATATTAGATAATATTGTTGCGCGGCTAAGTTGACATCTGGCAATAGCGCCATCTAGTGTCGGGTAACAGAGCGAAGAAAAAGCTTTCCAGAAAATGACATCACTAATCTTTCAACCGACAGCGCCATCTAGTATCGAATTGAAGAACTATGCTTTCTGGAAGCTCCAAACTCGAACTTTCTGCGCTTGGTCGGTTGGCGCGCGTATTTACTCGAATATTCTGGAATATTCTGGATGTTTTCGTGGAAGAGCCCTATATAAAGGCGCTGCAATACGCGATCGGGGAAGTATTGAATTTGGCGAGACAAGCGAAGCTTCGGAGCGAAATAAAGTGGATCAGTGTGATTAATTATTAGTGTTTTAAGTTTAAATCTGTGTAAAGAAAACTAAAGTGTTAATTTAGGTAATTTTATCGGCATTTTTTGTTGTCACGAACCCTAAGCTCGTAACAATTGGTGTCAGAAGTGGGATGAAATCATGCCGATTTTACCTAAGGAGGAAACGGAGGGTGTCCGTACCCGAAATCAACGCCAGCAGGAGACGGACCAAAGAAGATTTGGTGGTGCAACGCCGCAGACGTCGGAGGGCCAGCCGCCGGCTGCAGGCCCATCAGTAGCTCCTACATCTGCAGCACATAATTTAGGTGCTCTGATGGTGATGCTGCAGGAACAGGCTCGCCGACAAGGAGGAACAGGCCCGTCGACAGGAGGAACAGGCCCGCCCGACAGGAAGAGCAGATGCTCCTCGTGAAGGACATTCACGCTAACTTCGGGAAAGAGATTAAGGAGGTGAAGGATAGGGTTGCTCAACATGACAACCGCCTGTCGGAAGCTGAAACCCAAATCAAGGAAGCTAAAACCCAAATCGACCAAGTAAACAATCGGGTTGATTACGTGATGGCTGACGTGAAGAAAACGCTGGACGACCTCAAACTGGGGGATGGAACTACAGCTCCCGTAGTAGCTACTACGCCTTCGCTACGTGGTTTCAAAGTGCCACCGTTCGACGGGACTTCTTCCTGGTCTGCCTACAAAATACAGTTCGAGGCTGTTATGAAGGCGAACGGCTGGAATAAAAGTCAGGCCATGACTGCTCTCACACTATGCCTGCGTGACCAGGCCTTAACAGTTCTGGAAGCTCTCGGTGAGGAAGTGACTTATGAGCAACTCCTTGAGGCATTGGAGTCGAGATATGGCGACGCTCACCTGGAACACGTCTTTCGTGCGCAGCTTAAAGATCGCGTGCAGCGCATCAACGAAAACCTGCAGCACTGGGCTCTAGAGGTGGAGAAGCTGGTGCGAAAAGCATACCGGTCTGTACCTGCGCTCATTGAAGGGAACCTGGTGCAGACATCATCGACGGCATCCGCGACCTGGAAGTCAGAGCTGCTGTGAGGCTCGGGCACCACGAGACGCTTAAGGACGCCTTGGCCCATGCACTGGAGGTGGAAGCCGTGCGGCAGGATCATCGTTCCCATCGCGTCAGGGAGCTTGCAGCAGCTACAGTTCGCGACCGCAACAAAGGATACAGCCCTAGGTGCTATGGCTGTGGGGAAAAGGACCATCTTCGATCCAGCTGCTCTAAGTGAACCCTAGAAAGGGAAGGTGAACGATCTCAGGAGGGTAGTGCGGCCAACAGCACCGCCCAGCAGCAGCAGGGAAACGAGTAAAAGTCAGAACTGCGGGGCGGGTGCTGGCTGATGTTAAAAGAGCCCCAAAGATCTTGATCTCACAAACCCAAGATGGGAACAGTCTAATCATCAAGGGCGAGGTCAACGGAATGCCGTGTAAACTGACCATAGACACTGGAGCCTCTCGTACGGTTGTTAGTTACCAACTTATAAGTCAGTTCCTTTGGGACTCCGCATACAACCGAGAAAGCATTAATTTGGTAACAGTCACCGGTCAGCGGATACCCGTCCGTGGAGAGAAGGAGATGGAGTTAAAGCTAGGCAACGTGATCTACCTGCATAATGTCATCGTGGCTGATATACTGGACGACTGCATCCTGGGCTTAGACTTTATGAGGAATAATTGTTGTGAGATCGACGTTAAGCAAGGTGTTTTGAAATGTGGACAGGAGGAACTTTTTATGGAAGGTGCGTTACCAGGGAACGTGTACAGCATTAAGAAGATTGTTCTTACCGCCGAGATCGGAAACGATTTTTGCGGTTAGTCTTTCTCGAAACGCTGGGCAAGCTTACCGTTGTGTACTTGTGGAAAGGGTAAACAATGACCTTCCAAAGTGGCTCGAACCTTGGTCAGAACCACTGACATCTCAGGAGTACGTGTGCTGAACCTTTGTGAACGGGAACAGATTATAGAAAAAGGCACGCTGGTTGGTACTTCTGAGGAAGTGGATTGGTTACGGCGGTGCCAATATCTATCGAGTGAGACCCCCAGCAAGGATGCACAAACGAGAGTGACCACACTTTTGGAAGACTGTCGCAGCGTTCTCTCCCCCGACCGAAATGGTCAAGGCGAAGAAGTTGTTACTCAAGCATGCCGATGTATTCTCATCAAACGATGCTGACATAGGAAAGACTGGCTTAGTTCAACACAAAATAAACATAGGAGAAGAATTGCCTAGAATCCGTCAGCGACCAAGAAGATTGCCGGTAGCACGTGAAAAGGAAGTGGAAACCGTGATTGAAGGAATGGTGAAGGATGGTATTATTGAACCTTCCTCTAGTCCATGGTGTTCACCAGTGGTGCTGGTAAAGAAAAAGAACGGGAGCATGCGGTTTTGTGTTGACTACCGCCGTCTAAACGACGTTACGAAGAAGGACAGCTATCCCTTGCCAAGAATTGATGACACGCTGGACATGCTTACAGGAATGAAGTGGTTTAGCACGCTGGATCTAAAAAGTGGCTACTGGCAAGTTGAAATTGACCCTAAGGACAAGGAGAAAACTGCGTTCTCGACGGGAAAGGGTTTGTGGCAATTTAAAGTAATGCCGTTTGGGTTGTGCAATGCTCCAGCAACGTTTGAAAGGCTGATGGAACTTGAACTTACCGAGCTAATTGGAGATGCCTGTCTGGTCTACTTGGATGACATCATCATCGTAGGTCGTACGTTTGAGGAACACCTTCAAAACCTGGAACGCGTGCTCATGAAGATTGTCAGAGTGCCAACCTCAAGTTGAGTCCGAAGAAATGTTCACTATTCAAACGGCAAGTTAACTTTTTGGGGTATGTAGTATCGGAAGAGGGCATCCGCACGGATCCAGAGAAAATCGCCGCTGTCAAGGATTGGCCGGTTCCAAAAGACAAGACGCACTTTAGAGCATTTTTGGGTTTGTGCTCCTATTACCGGCGGTTTGTAAAGAACTTTGCAGATATAGCCAAACCTCTGCATAAGCTAACCGAGGAGAAGCGACTTTTCCGCTGGGATGAAAGTTGCAATATCGCATTCCAGGAGCTCAAAGACCGTCTGCGCAAAACACCTATTTTGGGATAACCTTATGTAAGCAAAGAATTTATAGTTGACACCGACGCAAGTGATATAGGACTTGGCGGTGTGTTGTCTCAGCGGAATGGTAACAGCAACACAAAAAAAAACACACAAACAAACACAAACGTATTTCAGCAAGTCGTCGTCAAAACCGGAAAGGAACTATTGTGTCACAAGACGCGAATTGCTAGCTGTGGTAAAGTCGTTGCAACATTTTAGCAAATATCTTCTGGGACGAAAATTTCACTTACGAACTGACCATGCTGCACTAAAATGGCTATTGCAGTTTAAAAACCCAGAAGGACAGGTTGCGAGGTGGATTGAACTACTGCAGGAATACGACTTTGAGATCGAACATCGCAGCGGGAAATATCATGGCAACGCAGATGCATTGTCAAGAAGACCTTGTCCTGAAGATTGCAAACATTGTACTAGGCAAGAGAGTAAGGAAGTGGTATCCGTGAGGATGCTCAGGGCAGACCACCTCGGCAACGAGTGGAAGGACAGCTTACTACATGCACAGCAGGAAAATCCGGACATCAAGCCGATTCTGGAATGGATAAAGGCCAGTGCTCCCAAGCCCAAGTGGAGTGACGTCTCAGCGATGAGTTCGACCACTAAAAGCTATTGGGCCCAGTGGGACAGCTTGCTGCTTCAGGATGGAGTTCTGTGTCGTAAATGGGAAAATATTCGGGGAGACAGCTGTCATTTGCAAATGGTTGTCCCTAAAGCTAAAGTATCGGATGTTCTACAGCTGTACCATAATGATTGTTCAGGAGGCCATCTGGGAGTTAAACGAACTCTACTGAAGATCCGAGAATGGTTTTACTGGGTCCACTGTCGAAACGATGTCGAGGACTGGTGTCGCAAATGTACAAGTTGTGCGGCTGTAAAGGGACCTCAGACTCGTAGTAGAGGTGCATTGAAGTTGTACGTTGTTGGTGCACCATGGGAGAGAATAGCCATTGACGTGGCGGGACCGTTTCCGGAGAGTGAAAGCGGTAACAAGTATTTCAGGGTTGTGATGGATTACTTCACTAAGTGGCCAGAAGTCTTCGCCATTCCAAATCAAGAAGCTTCAACAGTTGCGGATAAGCTATTTCATGAAGTCTTCTGTCGTTTTGGAGTACCTTTAGAGATTCACAGCGATCAAGGAAGGAATTTTGAGTCTCAAATATTCTAGGAAACTTGCCGAGTTATGGGTACTCACAAAACAAGAACCACTTCTTATCACCCGCAATCTAATGGAATGGTAGAACGATTTAATCAGACATTGGAGAGGTACCTAGCAAAAGTTGTAGACCATCGGCAACGAGGTTGGGACAAGCACATACAATCGTTTTTGTTGTCATATCGAAGCGCTGTTCACGAAAGTACAGCAGTGACACCAGCTTTCGCAAACTTTGGAAGAGAATTAGCGCTGCCTGCAGACCTGATCACCGGGATACCACCTGATACCCCACGCAGTATAACCGATTATGCAAATGACTTGCGGAACAAAATGAATGACATTTATGAGCACGTCAGACAATCGGGACAGCAATTGTCTGAGAAGATGAAAACCCGGTACGACCGCAAAATGAACAATAAAGGCTTCGACGAAGGTTCACTAGTGTGGTTGCACAATCCAGTCCGCAGCAAAGGGAAATCTCCTAAGCTTCAAGCTAAATGGGACGGCCCGTACCGGATTGTAACCAGGATCAACGATGTAACCTACCGGATACAGAAAGGCGCAAGAGGGACTCCCTAAGATCGTCCATGTGGATCGCCTGGCGCGTTATTATGGGGCCGATAATGCTCGGGACGAGCATGTCTTAGGAGGGGGCAGTGTTGCGCGGCTAAGTTGACATCTGGCAATAGCGCCATCTAGTGTCTGGTAACAGAGCGAAGAGAGAGCTTTCCAGAAAATGACATCACTAATCTTTCAACCGACAGCGCCATCTAGTATCGAATGAAGAACTAAGCTTTCTGGAAGCCCCAAACTCGAACTTTCTGCGCTTGGTTGGTTGGCGTGCGTATTTACTCGAATATTCTGGATGTTTTCGTGGAAGAGCCCTATATAAAGGCGCTGCAATACGCGATCGGGGAAGTATTGAATTTGGCGAGACAAGCGAAGCTTCGGAGCGAAATAAAGTGAATTAGTGTGATTAATTATTAGTGTTTTAAGTTCAAATTTGTGTAAAGAAAATTAAAGTGTTAATTTAGGTAATTTTATCGACAATTTTTATTGTCAACGAACCTCAAGCTCGTAACAATATCACACACACTTGTTTATATTCGTCTTTGGATTACGCGGTGTACACTTCTGACTGACGGAGATGGTTCTGCGACTTATGATGCAAAATCCATCTAAAACTGTCCAACCCATTTTTTTTTTCAAATTGGTAATAGACCAGTGTGGAAGCACCACCACTGCCCTCACTAATCCCCAGCGGGTTTAGTCCTAGAAGACTAGAGGCATATCGTGGTAAGTATGGGCAAAATGCTTCAAAGTAATGATTTTACTTAAACCGTACATTAGCAGCGTGTCCGCTATCGTTCCCTTACGCCCTGTGGGTGTCGTAAGAGGCGAGGCGACTACGGCAAATGTCAGAAAAACTTGGCGATGGATGGCGGTATGAGAATTTATGCCAGTTGGCTCAGTCTTGCAAGAGCCTACGTCCGGCTGTGGATGTAATATACTGTAGTTAATATGCTGTATTCTTTAAGGACTGACAATAATAGTTTTTATAATTAATTGACTAAGATCCCACCTGATAGTGTGTGAGTGATGGTGTTGGGTAGTCATTACAAAGGCAGGCAAATAATGCTAATCCATCGCTGAAAACGAAGCTAAACGCTTCGTCAAGCATCTGAGACAAATGAAAACGTATTGCAAGAATGATGTAAGAACGATATAATATAATAGACATGAAGGAACCAGTGGCAATATTTTGCACGTTATTTAAAATGTAACAGACTGGCAAGTGTGTGCCAGTCTGTTACATTTCAATTCATTTCAGTCGATTAAAAGGATATTTAGGCTCCAAGAAATTTGAAGAATAGGTTTCTAACGATACATTTCTGTCGCGCTAGCTAGACAACCGAGAGTCAACTACAGCAAGGACTGATTATTCCTATGGAAAATTGCATTCATTACTATCCTGTATTCCCTTGTTTCCTCACCCATCTATATATCTACACTATGTATTTATTATTTATAATATAATAAAGCGGAAGAGTTTTTTTTGTTTTTATTTTTTTGTTTGTTTACGCACGTTAATCTCTCGAACTACCAGCTCGATTTGAAAAATTCTTTTTTCTATTATAGTTAGATTCATGAGGAATATTATAGGCTTATCTATCATGAGGCTACACCTCTCAGCTAGCCTTAAATATTGATTTTTTATTTAAATTGTTAAGCAAGTCAAATGAAAAATCAATTAATACAATGTTCTACAAAAATATAGAACTTAACTCTACCTAAAAAATAGTCCGCGATTCATATGCCTATTTCTTATACATAAGCCATAACAAGGTATTTTGTGACAAAAATGATTTAAAATCAAAAAGTGATTTTTGAGCGTAAGTAAGACATGGCATAATAAATGTTACGAACGAAACTTCATCATCAAAACCATTTTATGAAAATAAACTTTGCTCTTTGTAGCATGTTGCTTGCATGCATAGTTTAAGAGATAATGAAAAATTAAAATAATTAAACAGTCGGCGCGCGCGAACGACGCATAAACCCTAGCCGCCCGATTAGAACCGAGAGCAACCAGCAGTAAACGCTTCTATGTACGAGGTTAGTTCAATCATTTTAGATAAAAAATGGGCGAAGTTAATGGAGTACTTTTATTTATCGGCATATTATGTACGTTATAAAGTTAATTAATTTTATCTACCCCGGTAAAGTGGGAAATTTTTGAGAAAACTAAATTTTGAGCAAAAAAAATCCATAGATGCTAAAAAAGTTACATATTTTGTGACAGATTGCGCGGAAACTATATGTGATATCGCATTTTTATGTACGTATAAGAGGTTGATATCAAATTTATCCAGGATCATTTCATACTCACTTCTGTGTGCCGTTTTCTTTAAAACTGGAAAAAAACTGCGTTTGTTTACATTTTCTTGGGTGCGCGGTGGGGGGGGGGGGGGGGCAATTACGCTTAACCGGGTGGGGGAACGAGAGTGGATAAAATTAACTAAAACTTTCAATTTAACTTAAAATTTAACTTCGCTCTATAACGTATATATGCCGATAGATAAAAGTACTCCACTAGTTTTGCCAATTTTTTCATACATTGCTATCTAAATGATTGAACTAGGTACTCGTATCATGTCACCTCGCGCTGCTTACACCTGATATACATACGCGTGTGATACCACGGGCACAGCTATTCGTAGATAAAGATTGTATTGTAAACAATATTTGCTCGAATGTCATAATGTCAGAGAGATAACCGAGAAATACGTTTGTATGAATTAAATGCCGCCCGATATCAGATTCTTATGAGTAAGAACTCATAAGAATGCAGCTTAGTCTTAAACTTAGTGAAGCCTTTAGGATTAGGTTACTCAAATCACCTCATTCCACTTCCACTATCTATGGTCCTTGACAAGTAACTATTGTAAGATAAAAAAATATGGTAATTGTGTCATATGGCAGATGGATCTGAACCCGAACTCCAAACTCAACATGGTCTTGCACCTTATTTATTATTTTGCTTTATCTGAAGAAATGGTTAAAGTCTACTGCTGAATAAGAGACTCTACCGTTTTAAGGAACGATTCGAACAATATCGTCACACTGCAAACAAATTGAAGATCGTACGTAATACAGAAGTCTTGCATCTTTGAAGGGGTTTTCGTTAAAGGGGATATTTTTGGCTTGTACGTTATGGTAAACTGAAAACTGACCCTACCGGAGGTCATTACATCGTGTCTTGTGTAGTAATAGAGCGATTATGGTATCGCCTCTTACGTTACCATTACCACCTGTTAAAGTCCACTGCTGAACTGCCTCCCTCACAGATTGCCTTATATATTATTATATAAGGCAATCTGTGAGCGAGTATATAATATAGTATATAATATAGTAATAGAGTATATAATATAACGTATTTGCCATAGTTGCCACGCTGGGCAAGCCGGTTGGCAACCGCAGTTTTTATTATTTAGTCGTTATTAGGAAGACGCTGCAGCCTATATCCTGATTTGTTTCCCTCTGGCGCCTCTTACGACACTCCTGAAATGAAATTGTGTGATGAAATTTCTCACAACGTCACCACTAAACTTAAACCATTTGGAAGCTCCACATTGCCGATCTGAGATTGTGTAAGTGTAGCATTTGGAAATTAAATCATTCATTGAAGTATTATCGGCAAATATTTTAAGGAATGAAATGAAAAAATTGTGTTTTAAAAAGGCCATGGTTAAAAAAATTATCTGTACAATGTATCCCTACAAAATGTTAGTGTCCCGCGCTCATAACTGGTGCAGACTCCTGTATCTAATATTGTCTGTATTAAATACAAGTAGTCTTGAGCGGAATTAATAAATAAATTATACCCCTCCGAATTATATTATTTGTACCAATAAAACATTTAATTGTCACAGGGATGCGCTGGCTCCGTCTCCAACAAGATCTAGCAAGGCCTAAGCTGAAATTTTAACAAATCAAGGACGGTACGTTTTTGTTCCAAAATTGGTAGTTAATTTTGTTAGGCAATATTTAGAATGAAACAAGTTTGAAAAGATTAATATTATTAATAGAGTACTACAATAATTTAAAAAATCATGGTTACTCCAGATCTAGCCACTTTCGCTGTCATAGTGCGTAAGCAACTAGAGTTTGATCCACATGTTCGATCCAAGCCGGGACAACCGAAATAGTTAATAAATACTTAGTTGTTAACTGACTGTTTGATGGTGAAGGAATTGAAAGTTAAAATATTTACGAATCCAATTCGTACTAGAGGAGCGTGACGGACTCTATGCCCAAAAATATAAGAACTCAAAAGAAGAGTATTTAGGCTGTGTGACATGAACTCAATTTAAGTGCAAATGCTCGGACAATAGTTTTGGTTTAGTAGACGATGAACTACTTGTCCGTCTGTTTACCTAGGATTAAAATACTGTTTAGTTTTATCGACTTATATCCTGGGTATAGTTGTTTGTCAAAGGAGCGCATCTCAGAAAATTACAAAATATTGTAATTTTATGTACTTAGTTAAATATTTAGACTTACTATATACATTCTACTGCTGGGTTCGCCGCGCTGCCTCAATGTCAAAAAATGTTGTCCCAATTTAACATGTTTTCGAAATATCCATCATCGAAAGAATTAAGGTATGTAGTAAGGCATTTATTTCACGCAAGTAGCAAGAGTGACAGAGGCTTGGTGTAGGGCAACAATGATTTGTCAGACAAGAACATGCAACTGCTTTTTTAAATAAATATTCTGCATCCAGAATCTTCTTTTTCTTCGAATTTTATTTTCTTCTACCTCTGCTAATAAACAAGCTATTACATTTTTTTTCATAACTCAATCAATGTCACTGTACCGTTTCACATCAGTGGTTAGAAAAAACTGCAAAGGTTGTTTGACAATACTAAAGATTTTCATACGGCTCGTGCTGCATGTACGGTGCTGATCACTGATGAGTGTGCGTTCACCTTTAATATATGTTAGTGACACTAAGTGTAATGTTTTTATTTAAAAAAAGATTGTAGCCATTGTCAAAAACCGATTAGAAGGACAACATTAATGTCAATAATCAGGTATACCACTACATTAGGCTGTGGCCATAACATTGACCAATACTTGTTCTTAAAACGGCCAGAAGTATCTACAATATTATTTTAAATGCATAATTTTAGTCATGATAAGTTCTATCTTTTTTTGTTTCTGCGAATGTTTACCTTTTTAATTTATTTTGATTTCTGTATTAACAGGACTGTAATTACCAGGAACTAGGATTAACTATATACATTGAAAAATTATGACAAGTTTACTCAAGCTACGTGATACGCATGGACGTTCCTAGTTAAGACGATATTTCTATCTATGTACATTGGAGTTTGTAATAAAAACATGTACCTATAGGCAATTTTTGTATATTTAATACATTAAAATATAAATAAAAATAGATATGGTGTTTATTTTATCTTCGTTGGTTTATATACGCGGCTATTTTACGTATTTACTATTTTTGTTAGTTCACGCGTAGACTTCGTAGCACCCTCCGTGAAGCTACGTTCGGAACTGCTTATATATGAGTGCAACGCCGCACTATGGGACCAAACGGTGCATTCCATCCACCGATATAAAAGTAAAAAAAACATAAACACTCACGCCTGTCATCCAGAGGGGTAGGCACATATTTCCATTTGGCACGATCCTGACACACCTCTCTCGCCTCCTTCACATTTATATACCTACGCATACATGCTCGTCGGTTAAGGGTACTCCTAATTTGGCCCGTTTTCAATAAATCGCCAATTTGGTCGATAAATTTTCGCCTAGGACGTTCCTTTCCGACTCTGCCATTCACTTCTGCAACATACATTTTCTTTGTAACTCTTTCCTCATTCATTCCATTTTCCACATGACCAAACCACCGAAGCATTCCTTTCTTAATCCTGGTTACAACATCATCTTGTAAACCACACTCTCCTTAGTAAAAAAAAATAATCAGTTTTAGGTATGTAAAATCACACACAAACTTTACATTTGGGTAATTTCGTATTACTTGTAATTAGATTTCTCATCATGGAATTTCAACTTAAGATATTTTCTAAGTTCTTCAGGGAATATGTAGGTATTATATTATATACATTTTTGGATTGCTCTATCTGCTTTAGGATATCTAGTTTACAAGTACGTTGTTTTTATAAGAAATATTTTTTGTTTAGTTAATTTTAAGTGTCATAAGGAAATTTTCCGTCTTTTTGATTTTTAAGTAGCGATTTCTTTGTTGCCGACAGCTGCAAGGTAGTGAAAAATTTTAAATTCATTTACTATTCAGTAATACAGGAAACGAAAAAAAAACTACGTCATTACCGCGCCTTTTCGAGCTAGAAGCAAAAATGTTGACCGAGGGAAGAAATATATTCACGGTTCCCGTTATTTGCACTTATATATGACGTTTCTGGATACAGCATAATACTTGTTACTGTTTGTTTACAATAGAAGACTTTTATTGAACAAGTAAGCACAAAATAGCATACATAAGTATGTATTTAATGTTTGGAAAAATATTTTCACATGAGATATTTTTTTTTGAGATGATCATTTTACACGTATTATAAAATCGATGTTGCATACTTCTTACTGTAGTAGTAAGTATAATCAGTATTGGTTACAGCATTCCTGTAACAAACTAGTTTTATTATTTTTTTAATTTAAATTTTGTATTTAAAACTTAAAATTTTTATTTTTGTCATTATTTTACCAAATAAATGTAGTGTTTAAAGTAGCGGTGTTTTAGTTATAGCATAAGTATTTTTTTTAATTTAAGCTGTTGATCCTCACATATATCACAAGTAATGGATTAAAAAGCGGACTTAATGGTAAAAGCAATCTTCGCCAGTCAACCTATTCAGGAATACGTACATAAAATTTCAATTCAAAATGTCAAGCTCAGACAAGAAAGTTATAGATTTTTGAGATAAAACGCACCGTTTGGTCCCATAGTGCGCTGCGCTGGTCTTCCAGATCCGGCGCGCTTAAAAACCTGGCAATACGACGTGCACATCAAACTCTACCGTCCGTATTCTATCTCGTCTATGTTCGCTGTTCGGCGTGGCGTGTTGATAGTCCACCTCTAGCTACGAGCATAGGGTTAAGTGCTCGTAGAACTCTAGCTTATAAAAGTTCTGTAGTGCGTAACGGACGCATTGACGGACGTCGTAGTAGCTAGATCTGGTTTTATAACTAAAACGATTTGATAAGAACGGTAAGAATATATTATTATCATTGGTGTTTATTCTTCTCTCGAGAGAAATAAACCATCGAGAGTAAAAAAGATATTTATGTGACAGCCTAAGGCTTAGTTATTAATCCTGCCTGCGAATTGAGGGGTCTCGGGTTAGACCATAATTAGAGATTATGGTATGCGTAGGTATGGTTGCGGTCTGTGGTAGCCGTTTACGGCCTCATCACTCCAAACTGACATTTACATCCACACAGTCTGAAAAGTACCACGGCGTGCGCTCTGATAAGTTTTACATACAACAGAGAGCATGCTTCGGAGTAGCGCTTAAGGTTTTCTGTGCTCAGAAGCGTGTTTCCCTATTACGTGTAGGGTTGCCAGCACCTTTTTTAATGTTTTCGAAAATTTGATAACATAACATTAATAAAGGACACATGATGAAGATAAAAAATGCAATGTTAATACGCAATGTAACGTAGTTTGTCATTTACAACGCCTTAAACTAGGTATCACTTTGCCATACGCACGCATTCATTTTCCCCAAAATAAAGGTTAAAGTGTTATCATAGATTAAATTTGAAAAAGAAAATGCTGAAATAGAGGACGTCCTGTAATAATGACGTCTGGCAACAAACAAAACCCTAATTACGTGGTAGTAGCAGCGAGGACATGGCGCAAAACATCACCTGAAAGAACGAAATGATCCCGTGATCTCCAATTCACCATCTCATGTTAGTCAGAAGTATATAAAATTGTGTTAATTTCTTATATTTATTTTTATTGACATAATGCTGTATTTTTTACAGGATAAGGGTGACACCCTTACACCCCCCCCCCCCCCTAACGAGCACACAGTTCACCTGATGGTAAGTAGTTACTGTAGCCTATAGTCATTTACGGCTATCCTCGATTATGAATTAAAATGCAGAAGCGTTGTCACCCGTGAGAACTAAGATGGAATGCCTCGTTTCCAGTAAAAAGAGTCTCCTGTTTTCTACATTCACCATACGAAACACGACAGCGTTGAGCTGCTATTTTACGCTGGTATTCTGTGAGAGCGTGGTCTTTCCCCGGTCGAGTGTAACCTTCGTGCTATAACTATACTACTTATATAGCTGTAGCATGGCTCTACCTCTCCATCCTCTGTTGGATGTCCTTATCAAATAAATAAATTACAAAACTAGGAAAAAAAATTGGTTGACCCTGCAGTCCATCCCTGGAACTTCCTGCTAATTTCAAATGCAAAGAGCTCCAAATTTCACCGAATTATGACGTTGAATATGTAAGATCGGAGTAATTTAAAAAAATCATTTTTTTTCAAAAATTTTCGTTAACGATATCTCACGAACGAATTAACCGATTTTGACCGGACCGGAAGCGATTGACGACTTTTTTCAAGGTTAAAAGGTGATTAGGCTTTGGAATCTATCACTAAAACCGTTTAAAAGTTATTGCAAAAAACAGTTTTTCCAAATTTTTATGTTTGAGATTTCTCAAAATCTGCCGGTCCGAATTAGTTAAATATCATAGGAAATCTAAATTTGATGAAACACTTTGGAAATCCGCTTAGTTCATTTCAATCGGCCAAGCTGTTCAAAAGTTATAAGAGGTTACGAGAGGGTACGTACACACATACATACAGACACCATCGAAAAATTGTCAGGGTGGCTTCCTGTGACCTCAAAACGTCATGATTTGATGAAAACTCAATTTTCGAAAAACGTGGTAAAACAATAACTTTTCGATTTTTGAAAATTTACAATTTTCTCAGAGGGAAGTTAAAAATAAGGGACGAACCGGCTCAACAAGAGAAGCGGGATTAGGCCTCCTGTGATATCAGCATAATATGTGATTTCATTTACCACACGGTCCTTAAAATAGCATATGTCCATTATCCAGTACTAGAGTAGGGTGCTGATGATGATGATAAGGGAGAAGTAATTTTTATTTTTTTCATTTAGAAATGTTCATTTAATTTCGATTTAACTGTTTAAATTAAACTACAAATGAAGCAGCCATGTACTATGTATCGTTTACTTAATTTATTTTGTACAAACTTCAACAATATATATAATATATATATATATGTAATTAATAATCAATTAAACATCTATCATTCAGCAAAATGAACTCACTTTTTGTCATAAGTATATTAAAATAAACAATATATATATAACTTATTGTCTAAACTTAATTAAACACAACTTTTTTGTGCCAATATGCCTAATAGTAGTTATAACGTTTGGTTAAACCAACACAACTAGAACTTCCGGATATGATAGTTAAACAAAATTTATTCTATGCATCTCGGGACGGCTCACTTTGATGAGATGTAGGAATCGGAACGTCAAAAGATGTTTTTGTCTTATACAATTTATTTGTGCGACCGACTTGCACGTAGAACGATTGTTAAGCAAACATCTGTTTAACTATTAATGACGGACTTTTATACGTTCTCATTGAAATGGGCCGTCCAGTGATGTGGGGTCTTCGTCGATTTGCAGCCAACGAGCTATCTGTTGAACAAAATGCATGAGCCAAAACGTAGGGAATAAAAGGGTGTGAGGGAAGGGATCCAGCAGAGAGTTCGCGCGCGATGGGGAATTTCGCTGACGCACTCCCTGCGCTCCTTCCTCCAATAAAGTATCTACATATTATTTATTATCTGTAACAATAATCTTTATTGCAAAATATGTGCAAAACGTCAAGCGTCTCATTTTAATTTACAATACACTGACTCTTAAAACTTTTGCAACATTTAGACTGTCTCGCACTTCAGAAAAATTTTCACTTTTATTTCAAAATGAATCAAAAACAACCGACACACAACTATTCGGTGACATGTTTCATGACGTAAAGCGAAATATCACGAGCACACGCTGACGTCATTGCTTCAAGCTTGTTACGTATCGCTGCGCGACTCGCCGTACGAATAGTACTGTGATAATAAAAGTGTGGCGACGTGCGTGCTCGGGGAACACCCGGCGGTAAGCTCTCATTATTTACAGATAAGTAGAAAATTGACCACATTCAAAGTTAATTTACAAAAGTTTAATGATAAATAATTATTGTTGTGCTAGAAAAGACAACGCTGATAAAACTCAATCATCGGCACGACGCCCGCGACCCGGCGACGTGGCACCCGACGACTCCATTGACTGCGCTACTATCTAGAGTGATGTCAATCGAAAAATAAAAACATCTGAATAATATCTACCTTACTCGGTAAGGGACGTTCGATCTCTTAGGTATTATCAATAATCTTATTGCTAATATCGGTGGTTCTTTTGATAGCCGATTTGGGTCGTTTCCGGTGACGGTTGCGTGCCAGCGACACGACAAGAGAACGAGCGAGGTCGAACAGAGCGGTACCGGCCGCTCGCAGCGTCGCGACGGATCTCGCCTCAGCTAATGTAATTGGGGAAGTTTCGATTACATTAACTACGTGGAGGTGCGCGTTACGTAAAATGGCTCGATTCCTATGATGCATCTGAATTAGGACGGAAGTGAATTCTGGTACCGACTTCACTGTTGATTTGCTAAGCTTACATAGATAACCTTGCAAAAATTCTTCTAAACTCTTTAACTTCGAGGCGTCCGACCTCGACTAGTAAGATAGACGTAGAGTCGTCAATACGGTACAGTAAGAAGCGTAAAAATTGGAACTATTAAAACTATTACGGACAAAATTGATATGAATCGGCGTAGCCTTTGCTTTCCTTAAGCGTTAAGGTATTATTAGATACGATTATAATAACGTCCGAACGCGATGGACGAGTCGAAAAATGTTTCATGAGTGATACACGTAATTATGTGGTGGCGATGAATTTACTTCTTGCGTATAAAGTTTAAACAATTGGCATAAGTTTGAGCGCTGCGTAGTTTACGGCTGCAAAGCGGCCCGCGGCCTCGCGGCAAGCGGAACTTAAACCAAGCTAACATCTCTCTGCGTCGATCTCCCGTTCTCGACGGCACTGAAACTCTACCACTGTACGACACCATTTCGGGGAAGACAAAATGATTCCTTACAGTAGTCGAGCGACGCGCACGGCGGCGTCCCGATAAGTGCTCATCGCTCATCGATTTAAACTTTACACAGAGACAATTATCGAATACAAAAATAAGCCTTTAGAGTCTTCACAGTTTTACCCGTCCTCTTACATCACTAATCCGTGAAACAGAATGGCGTGCCACCTAAGAACTATCCTCACGAACCGGTCACACCCGGGGTAGGTTCGACGCGTCAACACAACAGAACACGACAGAACACGCGACGGTGGGTCGCAGAAGAAGCAGTCTCTCGAGCGTCGCCCGCGGCGGGTCCCCGCCGGCGGGGTGGGGCGGGGCGGAGCTAGGGGCGCGCGGGCGGGCTGAGCAGGTCGGGCAGCGGCGCGGGCAGCGGCAGCGGCGCGTCGTCGAGCAGCGCGGGCAGCAGCGCGAGCGCCAGCGCGGGTCAGACGGGCGCGGGAGGTGGCGCGGGCTCCGGCGGCCGCGGCGCCGCGCCGCCCGCCTGCAGCACCACGCGGTGCCCGTTGGGCGTCACCGCGTCCAGCAGCACCGCAGTGGGCGCACCCTCGCTGCCCGCGCCCCCGCCTCCGCCCGCACCGGCCTCCACGTCCGAGGTGTCGTCGTGCGCGCGCCGGTGCCGCCGCCAAGCGTGCTGGATAAGCCGCGCGCAGTACTCCTCGCGTTGCCGCCACAGCGTCGACGACACTGGCTCGTAGCCTGCCTCGTCCGGCCGCCCCACCTCCAGGTCGCCCGTCTCCTCGATCGGGTTGCCCTTCCGCGCGAAGAAGTCCTTAGTCAACGCGTCCAGGATGTCCACGCAGAACATCATGTCGCCTCGGCATATCGGTATGTCCATGGATATTATTTTGTACTTGTTCGGCTTGTGTATCTGTAGCGGCGGCTCGAGGACATCGAGGAAGTCGGACAGTTGGTCGTAGCGGATGTACTGGGTTCCGTCGGGGTCGAATCGTTGCCATATCTCGTAGTACATATCGTAGTCGTCATCGGTCAGACCTTCTTGGACGTCCTCCGTGGCCTGTAAATAACCCCAATATATTATATTAATTGCTCACTAAACCCTCCATCTTATCTCGTTATATCTAAAGATTAAGTGTTTACCTGTGAGTAATTTTCGAGAATAACAGCAATGTACATGTTGATGACGATAAGGAAAGAGATGACGAGGTAAGACAGCAGATAAGTAATGCCGATAGTGGCCGACCCACAATTTCCTGGAGAACCACGTTCGTTGTCGGGCAAATCACATTCTTCTTCGTTAATTATGCCATCCAAAACCCCGTCCCAGCCGGCTGATGTTGACATCTAAAAATCAATCAACATAATGATTGGATAATTTCGATTCTGGAAAGATTTTAAATAAAGAAATATCGAATTTTACTAAAAATAATACAAATATCTAGATTTACAAGCTGAGACTTCCTAGTGGAATCCTATTTGTATGTGTATTTATATATCATACATTATATATGGATTAAAACACATTAAACAAGTACTCATTGAGTAGATAATGGAATATATGACACGACCATTTAAAAAAAACTAATGAGCAGTGGTGTGATATATCCTACCATAACCCTACAATGTTTGTTAGACGATACTGTGTTTAGATTTTACTTCTAGATTAAGAATAACGATATTGTCAATGTCAAGTTATAGTCTGTAACAAGCTTTATCTATCATTGAAAAAATGTTATACTTAAGTAAGTGACCAGCGTTGCTGAGTTCACAATAATAAAAAAATGTGTGGTAATTACATTAGATAAGTTGATAATTGGGAACTTGTTTGTGGTCCGAAGTTTAATAAATTAAAAAAAACTGTATAGCGTATAGAATGTAAATATTTTATTTACCTGAAATAGTAAAATCATGCTCTGCACGAACGTTTTAAAGTTATAAACGTCGTCGAGTCCACCTTTGTTTTTGACGTGCATGAAAAACGACATCCCGAATATTGCGAATATAAACATGACTAGGAACAGCAAGAGGCAGATGTTGAACAGCGCCGGCAGTGACATGGCCAAGGCGAACAACAGCGTCCGGATACCCTTAGCTCCTTTTACCAATCGGAGTACTCGGCCAACTTTCGCCACCCTGACGACTCTTAGCAGAGTCGGCGACACGAAGTACTTTTCTATAATATCGCTTAACACCAAACCTGTAAACGTAATAACGATGTCGATTATTCGAATATGTTTAGAAATTTTCGATGATCAAATGCAATGAATGCGAAACGTTTTGAAATCTTTGTATATTTTTAAGCTATTGCATAGCTTCTATCGCGGGCCTTGAGCGCGGGGACCGAATCCAGAAATTCATTCCGTAACGAAAAAACCTCACGCTTCCCACTCCGACGGGCACGGAGGTGTGGCGTTGAAAGCCGTGCATCGTCTAACGTCGTTTCAGTTCGGCATACTTCGGCACTCGGCAGACTTCGGCACGGTGTTTGTGTGCGTGCGACTAGACGTAGCGTGCACTAGCTACTAACTCAATGATAAAAATTCCTGAAAAACCTACATGTATTGTATGATATTAAAAATATTTTAAACAATATTAACTTCTCATTTATTCAAGAAGAGAAAAAAATTATTTTCTTATCCGTCACCACGCTCAAAAAGTGTAACTTGATTTAATATCAAAGACTTAACTGCATAAATAAAATAAATAAATAATTATAATTGCATAAGTTGATAAAAAATGCTATGCAATAGCTTTACCGCGGCAGTCACCGAGTGCCACACGTATTTTTTTATATAAGATGTGGCAAACGAGCATGCGGCTCACCTGATAGTAAGTGAATACCGCCTATATTATGGTCTGATTAAAAATTGAAAGTTATCATATAACAACATATGCTTAGGTAGTACTCGTATCTTCTTTCTTATGAAGACCGGAACACGATCATAACGAATATTTAATCAGGAGGTTCTGATCAGTAGCGGATGGACTACACTATGAGAAAGAATTAGATAATTGTGAAGTGGATGATGACCTATTCCTAATCTGAATTATGTCTAATGAGAGAAAGAGAGAAAGCAAGAGAGAGGAGAGAAAGAGAGGAGAGAGAGAGAGAGAGAGAGAAAGGGGGAGAGAGAAAGAGAATTCAGGCTGATGACGATAGTGAAAATACAAATATTTTATGTTTTAATAAGTTACTCACTTAGTATAGAGAACATAACAACAACAAAATCGAAGAGGTTCCATGGTTCGACGAAGTAATGGTAGCGTAAGGCGAAAATTTTCAAGAGGCACTCGGAGCTGAATATCACAATGAATATCATGTTGAGGTAGTCAAGCACTGCGCTGAACGTATCGGACTGCTGGTAGTGGTCCAACGTCATCGTCAGCATGTTCAGCCCGATGAACAGCATTATGATCATGTCGAATTTCTTGTCCGTCACGATCTCGAACACAATCGCTTGTGGCCTCCACTGCAATTAAGTAACAGTCATTACTGGAATATTAATAAAAAAATGAAAGTCGTAGACTTTTCGTACGTCCCACTTTTGGGCACAGGCCTCGTCATATTTCTGAGAGGGTATTAGTTTTTAGTTTAATGCATGTTAGCGGACACTAAGTAACTGTGAAATATTTTTTTCATTTCTAAGACAACATGCTGTGGTAAATCAAAACTTAAAATTGTAATTAACAATAATTTCTTTAGTGCCGCGTGGAACGAACAGTTTTACTAGACTCGCTTTTGCTTGTTCATTTACTAGACTCGCTTTTGCTTGATCATTTTAAAATTATATGGTACTTATCCCTTGAGCTACCACGGCTCTATTAACATTACATACCTAACAAGACATTAGCTGCTGTGAGACTATACTTATGTTTTGGCTTTGAATGTCAGCAACGTCAATTTTACGTAGAATAAAAAAAGGTTTTCCTTTAGAAATGAATTGATAATATAAATATATTATCAATTCATATTCATAGATACATAAACTCGAGAACAAAAGTACTTGCCAGGTCAAGCAATTCTTACCTTTGGTCTGGGTATAGCTTTCAAAGGCTTTTTAGAACCCATTTTCTTCATGGCGTTGTAGTACTTTTTCTGGTCCTCGGTCATGAACATCTCGAGACTCCCACCGGCTTTCTTTTTCTGTTCGTTGAAGTTGTCGATGATCACACCGATGAATAGGTTCAAAGTAAAGAATGAGCCGAATATAATGAAGAACACGAAGTAGAGGTACATGTAAATATTCGTCTCTCTGATGGGTTGCCGGTCAACCTAAAAGAAGAGATTGTATATTACTATTATTCAAATATGTATCAACAGCTTTAACATGTAGTTTGGCGAAGAGGCGGTTCACATGCCTCTTGTAAAAACCAAACTGTACAAAAGAGCTAATTTAATTCTCAGATGAAAGAAAAACTCAACCGGAAACTAATTACCAATTTGGCATAAATTTACGAACCAAAACATAGTACGATTAGTAGGTTGATTGGCGCTTTTGATATCACATACTTCCTGCCTTTATTACATATTTCATAATATTTCAGATCTGGCAATTCTTCTCGGTAATTTCCTTAATCAAATTTTACAACACCCCCGGTTAAAAGTGGAGCGATGGATTTTCGTACAAAAGGCAAATTCAAATATACGAATAAAAATATTAACTAGTACTATTACCTCTCTGGAGTCAATGGCGTCGTTCATAATCTGGATCCAGCCTTTGAAAGTGGCAACTTGGAATAGACATAAATATGCCTTGCCCACGTGGTCGAAGTTCATTGGTGAGTTCTCCCATGTATAATTTTCTAGAATGCACGCATTTCTATCCGGTATTATTTCATGACTCATGGTCGTATGATTTAAATCGACACACTGGAATTACATTAATGTCTTTTAACATATATTTATATTTAAGTGTCGCATTAGCGAGCGTTCTTCGCGTGTTGAAAAAATTGAAAAAGTTTTTGCAGCAGTCTATGTTTAAAAAAATGATATCCGTATTTATTGTTATAGATTTTAGTTGTGAGGATACGCATATTACAATTGCCATGCTTTTTTATAACAAGCGAATGAATTTACGATCATAATATTATCATAAGATTTTCTTTATAATGTTGCTTCGTGTATTCGCGTTTCGCGTATATTTAACCGACTTCAAAAGGGTGGGTAGTTCCCAATTCGAGTGTATATTTGTATTTTTTGTATGTATGTTACGCGATATCTTTGAAGATTGTAAACCGATTTTAATAATTCTTTTTTATTAAATTGGCTTTACCCCAAGAGCGGCCCCATTAAAAAAATTCCGCCCCAAGGGTGGGAAATAGGGGAAAAGAGTTACATATTTGACTATCGTTTAAGGAATTTCATATGATATCTTCGCAGATTTAATAGGTCCACTATTTTAATGATTTTTCTTCTTAAAAAGGTTATACTTCAAGGGTTGTCCTATTTGGAGAAAATTCAAGTTGCTTGTTTGAGTGGTTTTTTTTTTAAAAGTTAATATTAGTCATAAGTTCGGCATTCTTTTGTAGACTATCTTTCGTAGTTCATTGAACCAAGAAAGAGTGTCCATACAATAGTACAAAATAGCTTATTTAGGTTAGACTTGTTACGACGCAATCATATAATGAATTTCATACAATATTTCTGGTTTAAATTATATATTAATTCATTTATTAATCTGAATTACTACTTGTTCATTCTAAGAATGCCGTTACCTCCCGCCGCGCTCCCCCACTCCGCACCTCAAGTGTCGCCCAGTTGGGACCGATAGCAGCGCCTTCCTAATGTTTTACGTATTTGATATATTTTAAATGTAAAATAAAACTAAAAATTTTTTAATTATAATATTTTATATTTGTATTGGACACGTACCTATTCACTGTTATTATTTCACTTTACTCAATAAATTATTTTATAATATGCATTTTATCTACTTGTTTTCTCTCAATATCTGTGTACAGGATAAGAAACTACTTACTTATCAACTCGACAAAAAATAGTCCTCATGTTTATGTGATATTATAGATAAATATGATAAATTATTTGTCTACGGTACCGTCAGCTGTGATATCATAACGGTCGACGACGGCAAACTTGAAATGAACGCGTAGTTACGATGTATTTGTCCTTTTAACCTTAAAAAGGCATATATACAATATGTAACGTTATTAACGCACACCCTCAGACACCCCAATTAGTATATTATGTTATAATCATAATACATACACTGAATTTTAGTTAAACATTTTTATGCACTGATTATTTATCAAATTAGTTATACTAATTCCGGAAGAATGTTGTGGTCACAGTACAAATCCACGAACGCAAAGTCTTTAATGTGCTTGAAATAACGTTCATTTTTCTTTATTTTTATTCAATGACAGAATTAGTAACAATACAAATAAAACTGCACTCTTAAAAGTCTTATTGCCTTAAGTTAAGGTCCATTTCAGTTTGTTTTGACTGTACAGATTTAGTGTGACTGTAATTTACGTAGTTTTAATTATTTTTGGGATAAAACATTACGTATCTTAAAAATGATAGGAATCGATTCTGAACAAACTACTTTCTCAAAGTGCGTTAATTATGTTACATGTTTTATATATAATTTTTTCAATTGTACGGTACAGCTCTAAGTGTTTCAAGTAAGTCCAGTCAAGAATTCGAGAATAATTTTACGCAGCAAGCACTATTAATATAATATACATTGCTTTAAACAAAATAAAAATAACAAACCTTGAAGTACTTCCCAGCAAAAAGTTGCACACCCATGATCGCAAAGATTAGCCAGAATATTAGACACACAAGTAGCACGTTGAAGATGGATGGTATAGCCTGCACTAGAGCGTTCACTACCACCTGTACACGAAACATCCAATATATTTTTTCATATACATATAATATATACTATATAATTGTATATTAATAATAAATAAAAATTAGCTGCAAATTATGTATCAGCAAACAATTTGTGTATGTTTGCTTTTAATTAATTAAGTATACTATAATTGAAAGCTTTGTTTTAATTAAGCAGGTTAATAAAGAAACATATTATATTGTATGTAATATATAAAAAAATAGCTGTAGCTGAATTTATAAAGTATTTTTCATATTATATTACTAAGCATTATGAATGTTTACATAACTAAACATGCAAAAACACAAAAACACAATTTCATGCAATATGGCCACTAATATGATCTATGCATTCTAACTTACCACCTCTTATTAAATCATGAGTACTAAAGGCATGCGAATTCGAACAGATCCTACGATGTTCTTGCGAGAAGAAAAGTCTAAAGTGCAGAATCAAAAATAAGAATTTACTTAACTAGGAAAAATAAACTCTAATATTAGTAACGGTAATCAAGAGAAAGAATGGACCAAAAGAATGAAATGAAATCTGTCGACATGAAACCTATTGAGTGGTTATACTGAGGATGAGACGAATCGAGATGATACTAAGCCATTCCTGGGTGCCACCGGAGTCGTCACAATGATTCGCTAGTTGTTAAGAATCGAGTCGACTACTGCCATGAGTTCGTTACAACTTTGTAAAGGAAACAACTACAAACATGATATCCAATTACTGATAAAATTATTGAAAGGAAGGGTACTTTTGATTTTGTGGTGTACTTGAGTTGTGTGTTGGTGAGTGAAGTTGAGCGATGTGGGTGTGGGTGTAGGGTGGAGTGGTGAGCCGGGCCCGAGCAGGGCGTACGTACCCTCATGCCCTGCATACGGCTCATGGCCCTGAGCGGGCGTAGCGCGCGGAGCGTTCGCATCGTTTTGAACGCCTGAATGCCACCGGCGCCACAAAGCGCCGCTACGAAGTTTATAAGCGAGACCTGATGAAATCAACATGTATTTTGAGAACACACGGTAAGGACACATTAAATTCACTAAACAATGTATAATTGTTCGCTGATAACATCACCTATATCACCTTCCAAACACCTTCCAAAGAGATAAAAAATAATACGAGCTTTGGAATATATAAAGACCAGTATGGATCCAGTAGTGGATGACGAGTGTAACGACAAATCTCAAACAACAACAATATAAGAAACGGCGAGTGAGGAAGACGGAAGTAATACCGAAAGGAAAGTTTTTAATATGCCTCATTGATAAGTAAAACAAGGACCTGACAAAAAGCTGAGAAAGCACAATAAATAAATATACATGTAGGTATTTATAGGTATAACCAGGAAAATACATTCAGAGAGTTGAGTAAGATGTCAGAGAAATAATGGCTAGTAGTAATGTTATATTATTTCTCTGATATCTCGTGATTGACACTGAAAATACACACGAAAAATAAATTATTTACATAAAAATATTACACCAATAGCACTCAGAACAGATTTGTTGCCGCCTGCATCTTAAACACTTGAATAAAGCATGCATTCGGATAGTCTCGCTTTTAAGGGCAAGACGTTAGATAAATTATTGTGACTAAAGAAGATATTGTCAGATAAGAGCTATTGTCACAGAGAATGGAAGCAAACGTTGAACGACATACAATAAAAGAGACATCGAGAGCTCGTGTCAGCGGGAACTGAGTCTCCTCTGCAGATAACATCGAACAGTCAAAGCTCCACGCTTCTTGCTTACGCTGCACATTGAATAACTTTTTTAAGAATTTAAATACGTTATGAAACTTACAAAATATATGTTTTAGATCATAATGTGACGTTAAAACTAAAAGGTTGTATCAATGGGCAGCGTAAAGAGCCATATCGGGTAACCAAACTCCATGTTGGGTAATCGCTGGCAGCGCGTACTCACGCGCATCCCTTCCCATCTGGAGACAGCACGAAGGGGACGGAGAGCCCGCAAGGTTCTCATCGACCGAAACGCCGGGATGTCGTCCGCGCCCGCCATCACGGCTCCGTGGTTTATCAGTGACAACTAACGCGACATCATTCGTCATTTACAAGAACTATTTGGTACAGAATTATATTATGTCAAAGATTTATAGATGTCTTTTCCCTTAGCTGCACCAGTCTGAATATTATATTTTATTTTATAAAATAGATTTAATGTTCACTTCGACTTAAACACAATACAATACATCTGTTCTAAAATGAAGCTGTATGAAACATGTTAGTACCGGATTACATATAACCATAATATACGTAATCAAAATATTTTTGCTAATTATTCTACTAATATAATGCATCGATAATTAAATTTTCTTGAAAAACCTCATTTAATTCTATCATTGTTAATAGAACTATCTGAAAATAAGTGCATATTTGAATACTTACCATGACAATGATGAAATCAAGCCAGCACCAAGCATTGGTAAAATATTTCTGGAAACCAAGCGCCAACCACTTAATCAACATTTCAATGAAGAATATCACAGTGAAAATACGGTCCATGTAGTAGAGAATATCTTGAAGGATTGGCCGATGCGGTAAATGTACATCTTCTAAGGCCTAAAATATTATATGTAAAGATTATTATTTTTTTAAATATTTCTTTAAAAATATTACAATTTCTATTTAGAAACGGTGTTAAATGAGTACTCACCAAGGCTAAACTGCTAAGTAAGATCATTGTAATAACTGCAGTTTCAAAATAAGTGTTTTCAATCAGTCTAAATGTTTTTAATCTAAGTGTAGCCCATCCTTGCCAGAAAGGCGACTCATCATCACCCGCTAAAAAGGGGAAACGCACATAACATGGCTCAGGACAACAGTCAGATGGCGAATCATCTACAACATCCTCGTCTGCAGCTATAATTATGTCATGTTTTCCCAGAACATCCAATTTGCCGTCTTCATCCTCCTCGATCATTTCTGAAATAATATTTACATAGTTGATACGAATGTATTAGTAGTGAACGCAGGAAACAGAGTAAATGGAGCCCTGCACTCTATTGTGAAGAGTCAAAATGTGTCAAAAAAGGCACGTATGGCAATTCACAATGCGGGGTTGGTCCCTACTTTAACGTATGGTAGTGAAAGTTGGGTATGGCAGAAGAAGCACGAGAGTAGAATAAATGCAGTAGAAATGCGGTCGTTAAGGAGTATGTTAGGGCTGAATCTGAATGACAGGGTGAAAAATTGTGTGATAAGAGAAGAGTGTGGTTTGCAAGATGATGTTGTGACCAGGATTAAGAAAGGAATGCTTCGGTGGTTTGGTCATGTGGAAAGAATGGATGAGGAAAGAGTGACAAAGAAAATTTATGTTGCAGAAGTGAATGGCAGAGTCGGAAAGGGACGTCCTAGGCGAAAATTTATCGACCAAATTGGCGATTTATTGAAAACGGGCCAAATTAGGAGTACCCTTAACCGACGAGCATGCATGCGTAGGTGTATGGATGTGAAGGAGGCGAGAGAGGTGTGTCAGGATCGTGCCAAATGGAAGTCTGTAGTCTCTGCCTACCCCTCTGGGTGACAGGCGTGAGTGTTTATGTATTATGTATTTATGTATTAGTAGTATATTACTTATAATAACTTGAAGCATATTTTTATTATTGTTTCATTTATTCGTATATATCAACTTTAAGGTCTTAGCTCACTACAACCGCACATACTATGAACGTGTTATGAATACACAGTATGAACGACGTACCATACGCGTATACAATGCGTTCAGTGACGGTATCATTCCCGAAGAAAGTCAGTTCAGAAGAACACCTCAGGAGGTGCAAAGCGTCTATCCAAGCCCTATTCAAAGATTGCCTGATAACAGGGACATTTGCCGTAGTTGTCACACTTGTGACACTACGGCAAATATCCTGCTGGCTGGTGGCTGGGTGTTGACATCTGCACTTTTAATTTTCTAGTCTTTTATTATGAAGACGCTCCTGCCCACTTGCGTTCCGCTTGTTTTCTTGTCGCCTGTTACTTTTATTGGTCACGTGACGATATGTGGTAGTGGATCTTACACCGCCACTAAACGGCGTGTAGAATACTCTTAGCCACCTTGTTGTAAAAAAAACATTAATATTGGCTGCGTTTGGCAGAAAAAAGCGCTAAGAAGCGCTTGTAAGCAAAATGGCGAAACTAAACAGTTTGCGGCCAGGACACGTTTGCCAACTTCAGTAGCGCTGACACAATCCGCCATTTTGCTTATTTACTTTGTTTGTTTTGAAGTAGAGTTTATAAGTTGTTTTCTGCAATATTAGTTTCAAGTAATATAGCTACTTGAATAAACATATTATACATGTTATTAACAATTCATGATTGGTAAGTTTTAATATGAATACTTTACAAACATATATTTAAATTAGGTTTGGTTCCCCGGTTAAAGCTAAATTCGTGTCCTAGAGGAAAATAGCTACTTACGATTTGACAGCGCTTACCGCTAACAATCGCCATTTTGTTTACAAGCGCTTCCTAGCGCTTTTTTTTGCCAAACGTACTAAAATGGTTAAACGGTGGCTATTGAAAATTGTCTGTAATTGGCAATTATATCTATTATTTTAAACAACGGTTAGCATACGCGAGTATAACGCGTAAAGTTCGTAGAGTGGTCGGCAATGTCGCGATCCATTATCATCAAAATCATCATTACAGCCCTTCACAAGACCGCTCCTGAAAACTTGTGGCATTCCTTCACCTAAGAACGCCACACAGCGCAGTCCTGAGTCACCTAAATCCCTCAAATTTCTGCATCTCTTAACAGTGGATGTCCATTTAGTGGGTGTCGCTCAACACTTCGCTTTCCGGTACGTGACTGCTACTCAAGAATGTGTGCCGTGCTTATATCGTTCCGGTCATGGCACGTTACGGTGTTCATCGGTGACGGAACGGTCTTGTAGGCGTTGGTTTTTAATTAATTTTATATCATCTTTTGCATTTGCCGAAACGATTATGGTTATGTGATAGAATGTTGTAACGAGTAGAGACCTTTAAATAGCGGAACTTGTTTTATTTATTTTTTTATGAAAATAGAGGCAAACCAGCATACGGCTAATGTACCTGATGGTAAGTGAACACCGTCATAGTCAGATAGCATGTCGTCTACAAAAAGCATGTTGTAGTTGTCCGCAGTTATGATTATGTCATATTTTCCTTTACTAAAGCCTCTTTAGTATAGGGAAATATCCTCATATACTATACTACGTTTTACGGAACTTGAAAAATATTTCAACAAACCTTCTTCTAAACCTAATTCTTCTTTGCTAGCATCTTTCTTTTCTTCACCATCAATCGTGTCCGCGGAGCCCTTGTGACTCTCATCTTTGAAAGATCTTATCTTATGACTTCCGTACGATTTTTGACTGATCGTATCATCATCCTGCCGACATTTTATCGTATTTGAGACTAGCTCTTAATCAGATATAAGTAAGGTAAGTACAGATATTCTTAAATATTTTTTTATATTGCAGCTAAATGGTTAGCGCTCGCAATACGCGAGCAAACCGGGTTCGATCCCCGCCGGCACCAATGAAATTGTTAATTGCAATTTTAAGTACTGATTTACCACGTGCTCGCCGGTGAAGGAAAACGTCGTGAGGAAACCTGCATGTCTGAGAAATAAGAAAAAAATATTTCGAAGACATGTGAAGTTCGCCAACACGCACTGGGGCAGCGCGGCGGACATTTCCTTGCCCTAAAACCCTCTCAGAAATGAGAGAAGGCCTGTGCCCATCAGTGGGACGTATATAGGCTGTAACTTTACTTTTACTTTTTGCAGCTATATTAGTAGTATAGTTGTAGCACGAATGGGTTGGCTCGACCGGGGAAGGACCACACTCCTACAGAACACCAGCGTAAAATAGCAGCTCAAGGCTGCTGTGTTTCGTGTGGTGAGTGCAGAGAACCGGAAACCCTTTTTACTGGAAACAAGGCATTCCATCTTAGTACTCAGGAGTGGCAACACATTTACATTTTAATTCTTAATCTAGGATAGATATAGATGTCTGTGGCCTATAGCATCCACTTACCACCAGATGGACTGTGTGCTCCTTTGTCACCATTATACTATAAAAAATGTATTTCTAGTACGCTAGTAGTATAAAATTGTAAATGACGTTATATCATTACCTGTATTGGATATCCATGATGATTTAACTCACAATTGATTCTATTATCAGTATGATTATCTGTAATTGCATTTATGTTATTAATTAATATTTTTCCTTTCTTGTATTTATTGTCACCTGAAAATGAATTTAAAACACAAAGATTACGTTTGTTCACGATATACTCGTAAATTACTAACGTAAAGTATTTTTTGAAAATGGCAATTACCTGGTATTGTAAACTCCATGCCATCGCCAATTGCAACTTCAACTTGGTCTTTCAATTTCTTGTCCTTGTATAGGACTCCGTCATCGATATCCACTCCTAGTTCCAGTTCGTTGTCGACCCGTTCTGAAGAGACACAGCGGCCGCATAAAGCCGCCTTTAAGCCTAATTTTCGCGTCATTCCACCGTGCGTCAACGCCGCCAGCATCCAAGCATAGAAATCAGACCAGGACGAAATAACTTACGATATGTACTCCAGTCAATACAACTTCTTAAGTCACGATAAGGCGGAATGATAAAAATAAAGATTTTTAACATGCTCTATTAAATTATGTACATTACCATTAACATTATTATATTATGATTATTTTAAACAGATCTACGTATAATTCACAAAAGGATTTTTTCCGAAATGAAGCTTTAAAGTATATGTTTATCGAGAGAACATATAAAAAAAAATTGTGTCTGTAACAGTACCTAATTTGGTGTCTTTTAAGTTTACTGGTATATAATAGTGGATGGAGGAGGATATACTTATTATAATTATATATATTACATTTTGATTATTACACAAGAAAATCAAGTTGATTTTTTTAAATTTCGGTATTGGTTTCGTAAATATTTCTAATATTAAAAAAGATAGTTTCCAATCCAGTTTCCAATTATCATTTTAGGTACTAAATATTTTTGTTCTTTAAAACTTAACTCAAAATGGCGATCATAAAAAAATGAACAAAAACAAATTTAGCGAGTTATCAAACCATAAAATCATCAATTGGGAATTTCAAACATACATAAAAATAATACACACCCATCAAAACATACATTTTAATTGTTTACTTAAAATAACATGCACGAACATCGACACACACATACAAAGCGAGTTATTTTTGTAGATAATTTAATAAAAGATAATAGGTAGAATGTATTAAATTATTCTCAACAATGTTCCTACAGAAACGCTTAACTTAGCTGCTTGTGTAATCTGTGCTTTAAGGATCATATATTTTAATTCAATACAGAGGCAGGATATTCCCTGTAGTTGGCACCCGCCATTTTTATTATTCATTCATTCATTATAACCTATGAAAAATTAACTGCTGATTATAGGCCCCTATGAATTGGCTAATAGGGGAGGGGGAGGGGAGGAGGTGGGGGGGGGGGGGAGATATTTAACATAGTCGACACGCTTGGCAGGTGGGCAGTTCTTAGTATTATTATTTTAAATTGTTAACACGAAGATGCTGCCCATATGCTGTTTCGTGTCCCTCTGATCCCGCGGGTGGCGTAAGAGCTTAAACTGTGGTAAGAGGCAACCCTCAATAATAAGATATCTTAGGGATTCTCTAATGTCGCCACTACACGGCGCGATTTTTGTTATTATTGAATTGTTACTAATATGGAATAAAACTATTTTTTACGGATTTTATCGCGTTTAATTTAACTTTTTAATTCCCGACGTTTTCGGGTGCTTTACAGCACCCATGGTCACGGGGGGACTGAGGTGTTTGACGTCCCGATGTCATAGCCCGGCTACCTTCAGTTTTTAATATTAATTTTGTTTTTTATATTATTATTTTTTTTAATTTTTGGTCCGATCTAATGAAATGAAATTCATTCTGCGTAAACCAAAAATTAATATTAAAAACGGAAGGTAGCCGGGCTAACTATGACATCGGAACGTCAAAAACCTAAATCCGCCCCGCTCGAAACGTCGGAAATTAATAAGTTAAACGCGTTAAAATCCAAAAAATTAGTTTCATTTAATGTGTAGTGTTAATTTGTGTGTTTATGAGTTTTGTAGTAAGTGTAATGGTCGCCACACACGGTCAGTTCAATCATTCCAACTGATCAGATCAAACTAAAACTGTTGATATTCTTTAAAATATTGGATTTTAGATATATCGATAAATAAAGTTATATATAAAACTCCGATATTGATATATTTATAATAATCGATATATCGATAATTCAATATTTTAAAAAATATCAACGGCTTTGTTTTGAACCGATCAGTTGGAATGATCAGATGAACTGACCGTGTGTGGCCTCCATAAGGCGAGTGTGTTTTTATAGTAAGGCTGACAACGACATCATGCGGAAAGTGAGAAAGGGAATCGCATTTTTGACGTTCCCTTATTTTTTGTCACTCAGACTTTATTCCGCGTAATTGTAATGATGAGTCAGCGGCTATATAACTTTTTTGTTATTTTCTAAGGCAACCCTTACGATAGCCACGGAATATGTCGGAATTGGGTTAATTAGATTGGAATATTAGAAGCTACCCCCACTCAGCACACTATTTCCAAGCATTAAGTTTAGATACAGAAAAGTAGCGTTATTATAGGTACTACCAGCGTAATGTATTTCTACAGATGTGATTGTATTGTTTTCTATTAAAATAACGAGACTAATTTAACGTGTGTTATGTAAATAAAAATAAACAGGGATTACGATGAGACCAAGAGCGTATCGACAAGGTATTGAACAGGTCTGAAGTATCTACACTTGACTGCAAGGACACAAGCAACGCACAGTGGTGACATGTATTTTCATAGTACATATCACACAATGAGGTAGGATTATCACGATTTGTAAATAAGAAAAATTATTTTATATATTATATTATTTTTTAATTAAATATTTCTTTAGTTCTATATTTTGTATGTTACGTCAATGAATACTTGAAATAACAACTTAATTGCAGGTGATTATCCTCCATATAACACACATGCTGACAATCTAATGAACTTTCCCAAGATATCTCTGGTTCTTCCTCGATTGCAAACTTATACTATGTAAAATGAAATTAATGTTGAATTACTTTTCAATATTATAACTTCATTTGTTACATTAATTTTAATATTTATACTTACACAAATGGTTTTGTTATAATAAATTTCAAGAAAACAATTCGCTTAGCTTTGATTTTGAAGATGAGTAAAAATGGCTTATTCTCGGAATTTGTTTCCCTTTCAGGTAATAAGCAATACGAGGAGTAATTTTTAATGATAGCCGGTAGTATTTTTTTTGCTTTTGTTTTTTAATTTGTACTTATTGTAGAAATTTATTACAATATCGTACACATCATCCTTGGCCTAATGAATGATTGCCGAATTATACGATATATAACAAAACTTGTTTCTTGATTAAAACTACTTTTACGGATTTTATCGCGTTTTATTTTTTAATACCCGACGTATCGGGTGCTTTCCAGCACCCATGGTCACGGGTGGTCACGGGGAACTGAGGTGACGGTTAAAGTTAAACTATAGACATCCTGTACTTGCGCACGGTGGTGGGAGGGGGAGGGGAGAGAGGGAGGGTTCAGAACAGACCTCCTCTACCCTTCCCCCTTTGCGGAAATGTATAGTTTATGAGTTTTTTTTTGTAAACACTTTTCTCACTCTCACTTTTTTCACAGGAATATTGACACAAACAGGGTTATTTCTGTAACAGCTTCGGCGCTGCGGAAAGTGCAGCCCCTTTGCCCTTGCGTAGCAAATTGCAGGTACCCGTGTGAGCCCTGCTGAGGCTGAGGCTGGTCGCCAAAGGCGACCAATAAGCCGAAGCTGCGGAGGTGAGCATGGATATGAAGTTATGAATTAGAATATGAGTTTGTGATCATATCCATGACGGCCCCAACCATTAAAATAGATTTGATAGACCACAAATCCTCGCGAAAGAACATCGATTCCTACCAAGGGTGATACGTGAGGCTATTGAAATTAAAAAACATCCTAATTTCAATAAAACCAAGCATACCATTGCAAGACTGCAAAACACAATAATTTAATTCTGCGTAGATCGGACCAAAGACAATAATTAAAAAGCTGAAGGTACTCCGGGGTTCGGGACGTCAATCATTTCAGTCTACCGTGACCATTGGTGCTGGAAAGCACCCAAAAAGTCGGGTATTAAAATAAAATAAATAAAGCGCGATAAAATTCGTAAAAGTAGTTTTAATCAATGTGTAGTGTTCACGTAAATATAAGAAATCATTATAAAAACTTGTTTAATCAAATGTCAACATTTTCTAGTATATATTTCATGTATTTATTTTATTACTGTTACGTTTTTAGTTTTAATTTTTACGAGGGTGGATTGAAAAGTACTCGGCCTAACACAGATCCATTCAATTCTAAAAATGAAATCTACCCACATTATTTAGTTCAGTTTAGACTAGTTCATTGTGTGAAGTTCGAAACGTGTACGATAATTAGTTGTGATTTTATAAATTTATTAACAAAGTAATCGGACATAATTTCCGCGAATGGAGCAAATCGAGCAGCGTGCCGTCATTAAGTACCTCCATAAGAAGGGGCTATCATCAAAAGCCATTCATGATGACATGGTCAGTACATTAGGCGATTGTGCTCTGTCATATTCATCCGTCAAAAAATGGATAGCAGAATTTAAGCGTGGTAGAGAGCGTAACGTTCTGGAAGGCCTTCGACGTCAACTACTGACGAAAATATTAAAAAAGTACTTGATTTAATAATGGGAGACCGCAGATTAAAAATTAGAGAGATAGCTGAGATTATAGGCATCTCTTATGAACGAACTCAAAACATCATTGTCAACGAGTTGGGTTTCCACAAGGTGTCCGCGAGGTGGGTTCCGCGACTGCTTTCAGTTGAACAAAAAAGGACGCGATTGACTATTTCACGCGACTCTTTGGAGTTATTTGAAGCCGATGCAGATGATTTTTTGAATCGTTTTGTTACTACGGACGAAACATGGGTTCATTAATGTACACCGGAAACAAAACAACAATCAAAACAGTGGAGAAGACCTGGTTCACCACCCCCTAAAAAAGGCTAAGTCGATTTTGTCGGCAAATAAGGTGATGGCTTCAGTATTCTGGGACTCGAAAGGTGTGATTATGATTGATTATCTTGAAAGGGGTTAGACTATAAACTCTGATTACTACTGCACCTTACTACGTCGTTTATGAGGGGAAATAAAAGAAAAACGTCAAAGAATGCTCAGAAGAAAAGTCCTGTTTCATCAAGATAACGCCCGTGTTCACACGTCAGTACAGTCAATGGCTGAAATTCACAACTGTGGCTTTGAACTGTTACCGCATCCGCCGTATTCACCTGATCTGGCACCATCAGACTTCTTTCTGTTCCCTAACCTAAAAAAGCACTTGGGAGGTCAAAGATTTTCGACAAACGACAAGGTCAAAGCAGCTGTAGACGCATATTTTGACTCTAAGGAAGAATCATTTTTTTTCAACGGTCTAAATGCTTGGAAGGGGAGGTGGCAAAAGTGTATTGAACTTGATGGTGATTATGTAGAAAAATAAAAATATAACTGATTTAGTATGTGTTTATTTTCTTGGTTAGGCCGAGTACTTTTCAATCCACCCTCGTAGTTAACACATTTAGAGTTAACACAACACACATATTTGTATGTTTCTTTGTTAAGAAGATTTACCATGGAAAAGTGTAAGGAACCAGAGTAAACAGTAGTTACAACGGCTAGCAAGAACCTCAACTTAATACACACAAGTAATGCATGCGACATCTAAGCTGCGACACACACATACACACGCATACACACAACTTACCGGGAGCGTGTATGGCTATTTGGTTCGTGAGTTTGGTTTTCAACAACTTGAGTATATCGGCAACATTGCGTTTCACCCAGTCAATAAACCTAGATATTCTGTTGAAGGCCTCTGCGATTTTGTTGGTGTCCTGATCAGCTGTAGGTGTGGACAGACTTGACGAACCGAAGTTTGAGAGTAACAGAGCCAAGAAAAGGTTGAGTACCTGTAAAATTGTTTAATTTTCTCGATGTATATTTTATAAAAAACTAGAACACGAAAATATTTTATTTGCTTAAAAAATATGTTTTGATACAACTTTTGCTTCTTAAAGATGAAAGCGATTTCTAACATTTATTCTTTAAAGTAATGATATTACTAAATTTTATTTGGTTTCCAAATTTGATAACACTTTAATTCATAAGAATAGGAAATTTTCTCATAATTCACTATAAAAATTGTTTTTGCGTTTTTACAGGACCATTTTGAAATTACCACATTGCATATTACCAATAGATGGATATGGTGTTAAAGTAACACGTGGTAACACCAAAAAATAGTCTCATTGATGTCGTTGATAAGCTCAAGGTTTAAAAATATAAAAACGAGAAGACATTTGGTCCTTCGAGCCATGTAAAAAAGTACAAAACGATATCCAGACCAAAGCTTTATATTGATGTTAAGTTAGTCTTAATCCCCTAAATCGTGACAAACTTATAGTCAAGTAGTCATTCTAATACGGGATCGTCCATTAATCACGCGAGAACGGGGGGTGGAGGAAAATCACGAAACATCAGAAGGAGGTATATTTGAGTTGAACGCGTCATTTTTAAATTGAAAAGCGGCGCGTGATGTTAACTCGCCGTTGCCAGGCAACGATTTCCCCGCCTGAATTCCTCCTTACCCGATTTATCAGTCGTCCAGTGGCCTATATATTTCGAAGCCTCAAGGGCATGATGGCAAACCGTTTACCTCATTTCTTGTCACAAGCAACCTAATAATCCGAGCAATAATAGACCAGAGATGCACAATGTTCGTCTTTCACGGATCCTCACGCGATGATCGATGGGTAGATCAAGAGAGATTCTCTGCGTAGTGCGCGAAAATGATGACGCCAAGTGGCTTGATGGCTTTGATCTTCAACAAAACACAGTGCCAACAGTTGACTTGCAAGATGCTTATCCACTTGTTAGTGTTGAAGAAAGTCTCACTAATCGAAAGACAATGTCTGTTAAATATATTCATGTACCAGTACACAATTATATTTTTTTCACAACATGGCTACGCCTTTATTATTTTTAAAAAAGTCAAAAACAACCTGCAATCTTAATGTCTATCTGGAAATTTTATCACGGTCCTTAATTTTTCAGAATTTAATTAGATTATACCCGTATTTACAAACAATATTCTGAAAGTTTTTAAGACATACCAAAAAAATACATGTGATTTTTGGTAAAGGAGGAGAGTTAGTCTAAAACCTCACCATGCATTACCAGTGGTAAAAAGATATTAAAAACATGACGTGATTAATGGATGACCCTTAAACTCTCTGTAACTTAAAACCGTTATTTACATTAAAATCTGATTTTATATTATTATTTTTAATCATTATCAACAACTAATATTGCACTAGTATTGTGCAGACTTTTTGTTTCGTACAGTAAATCGAATACTTAATTGATTCAATGTTTTATTTCACGGGTACGTTATAACACAGAATTGACAATTTACGTATTATACTAACCACAAGATTGCCGATAACAACTGTCGCCAAAAAGAAGGGAATGCACGACACGTCGCCCACCAGCATACAGTCCCACATGCTCTCAATCCATTCTCCGCATAGCACTCGGAACACAATCATGAAACTATGCATAAAGTCCGTAAAATTCCATCTGGGGAGGTCACCGTCGGGGAAACGGTCCACATAATCTGCGTAGAAATTATTTTTATATAGCTAAGGGTGATTTTAGAATTTAATACAAAATTTGGATTCAATTTTGAACAGTTAATTGGTTAAGCATTTTGCTCAAGACTGCTTTTGAAATATTTAATTGACTAAGCTGTGACGTTATAGTCAAAATTTGCAGCGAGAATAAGTAGGTATTGTGGTCGTTTGTTCACTTGGTAGAGAGCATAGGTAACGCAACTGAGGTAAAATTTTTAACCAGACCCAAAATAAATTACGAGTACCATCAAATACTTCATTTGAAATTTTACGCATTTAGTTTTTATTAATAAATTAGTATCTAGTACTGTAGTTATATTAATCGATAACTTTGAAAAATACAATATTCTATTTTTCAATAAGTTATCGATTAAATGATATCTATAGCAAACATACGACATTTTAGTCTTATTTATAAAAATAATTTCTTAGAAAGCAATATGCGACATATGTACCATACGAGTATATTATCTTCATAATGTTATTAATATTACGATAATTACATTATAAGCGTTTGTATTTTAATTAAATCCAAATTGGATTCATTAAATCATTTCAGTCATGCTAGCAGTAGATCCAGATGCTGCAGTTTTGAAATATTCGTAAGATAATATGTATGAATTTTATCAACTAATTATTAAATAAATGTAACCTATTAAGTTGATCGATCAAAGTGTCTTTACGACAACTGAAAATATTAGCAGCGCCTGTATCTTAGGCTACCATGTAATATATAATAAATATTTACAGTACATTGTCTTATTCACATTAAAAGCATAATTATCAGTATAAAAAATTATAGATTTTTATATAAGCAATTATATAGCAGGAATTTCGTTACAGAGGCAATGTTTATATTGAATGTTGTTAAACTAGTCGAAATGAATGTTACGAAAGTTAAGTGGCGTTTTTGCGCCCACCGAACGTTTGAGTTGGAATAACAATAATAACTACGTGCTTTAATTTACGATTAGGGAAATTACCTCTTTCTGTTTACATTTCCTTCATTTTATTTTTTAACATTATAGTAGAAATCAAGTTCTTGAGAAGAATTAAAAATATATAAATAAATCATCCGTACGATATCCCTGCTTTATTATATACATATTCAAGAATTCTTTCATGCGTAAATTTTAAAAGTAAATTATTTAGATATAAAGTACCTTACATAAGACAACATGCATACGTATTAAGGCAATACACCTACGTCACATCACATCTCTACAAGATTCTTAAGCGCTTAAAGAACAAAAGGGAAGTGATAAACAAAAGGTACACGACAATGGTTTGTGCTACAAAGTAAAAGTAAGATGAAAGAAGCGATAATTAGCGTTATCGTTTCACAAGTGAGGCGCCTTTCACGGGGCATAGAAACCGGTAATACAATTTATGTACAGAAGACATGTAATAGAGTGAAGGCTCACTTGGAAGGGTCACATTGATTCTTGCCAATCTTCTAACAGGAAACTGAGCATTACAGTGTGACGCACATCAACAATTACTAATTTAACATAGCGGTGGCCCCGCTTAAAGTGTGGAATGAAACGGTCAATCGAAAAATTTGTTTTCTGTAGGTTCCGAAACTGTATCCACACTTTATGTATATTCAGTGAATGTATTTCATAATCAGTGAATATCGAACAATTAAAATTAAAAAATCACGCGATTGCTTTTGTTATATCGGAAACGTTGTAACACAAAAAGCCTACACTATGAAGTACATTCACCGGCAGTCCGTGGGGCCCTCACCACCAACACCAACGAACATGCAACATCCCACCAATGCCACTTACCCACGTAATTTTTCCCGAACAGTTGCATACCCATCACCGCGAATATGAAAATAATGATGCACAATACGAAGGTCAGGTTGCCCAAGGCACCCATCGTCCTACCCATTATCGAGATGAGTAAATTAAGTGTCGGCCACGACTTTGCCAATTTGAATACTCGAAGCTGCAATTACAAATTGTGATACAAGGCGTCACACAAGCTCGCTCACCGGCGCTTCACCTATGCTACTGCTATCATCCGGAGACCCCGAATCACTCACGTTTTCAGTTGATTGCGATCGTTCGACCCTGGCGGTGAGGTAGGTAAGTGATTCTGAATCGAATAAAAATATGCAAATGTGTGCTGGAGGTAACCTATTGAAGTGTGCATTGGTTAGTATTATGACTGGGATTTATGTTCCGTCGTCCTTTGATTGACATTATACATTTTTTTTTAATTTTAGTTGAATCGAATTGACATAGATCCCATCAGCGGACGACCTGATCAAAATATCCTCGGTAAGCAAAGCTGCATGTCAAATCTAAAATACTGTATGCAAAGCTCAACTCATGATCTCAAGCTGCGTGGTATAGCTTTATAACGTGTCTCCTCTCGGGCCCATTCGCATGATGGAGCCACTTCAAGTTTATTATAAAGCCACAGCGCCAGCCTCTCGCTTCATGAATAATGGTTAACCAAAGCCCTGTGTAAATTATTAGGGAGTGTGAAGCTTAATAATCGATAATGAAGCTGAGGTCTTTAATTAGAGATGCTAAATTTTCTTTCATATTGAACCTGTATAGTTCTTCCCAAACAACTGCATTCCCATCACCGCGAATATGAATATAATGATGCAAAGTACAAAGGTCAAATTCCCTAAAGCGCCCACCGTCCTACCCATTATGGATATTATAAGGTTTAGCGCCGGCCAAGACTTAGCCAGTTTAAATACACGCAGCTGAAAATATATTATTGCATACATTTACATATATTCATTAACTGGAAGTCCATTCATTATGCTAAACTTAAGCTATAATCTGTCAATTGTTTCTTCCATCTTAACTGCATATAAAAAACTAAATAATAACTGCTGGAAATAAATTTATTATTAATGTTCGTTTTGCTTAGTTGTAGTAAAAAGTTAGAACAAGTTTGAAAAAGAAGGTTATTTTTTGGTTATTATTTATAGATATCATGAAATTAAATTCACCTTACTTGAAGATGAATTTTATTATCTTACTCTTTTGTCAACAGTGGCGTAGTGTGGTTTAATGCCATCCAGGGTTGTTAGAGCAAAAAATGCTACTCAGTATTTTTGTATACATTAAAAATATAAAATCGGTAAAAGTTTTCCAAAGTTTTTGTATATTATTTAAAATTTATTTTTACAATATATATTATGTAATTTTATACCCAATGACAACTCTTGGCAAGTGTGTGGGTTAGTGTAAGTTGAGATTTTACTGGCAACATTTAAAATGTTAAGGCGGGTATCTGACTTTTCTTTCCAAAAATGCCGCCACTGCTTATAAATATAACTAACAAGATCTGTTGATACAACTTTAAAATAAGTTTTAAGATTTTAGTAAAGTTGCAAGACTTACCAAACGAAACGACCGTAACACAGACAAACCCTGAACGCCTTCTAAACCCAACTCCAGTAGTGATAAGGCAACGATGATAAAGTCGAAAATATTCCATCCCTCTTGAAAATAATATTTTGGACTCATGGCTATAAGTTTTAGCATGGCTTCTATTCCGAATGTTGCGGTAAAAAACTGAAAAGAAAAATGTATGTAAGTTCGATAAGAAAAAGAAAGAAACTAAGAAATCAAAAATGTTTCTAGGAAATGTATTTCGCCCCCACCTCGCCACCCACCACTAGGGCGCACCGGACTCTCTCTTGCTCTCCCTAAATAGACTGGTTTTTAACTTTATTTTTATATTATCATCATCATTATCATTATTCTCATCATTACAACCTTCCACAAGCCCACAGCTGAACCTATGCTCAGCCTTCCCCAAGAAATGCCACAAAGCACGTAAATATTTTACGTAAAATTATTAGAACAAGCTCTTTGTTTAAATAGGTAATGTAGCCGTGAAATGAAAATAATTATAGCCAGCGTAATATTGCCCATATGGCGTGCTTAATATAAATTGTGGCTCTATTACACCTTATTGATTTTGTTTTTAACTTATTGGGTCGGCCAAAGATATACGCTAGAGCCATGGAGCTTTCACAAAGGAAGTACTACAACACAAGCTTTGTTTTTGGCAAAATTAGCTAACAATTAGTAGCAAAGTTTAAAAAAATTAATTATTAGTATATTATATACTACTAAAGTTATTTCCAATTAGTATTGTAAGTGATCAATTTAAGGAACTGATTTAGTAAAATTTTGAATGACTTTTAATGGAACTTAATTTTTTGCGGAAAGTATTTTACAACTGTCGGGTACGTTTATTAAAAGGATTTTATTTTCATTGAAATAAATCATTGTAGTAATTTTTAGTCCTTCACACCTTTTAAACTAGCTTTGCATAAATAGGGTACGAAATACCTCATATAACTATTAGTTAACTTAAATTTTGTTGGTACTTACGTAATTGCCACTCTTTAGTGCCTTATCCATATCTTTGTCCATATTGTGATGGTCCAGAGCCATGAATAACGTGTTGACGACGATGCACAGTGTGATGAACAGTTCGACGAAAGGGTCGAACACCAGTAGCGCGACGTATTTCTGAAACTCCAGCCACAACCAGCAGCAGTCCCACACACAGAAGAAGTCTATTCCTTTCATTAAATATTCGAGGAGTCTTTCCTTAAGAGTGGGTCCGTCCTCATCGTCTTCCGCTGTTGGGAAGTAGTACACTGACACTGTGGTTGCGTCCCGTTTACCGTACGTGTGTGTGTTGAGGGGGGAAGACAGAAATAAATTTGTTAGTATTCGCTCATTATTTCTATGACTATTGGACCGAGATAAAGTTCACATAATTCATTGGCTGAATATAGCCCTTTAGTTAAAAAAAAAAAACTACAAGTTCTATTTTTTTCTTTGTTATCTATATTATTTTTTCTTTATTATAATTACTTCGGTGCCAATAGTATTTATCATAACAATTCCATAGAGTTCAATATTCATATTTTTGTTTCACTGTAGGCTGTCATTTACATCACTAGATTTGGAGAAGTGAGGGCATAAACATTTATTACAAAATATAGAGGAATTCGTCAGTTTATATTACAATGATATACATACTATGTTTTACTGATGGAGTGCAAAATAAGTTAAGAATCGAATGTTCAGAAATTAACTGCAATTTTGTTGGCTTCAATCTGCAGCAAAGCATCTTCTACTTGAAGTATACTATGTATATATATATATATCTACTATGCACGTTACCATACTTAAGTGATTTCATTTATTTCAAATAGCCAAAAATATGAATATCGTAATTTTCAATACGTGAAGAAGTCCTTACCTTGGTGTTAACAACTTAATTTTATTATGGTAAAGAATGTCCACAGCTTAAACTCGCAATAGCTTCGCGTAAAACCTTAAGAGCTAATTTTAATAGTGCAATAAAAGCTATTGAAATAATAGGATTCAATTAATTAAACTGCCATGCCATCTACTAGTATACAATTTATGTAAAATATTAAATAAACCTTAAATTGCAAACGCATTTTCACAGTTTTTAAATATAAAATATAATTAAAATAATAGTGCTTAAACTCGTGCTTGCTACAAATAAGTTAAGTTCGTTTTTAATTAACAAGTAATTTTAGCATTCATAGTCGTCAATTTTAATTGACCCGTATTAAGTTAAAAATAGACGAGCCAATATAGGAATATAAAGCATCACTAATTTTACATAAAAGTATCTACACGTATCTTTTGCACAAATAACGCTATCGAAAGTTAAAAACAATCAAATATAAGATAAAGCACTTAAAAAAAGAAAAGCTAAGAAAATGCAAAAGCTAACATAAGCGTGATTAAATACAAACGTCAATGTTTTTGTTAAGATACATTTATTCTTCACAAATCTATTTGGTCAATTTTTATAACAGTTGATACTTTTACACATGAATTATAATTTAATGTAATCTACTTTGGGGGTGAAATTTGAAAAAAAAACTGTGAGAAGAATAATTTTAGAGGAACTAGGTATGTGTAAATATTTTATATCGTTACGTGAAAGTGATGAAAATGATAATAAATGACACCTACGTCTGACCATTTTTATAATTTTGCCAATTATGCTTTTTGGATGCATAATGAGCAAATACCTGTTTTCCTTTGTGTTTTTGTGGATGTATGCTTGTTAAATGTGGGAGTATTTATTGCGTGTGTTGGATGTAAAAAAAGAACAAATATTAAGTTCAAAAAGCGAACACGCAGCTGTAAAGTTTTATAAACATTTATAAAATGATTAACAGTAAAACAAAAAGGTACGCAACAAGACAACAACGACATCACATTAACATCAGCAGTAGGAATTAGAGGCAAAGCCTTGGAACACAGAAATAATTTTTTATTTTGTCATCTTTCGTACCGTTCTGTTCGCTCGCCCGACTTTGTCTGCCAGCTTGTTCAATGATTTCATTTAAAACCATAACATCTGAAAAAGAAAAATCATCATCAACTGACTTAATTAATTATCTTTAATGTTAATACAATTTGTAGTTTACAATTTGATTTTGTTTTTATTGATTTTTAATTAGATTGAATTTACAATTTGATTTATACGTGGTATAGCCACGCTGCAGCCATATTTTGGTTGTAGCACGAATGGGTCGGCTCGACCGGGGAAAGACCACGCTCTCACAGAATGCAAGCGTAAAATAGCAGCTTAATACTGCTGTGTTTCATTTCAGGTACATCAGTTTGCATTTTTGGTAGACTTCATTAGTTTTATAATGTCATAAACTAAAGTACAATAAAAAGGGTACGGAAGTTTAGATTTTATGATACTTACCCGTAATGCGCGAAATTTACAGTTTTAATGAGAAGATCTCTACTACATATTTAAAAGTCATTTTGTTTTTATATCTTTACATTTTTATACATTTAAAATTCCACATCATGCTAAAAAAATAAGTGAACAAATAACTATTGTTAAAAAGGAAATAATATTTGAGTAATAAGTTAAGGACCTATAATTTTCGCCCTGTTCAATCTCAATGTTATCAAACATTCCTAAGTATATTACAAAACTTCACAATATGCACGAAGGAAATTATGATGAGGAATCAATAAAATCACTTTTTTATAAGAGTTGATGTATAATTTTTTATTACATCTTTAGAAATATTTTAAATAAAAAGTTAAAAATGCTAAGTTACGGCCTATATCTTACACCCTTCCCCTCGTTTTTGAGGGGTTCATAAGTAACATAATGAAAATGATGTTTTACCTCTCATATCTACAACGTTTGGCTGTTGTGAAGATTCTATGAATGGATTGTCATTAGAAGGTTTCAAAACTTTTCCAGCTTCGTCCGTGGTCTCTGTTGCACACATTTCCTAAAAATTGTTAACAGCGTATTGTAATTGTTGTGTGTTTCATCCGTACTGATTTTAGTTTTTTAACTAGCCATTGATACCTCAGACCAACAAAAGGATAGATGGAGCGCTCAACTTATGCTATAAAGACGGACTCACGCAAACAAACGAATTGCGCCCTCCTTTATGCCAAGGAGGGTCGCGTTCGTATACGGCTTAGAGATCTCTAGTCAGATCGTTAAGCCAATTCCTAAAAGGCGGTGTTTAGTGGGTAAAAGTCTCCACATAAGCACGCAGCCGGCTGCGTGGTATGCTATGAGCATTCACCGCCTACCTCCCCCGCTTTCCGGAGGGTTGCCCATATTTGCTTCGGGCGCAAAAAAAAAACAAACGAATCTATATAGTTTGAAGTCAACAACATAATTTTATATTTAACATGGTAGGACCACACTGCAACTATATTAAGGTTGTATCACGAAGGGATGGGTTCGAGCAATAACTATGCTCTCACAGTATATCAGCGCAAAATAATGTTACTGTGTTTCGTATGGTGTTGAGAGAACCGGAGACCCTGAACTGGAATCGAGACATTACATCTTATGTAGATCTTAGGGGTGACAATGTATCTGCAATTTGATTCTTAAATGAAGATAGATGTAGATGTCTACAGGTCACAACATCCATCTACTATCAGGTGAGAAAGAAGAAAGATGTGTGCGTGAGTGCGTATCATGAAGTTGATTATGCTTTCGGCGTCACTTGAAACAAGTGCTCCGTTTATATTATCTGTTGGTTTAAAACTGAAACATGAAATATTTGGAAATAATTAAATAATTCTATTTATGTAATATATAAACCTGAACATACATATTCTCTTACTGGCCGTGATGCAATTGATGAATCTGGTCTTGGCAAAGCGTAGGCATGTGGCTGCGAAGTTACACTGTGGTTTCTTGAGGCGGAGCGACCTCTTAACTTAGCTTCTTTTGTCTGGGCCTTGCCTCCTAAGAGGTCACCGTGGGATGTATATGATAGTCTCGACTGATGCGATGTATACGATGAATGTCGCGAACCTAAAAATTACAGATTTGAAAAAGTTAATGTAGAAAATATTTAATATATTCCACCCCATATACCTATAACAATCACTAAAGCTATGTATGCCGTAGCTGGTATGCCGGATTGTTTACAAGCCTTTATAGACTTCTTATAACTAATAACGTTTTATAGACATAAGCCATTTCCGTAAATGGTAAGGGATTCGGAAAATACAATAGATTGTTCTTATTGTTTCGTGAGCCTTAACACAAAAAAATGCAGTGTCGTAAATAAAAAAAATTATTTAATTGCTTAAAACAATCCTCCGTAAAAATTTTCTCGTCATTAAAATTCATTAAAATAATCCTTTGTTATAATTATAGGTATTTCTTTAAAAAAAACTATCTCTCATTTTAATACATATGACGGCGCCTGCACCGTTGCAAATGCGGCAGCGCCTCTGTAGTGCTTCTGTAGCTAGCCAGATTTCATGTAAACAACACGTGCACCACACATCTGCGCGTAGCATTTACAGTGGCACCTGTGTAGGTTTACTAGTTTCGCTTGTACAAAACGGACGAAGAGGCCGCCGTTAAGGGGAAATATAACCTCAAATGGCTTAGCAAGATCCTCCGTTATGCCGAAAATGTATGTCCTGAAGCTTGGAACCCGGCGGCAGGAAACAAGCTTCAGTACGCCGATAGTTTAGGTAATTTCTTTTTACAGTGAAAATAATGGTAATTTAAAAAAAAAAACATAAGCCCTGCGTTGGTTTGGAGGTAAATTTGTTTTTTTTTCTATCGAGAAAATTTTACCGAATCATGTTTTCGTATAACATAGTACTTAACATGAATCCTCAACTTTACCATATATTTATTTCAACATTAATGATGCAATATTTTCGGCATAACGGAGGATCTTGCTAAGCCATTTGAGGTTATATTTCCCCTTAAGGGTTAAGGCAGTCTTGGCGACATGAGTAGATAAACTGGCATGGCGCGGTGCACTTGCTCTATTCCGCTACTAGTTCATCGTCGACTCTTCGGATAATTAATTCGTGGAAACTTTAATGTGGAAATTATTATTCTTAGCTGTTAAATTAGTCACAGTACAATTATTTATTTAATAACTGTAAAAAGTAATACATATAATGTAAATTAATTCTATTTGAAAGAAATGTCCCGCCGGGTTTCTTGCTGGTTCTTCCCAAGACAGAAGTTTTCTCCGAACCAGTGGTCGTAGTACTATAGTGAATAAAAAGTGATGATTCTATGCTATTCTGAAAGTCTTTCTCTTGTGACTCTACATGTTCACATATCCTACATCAGAAGTGGGATTAAAGCTTTCCATAATAAAATTACATTATAATCACTTCCTACATACAAACACACACACACACACACATAATATATATATATACAGGATGTTAGTGTAAACACCGTTGTCCTTGAAACCAGTGGTTTGGTTTCACTTATAGAACGTAAATTCAATGAAAAATAACAACATTTTTTTTTTTAGTAAAATCTCAACTTTTCCTTAATTCCTCATTTTTTGTCTGTCCTATGCCAGGATGAAAGTATGAAGGAAAAGTTACATCACAGGTTATATGTACCTATTGTGTTTTTATTGGAATTTTCTGTAGGTAGCTAGTGCGGGCGGTGATCTTCACAGTGATTACGTCACTCGGGCGCATAGGGTATCCATGAATTTACGGACGGTGTCGGACAGAAACTTTTTAAATTTTATGGAAGAAAATAGGGTCTTTTTTTTAAATTCATTGAATTTACGTTCTATAAGTGAAACCAAACCACTGGTTCAAGGACAATGGTGTATACACTAACACCCTGTATATACAGAATGGGTCCCACATATATGCAATAAATGAAACCACAAGTAATACTAGTCCGTAGAAGTGTAGAAAAATTAAATATTAAATTAAAACCCGTAAAATAAAAAAGTGAAATTTTCAAACAAAATAAATATTAAAATAAATTCAGTAAAAGTGAACACTCTGTTTAGACAACGTACCTTGACCCCTTGGAAGAGTGACAACGTTGCACGCGGGTGGCACGCCGACAAAAGACACCGCTGTCGATATGTCGCAATACCAATAGTTTGCACTGCGTGGCAACGTCGCTTTTTAATGTTCAAGGATTCAAGTTCATTGAATCATTGACTTAGTGACCCAATTCTATAGAGTGTTCAAATTTGCTTAAAATTAAAACTCTACTTTTTGACCTAATTACTGGACCGATTACGTTCATTTTTTGTATATCGTCAGCAAAGGCGATAACAAGTATATGGTTTCATTTATTGCATATATGTGGGACCCATTCTGTATATATATAGAGACGTTACGTCTCGCTCAGTAGACTGGAAAGACGTCATCATATTATAAGAAGTAATTGAATATATATCTAGCAACAAATAATCGATATTTTATGTAGGGTTCCGGGTTGAACAGGAATTATAAATTTAAGTAATTTTGTTTTATTTTCTATAATGTTTTAAAATGTATCATTATTTCTTATCTACTAAATCTAATTACTCTTGTGAATACGTACCCAAGTTTGCGTAATAAACCGGTATGATAATGGCTCCATTTTCTTCGGACATTGGTGTTACAGCAGTTGAGTCGTCGGCATATGGGAGATGTTCTTGTGCATCCAGATACGTTGACAGTACAAGAGGCTTTCGATCAGCGCCAGGTGGGTATCGAGATCTTCCATTTGGCCTCAATGCCATCTGGTGCGAACCGCGTGAACCTCGGCGCAAATTGAACGGCGAACCAGGCAGTGATAATGAAGCCTGCCGTCACATTCAAATTTTAGAATATACACTCTTGCGATCCAATTGCTTTATATTTCTCATTACATGTATTAAAGTCGTTTCAATTTATTCGATAAAATATATTTGACAATTCTTTTTTTTACTCATATTATCTATTTTGAGATATTATCATTTTTGAGATTTTTTACTCATAGGTATTACAAATTACTTCTTTCCTCAATTCGGATCGAGTCATGAATGAAATGGAAAACGTACTGGTAAAAGGGAGTAGGTTGCAGAGGCTTTACCTATATTTAATGAGATAGACATTAACAAGATTCTTAAAAACGGTGTTGTTATACTTTCATGTGCTAATAAACAATTACAAATAAAGTAGCTAGCAAGAAAAGAGTAGTTCAAAGTAAAGATACAAAATAAGTTTGTCTTATTGCATCAATGCACGATGATAGCGTGTAATTAAAATGTGAACATTAAAAACATAACTATTTAATTTTAATTCATGTATTGCTGCAACTGGACAGTTACAAAACTTTTGTAAAGGACTAAGAAGATTAAGAGAGAAAGTAAACATAATGATCAATCCCTATAAAAAAGGAAGAGGAAGGGGTACACAAACACCAATGAGGATTGTAGGACAAACCTGTGAGCCCTCCCGCAGTGGCCCATATGATAACTGCCCGTATTTATTAATGCGTTCAGGGTGGGGGACCTTTAATACACAAAAAAATGATTTTATAGTAATTTCCCTTCTATATAACATATATCGATAAAATAGACATCAAGTAACCAGGAAAAAGGACTGAGAGCACACACAATTAGGAAGAAAGGAAGTGATATTGCAGCTTCAAAGCAAGTTGTGAGAAAAATAAAAGTAGTTGTTTAGCAGCATAGTTCGTATTTTCTACTTAACATCTAAAAATTAGCTCATAACGAAAATTTTGATTACAATAAGAATTTTCTTGAATCTCTTAATGTTATAAATCTTTCATCGCAATTTCTATTATCAAAACCCTTATTGTAATTAGCATGAATAAACCAATACAGAATAAAGCAATGACCATGAATAAAAGCGAAAGTTAGTCAGGTAACTTTGTTTATAAACACATGAAGTAATATTATCAAATTACATGCATCTTTGTATACTGCTAACTGTTATTTTAATCCGTAATAAGTATTCAAATTATTATATGATACATCTATGGTCATGGTGACTGTTCTTTTGTTCTTTAAATTACGAAGCCTCCGCACATCACTCATCGAAATTGAGGAATTAATGACCGTTATCAAGTTATTTTATTGACCGCTACGGTAAATGTTGAATGTTGACCGAACCTACCTCGTCATCGTTGCTATGTTCAGTTTCAGCTTGGCCCGTTCTTGGACATTCACGTTATGAAAGAAACAATCTAACATGACAATAGACTCTCATAGTCTCCAATAGTATTTGATCATATTATATGAATTTATTGTTTGTTGATTTGTCACTTTCTAGAATTATTAGACTTACATTCGAGACATTACATCATTAAACGTTTTGGTTTTAGTAACTTAAGGTGTAGATAAGAGCAATACTATTGAAGACTGAGGTACTCTAAATAAACGTTTCAAAATATGATACTACCAAAATCATTTAAAATGAACAGTCATGCGGTACTAAAATATTTTTGCAATCGGCGAAAAGCAGTGATAAGAAATTGTCATTCTCTTATCAATAGTTAAATTAGAAATAAGTAAAGGTGGTGGAAGTATAACGGTAGAAGAGATGTTAAAAAATGGGAATTAAAATTTTCGTTTACAAGCAAGCAGTAGTAACAAACGATATTAGTAAATTAAATAACGCGAATTGAAACGAAAGTTACAGGCATGATGACTTTAACATAACAAATTTTAGATGAGAAAAAGTTTGATCTATATCTAAAAAACTCCACGCATGCCTCGAAGCTGCAGTTGATAGAAATCGAAATGATGGATAAAATAAAACGTTGTATATTGGTAAAAGATACGGTTGTGCAAATATTCAGATATTGTGCCCTATAAGTAAAATAAATTTATTTTTAATGGCACTGTGGATTGGAATGCAATTTAATATCCTCAAGTTTTGCCAAATTTAGATAAAATTAACAATTTTATCTGTATATTTGCTGTTCAAAGGAAATAGTTAATTGAACAACTTGGTGATAAATGGAAAGCTCTCAGCGACTGACATTGATTACCCAGGTTTCTTTTCAACTTGAACTAAAGTGAGCTGTCTTCCGTGGTGCATGGCTTACAGGTATAGTTACTGCTAAACGTTTAAAGTTAAGAAGTCAGCAATTGATTAAAAAAAGTTTCACAGATTACGAATAATTTTTAATGTTTAAAGGTGCCGTAAAGTTTAAAGGAGTTAACAAGTTGAAAAGAGAATGTACAGCTGTCAATGATTCAAACACTTATTATTAAAAAGAGATAGTAATGTTATTTAATTTTCTTTTCTCATTTATTATCTTTTTCTTTTCTTTTTAAATGACACGATATTCTGTTTATTCATTTGCGTTCCTCAGACTAAGCACCGAGATACATGTAAATATAAATCAATAAGCAAAAGAAAAACTTCCCACTTTAGATTTGTTTGGATGTTTAGGCGTTCGTACTTATGTTCGGAAGAGATATTTACTGCATATATTTAGATAATTATGAAAAAGACTTGTCTTAAATAATTTTTATCAACGAATTAAATCTTTAATTTTTATACGCCACTGAATATTACAGTGAATAATTGTAAGAACAGTTTAAGAATAGCTATTTCCTAAGTATCAAAAGAGAAGCGAACTTATACATAATATTGGTAGAATATTGAAAACAAGATTCCAGCTATTATAATTATTGCATTTCATAGCATACTCGAACATGCTGTTTACAAATACGATGCTTAGATTGATGGTCCAGTTAAAGTGGATAGTCCATAGGTTTGAATCATCGTCAGCTTGATAGACGCGTGTGTCGCGGCGCATACTCACCATGCTGACCTTCCTCTGTCGGCGTGCCGGTTCGTGGTGCGTATCGGTGGCGGTGGGCTTGTGCGTGGGCTGAGTGCTCACCGAGTCCTGGAAGGGGTCGCTACGAAGGGACATGCGCTCCCGCGTATTGTCGTCCTGGTTGCCGCGCTCTTGGTTCACGAACAGCTCGTAGCTTTGGCAGGAGAAGTCGCTGGGCGACTTCGCTGGGTGTGCTTCAGCATACGCGGCCGCTTCCGCCGCGGCAGCCTGTTCTCTTGCGTGCGCTTCTCTTGCCTCTTGTTTATCCGCTCTTGCCGCTGCTTTCTGTTCTGCTTCCTTTTAGATAGAATCAGTACATGTTTCTGTTAACTGACCGAAAGCTTTTTAGTAGTCGAAAGAAACATCAAATTAATAGCTTGCGAGCAAGGGATTTTTTACACCGTTAATAATCAAGGTACCGTGTAGTGGTGGTGTAAGACTATCCACTACCCCGTAATGTCCCGTGGGTTTCGTAAGAGGAGATAGAGGGGAACCAACAAGAAAATGGGCAGCAGGGTCTTTCTACTAACGATAAAAAAACGACGGGTTGCACCGTTTTTGATATTACGGAATGGTTATGGAATAATTTTGCACGAATTGCTTTAATTATCAGTATAAAAGTACTATCATTTATGTGGTAGAATACAATATTAAACAGCATTTTTTGCGCTATTGTACACAAACATGACAATTTATATATACAGTCGCGCAAGCGCCCTGCGCTGCCTAAACGAAACAGAGGCGTTCAGACACACATTTTCCGGGCCTGTGGACGGCGAGCAATGGGTAGCTCGCCGTCCGTCCGCGTAACGAACGACAGGCCGTGTCGACGGCGCGTTTTGTTCCACTGCGCGCCTCATAATAGCTGTCAGCAGCGTGAAGGGGCCCGCAAGGGCCGACGCCTGCCGGGGCTGCGGGCTGTTCGAAAGAGGATACCGCGAAATTTTTACTTATGCTCCGGAACGTCAAGGGCACTGAAGGAACACGGATGGTTTTTAGTCAGTATTAATTGTACTGACACTCCCTTACGCTCCACCCAGAGCGAAAGGCGTCATTAGATGACATTTTTCCATCCGCAAAAAAAAAAAAGGCACACATTTTCGCCGCGCCGTAGAAAGAGAGGGGGATACTTCCTGTCCTACTCTCCATCCGTCTTACGAATTTTCGATCAGGTCAATCTCAGGTCAAACTCGCGTCAGGACCACATGTCCTCACGCGAGTTTAACATTTTTTACCCATTACAAAAAAAATTTACAACGCCGCTAAAGAAGTTTTCACTTCAAAAACTGCGGTTGCCAAGCCGTCTGCCGGGCGTGGTTACTATGGCAATCCCCCCTAAGAAGTTAGATTCATAGGGTAGATATTTGGCACTATGGAGAGGGCTATATTCAGCAACGGACTTTTGATAAATTTTACGATATCATTTAGTGCATGCTAACACTCAAGATGGGTTCTCTCTTTTAACTCTAATGGGAAAAATTTGCTGTAATTTCCACGCAGGAATCGCAAACCCAACTTTTTGAGTTTTTGATGCACATACCTTTTTTTTCTATCTATTTTTTTATTTTATTTTATGGAAATAGGGTGACAAATGAGCACACAGTCCATCCGGTGATAAGAGGATGCTGTGGATCATAGACATGTTCATGTGTGTCGATTGAGAATTAAAATGCAGATGCATCCTCTCCCCTGAGGAATAAAATGGTTACCCCCAATCCAGCTGCCAAACGAGCTTTAGAAAGGATATTATTTAATTTAAAGATGTTGAATAGAGAGAATTTTTTATGGGATACGGGTGACAAACGAGCACACAGACCGCCTGATGGTAGGTGATTGCTGCGGCCCATAGACATCTACATCTATCCTCGATTACAAATTAAAATGCAGATGCGTTATCACCCGTAAAGAAAAAAGGTCTCCGGTTGTTTATAATCTCACCATATGAAATACAGCAGCATTAAGCTGCTGTTTTACGCTAGTATTCTGTGAGAGCGTGGACCTTTTCCGTTCGAGCCGACCCATTTATGCCGCAGTATCTAACATATACAGATATTTATAAAACCATCTCTAAGAGGCTGGAAAAAATCCATCACCTATTTGTTTTGTTGAGGGCTGATAAATAACAAGATAATAACATGATAACAGGAATTCTGTCGTTACATTTTCCAGTCCGATCGATCGACGTGTCACTCAACTTTAAGACTACTAGTAAGTAGAAGAGACGGTATAAGCTGAACTATTAGGTTATCTCTACCAAAAAAAAAAATTGTTAAATCAAATCAAAAATGAAAAAAAAAGAATGCAGCAGTGGTGTAACATGGGTTTATATCGTGTCAGAGCAATACACACTGCCCCTCACCCTCTCCCATTTCGATTCCATTTTGGTAAAGTCTTTTCATCTATCTATACATAATGTATGCGTGGCCAGTTACAGAAAAAACTTACCCTGAGAGCCTCTTCTTCCGCCTGTTCTTCTTCTTCCGCTTTCTTCTGCAACTCGTCGTAAGACATGGCGACGATAGCCAATATTAAGTTGACGAGGTAAAATGAACCCAAGAAGATGATTACAACGAAGAACAGAACGTGCCATGATCCAGCTGATCTTAATACCTGAAAAAGCGAAAAGAGTATTTCAGTAGATACAAATTCAGTTAAAACTAAAATATGATGTAATAATAATCATCGTTAAAAGTACAGCCCATAATACTGTATTAGTATTAATTATAGTATCTCTCCTCTTACTGCGAATATCTTCGTTACGAATTCTGTGATACAATATAAAATGGTGTGTGTGTGACATGGAGCTTCATACAATCACCAGTGAAGTTTTATTTTAACTTTATTCTTTATAGCGTTCTCCTACAAATCAACACCAAGGACGGACTCAATTCCTTTAGGCATTCTCTGCAAGTTAACCCAAGGAATGACGAAGCAAAATAAAAAAAAACCTAACAAGTATCATATTTCATTATAATTCCACAAAATAACATTGATATCTAACTACATACAGCCTACATACGTCCCACCGCTAGGCACAGGCCTCCTCTCATTTCTGAGAGGGTTTTAGGGCAAGGAAATGTCCGCCGCACTTCCCCAATTCGTAAGTACTGGCGAATATCACATGTCTTCTAAATATTTTTTTTCTTATTTCTCAGACATGCAGGTTTTCTTACGATGTTTACCTTCACCGCCAAGCACGTAGTAAATCAGCACTTAAAGTTGCAATTAATAATTTCATTGGTGCCAGTGGAAATCGAACCCGGGTTGCTTGCGTACTGTGAAATTTACAGCGGACGCTAACCATCTGAGCTACCACGGCTCTCGGATTTGACTTCATATTTTATATGCATTTTACAGATAATCGAAGGAAAAATTAAATATACCCTCTATATAATTAATACATACTTAAGTATAATTATTCTTTATTGTACAACTGGATAAAAAAAAAGTTTTACAAAACGAGGATTTAATGCCAGCAATGGGAGAGAATGCCTTGCATCCAGGCATTCTCTCCCAATCAATCCCGGGCGGCTACTATAAATAAATATAGTTCATAAAAGATAGCTTGATCTCTGCGACAGCTGTCAGTAAAAATCACGCCTATGAAGTCCTGAATTTCTTACAGTACCTGCCAATGTCATACTTTATGGGCATGCACTAATTAGGTCGGCATGCCCATAAAGTATGACATTGACAGGTGCTGTCTGTACTAAGAAATTCAGGGCTTCATAGGCGTGATTTTACTGGCAGGTGTCACAGAGATCAAGCTATCTTTTATGAACTATATTTAACAATTACATATAGGAATGGCTTGTGGAGGCACAGTGCTCTAATATGAGAGTATAATATCACTCCATCTGGTTATGATATATCAGTATCGATGACGAGATATTTTAAATCAGTATAGAAACAATAATTATATAAAATCACAAAATTGTCAGACTGGCTAATGAGGGAAGTAGTGATGGGGCTACGACGGTTATTGAGTGAGTGCATTTGCTAAATTTTCACTCCGTAACCATGGGTGCTGTAAAGTGCTCGAAACGTCGGGAATATAAAAAACTTAATATACACGATAAAATTCGTAAAAACTAGTTTTTTTTTAATGTGTAGATAGTGTTCGCGTAAACATAAGAAATCACTCCTAATATTCCCGTTAACTGCTTCCAGATAAATGTAAATGCTGGGAAATTCTGACAAAGGTCCGATTTTGCTGAACTTTATTGTGTGATTGAATGGGTCCCTGGATGGTCAAAGTTCACAATTAGACCGGGTAGGTGGCCCAAATGTCGAGATCGAGAAATCACCCGTGCGAAGTTGGGTCGGATCATTAGTAAAATATAAAAATTAATTGCTATCAGTTAGTCTCGTAACAACTCGAAAATGTACTGGACCGATTTTAATGAACGTTTTTTGTGTGTGCTTGAGTGGATGGTTTAGATTCACATTTGGCCCCAAGGTTATTAAAATTAGTTAATTTATTAATTGATTGTCTCTTAGGCCCGCCACACACTACATACGGAATTCCGTTTCGTAATTCCGAAACGAAACGTAAGGGTCGGCCATATACATACGGAATTCCGTTTTGACCGCAAAATTTCAAACGGAAAACTCCCGTAGGTGTGTGACGGGTCCTTGACTCTATATGGATTTGCTGCGTTCGGAATCCCGAAATCCTATCCGATCCTATCCGTATGCATGTGTCGGGCCTTATGGTTTCCGATAACTAGCTGTATAATCATCTCATTTACGGTACGTCTTAAAATACAAGTCCAGCAGTGCACTTTTCCGGTATGATGACGACGATGGAAACTGAGTTTTGCTTTGATAGAAATAAAAACTATTTTTCAATATGGATTCTGAATAACAATTATAGAACGTCATTGTTATGTTTAATTTACCATTGCTGGTTCGAAACGTACCACTGTCTCGGGAAAACCAGCGGGACTCGCTAAGAAAATTGGAAATTTTCAAAAATCGGGAAGTTACTGTTTTTACCCCGTTTTTCTAAAATTGAGTTTTCATCAAATCTTGACGTTTTGAGGTCACAGGAAGCCACCCTGACAATTTTTCGATGGTGTCTGTATGCTCGTATGTGTGTACGTACCCTCTCGTAACCTCTTATAACTTTTGAACAGCTTGACCGATTGTAATGAACTAAGCGGATTTCCAAAGTGTTTCATCAAACTTATATTTCCTACGAATTTTAACAAATTCGTACCGGTAGATTTTGAGAAATTACAAAAATAAAAATTTTGAATAACTGTTTTTACGGAATAACTTTTATACGGCTTTACTAATCGGTTCCCTTGAAAAACCACGTCGATCGCCGCCGGTCCGATCAAAATCGGTTGATTCGGTCGTGAGATATCGTTAACGAAAAGAGAAGAGAAATCTTTAAAAGCGGCAGTAGCATAATGGCAGGGCGCGGACCGCGAACTCGAAAAGGTCGTGGGTTCGAATCCGCCATTCGACTACTGGCGTGAACCACTCGTAACACAAGCAATTTAAGCTTACCACGAGTGGTTAAGGGGAATATTAGTAATGTTTATAGCATTGTTAATATTCTTTATTTTTTAAATTAAAAAAAATGATTTTTTTTAAATTACTCCGATATTTCATATTCAACGTCATAATTTGGTGAAATTTGGAGCTCTTTGCATTTGAAATTAGCGGGAAGTTCCAGGGATGGCCTGCAGGGTCAACTAAGTTTTTTTTGTAAAAGAACAGGTTGAACAGTTTTTTGTTCAAAAGAACAGATCGGAGCATGTGTTCCGTTTTTCGTACAGCTGTGGAATTAATAAACTTTAATATCGTAGCATTGTTGTGGTGTAGTCTGTGGGGGAGGGGGGCTATGTCCAACTGTGAATTTTTGAATGCTGTACTTGAGTAGAACTGTAATAGAATTATTGCAATATATAATATGTGTACTCCCTACCTCGACCATGGTTCTGTAAAAATGACAATTTGTATTCGATAATTGATAGAATCAGGCGTTACTTTGCGGAAATCCATTATAATAAAGATATTAATAGTTACTTTGCAACCATCCGCTAAATTAAATAAAATGATGTGTCTTCCCTAGTTTGAAGAGCACCTCCCGCCCTCCCTCAATTGCGTGCACTAATCCCGTCACCATTAATCCCAGCACCACTACTCCCAACACCACTATTTTAGGAACGACACACCATCGACGATAGTACGACACGTGTTTCGCCTCTACACGAGGCATCTTAATATGTTGACTCTACGGCTGATCTTAATCTGATCTGATCTTAATACTGATCTAAGCGGTCAACCGCCGTATCGTCTTATTTCTGGTATAACGTTGACGACAATAACGAGGAAAGCTTGGACAAGGTAAAGTAAAAAAAATTAATTATAATTGAAACAAAAAGAGTCGTACCAATTGATAAAGATTCTCCCAATAATCTTGAGTCATTAACCGGAAAGCGGATAAGAAAGCCCAACCGAATGTGTCGAAACTTGTGTAGCCATAGTTTGGATTTGGGCCGTATCCTTGCAGACATACGTAGCCTGGCTCGCATTGCCTACAGAGAAAGTGAATGATAATTTATAGATCAATTTAAATCTCGTTATAATAATGATTGGGTCTGGATTACATACCCTGCTCCTGATGAATTTCCACACAACGGGTAATCGCCATTTTCCTCGTACCAGTTCGCTGAAAAACAAAAGAGGAAGGATTACATAATAAAACGTTTTCGAATCATAGTGATAAGCGAGAGAGCAGATCTTACTTTCATTCTGACAGAATCTCTCCCAGTTTTCGTCGGTCAAGTTGCCCCAACTACCATCTTCCGGAAACGATTTGATGCACTTCTGTGTTAATACTCCCATGTAAATTTGTAGACCCATCAACGCGAATACAGACAAGGAGAACATCGTCAAAATTATCACATCTCGTAGATTTTTCACAGACTCTATTACCGCTCCCACGATAGTCTTCAATCCTGTTAGATGTACATAATTAGTCTAATTTTTCTTCGCGATCTGTGTTGCTAACTATCAATTCTTTTAAGAAATATTTAACAAAATTGCGAAAAATCACACCGTGTTAATTACTAATCACTCTGCATTTCACACCCTTTGACAAAACACATTAATCTATTACATCTATGTCACAAAAGCTTGTTAATGTTACCTAAGCGTTTCTAACACCATAAGCGTATTTACCTTATATTTTTATGCCTACATAAGTTTAAATAAATAAATAAATTTACCCGGTACGATGGCCACAGTCTTCAACGCTCGCAGAACTCTGAACGTTCTGAGCGCGGCCAAGTTGCCGAGATCTATGCCCATCGTCACATAACTGTAAACATACCCACAACCACAACATCTATGTTAATATAACTAACTACTTAACTATATTCACTCTAAAAAAACAACACTTCTATTATTTTCATAGGAATATCTTTCGCACGTAGGCGATACATCTTCGCAGCATTTATGAATTTGCAACTTTCCTGTCGTAAACGTGTAACTGCTAAAATTGATAGTAAAAATTTTTCTATAATGCAGCTATACTTAAAGAGACATTTAAGAATAGATAACGACAAAAATCTACAATTGAACGGTTATAGTAATTGTCTACATAATTATAATAAATTGACTACTACTCACGCTAAAGCTATAACTACGAAGTCAAGCCAATTCCATGCATCTCTAAGGTATGTGAATGGCTGCAGTATAAAACCCCTGGCCATTACTTTCACCGCCGATTCAAACGTGTAGATCCCGGTAAAGATAACTCTGTAAAAATTCACCTCCATTGTGGAACGCCGCTTAACATAATATATAAAATTCTCATAGACAAAATAATAAAATGTCAACTTCTAAAATTGAACGCGTATGTAGGATATTTCTAAAGATTTTAGAGTATTATTCATTAGGGATACAACAAATAAAGATGCTATGTCAACTATATCTAAATGATTAGTACCAATATAAAATATTTACAAATATGTGATTTGATTAATAACCATACTTAACTTAGGATTAAAGATGAAATATAAAAATAACAAAAAGTTGAAAGAAAACCTTCCAAGTGTGTCTTTTTGAAGGTGTTAAAGTTTCATTTAGATGTTTTAATGTGGGCTATTATTTTCGTTAAATTTTAAATACACTAAAAGAAGAAAAACATGACAGTATATTCCTGTAAATGCATAAAAATTGTCTTCATATTTGTTTTTTAAATAATCGTTTTACTAAATATCGAATAGCAACTAGGTCTCCTAAACGTAGATCTTAGTAATAATTCTTTTAATTTATACAATAGAAAAATATTTCCATATCATTAAACAAGGCTATGCGTATATTTCTCTAACAATGCTTTATAGGTATCTAAACACCTGGTAATAATTGGAAAACTAGCTTGAAACTAACAATTTTGAAACTAGCGTGCACTCTACGAATGATTATATGGAAATTGTAATTTTGCTCGTGGGTATGAAAGTGTGTAGCCGGTTAAAATCAATACTCACTCAGTACTTTCGACGGTAGGTGTGGTAGGCATTATCATAAGAATGCAGTTCACTAAGATCGTTGTGATGATGAATAAAGAGAATAGTGGATGAACTAGTATGTATATTGCCACTCTTCTTATTGGGTTAAATGGATCCAGTATCCACAAAGCGTCGCTCGCCGAAAACCTAAAGATATCTTTGCCTTTGCTTATAACTACGAAAGTCTGTAACAAGGAAAATGTCAATGTGAGACTCAGATGATGATTATACGTGGTAGAGCCATGCTGCAGTTATATTAGTAGTATAGTTGTAGCACGAATGGGTCGGCTCGACCGGGGAAGGACCACGCTCTCACAGAATACCAGCGTGAAATAGTAGCTTAATGCTGCTGTATTTCGTATGGTGAGTGTAGAGAACCGGAGACCCTTTTTACTGGAAACGAGGCATTCCATCTTAGTCCTCACGGGTGACAACGCATCTGCATTTTGATTCGTAATCGAGGATAGATGTAGATGTCTATGGGCTACAGCAACCACTTACCATCAGGTGGGCTGTGTGCTCGTTTGTCACCCTATCCTATAAAAAAAAAGAAAAAAAGATGAATAGGCAAGTATTGTCACGTAATGTTTTGACTTGGTAATTCTTCTTGGTACTTGGTAGTTATTAAGAATTTAAAACTGCAGTTAATATTTTTAATCTTCATTGTAAGATTTACAAAATTGATAATATGAAAAAAGTAGGTAGAGGTGGTGTTGCAGCACGAATAGGTTCGCTCGACTGGGAAAGGACCACAGTTTCACAAAAAACCAGCGTGAAATACTAGCTCAGTGTTGCTGTTTTCCGTATAGTGAGTGTAGATAACCGGTAATCTTTTTACTATCGGTATTATATTACGGTACCATCCATCTTAGTCCTCAGGGGTGACAACTGACAACGCATTTGTATGTTGATTTTTGAGCTATAATAGCTGTAGTGTTTGTAGGCTATCGCATTCACTTACCATCAGATGAGCTTAATGCTCTTGGTAATAACCCCTACTCCTATAAAAAAGCTTTAAGTAAAGTAAGAAATATAAAAACTTTACATAACTAACATAACAAGGTGATGGGACTGCCTTTCTGCATAAGCGTTGGTATTGGTAGGGACCACTCCCCTTACATGTTTTTGATCTGGCAAACCTAACTATAGGGCAGTAGTTAGGTTTGCCAGATCGGTAGACCAAAATATCTAGACAAATTTTGAAAATCTTGGGATTTTGGGAACGTTGTCGGGAGAAATGAATATTAAAAATAAAAAAGTTTATTTTTGTTAATAGGTCACAAAAAGTACTATAATCTAAACGCATTAGTAAGTACACTTATTACTTTTTAAGTTGCCACGTGTATTTGTCATTGGACTTTACTAGATTCCTTTAGTAGTATTTAGAAAAGATTTAAAATTTAAACAATTTACTTCAAAGTTTAGTATAATTGTTAACTCAGCTTTTGTTAAATCAAAGGTCATACGTTATTTTTCCGAGAAGCCGTTAGTCTGGTGATTTTGAGTTTTGTCGGGAGTCTGGCGATCATTTGAAATGTCGGGGGGATCCAGACAAATCCCGACCGTCTGGCAACCCTACATGTAGTGCAGGGTGCACTGCAAATACTGCCGTGGTCTAAAATGAAGGGTAAAAGAAGCGAGTATAGTTACATTGTGTGGTGTGCGTCACCCAACATAATATATTTATCGCCTTATTTCTTTGAATTAGTTTGCAGCTTTTCGAAAGCTGCAGTAGCCATTTATCATCAACAGTTACCTCGTTTGTACTTCAAATATTTTAACAAAAGTGGTAAAATTAAAAATTTCATTCAACCAACTTCAATATAAATAAAATGAGAACATCAGCAATGTAGTTTTAAGTCAATTAAATACGCATTATTAGGGATAACTCATAAACTGCTGGCCAGAACTTGACCATATTTATATGGGACCACAAAAATAAGTGATATTCATTCTGTAAATACTAGGAACAAACACAACCTAGTAGTACCAGTTACTCGACTCTTGGGGCGATGTATATGAGAAAATGTACAAAATTTGACTTTGTATATTTTCTGGGATTTTGTTGTGTTTTTTGTGTTTCTTGCTGGTTTTACCCAGGACAGAGGTTTTTTCAGAACCAGTGTAAGTTAAAAAAAGTGACTTTCAATAAATCTATACAAAATAAAAGAGTTTCTGTTTCCGATTCTGCACCAGTTTTCAAATAAAAAAAAATCATCAAAATCGGTTTACCCGCAAAAAATCAAATAAAAAAAATAACAATAGACGTACTTAAAAATACAGTCGAATTGAAAACCTCCTTTTTTAAGTCGATTGAAAACACTAACTTTTGCTCACTGTTTCGTCCGCATGCATCTTCATTCGCCGTGGTTATTTCATTTTTCAATAAAAAAAGTCTAGTGTGTCATATCTCATCTACATCTCATGTACCATGGGTCAAAGAATGTACTTATAATTTAAATTAAGTACTGGATGTGATGTTAAGAAAGGACCTTCTTCTATTTAATCTGTTAAATTTTGTTATCTTTTTTTATAAAATAATTGAAATTCTTTTAATTATTTTATAAAATAATTGAAAAGAACCCAGGGAGACAGAATTATGTAAGTAATAACAAACATCAGTGATGGATTTATGGCAGGAATCTTTTCTCATAATGATGATATTTTGTAATTTAAGAATAAAAATTAATATGAAAAATATATCTATGTAATTGATACTTATCCATTAGGTACATAATGCAATGAAATCAAAGGTCAGTATCCAAAACGAAGCTAAATATTCAATCAAACGAACGAAGAAAAATCACAAAATAAAACAGGGCTATACGCTCGTTAATGGTTATACTTTCGGGTTAAGTGGTTAGCTTTTAATTAACTTACAAATGATTTCATTATATGTACTTCATTTTTTCTATTCTAACCACAACATTTATATCAAACTTTGACACGGTAGCAGTTAAATTAAGAAATTATCTTAATGAGAGTTGGTGCTAACTGTAGCATAATGTTATCTTATGATTTTTTTGTTTGTTTTTTGTTTGCAATTTAATATGATTTTTTTCATACAATAAGGGTAACAAACGAGCACACAGTCCACCTGATGAGTAAGTGGATCCTGTGACCAATAGACATCCACATTTATCCTCGATTAGGAATCAAAATGCAGATGTGTTGTCACCCCTGAGGACTAAGATGTAGCTGTGCCTCGTTTCAAGTAAAAAGGGTCTCCGGTTATCTATATTCATCATACGAAACCCATTTCTCGCAGCATTGAGCTGCTATTGTACGTTGGTATTATGTGAGAAGGTGGTCACACGCGACACATTCGTGCTACAATCATAATATAGCTGCAGCGTGGCTCAATCACGTAAAAAATGTATATTAAACTTCAAAAATTATAACATTGTAGTTTACGAAACAATCGACCATTTTGTCATACTTATCGCACTAGACTCGTTATTTCAAATTCGTTTTCATAAATAGCTGAGTATTAATTAATATGATCTAAACACTGTTACGAACATAAAATATAATATTAGATTGAACAATAGTAAAACTTTAGACATTAAACGCATCTACGTAATAACTAACAAAAATGGAATAAACATTACTAACATTTTAATTTCATACGTGTATGAAATCCTATAAGTAACTAGCATAGAATAGAATAGAGTTAATTAATATAATTTTTATTCGATATAGAATTCGATTTTTATTGGATTTCAAAAGTTTTGTGTAATAATCTATATTGAATAATATAGATAAAGGATTATTTTGGACATAAAACTTTATAATACTTTTTACAATTATTATCAGCGATCACCTTATTTTCAAGGGTTATATTCATGTATTCCCTAATATTATAATAATCATTTTCATACAGTTTTTGTTTAATCAAATTTTTAAATTTTCCAGGATTTTGTTGAAAAAGCGTTTACATTAACCCATAAATGAATTATTAATTCTGTGGAGTCTTAGTATTTAAAGTACCTATAAATATGTTATTGTCAAAACTATTCACGTTTTTATAGTAGGTACACCGATTGCGATTACGCCACTAGCAAAATATTTTTAATGTGATTAATTGAACATTATTTAGGTGATAACAATATCATAATATGAACCTGGTTTATACATTTATTTTTTGCTTTTTGATTGCTGATCGGCATTGTGGCTAGCAACAAGTTTGACGGTTAATTTTATAAGTAGAGTACACCACAAGCGTAGTTAACAAAATTTTACGTTTTCTTAACAATATGTTTGATTTATTACATTTAATAATGAAATTATATAGTTTATTCTTAGAAAATATTTGTTATCAGTCTTATTATAAAACGTGCATTGATAGTCTCGGGCTTCAGTTGTGGTGGAAACATGTTTAACAGATAAGTCATGGCTGGTGGGTGCTCAAAGCGGATCCAATGAGTGGCAAAGTGGCCGTCATTAAAATATGAGTGGTCTGAAGTATATGATTTGCGGGCAGCCCGTGTTGTACAGTCAACTGGTCAAGTTGATCGTTGGTTTTTAGTCTTTACAACGAAGTCGAGTCCAGTTGGTGTGAAGTATTTATGTGTGTGATTGTCTTTAAAATAACATACACTGTGATGGTGGAGCTACACTAACGGGAAACGTCAATGCCCATAAACGCAACAATTATTGCCTTAAGTTTAACGCGATAAAGTGAGTAGCTATACTTGAACAGTCAACGTCGTTTTAGTTTCAATGCCATTGAACGGCATAAAAGAAATTTATGTAACGTATGTAATGTAAAATCGCTGGTGGATCCAATAAATAAATAAATGTACTGGCTCTCTAAATTGGACTGGAATTCAGCAGTACACGTACTGCCATATGGCGGGAGAAATAGGGAAGGGAGTGGTACCAATCCAGACAGACTCATAGACAGAAAAGGAACCTAACACCTAAAAATTATTTAGTATTAACCATCGATATATTATATATATATATATATATATATATATATTTGTGTACTACGCACTAGATTTGGCATTCCGCCAATATCCGAATGTCGAAATGCATGAATATCGAAGTCACAATAAAATCTGTTATTGTGGCTTCGATATTCATGCATTGCGGAGCGCTGCTAATAATATTTTATATAAAATTAACACATATGCAAAATAAACTAAAATTAAAAAAAAATTACGCGATTAACAATACAATCTAAACAAACAATTATTTATTATGACAATTTTCGCGCGCTTTATATCAACTGCGCATGCGCAACTCTACTGTTTGCCGCGCATGTGCGGATACAGAGAAGTGCACATTTTTTGTTTGGAATAGCTTCTCTAAGTATTAACAAACTTGCGCTTTAAAAACTACACTTACTTTTATGTTATGATAAAAAGGATCGATATCCTCGAGGGGAGTGGAAGCGAGCTCCAAGGGGAACGAGCCCTGCATTCGCACCGGCAGTGGGAGACCCTGCTCCAGGGTTGCATCCGGCTGAGGACCTTCATCCTCATCCTCGTCATCGTAACGCACCTGCGACATTCACCCTAACGTTAGTAAATAAAGCAAAAACTAATATTATATTAATGGTTTTCTAGAAATGTGTTTTATGAGTAATGTGAACTTACAATGTTAGAATATGTTTAAGAATAAAGTTTTTGATTTTATATTTTATTTTTACATTACAGTACAGTACATCAATACGAAATTTAGTTAATTAGTCATCACTACAAGCTTTAATTAGTGATGCGCGCTGTGTAAAACAATACTATATCTAGCAACAGTATCCTGGGCGCAGCATGTAAGTGAACGCATTGGAAGCTGTTTGAATGCTAATTTGTGCCACCGTAAGTGTTACCAATATGCTTAATCTGGCAAACTAAAAGCTTTATGCTGAAACGTTCCTCGCCATATTGCCGCCATTTCGAATTTGATAACTCCATGGCTTGACAGTGGTGTAGCGAATTCGAAACGGTACTCAAAATAGGAAGTACGTTGTAATATTGTATGCAAGAAGCTAGCTAGGTGATGCCGCCACCATGCTAGAATGAAACAGCCATAATGATGTCGCAGATATTGGCCAGTCGTGTGCAATGCATGATGATGGTGAACGTTTTGTGCTTTGTGTTTTTGCTAATGCTTTTAATTTTGACTTTTCGTAGTCTATCTTAACACACTCAAAGGGCTTAAGGTACTTACTACACTTGGGAATTTATCACCGATGGTGTTATTAGTTTAAAAATAATTTGTTTATTACATTTAAAGTCATTGTGAACCACTACGGACTTTTTCTAGCATATAAAGGAGTGAAGGTATTTTTTTTTAATTTTAGCTGTTTTTAATAGAGTATATATTTGGTATTGCACTGTTGGATGAAATATTCCTTTTTATGCAAAACAATATGATAAGCTTTCTTTAATCAACTACAAAAAGGTTAGCTGTTACAAAGGATTTGCTAACAGCTAAACTTGAGCGCAACTTTTATGCAAAAACGTTGCGAACAAAGCGATGTGTTTATTAATAATGCATTAAATGCGATTAATGCGCATAAATAGAAATGCAGTTGCAAGTTATCGCAAAACATAAGTATAGACCAATGCCTCGGCAATAAACTTTCATATTTAATTTTGATTAATAAGCGATAACTTGCTGAGAAATTCTTCTAATAAAAACGAGCCGTAAAAGGTAAAAGGGGCAAGCAAGCAATCTTACTTCTTTTTTCTTTTTCGTCCGCCCCAAATCGTTCTGGAATAATTTAAAATTTATTTGTCAGAACTATTCTCCTCCTTCCTGTCCGACTTCAAATGAGTTTTGAATGTTCACTGCTCACTATCGGACTGTCTTCTATGTCATTTAAAACTTTTATAAATAATAAGTTAAGTCAGTAGATTATAGGATGTTTAGAATATGTAGTTGCAAGAATATAACAAACACATTTTAAAACTATAGACCATACAACACAATACATTTATAACCATGGTAATTTCGTACTCACCTCGCCTTCCGCTCGTTTTTTCTCGAGTTCTTTTTGCTTTGCATGTTCCTCAGCTATGCGGGCTTCGATAGCAGCCAGTGACTCGCGTGTGAAAGGTCGGAACAAGCTTGGTTCTTCCTCGCTGATCGAGTCCAAGTCCTCGGACATTGTCTATCGAGCTCCCACTGAGTGAACAGCCTACTGTAAATAAATGTAATATAATGAGCAACTTTTTTGGGTAGAAAATGTCCTTAGTATACTTATCTTTAAAGACTAAAAATATTAGGTATCTCCATTGTAGGAATTTCCTAATGTACCTTTTTAAATCAATTACAGCTTGCTTACTAATATGCAAGTGAATTCTCCACCCCATATTGTCCCGTGGGTGTCGTGAAACGCAACTATAGGAAATGGTGGAAAAATCCTATGGCATTCAATAGATGTTGGTGTAACCATCGCATGAGGTAAATACGGAATATAGAACAGGCAAGACTTATTTACCGTTACCCCCAATCCAGTTGCCAAACGAGCTTCAAAAAGGATATTATTTAATTTAACCATGTAGAATATAGAGACTTTTTTTAATAGGATAATGGTGACAAACAAACAGACCGCCTGATGGTAAGTGGTTGGTGCTGCCCATAGACATCTACACATATCCTCGATTACGAATCAATTGCAGATGCGTTCTCACCCGTAAGGACTAAGATGGAAAGCCTCGTTTCCAGTAAAAAGTCTTTTATTGTGGGGCAATTCAGTAGATATAATAAAAGTATTTAGAGTACAAAAAAAATGTGTGCGTGCAATCTATGGAGCAGGGTATACGGATAGCTGTAAGCCCTTGTTTAAAAAGTACAATATCTTAACATTAATATGCTTGTACATTAAAGAAATATGCATATTTGTAAAACAGCATCCTGAACACTTTGAAAGGCAAATAGATGTAACTGAACGAAATGTAGCACCTAGAAATAAACATAAATTATACTTACCTCAATGCAAGCTCAAATTGTATGAAAGGAACTCTTACGTAAATGCTATAAAAGTGTATAACAAAATACCCAACGACTTTAAAGAGTTACCTTTAACCACGTTTAAAAAAAAGTTAATACAATGGTTAAAAGAAAAATGTTTTTACGATCTAAACGAATTTATGTCTTTTAGTGGAAAATAAATCCGAAGTCAGTAATATTGATATATATCTAATAATTGATTAATTGCAAACAAAATGAAAGTATGGACACTAACACTTAACAACAACCATTAAACAATGCGACATTTTAATTGAATTCCCACTTGTAATTTTTTTTTCATGTATACTAATTAAATATTTGCACACTATATAAAATGGTAGAATGTAAATGGGCCATTATGCATAATTTAAGATCATACTATATTGTACACATACATTCTGGCAAATAAATGAATTTGAATTTGAATTTGAAAGGGTCTCCGGTTCTCTACACTCACCATACGAGATACGGCAGCGTTAAGTTGCTTTTTATGTTGGTATTCTGTGAGAGCGTTCTTCCCCTGTCGAGCCACCATTTGTGCTACAACTATACCACTAATATAGCTGCAGCATGGCTCTACAAGACACGAAGAATAGGCTTTTGTCTGGCTAAGCTAGTATGATTTATCACCTTCGGCTACATCGGACTTACCATTAGGTGGGATAATAGTCACGCAGTGATTTATAATAGTTTATAAAGTGAGGAAAGTAGTAAGTTGTAACCGTAAATACTAAGGCCAGTCGTAACTTACGGCTTACACGTAAGACATAATATATAATGCTGACCAGATGTAACGATGAAAGGTACATTATATCATACAAAATGTAGTCTAGTTTGCGTTTTACACTCGACTGCAGTAAATTTAAATATTATGCTATAGGGTATTTTACCCATTTTCAAAAATTGTTTTAAATGAACCATAGAGTGATAACGAACCACTATATTTTTTTTAAAACCGGATAGTGCCATAAAAATTACTTTTAATCTATCGTGTTAAATTTTCGCGTGAAAACCCTAGCCACCATGTTGTTTAACTCGTGACGTCACTGTCGTCGATTCCGTCGATTTTGCAAAGGAATAAGATACTTTTTAATGTTTAATAATGAGTTATCATCTAAATCATTGTTGTGTTGTACCTGAATGCAAAAATACGAGCATTAGAACGCCAGGAAAATTGTGGATTTAGGTGCTAACTGATTTAAATATAAGAAATACTTGGCTAAAACTGGCAAGAAGATACCCAAATACATTGTCTACAAAAACCAGACTATTCTTCTGTGAAGATCATTTTGATGTAAGTATGACTTATATTTAACTATCGTTTAACACAAAACAAACATCATGAGGTGAAGGGTATCGCAAGTTAAATTTTGTAATAAATTAGGTTAACTTACATATTATACCTATGATTGCTAATGATTGTAATTATAGATAAACTAAACTATGATAGCTACTAAACTATGTTTTATCAAAATACACTCTCACCTGGTATTGTGTTTTTGTATAAACAAAAGTTGGTAATAGGTACTTACATTGATGTTTTAACATTCCTCAACTCAGCAGAATAAAAATTGCGATTGCATGCAAAAAATTTTGCCACCATCAATTTATTTATCCTTGGTATATTAGTACTTTCTGCTTTTACGAGTTCGTCCTCCATGATTGATTGCCTTTGCAATAAAATTCCTAATAAAACTTAATAATCGTAATGATAACTTGGAAATTTTCGAAATAACACAGCACGTTAGCTAGTTCTCTTAATCAGTGATACAGGACATTAATATCCTTAGGCTGGATCAGTGACGTCACGACGTGGTTAATATGGCAGACACCGTTTTACAGATTTAGGCACAGACGAAAAAAAATATTCTTAAAATTTAAATATAAAATTTATAATGCAATTTTATAAACAGAAATCAATATTTCTCGTTTACTTTTTACAAAATCTATCATAAAGATATATTTTTTGATTTTATTTTACATGCTGTAAAATACCCTATTATACATAGTAGTCTTAACCCTAGTATAATCGTATTTAACGATTCCGTAGATAGTAATAGTACCAGATGAAAATTTCAAAACAACACAATTTATTTAAAAAAAAAATAAAAAGGTTCAGAATAAGTAGTGCAGTGACATAGAGCAGCGTAAAAGCTGCTCTATGTCGTCTATCTGGTTATTTTACGTCTGGCGTTACGCGATAAATAAGTCGTCATCTGTTGAATGCCATATCTTTCTAGTATTTCACATACGAGTGATTGCCTTTTATGATACCCTTGGGTCATAACAGGCTGATGGAATCTCCACCGCACGGCCAACTTAGTGGCTTTAAAAACTTAGCTTTAAAAACTTAGTGGCTCAAAAACAAACAAATCGTTTCAAAAATTATGGCAAGTAGTGGTAGATATAGGAGCATTTTAAGTATTTCTTTGACAGCTAAGCTAACCTTTCAAGGATTACCTTTAGGTGTATTAGCATCTTACGAATTAATAAGTAAGGCTCTGGCCACCAGAAAAAACAGAAAATTCATCTGAATAGGCGGAACTTTATGAAAATAAATCCCACTGTGGGGCTCAGACCCGCCTCTCATTTATAAAACGGTTGTAGGGCGTGGAAATGTCCGCCGTTCTGCCCCTGTGCGTATTAGAGATCTTCACAAGTCTTTGAAAGATTTTTTTTAAATATGCTCAGACACGCAGTTTTGCTCAAGATGTTTTATTCGCCGCGTAGTAAAATAAAGAATAAAGGTAACAAATGAGCACATAATCCACCTGATGATAAGTGAATGCTGCGACCCGTAGACATCTATATCTATCTGATGACTAAGACGGAAGACTTCGTAACCAGTAAAAAGGTCTCTAGTGTAGTTCTCTACACTTACCATACACAGAAATATAATACTTAGAAACACAGCACTATTTTGCTGTTTAAAGATGGTTTTCTGTACGAGCGCGGTCCTACCCCGATCAAAGCATTCGTACAGCTATGAGTGGTAAATAGGCACTTAAGATGACAACTATGTGTTAACGTCGCAAGCATAAAATCAGTAAATCAATGTTTATGTAGAGAGGCTAATCTCTGAACCTTAAGACAGTGTGTGAATGTGCGAATGTTATATGAATGTAGCGATGGATACAGGAACCTTTGTTTAATTTAAAGTAATGTGTTACGTAACAATCAGTTAAATGATTAAAGGAAATTTTCTTGAAGTATTGTTTGATACAATGTTAGAGTAGTAAACATATATGTTAAGGAAAAACAAGGATAGCCATTGCTAGAGCGAGAGCCTCTTATTATGTCTTGTAGATAAAAATTGCTTAAAACTTCGTTTTAATGCGATTAAAGCTTTGTTTTCCGTTTTAGCTATCTATTTGTTTAAGATAAGTGTTAATTATGATAAGACCTGTGCAAATTGAACGATATTTGTTACTATGAGTCATAATAAATTATATTAATAAATTAATATTTAAGATTTTAAGGTGTACGACATGTATGATAAGATGTAAACTTCGTAATAATGCTTTGTATTTTTTTAATGTCGTGTAAAATGTATGTTTTGTTGTATTTATTATATAATCTTATGTGTTCTTTTTGGACAAGCATAATTTTTGTATGTGTCTATGAAAAAAAAAGTTATTTTGCCAAAAAATGTGACAATGAAAAATACTCGCGAAATAGGAGGCTTTTTGCACACAGCCCACTTTACGGTATAGCGAGAAAAGCATACCCTTATGGCGAATTGCTCGCAATTTGTTCAGAATCTCCTAGGTGTGCGTTGTTTGTAGTTAGCAGTGGCTGCAAATGACCGCCGGTACGACATACTCCGCCGAACGTTGAGTCCCGTGATTCCGTGAGGCGTCGAGGTCACCGGCCCCTAGGTGATTCTTGGCACTTTATGCGTTCCGAGCATTCTGTGCCTAGTCGCGCATTAAAGTGCCACCGTCGCACTTCCCCCAACCCTTTTGTTTGCAAAAGGAGTAGGCAGTGCCCATAGTGAGGAAAGCCGCTTACTATTATCACCATCACATATAGATAGGGCCTTCAGAGTACAACTGACAGGTTAGGTTACACCTTATCATGTCGGGTAGGGACAAGGGGGAACCACCCCCAAGTCAAAAATACCACCCGATAAGAATGGAGTGTTGGAGAGACCTTTAGTAATCAGGTATCTGGCGAATCCGGAGCGCACCAGAACGGTGCCAGCGTTCTCCCATATCCCAATGAGGAAACCCGTCTCGCCGCGAAAGGAGCCCGCACCGGGCGTCGCGCTCACGCCGGCCGTGTCTGAGCACACGGGCAGGCAGGAACCGTCGCCCCAACAGCAGCGGGCTAAGAAAACGGCTAGACGCCATACACCACCAGAAACCGAAGCCTCCTGTCAACCGAAGCAGCTGTCATCAGATGAAGCACCATCCTCATCAGAAGAGGAAGCATACCACCAGGTGGTGACGACGAAGAAGGTGTTGAGATCTCCGCCGAAATCGCCTTCTCCACCACAACCGCCCCCCCCCTCGCTCCATATCACCGGATCGGCGAAGCCACGATTCGGCTCAGTACGAGCAGGGGGGCGAGGAATCCTACAGCTGGGGGTCGACTACCTACGCAACCCTGGCAGCATCCGCCGGCCGATCATCGCCGGTGGCAACATCAAACCCGTCCGGGCTCCCGCAGGATGATGGTCAACGACCATCTACCAGCTATGCCATATGGTAGCTGCACCAGCAGTACCACGGCCACAACCGGCGGCAGTGCCTACTGATAAGCCTGCCGACCAGGAGAAGACTAGATACCCACCTATAGTGGCTGAATGCCTACCGTACTGGACGAGGCATTTTAAGGAGCTCAACAGAATGTTGGGCCACCCTTTAAATGCCCGTCCGTTCGGGAAAGGCGTACGGTTCACGCCGCAAAGCGCCAATGAATTCCGTACGATCCAGCGCTATATGGTGGAGCTAACCAAGGAAACACCAACGCTGTCATGGTACTGCTATACCCCGGAGGAGGACAAACCCACCAAAGTGGGCATCCGGGGTCTACCAATGGGCACAGATACCAAAGCGATAGAGGAGGCCATAAGGGCAAAAGGCTTCCCCATCAAATATGTTAAGGCAATTCCACCGCGTAGAGGCAGACCTGGCTGCATCTACTTTGCCAACTAGACCACCTGAGCCTGGAGCAGCACCAGGACTTACACAACGTCGACGAGCTCCTCTTTATGAGAGGGGTCGTCATCGAGGCCTGGCAGAGAAAAGCAGGACCGGCTCAATGCCACCGATGCCAGGCCTTCGGGCACGCCTCCGCTAACTGCTTCAGGAGTGAGGTGTGTCGCTGTGCCGGGGAGTGGAGCCTTTGCCCTCGGGTGGGGGTTGCCAATTGTGGCAAAAACCACACGGCAAATGACCGCCGCTGCCCAGTCCTGAGGAGGACTGCTAGGAGGCAGGGGATTACTTTGCCGGGGCTACTCCCGGAGGACCCTAAAAAAGATCCCCCAGAGTCGCCCAAAAGCTGTAACCATCCAGCAAGACGGGTGGGTTACCATCACAGGGAAGGGCAGGCAACCAGCCCCCCCCCCCCACCCGTAACACCTAAGGAAACGGTGGAACCCACAGAGACGAGGGCAACCACCGGGGCGACTCTACAGCCCCCCGCCAACCCTGCCACAGAACGGCAACCCTCTAAGAAGAGGAGGCGGGAGAGGAGCAGGAAGAAGTCGCAGCCTCCTCAGGCTGTCACCTCTACCCCGACAACATCTGGACTAGTAGCCTTCAGAGGCGCAGATTACTCGGGAATCAACCAAGAGGGTGGGTAGAGTGCCAGAAAGGGCTCTACCAGAACGTAGAGCCCGCTCTACAGCTAGAGCACGCTCTACCCATTAGCCAAGAGGGCAGAACCAGGAACATCCACACCTGAGACAATTGCCAACGCCTTCACATAGGAAAACACCTACCACCGGCCTCGAGACAGCAGACGCAATACAACGTTTAGTTGGTATTGCCATCGAGGTCGGCACTCAAGTCCTGGCTGACATAAGAGCCGGGACGGATCCAGTCACGGCGATCATGAAGGCGCTGGCAAACCTATTAGCCCAGCATTACGGAGGAGAGTAATCTGCGCCTCCTCTATTAGAACCCGGGCGGAATACAGCAGAAGCTGCATGAACTCCGCACAGTCGCCCAGCAACAGGACTTGCACATCATTTTGCTGGGCGAGACAAAATTAAATCCCAAGACGCATATTAAGCTGCCAAACTACCACCTATACAGAAGGGACGAGGTCACCCCTCAAGGGGCCGCCTACAGAGGGACGGCGGTTCTTGTGAGGAGGGACATCGTCCACCAAGAGCTGGAACTACCACCTTACCAGACTATGCATTCTATCGGCATAAGAATGGAGGCGGCGGGCGAGGAACTAAGGATCTACGCATACCGCCCGCCAGGGACTCCATTCTGCTCCTCAGACATCCGGACGGTGATGGAAGGCGAAACACCTACTATAATCGCTAGGGACCTAAACGCCAAACACCCGGCGTGGGGGTCCAGAGTGATCACCCCGCCGGGTCATGCACTATACGAAGACGCTGAGAAAAACAACTATGACGTTTTAGGTCCCGAAGAACCAACCAACGTTCCGACAGAACCGAAGCAACATCCGGATGTATTAGACATCGTGCTCTCTAGGAACGTCAACTACCCAGTAGTGGTAGAGGTGCTATACGACCTGAGTTCACAGCACCTCCCGATTCTGATAACCCTTGGCACTAAGGCGGTGACTACGCCGCCCAGAGCATTTAAGACACGCATCGACTGGAGGCGCTACGCACAACACCTGCAGGCGAGACCTCCAGCCCACCAACTCATAAATACAGCGGACGACGTAGAGGCCGCTGCAACTAGAATTACCAAAAACATCCAAGAGGCCCTCCACGCGGCTTCTACGATCGTCCCGATCACAGAAAGGAGTGACGATCTGCCGCGGGAAATAAGCGTGCAGATAAAGCGCAAAAGAGCACTGAGGAAGCTCTGGGCGCGTACTCGCTGCCCAAGACTAAAATCACAGCTTAACATCTTATCGGAGGAACTGTCGGTTGCAGTCCGGGCCTACAGAGGAGAGGCCTGGGAGCGGCGCATATGGAAGGCGGATGAGCAAAATGCGTTGCTCTATAAACTGAACCGACAGTTAACCAAAACCAGACCTCCCGTTTGCCCGCTGACCAACAGTGCGGGCGAACGCTGCTATGATGCCAAGGGCAGAGCGGATATCCTAGAAGAGCACTTCGAGGAGCAATTTATGCCGAATCCTGCAAGTGCGGAGTTCATGGAGCTTCATGCCATAAATATAGTCGACGTTATACAGGAGTTCCTGTCGTCACCTGCGCCGCCTCTTGCAGGAGAGTGGTTCATTTCCCCCCGCTGAACTGCGGAGGACAGTAACCTGCCTGCAACCGAGGAAGGCGCCCGGACACGACGGGATTACCAACGCTGCACTCCGACAACTGCCCCATAAAGTCCTAGTAGAGATTGGTCGACTCTACAATGGGATACTGCGAACATCCCACTTCCCGGAGGAATGGAAAAAAGGCAAAATTATCGTCTTGCCGAAACCCGGGAAGGACAGGCGTAGAGCTGCCAGCTACAGGCCGATTACGCTATTACCGCACATAGCTAAACTGTTTGAAAGATTGCTGCTGAGACGTCTCCGTCCGTGCATCCAACTTCGGGCGGAGCAGCACGGATTCAGGAGGGGTCACTCTACAGTCACACAGCTGACTAAGAGTGCTGCACCTGCTTGCGGCAGAGTACAACCGCGGCCGCATATCGTTGGGCGTCTTTCTCGATATCGAGAAGGCGTTCGACCGGGTGTGGCACTCAGGATTATATACAAACTACACGAGCAGACCAGTGTCCCCCCTGCTATGTTGGGCGTCTTTCCTGGAAGACAGGAAGTTCTACGTCTGCGTAGAGGACGCCGAGTCCGCAACAAGAACCATCAGTGCCGGCGTCCCACAGGGCAGTTGTCTGTCTCCAGTCCTGTACGCGGCATACACGAACGACATACCAATATTGGCAGGCAGGCTGCAAGAATGGGAGGTCGATGTTGAGCTGGCGCTATATGCGGACGATAGCGCCTATTTCACCTCGTCCAGAAGAGCCCATATAGCCACTGCCAAAATGCAGCGTTTGCTGGACCTGTTGCCACCATGGCTGAACGAGTGGAGGATGGTCGTCAACGTTGGTAAGACGACCGCTCTGCTCACCCATCGTCTCAGAAATCTACCACCACCGCTAACTCTCGACGGCCAGAAGATTGCGTACGAGAAGGCCGTGACGTACCTCGGGTGCCGGATCGACCGGGCGCTGCGCATGACTGCGCAAGTCGACTTCGTCGTCCGCAAAGCCAGAAGTGCGCGGGCGATGCTTCGTCCGGTCCTGGCATCCAAGCTGCCAATAAAGACCAAGCTCCGGATATACAAGATGTATATCCGGACCATTACCACCTACGCTGCTCCGGCCTGGTACGCGCTTCTGAGCGACCCTCTGAGGCGGCGACTACAGGCTCAGCAGAACCTGTCATTAAGGACGATTGTCGGAGCAGGTCGTTACGTCCGGAATGACGTCATAGCGGCCGATCTGAAAGTCGAGACTATCACCGACTTCGTGGCCCGGCTAGCGCGCGGCATGTTTGACCGTGCCGATAACGGGCCACATGACCATCTCAACGGTTTTGCACCGTTGCACACTCGGCCCCCGGACGGGCGACCTCTTCCAAGAGAACTCCTCTCTATATCGATTAGAGAGTCGAGTAACAACCCACAATGCCGCTGAAAGGCCAACTTAGACCTAATTAGATAACCTCCACAGAAAACCTCCTTTTAAAAAAAAATTCTTATCCGGCTACGTTACAAACCGTAGCACTATCTATGCCATGAATAGGCCAAAATGACTGCCCCATAGTTATGGGGTATGAGGATATCCGGGTAATGGGGTTTACCCCGAGGCCCGATACTGCATGTACCTAGGTACATGTAGACGACAATCAACGTTCGCAATTTGTTCCTCAAAGGCGCCCAGGACCGGCACACTGTAGTGTGCCGTGAGGAATGTCCGGGTAAAGGGGCATACCCCGAGGACCGATACCTGCTGGGAAGAAATCCCATGCAGATCAACAAGCTCAGCTCGCAATTTGTTCGACATCTCCTACTGTAAGGTTCGACATCTCCGACGGTAAAGTTCGATATTTCTACAGAACGATTTAATAACTTCCCCGGTATATCACATTTCTCAAGAATTTCAAGAAAATTGCTCTTTCATTCCCAGTGTTGACCCTAAAAGTTAGGGAAAGTGAAATAAATATACAGTCCACATATTTGATATCTAGACCGGGACCAAGCGTGGACCCGTAATCTCAGGCATCAACCACCTTTTAAGATTAGGCGTGTGTGTTTCTGAAGTAGGCATTATCGAAGGGTGCGCCCACTGCGTTGTTTTGAACCCAACGTAGTGTGGCTTAGATCGACGAGTTAGGAACTGGAAGACTCGCCGGATTGCTACAGTGACAGCCAGCGTTAAGGGTTTTGGCTAGTGGTCCTTCGGAGTGAAGGGTCATCAATTCAGAAACGACCACGATACTCTTTACTATGTAACTTAATCACCATGCCAGATAGGCGGGATGGTGAACGTAGAGCTGGTACCCTGCATTGGTATTCACTTCCTTTTTCGCTTATCACTGCTCCTCGTTGCCGATTTTGTTAATCAAGTAACTAATTAGTGGGGCTCTAGCAACAGATTGATAACAGAATTCCTTACAAGTACGCAGAACGTTGTTGACTTAGACTAGTGATTAGATGGATCTTACTTATGCGAAGGTAACAAGTAATGTGTACCATGTTTATATATATTTATTATTATTCCTAAAAATTTACTGCACACAAGGTAATGATTCTATTATGCAGCTTTTTGAAGTGCAACTTTGTATAAATATTAAAGTGTATGTTTATGCCATGGATAGAGGTGAAGTCCTAGACTCCACAGGAATTCACGTCTCATTAAATGGACGAGCTAAGTATTCTAGTGCTTATTTATGATCCAACTTCCACCTAACTTAGAAAAGGCTAATTTCCTCTTTTCTTGAAGACCTCACTGTATTCAATTTAAAAATTGACGCTGGAAAATCTTTCTGTGTCGCATTATAAACAATAAAGCAAAATGCTTCGTCCGATTGCATGTCACATCCACAACAAAAGGATGAAAGCCGGCTATGCGTCTTGTTGTCCGAAGATGAAATGGGGTCAGGGAAATTAAATTATGTAACATCTGATACATTATTTTGTAGTTGTTTTAAGAGATTTGATTATAAAAGTAATTTAATATATTCCACAACTTATGACAAAATAGAATAGTTCGATAGCGAAGTGGCTCTGTGTTTGGCTTCAGTGCTACGGGTTACCGATTCGATTTGTTTGTGTGTAACTTACGTGTTAAAGGTCTCCCCGACACACTTATCCTACAGTAAAAAATTAAAAAGCTAGTAATTAATGGTGGTTAATATAGCGCATAGCGCCATATTATAGCGCGCTATCTCTCCATAACACATAGCGTGTGCTATGTAAGTAGTCGCCATGGCGCTATTGCGTTATGGCGCTATTATGTATTAATATCTAGCGGCAACTAGTTCTAGCAGCAGCGCTGTTGGGAGAGGACCTGTGATGCAAATTTGATCTAGTAGCACGCTATTTATCGCGCGCGACCTAATTTAGTGTTAGGCGTTGTTTAGTTAGTGTATACTGTATATTTATAAGTGATCGAAGGACACTCACAGTTGTTTGCTATAAAAGAAGCCTAAATATTTTTTTAATGTAAATAAAATACAGATACAAAAGTGTATATAATAGTGTATGTAAATAGTTGATTTTTATAAATAAAATCAATAAACTTTTAAATACACCTTTATTTGATTTGTAATTTATATTAAGTTTAAAATAACTTTTACATCAATTATAATAAAAAATAATTAATTTTATTTTGTTTTAAAAAGTACATGGCTTAAAAGAAAGTCGTAAGCCTGAAAAGTATAAAAAGCGTTCATTGGTTTTTCTTTACCGTTTTATTTTATTATAGTCTAAAATGCGACTGTTTACGAAATAATGTTCTTATCTCGTGCTCGTGCTATACGCGGTCTATCCAATGAACGACATGTAATGTTACGTGCTACGAGATATAGTGTGCTGCAAAACTTAACGCGCTTGCCGGCCTCCTACACGCTTTCTTATAAATAGCGCGCTATAACATAACGTATTTACCTGCTAACAGTGAATGGGTGGGTGTGTGTGGTGGGGGAAACGGGCGCGGCGGCACTCTCTGCGCCCGCGATCTCCCGCCGACCACGTACGGGCGGAACGCCCTTCTAAAGGCAAAAACATAAAATAGAAGAAATACGAGTCTGACTGTTTAACCTGAGTCAACATTCATTTATAAACATGTCGCACTAGTAAAACTTTATGAACAGATGACTTTTTGAAGATTGTGAACCATAATTAAAAGACTGTTAAGAATTTTATGTTAAATTAACGTTGACCAGATCTGTATTGTCAATCATTTTGTGCAAAGGAACGTGAATGAAAGGCTACACTGAATTTTTCTGCATTAATACCATGTACGATTGAAAAAAAGTAACAGGCTTCCACAAAAGTATCCATGTATCGCACCGTGTAGTGGCGGTGTAAGAATATCCACTACCTCATATCGTCCCCTGGGTGTCGTAAGAGCCGACAGAGGGAAACTGAAGAAGGATATGGGCAAAAGAAGTTTCACAATAACTTCATAACCCATCTGCCAACAGTCTATGTATTAAAATCCAACAATAGGGTAGTCTATGGGAGGGCCTATGTTCAGCAGTGGACTATTATAGGTTGTAATGGGTGGAAATGCTGGGTAATCTGTATATACGAGATGATTAGACCGCTATCAATCGGCCACAATTTAGTTGCATTTGCAAAATATAATGGCCAAACACTACTACTACGAAACGTGATATCTTATGTTTTTACTTAGTATTTTCTCTACATTATTGAGGCTGATTCCAGGCAAGTCAGTGCTGAACCGATACTGATATAGTGTATATTGATTTGGAGTTAGTACAGCGCTATCGTCATAGTAATAACAGAATAGTAGGCTTTCTTCTAATAAATGTACCGAACGCTTCTAATATGTGTGCGTGTCTGGTACGTCACACTACGGACTCGTACGCACGAGCCATAGCAGCACGCACATAACGACACTTGCTAACTCGGGAACATCGGGCCGAGTCGGGAACGCCCACCACCGCGGTTCGTAATCACCTTTGTTTGAGACTTTGTTGACTTTTAATAAAATTTTGCTAGCAGTCTTTTTTAGTTTTATTTTCTCTTTTTGTAAAATAAATTAATATATGCGTTTGTTTAAGTAAATTAGCTTTTTATTAATAGGTTATATTACTATATCTATACACAGATACATACCTCATAAGTATATTAATTATCATATCACATCAGATCAAATTAATTTTAAATATTAAATCTGAGCTCAAACCGTATGCTCAGTGTTAAATTACTCGTATTTTAGTTATTTGGCATTTGTTTTAATGTAAAGCTGGAATTTTTTTGACAAAAATTGATTCTTTGAGCGGAAATTAAAGAAATGATTAACAAATATGATGCATAGGTACGTATGTATTATGTTTGTAAATACTACAACTACTTATAAAACTAAATGAGACTTAGCTGTTTAACAAAAAGACAGTGACAACTCTGCAGCAGTAGGTATTTTAGCGTCATGACGCGGGATTATTCTACTATTCTGTTTTTACTATGCTGTCGTGTCCGTGCTGACTCCAATATTCCTGCTTGAAAATTCTGAAGTCAGTGCATTTCCACCGCCACCCGCGCCAGCTACATTGACCTTGTCTAAGCGACCAAGTCAGTACTTGGTCACTTGCTGGTGTAACGTTGTAGGGTGACAACAATTTTTTAATATTCTCAAAGCTGGTTGGTATCCTGTAGGTTCTTCAAATCTCAATTTATTTAACAACAAAGCAGAACCCCCAGCTTATTTTATGTTGTCTGTCAATTTTCTTACCAAAAATCGTTTCTGTTTAGACATTTCTTCTTCTAACTTTTCCATCAACTCTTCCAACAGCAAATAGGGACATTTTCTCAACGAATAATTCAATCGTTATAAATTCTGCGGTTTCCGTGAATTCATTTTTGATTTTAAACGTGTGCATTGCATGTGAAACAGTGAGAGTCAGTTCACGGCACCTCGTGTAAATCAGTCTTTATAGTTTTTACTTTTAGTTAAGTTGATTAGTCACCGGCCTGACCGCACCCGTTTTGTAAGTGTTATTTATAGTTCATTTACTCGTTAGCTTTAGCTTATCTAATCGAGCGTAATAAGTAAAACGATATACGTAAGACATCGAAATAATTTGTATAAAGGTCTATTTATCAAATATTTAAATGTAACAAAGTATTGAAAGTGTAGTGTAAATATATCATCCAGTGGGTGTCGTAATAGGCGACAGAAGGAAATAAACAACGAAATGGGCAGCACCGTCTTTCTGATAACATTTGAAAATAGACAAATAAACTGCGGTTACCAACTTGGTTTCAAGCTAGCAACTATGGCAAATATCCCTCTAAAAAGCAACCTATGGGGAAGTACTGTGTTAAGTAGTGAACTTTTGTATACTTTAACGGTGACGGTAACAAATATTATAAAACCGCGGGATTAAATCACTATGTGGTATATGGTATATGGTAACGGTGTAAGAGAATCACCTCTCGTATGCCAATACCATACTCGTATTCTGCAATATTTATTGTTATATCGGTTATATTGGTTTTAATATTTATTGTGATTATTCAAGAAAAAGTTGAATGGTGCAATAATGATGTCTATTCTTGTAGTCATGCTGCAGCTATATTATGGATAAAGAACGAACGTGTAGCTCTTTTGGGGTAGGACCACGCTCTCACAGAATACCAGTGCAAAATAGCAGGTTAATACCGCTGTGTTTCATATGGTGAATGTAGAGATCCGGAGACCCTTTTTTACTTGAAACGATGCGTTCTGTCTTAGTCCTCAGGGGTGATAACGCATCTGCCTTTTGATTCTTAACGGAGGATAAATATGTAGATGCTCGTTTGACAATCTTATACTCAAATAATAATACCTTTAAGTCATAATAACATCATAAAATTGAGTAGTGTTTGAGTATTTTACCATTATTCTACAAAAGATGGAGCTTACAATTTTAATTTTGCCGTCTGTAACCTAAAATTCAATTTTACTTGGTTTTATTAGGTATTTACTTTAGGTGTAGCAAAAAAAGCAAATGTAAAAACCCAGAGCAGTGACGATCAGAGCGATAAAGGTGCGAAATGTTTGTTACAGGTATTGAAACCTAACCACCAAATGCCTACAACGGAAATAGCCTCTGTTTCTCGGTGTAATAAACATTAAATAACTTCTAAATTGACTGACCTGTTGTGCACGAGAGCAGTGTGGCCGCGGCTACTAGAGAGATGAAAGGTACCACGAGTTCGCTGATAGGGACAGCCAGCAAATAGGCAAGATTTTTCATGTCCGACCTGGAATTTAAAAAAATTTGTAGCGAACAGAAAATTTTGATCTTTTTTTTTCTCTGGTAGCATTTCTTAGCCATCGGTTATATAAAAGCATATTTAGGACTACACAAAGGTTTATTCCTAAACAACACGCTGGTTAGACGAGATGGTGAAAGCAAAGCCAAATACCCTACACCGATAACCTTTTCCTTCTTCGTTAGCCAGTAAAGTCCACTGCTGAAGAATGTTCTTAATGTTGTAGAGAACCGTAATCCCTACGCCTACCATACTTATTGCACATTAGATGTAGCATCTGGTCTAAGTATCTTACGTCTAATGTTAGAAGGCTAGTTACATCACCATCTATTGGAAGTTATCACATCTTGGTATTTCTCATGGGCGCTTCTTAGAACACTTCATTAATTAACAGGTTACAGATCCGAACCAGTGGTAAATAAAAAAATGACTTACAATAAGTGTCATGTAATAATCTATATTGAATAAAAATTATTCTATTCTAGTCTATTCAGGATGCACCACATACGGTTGAAGAACGCATTTGAAAAAGTTATTCCCTATATTTTTATATAAAGTAAACATAAAACGCAGTATTAATACAAATAATGTAATGGGGAAAGTGGGGGAAAAACGAACGCTGGATAATCCCGAACGCATGTATTCTAGTATATTAAAATAGATGACAGTATTGTTTACACTGCCATCTTAAAAATCACCCCACCACTAGTGCTAGATTAAGTTGCTGCGAGAACAGGACGCACGCGTAATTCAAAGTATAAATATTTAATTTTAAGGTGTGTTTTCTATGTAACTTTTATATAAACAGTATAAATATAACGCTTATAGACTAGAATACTCACTTATCAAAGAAAAACAGTAACAATAACTTCAAAAATGTTAACATAATTGTAAATAATCTTTTTCATTGTCGATTTTTCGATTTTACCGGACAATTGCAAACAAACCATATTTGAATTACATATGTAGTAAATTGGGAAATGTACATATAAAGAATCAACATGGGCAGGCTACAAATGTAATCGCTGCCGTAATTGAAGACTGACTAAAGGTTATCTATGCTAGTTTGTAATTACCCACTCCCTGAAATCTAGGGGTTCTTTTTCGCTGGAATGTTTCTCTTTATTAAAACATTCTAACTTTTCCCTCAGGTGTTCGTGTTAACCCCACTTTCCCCTCAGTAAAAAGTTGTTTAAACTTAAAATTGTTTACAGCTATAATCCAAATATTACCGTAACCATTCAGTTTAAAAGCTCGAAAAAATCTTAAGTACGTTATAAAAATCTTAGAGACTATAATGATTTCTTATATTTACGCGAACAATACACATTGATTAAAACTACTTTTACGGATTTTTATCGCGTTTATTTAACTTTTAATTACTTTTATTTTTAATTCCCGACGTTTCGGGCGCTTTCCAGCACCCATGGTCACGGTGGACTGAGATGACTGACGTCCCGATGTCATTGTTAAACCCGGAGTACCGTCAGCTTTTTTAATTATTGTTTATGGTCCGATCTACGCAAAATGAACTGACTATGTCCTGAGGTCTTGCAGTGGTATGCTTGGGTTTAGAAACGTCGGGAATTAAAAATAAAAGTAATTAAAAGTTAAATAAACGCGATAAAATCCGTAAAAGTAGTTTTAATCAATCTTAGAGACTGTTTTCACTCATGGAGTCATTTGTCGATTTCTGAAGCTCAAAGAATCAACTCCGCAAGATCCTTGAAGAAGCTTGTGTGAAGTCAAGCTGCAGCTGAATTATGGTAGCTGTATGGCTCTACCACGTGTTGACCTCGGACGGATAACGCTTTCAGGAAATAACGACTTAAAACAGCATTACAGCACCGTGCGGCTTCTTATGGTGAATGTCGAGAGCTGGAAACCTTTTTCACAGGTTACAAGACATTTTATCTAAGTCTTCAGGGGTGACAATCTTGATTCTTAATCGACGACAAATTCAGGTGACTATGGGCCACAGCATTCACTCATCATCAGGTGGACTGTACGATTGTTTTCATCTGTTAATTTTTATTGCATGAAAACAAATTTCATTTTATACATGCTACAAGTATATGCGGTAACTCAGGAGTTCCTCCTCTTGACCTTCCCGTGTTCTAAATGTTCTAAGGTTATTGTCGAATTTTCAAAATTGCAATGAAGCGTCAACCCTTTTAACTCGGCTATGTAGCATTCGATATTCTTGTCAGTGGCCTGAAGTCTTTGTCTAAACCAGTATCTCTCTGCTAGGACTGACGGGGGTGGATGTAAATTATTTTTCTTTAGTGCTATTGCCATCGAATATACCAGCTTCGTTGGTATTTTGAGACTTCCCAGGTTGGTTAGAAGTTCATAGGGCTCATCCCTCATGACCGTTATTAGCGTTAGCAATATAAGCTTATTTTTGCAGCAATATAAGCTTATTTATTTTAACATTTACACTGTTCTGGATCGCTCTATCGCTGTATTAGATACAATTATATACATACCCACACAGTTATTTATTATACACTACAGATAACATCATTTAAACTAACTGGCAATATCTATAAAAAAATTTTCAAGTCAAGTCAAGTCTTAAGATTTACACGATAACAACACGAAAACCAAAAATTCATGTTTTTGCACTTCGGGGCTAAGTGAGTTCATATAGAAATATAAAACATGTGATCGCCTTCATAAATACTAACCGTATAATAAGCCGTGGGTAGATGTGTTTAGAAGGCGCGCTGGATGTAGGCTGCGTCGCGTGAGGGCCGCGCGCGCTCCTCTGTCCAGTGTAGATACCCTCGCGACATCTGCAGTACAACTTCAGCCACGCCTGGAATTAAGGTTTTGTGTTACAAAAATGCTGCCAATGCATGCATTACCCTTGCCGCTACTGGTACGGCCTATTAAAGTCCACTGCTGAACATGGGCCTCCCCCATAGATTGTCTCTTATTAGGGCTATATGTGCCATAGTTGCCACGCTTGGCAAGCGGATTGGCCGGAACCGGGAGGAAAATCGGCGACCGGCTATGGATACGAATGAAAGTAGGCTTAAAATAGTCGTTTATTCTAGGAGCTACGCCCCAGACATGTCTAAGCCCACTTATATCCGAGAGCAGTTTTGGGAGGTAGTAAGGATGGTGTTAATGAAAGGTAAGGGAATTTTAATGGAAGGGTTGGGGTGAAGAGGCTTGGTTGTGAAAGGATATTGGGAAAGTTTGGTGATGACAGTGTAAATGAGAATGGTGAAGCCTCCGCGACGTATGTGTGGGAAGTCTATTTTTGTGATGAATACTTTCTTTTGACATAAGAAGATTCACATGTATACATGGGAAAGAGGTGATGATAGAAGCATGATAGATTTCATAATTGTGGATAAAGGAATGAGGAGCGCAGTGGTAGATACAAGGTTTTATCGGGGATCCAACGTAGGGACGGATCATTATTTAATTTTATGCCAAATTAATGGTCTTTTCAGACGTTGGCGGCATCGGACATCTGTGCCTACAACTGCGTTACAGCGTGTTAGAAAAGAGAGATTACAAGATGAAGGTGTGAAAAACACGTACAAATGTAGAGTGAAAGAAAATGTAAGTGGTTTGGATGATTTGTGAATGAATGAATTAGACTTGGAAAATGTGTGGCATAATGTTAAGAAAGGTTTGGTGGATGCAGCTATCGAAGTATGTGGTGCTAGTAAGCGAATGAATGAAAGGAATAATAATACGTTATGGTGGGATGATAAGGTACGTATGGTATTTGAAGCAAAGAAGAGAGCATGGCTAGATTTGCTAGCCACCAATGATGATAATTCTGGCGGTACGAATGATGATATTGAAAGACAAAAGTCAGTCTTTAGATCTCTAAATAAGACAGTAAAAGAAGTAGTTGAAAGGAAAAAGCGATAAAGAACTGATAAGAATGATAGAAGAATATCTTCTGATGATGATGATGATCATTCTGAATGATGAAGTTATGAGTTCAAAGAGATGGAAGGAATATTTTGAAAGCGAGTTTATGAGTGTGGAGACGTGTGAATTAAATGAAATGGAAACTCCGAAAGAAGAGGAAAGAGAATATAGACAGATAGGTAAAGATGGAATAATGAAAGCAATGAAAGCAGGTAAGGCAGCCAGATATGATAGAATTTCACTCGAAATGCTAAAAGCTGAAGAGGAAGCGGTGGCAGGCCTGCTGTACGCCTTGTTTAATTTATGCTGGAAACTAAAGCGGGTACCGGAAGACTTGTGCAAAGCCGTGATAGTCCCAATATATAAAAGAAAAGGGTCGTAGCAGGACCGTAAAAGCTACCGTGGTATCAGCCTTCTTAGCATTGTGGGAAAACCGTACGCTAAGATACTAATTGAAAGAGTTATGTAAGAAACTGATGGAAAAATTTGGGATGTGCAAGCGGGATTTAGAAAGGGAATGGGCTGTACAGATCAAGTATTTTCCATGCGCATGACCGCGGAAGTTTTTGGCCTAAAACCAAAAAGTTTTTTGTGCGTTCATGGGCTTGGAAAAGGTTTATAACAGAGTGGCCTGTGATTTGTTATGGCAAATACTGAACTCATTTGGTTTAAGCGCTGGGTTGATACAGGCATTGAAATCTCTTTATAGGGACTCCAGTCCTTGTGTTAGGATCAACGGGGTTATTCAGACTGGTTTGGCATCCATAGAGGTGTCAGACAGGACTGTGTGGCTTCCCCGTGGCTGTTCAACCTATTTATGGACAGTTGATTGGAAAATTTGGAAGCTGAAGAATGCGGGTTAAGAACGGTGAGGTAACCGTCAAATGCCTTTTGTACGCCGATGATCAAGCAAAATTTGCATCGTCGGCGGCCGAGTTGCAATCGATAGATACATTAATGAACAGGTCGTTAAAAGAAAGGGGAATGAATGTGAATGCAAGTAAGAAGAAAGTTATGGTTTTTGAAAGGGAAGAAAGTAAAACCGCACCCGCACATCACGCTCTCGGCCGCGAGACGCATCGCGATAGGCGCATCGTGAAGTAGCTGGCAGCACTCCACACTTGCACGCTACGCCTACCGAGTATCGACGAAGTACCGCTTCGTCGTAATGCGCAGCGCTACGCAGCGGAGCATCTCGAGGCGTAGCGCGGCGTAGCGCAACACCGTGGGGCATTTTAGAATTATCTCAATAAAATGTGTATCTTTTTGTGTAGTAAATACGAGTATAGTTATATTTCGTATTACTAACGTAAAAAGTGCGCACCGCCTCGCGTCGCGTCACGTCTCGGTGTGAGCTGGCCCTTAATTGTTATAAAAAATCTCAAAACTAAATTTTTATGTCTACTGCACTATGAGCTTGCATTACAATAATATCTACAAACTAATTTATATAAGAATAACCAAACGATAGTTTAATAAAAAAACTATAAGAACATATAAAAATATTAATTAATAGCCTAATCAGAAAAGAGTATCTAGCGTACGTGAGGGTAATATAGTCATCGGGTTAATATGGTCGCTTTTTAATAACTCAAAAACTACAGCCTTCTTTACACAGATGATTTTGTGATACGATAGCTCTTCATCAAACAATCAAATATTAAAGAGTTAAATGGGCGCTCCTTCATCGATGCCACTTTGACAGTTGACATTGTAGTAAATATTTAGCGGGGTTTAGATTTGCAAGAACTTCTGCCAAGTTATCGCGCAAGTACTTGCAGAACCGTTTACACTAGCAGCAATATTGCTATCGCAATTGGCTTTTGCAAGCGGCCTGCAAAATAACTTGTGGAAGTACTTGGAAAAGAGTTTACTAGTAAGTGCAATATTTTTGCATAAAAGTCAGAAGATCCGAATTCAGAGGGTTAAAATCAATCATCATGCCAAGCTGTAGAAAAATACGTACTGCTGCTATAGTAGTCTTATTTAGTAGTATTAAAAAGAAACGTTTATATGTGGTAGAGCCATGCTGCATTAGTAGTATAGTTATAGCACGAATGGGTCAGCTTGACCGGGGAAGGACCACGCTCTCACAGAATACCAGCGTAAAATAGTAGCTTAACGCTGTTGTGTTTCGTATGGTGAGTGTAGGGAACCGGAAACCCTTTTTACTGGAAACGAGGAAATCCATCTTAGTCCTCACGGGTGACAACGCATCTGCATTTTGATTCGTAATCGAAGATAGATGTAGATAGTCTATGGGCCACAGCAACCACTTGCCATCAGGTTGACTGTGTGCTCGTTTGTCACCCTATCATATAAAAAAATTGAAAGTGGGTTAAGAAATGGATATTAAAAAGAGATAATGTTGGTATCCGCAATCATCTATTAAAAGAACTCAGGTGTGAAGAACCTACGCAGTTTAAAAATTTCAGTCTGATGAATTTTTTATAAACATTTCGTATCCCATAATTCTCTGTGTTGTTCATACTTCACTATTAGCCGCACCATCCAATTTTTTTACCTGAAATCTTGCTCATCAACTTTAAACTTTTATTTGCAAGCAAAATAAACCGCAAGTTACTGCCAGAAGTTTCAAAATAGTGTTTACACTTGCGACTTGCTGCAAGTCCTGCAAGTTACAAAACTTGCGGAAGTGAGCTTGACGTGACTGTTTACACGACAGGAAAAGTTTTGTTGCTAATTTACACCTCGCTTTTTAGTCGATTTTAGTATTATGTGCACTACATTCGTTATACAACATGTAACAAAAACCCTGTGGTTCTCGTTTACTGCGTAATTAGAATCAGTATTCAATCGTATAGAATTATATTTTTTCAGAAAACTCGACCATATATTTTTTTATTTAATTAAAAAAATTACATGTAAATTGTATATAGTTTTATTTCCTCTAACTCACACGAGTATCGGTAATGCGGGGTCTTTAATAATCCTCATACTCCTCGGTCAACGCAGAGATAATAAAACCACATACAATTTGCAAATAAATTTTTAATCGAAATTAATTTTTTCAAATGTTTTTTTTTTGAAAAAAAAAAAATATTCTAAACGCTTGAATACCGATTCTGATAACACACTTAACGGGAACCACAGGGTTTTTGTTACATGTTGTATTGTATTTTAGTTTTTTTAGGTAGATTTTTCGAAGTGTTCCAAATAATTTACAGAGCTTGTTTGCTATTTCAATATATTAGTTATAGTATATTTCGATTTTGTGTTTTTGTTTCTGTCCTCTTACTAGTTTTAGTTCTTTATGACCGCAAAGCTTAAGATGACCGTATTACCCTCGCGTAACCTTACATTGTGTTACTATAAATATTTTTTATTTTGTGTTTTTGTTTCTGTCCTCTTACTAGTTTTAGTTCTTTATGACCGCAAAGCTTAAGATGACCGTATTACCCTCGCGTAACCTTACATTGTGTTACTATAAATATTTTTTATTTTGTGTTTTTGTTTCTGTCCTCTTACTAGTTTTAGTTCTTTATGACCGCAAAGCTTTAAGATGACCGTATTACCCTCGCGTAACCTTACATTGTGTTACTATAAATATTTTTTATTTTGTGTTTTTGTTTCTGTCCTCTTACTAGTTTTAGTTCTTTATGACCGCAAAGCTTAAGATGACCGTATTACCCTCGCGTAACCTTACATTGTGTTACTATAATATTTTTTATTTTGTGTTTTTGTTTCTGTCCTCTTACTAGTTTTAGTTCTATAAGACCGCAAAGCTTAAGATGACCGTATTACCCTTGCGTAACCTTACATTGTGTTACTATAAATATTTTTTATTTAGCCTTTTTGCTTGAAACTGGCATGATAACGATGAGTTTTAATTTTATGAGTATTTACCGCGATACGAATGCGGGGTTGTGACCTGATAAGCGGTAGCCCCTGAGTATAAAACAATTCTAAAACAACCTGTGTGTTTGGTATTTTTATTAGATATACACAGTCCACCTGATGGTAAGTGGATGCTGTGGCCCATAGGTATCTATATTTATCCGCGATTAGGAATCAAAATTTAGATGCCTTATCACCTCTGAATATCTCATTTCTCAGTAAAAATGGTTTTTGGGAGAAAGAAATATTTATTGCAACAAGTCGCACACATTATTATGAACTTGTAGCGGCGCTGTCGTCGCGCCGCAAGCGAAACACACCGAAGCCAAAATCACGCTATCAACATTCCGAATCATAAACAGTATATATAGAACATCTCCGAACTATCACATGGAGTGTAGGCCCTACCCGGGCAGAACACCTTGCCCGGCGGGAGATCTCCCCTTTTCCTTTCCTACTCCGGCCACAGTGGTGACCACCCGAACCGATCTGAACACGCAACCAACAACCTTCAGAAACTATAAGCTTCATCATCATAGAATACCCCACCCATTCGCTCCCGAGCAGATATCGTCTGCAGTCTTCATATCCTGCAAGCCCTAAGCCTTATAAGCTTCACAAGGTTCAATCGCAGCACTGGAATAATAATGCTTCCTGTTCCTTCAAGCTACTCTCTGCGCTACAGTGTTCGGCACGGCTCTGAGCCTTACTGCTCGCCTCTGCTTCACGGCACTCTCGCAGATTACTTGCCTTCTTCTCGACTCACCGCAGACTACAAGGCAATTTCCTGGCACTTGCACATTCGTCGGCAACGAGGCTGCACTATCGACCTCCGGTCTGAGCAGGGGGGTGATGTAGCGGCGCTGTCGTCGCGCCGCAAGCGAAACACACCGAAGCCAAAATCACGCTATCAACATTCCGAATCATAAACAGTATAGGTATATAGAACATCTCCGAACTATCACACGGAGCATTGGTTGCTCCCCGGGCAGAACATCTTGCCCGGCGGGAGATCTCCCTTTTCCTTCAACGGCGACAAACTTAAATTTTAACAATTGTAAACATAACATAACATAACATAAACACTCACGCCTGTCACCCAGAGGGGTAGACAGAGACTACAGACTTCCATTTGGCACGACCCTGACACACCTCTCTCGCCTCCTTCACGTCCATACACCTACGCATACATGCTCGTCGGTTAAGGGTACTCCTAATTGGGCCCGTTTTCAATAAATCGCCAATTTGGTCGATAAATTTTCGCCTAGGACGTCCCTTTCCGACTCTGCCATTCACTTCTGCACCATAAATTTTCTTTGTCACTCTTTCCTCATTCATTCTTTCAACATGACCAACAACATTAATACATATTATTATTATATATATTATTATATTATTACATTATATTATTTACATTCCATTGTAAACAAACCAATTAAAATAGTATAACAAAATTATTTAATGGGTAATTTTAAAAATAAATGTAATTTTTAACATAACATAGTTATTTTAATATCAAGGCATAACTACTTATGAATACTCTCATATCAGATTGCACATACTTATTTAAACAAAATAAAAACAATAAAATCCTCCATAAATCATAATAAATTAATAATTTCAATAAAATCTACTAAGGGTATATTATGTTTCATAGTGGCAACCTGTGTCCACCTTCATGGCGGTACTTTTAAAAATATTTTATAATTCAAGAGCACGGTTCAAGCCCAATGAATTCAATAAATATAATATAATGACTTCTACAAAACGTGTAATTTATAATTAATTAATGAATGCGTGTCCTGATTTCACTAATTTCTGTTATTCCTTTCCGTTATGTTATATTTTTATTCTCTTTATGGTAGTTATCAAGATTATTTTACTGGTGGCACTGGTCACTGAACTGTCATACTGTTATACAAAAACATTCGACCTTTTTGTTGATCATACGGTGTCGAGATTTTTGGGTTCAGTGATTATTCGACAATTGAGAGTTACATTTTACTGCTAGAGTTTTAAAGCATCGATAAGTACTTTTATTGTTTTATAACTCAGCTTAGAATAAATGGGTATTGGTACAATTGCTATTAAATAAAAGATTCGTAAGAAAGTAAGAACTGATATTGAAAAAGAGATTTTTGTAGGTTAGACATGAGCAATTCGTTCATATATGTTATCATATCGGTTACTACTTTCTGTGACTTAACAGATATGAACGGTTAAGGTTCACACTATTTACTAATATTTTTCTTTTTCATATTTGTATTATATAATATATACGTTTATCGAACTAGACCAAATAGAAATAACTTTTATTGATCCTGTTCAACTTTGCTTGGGTCAAGAGGTAAACAAAAAACCTTAAAAATGTTTTGTTACTTTCTTTTTAATAGCTAAATATTTAATTTAAAACTTTTATTTCTTTATTCTAAGAGAATTAGGGTACACAATCTATAGGAACTACAACATTTATAGTAGAGATGGGCCAAGTACTCGGTTAATACTCGGTACTCGGCGTACTCGGCGGATTTTTTAATACTTGTTCTCGGCCGAATAACTCGATTTCAATACCGAGTATACTCGGTTTAAGTAAAGCAATATGTTTTGGTAGATCGATAAAATTAAAACAACAGTGTTAATCAAAAAGTATTTATTATTAATTTGGGAAATCTTTGACGATCACAATAATGATAATAAAAAAAAATAAATAAAAAAATAAAAATAAAAATTGTTTATTTCGGACAACTTGAAATCCATAGGAATTGTTAGTAGAGAAAAACTTACATCTATGTTAGTAATATAATTTATACATTTTTATTTTTTATTTTAATATTTAATTATTAAGCAGGACATGGTCCTGGAGATCATTTTTTTGATCAGTGGACAGTCCCCACTGTTGGCAATCTCACTCAGTACACTGTGGCCGCTGCCGCGCACTCTGTTTAGCAAAGATGCGGTCTTTTTTCGTATTATTGCATCAACACTATCCACACCCGCCAGTGCAAACATCGCAGACACGCTACAGTAGCGCGGCAGCCGCAACAGTGCCCTGAATGCCTTGTTGTATTGAGTACGTAGGGCACTATAAGTCTTTTTGGTGTAGTTGGTCCATAGACTGCAAGAATAAAATGACGCACAATATGTTTTGAAAAGCGTGATCTTGACAGCGTCAGTGCAGCGACCAAATCTATGCACCAACATATTCGCCCTGACCGACAGTGCCCTACGTTCTCTTTCAATGTCTTCATCGTCTTTAAGGCTGCCAGTCACAATATGTCCAAGATATTTAAAACTATAGACCCTTTCTAGCGGTTCATTATAAAGCTTTATAGGTGGTACCACACTAGGACATTTACTGCCAGCCTTAAATACCATGAAATGCGACTTTTCGGTATTGTATAGTAAACCATGTGAGACAGCGAATTTTTCACAAACACCGAGTAGAGCTCTCATCGCACTAACTGAGGGTGCCAGCAGAACCATATCGTCCGCGTAGCTGATATTGTTCACACACACCTTGCCGATATGGCAGCCGACACGCATGCTGCTGAGCTCTCGAATCAGTGCGTCCATATACAGGTGCATATACAAGGTGCGTCCATATACAAGGGGGGCTGACATCACCGAGGCTTTTCAGCCTCGGTGATGTCAGCCCCCCTTGCCTAGCCCCGCACTCCATCCTGTACGGCTCAGAATACTCATTCGCCCATCTCACATAGTTCACTTGGTTACTATACCAATACTTGAGTAAATTGGTGTAGCCACAAGGTAAACCTACGCCTTCTAACTTACGCCATAAGATGTCGTACGAGACAAGATCGAAAGCTTTACTCAGATCTAGGAAACAGGCATACACTGGGGTGCGCCTGTCCGTGTAGTATTTGACAGTATGCTTTAAACTCATTATTGCCGTTTCTGTTCATAGACCACGCGAGAAGCCGTGCTGGCGATAACGTAACATACAGTCATTTTCTAGAATAGAGTTAAGCATACTGTCAAATATCTTGGCTATTGTCGTTGCCAAGGATATTGGTCTATAGTTCGATCTCTCTGATACGTCACCAGTACGGTTTTTTACAATGGGGACAACTGAAGTCCTCATTAAGTCGGCAGGCAAGTAGGTATGCGAGACACAAACATTAAATAATAGTGCCAAAACTCTAGGTAAGTGCACACCTGCATATTTAAAGTGCTCAATACTGAGACCATCGTGACCGGGTGACTTACCTGCAACCATAGTTCTAATAACTCGTGCTATCATTTTGTCACTTGCTACCATTTTGAGTTCACGCTTGGTTTCAGCATTGGACACGGGGTGTGACGACGGCCCTAAGGGTGACGTGACCATAAAATGATCCCTGAAGAGATTTGCAATTTGCTTCATGTCACTAACCCCATTTACTGCTTCAGGAAGACTAGGTCCAATGTTGAGCTTATTCGTGGATTTCCAAAACTTCTTAAAATCTTGTTTTGAATGATAAGTAGCCAATTTATCCATTTTTAGTTGATTTTGATGGTTTTGGCACCACTTCAATCTACTCTTGAAAACACGGCGGCTGTTAACCATCTCATCATAGACAAACCCCTGCCTCGGTCGACCATACCATACCCACATCATAAATTTGGACCTAGCCTCCCTGTGTGCCTCACTGACATGCTTATTCCACCCTATTAGCACACGTTTTTTCTTTTTACACATATTTCCTTGGTGAGTTTTGATTGCTGCACATGATAAAACAGACACTATGTTTTTATATAAATTGTCTATGACACTCCTATGACTCATATCGTCACAAAAACCATAGCTACATTTTATAAATTCTGATGGAAAATGTATTTACTTAAGGTTGTTGTTACATAATTCCGTATAATGAGTTATTTGTTCATCATTTCTGCAGCCCCATTTTATTTTATTGCACGCGATTATTTTCGGAACAACCTTAGGTATAACATAGTTCAACCTAGATTCAATCAAGAAGTGGTCAGACCAGTACACATCATATAAAATCTTCGTGTTATTTATTAACTTATACGCTGACTCAGTGACCTAACCACCTCCCAGTCCCATGCGCGTCACTGACGTATGTAAATGAATTACAGTCTAGGGTACTCACGTCGGCACAAAACCAGTCCTGTTCCGCGCAAAAGTTTTTCAGTTCTTCATAAAACGGCCGCCCTGGGTGAGCATTATAGTCCCCCAATAGGAACACTGTCTCACATTCACTTTCTTCTACTATAGCATTTAAATAGCTTAAGCAGTCTGTAAAATCTGTTAAGTTTTCAGTGCAATCAACGGGCATATACACACTACACACTATTAGCTTTTGATTACCGAGATCAACTTTAATGGCACAAATACGAGCACTTGAACACGGTATTACGGATACACAAGGGAACACTCTTTTTCTCCACAGCAGCGCGACCCCCCCCCCATAGGGTCGCCCCTCCAATACTCCAGTCGTCGTGTCCACAGCAGATGTCCCGGTGCTTCCAAAATCAGCATCAATATTCTCAAGATACGACAGGTCATGCGGCAGCAGCCACGTCTCTTGAAGAGCTATTATGTCAGCTGTCTTACATAGCTGACGGAACCCCTCGACCGCTCTTTTTACAGATTTACAATTATATGTAACAAAACGGTTACAAGACATGGCTTTATCATTTCTGTCCATTATGATCTTGGTTTATTAGCCTCGGCACGTTGATTTCCGTGAGAATTGAAATTAACAAAGCGTTGGAATACTATTCCTTCAGGCCACAGTTGCTCGTCGAGGAATATGTATAGTTTATGCCTTGGGACGAACATTTTAAACGCATTATAACCCCTTTCTTTGCGCTGAGATATTTTAGGGGGGGGGGGAATAAGAGATATTTTCTCATTCGTCTGTTTGTATACATACTCACTTATGGACCCTGCCTTAGTATCTTTGTGCACATTTGTAATGAATATAGGCACTTTTATATCTGCCGATTTGAAATTCGACACTTGACTTGCCAATCTCATTTTATTGCCATATCGATTTGACTCCTTTTTCTTTTTATTTGACACCGTAATCCATTCATTTCCCGTTTTTACATTTTCCTCAGCAATAGACGTTTGTTGCATCGGATTATGTTTCGTAGCAGTCGCACTCAGCTTATCGCCTACATCACCCGAGCGCCCCGATACCGTTAGTACGTGCGTCAATGGCTGCGAGGGTGACTCATTGCATTCACAAGCTACCGTGACGGCTTCCGATAATCGATTCTCACTCTTTTGCAGGTCTACCTCCACTTTCGAGCTATTCGAAGATGTTTTCTTCTCCTTATCAGGGGATTCTCCATGTTCGGTGAAATGTAGACCCATAGGGCCACTATCGATATCAGAGTCATTCAGCAAACAAGCGCCTCTCCGTCGTCGGCTAATATTGAAGTTATTTACTGCCGATGTACTTTTCAGATTATCCAACTCAATTTTGAGTTGAGTAAACTCATGTTTAGACACATACGTATCTTGTAATAACTTCAAATCATGTTGTAGTACATTCATATCTCTTAAAATTTTTGAAGCATCCACATAATCAAAAGTAACGGGAGGTAGTTTATTTAAATTTCTTGCCACAAATATGGGGGTAATGTCTGGGTCTGTTTCCTTAAAAAGACATATGATGTCCTCCAAGTCCCTTACTAATTTGCCTTCGCCTTTCCTGATAACTCTTCGTGCTGAAGTCGAGATGGACTCAAACAGCAGCTTTTTCGCCTCTGCCACTTCTTCAACCGTGAAAGAACTGCTACATATACGTCGTATACTTTCTTCATCCATGACCTGTATTTTATTTTGAATAAAGGCCAGTACTTCAGAGATAACTACGTTGCAGTTTGCACACTTAACAGTTGTTGAAGTCATCGTTGGAAACGTATACTACACTACGCGCAAGCGCTGCTGCGAGCGGGCTTCGTGCGCACGCGACGAGGCACCGAGCCAGACTCAATAATGAATGAGTAGTAATGAGACAAAATTAGGAAAAGGATAATGAAAAAAAATCAATATTTAAAATTTAATAAAGGTAAATTGTGATGCGGGAACACAAGGCTCTCTGCACTTTCTGGAAACAGCCTATTCTTTTTTCTTAGTAGACGTTACCAGCCTCTGAAAATCATCGCTCGCTGTACACGGTGCTTGCAGGTGCACATAGAAACACTCGTGCTAAACGTGCCTGCTCTAAATACCTTGTTTGGTGCCCTACTTATCACTCGAAAGAAGTCTTGTCTTTTGCCAACAAATATTCTTTTAAATAGCGATCTAATTCTTAAGCAATGGGGCTTTTAGGATCATCGAGCTCTATTGTTTCTACTTGTTTACGCGCCCAAAACAGGAATTTCATTGAACCGAGTTACTCAGCAGAGTACTGGGTTAAAAAAAATTGAACCGAGTAAAACTCTGTACTCGTTACTCGGCAAGAGCGCTACTCGGCGCATCTCTAATTTATAGGATATTTTTTATTTATGTTTATAAATATAATGTAAATTGTAATAAATAATAATGATTTATTAAAAAAATATCTTTTAGGGTTTGTTTACATTTTATCTCTATAAAAAAATAAAGAAAAATAATATTTAAAATAAATAACATTAATATTTTTTAATATTATTACTTCTAATTTTCTTTAAAAAGTATGTATATATTTATAAATTATAGTAAAATATAAATAAAAAATGTCCCTCATGTTATGAGTTGTTGCGCGTCAGGCAAACGGACCTCACTCAACTTACGCTGTCGCCTGAACAACAGTCCTGATTTTCAGTGAGCCGGAATGGACGTCCGCGTGCGATATATAGTAATATTAAAAAATCAATTTGTTAAACTATCCTAAAATTATTAATATCAAAACCCATATTATACATACTCTTTATATTTATTTCCATAACATTGTGTGTTAACAGCTTTTACGCTGGTATTCTATGGAAGCGAGCCCTTCTCCGGTCAAGCCGACCAATCCGTGCTACAAACGTATTTTGGCTGCAATTTGATTTTATTTATTTATGTGATCTATACGGAACAGAACCTTCTTTTTGAATTAAGGGTTACAAACGAGCACACATACCTTCAATGGTACGTGGATACTGTGGCCTATAGATACTTACGTCTCATCGTTCATCATTACAGCCCTTCGCAAGTCCACTGCTGAACATAGGCCTCCCCCAAGTAATGCCACAAAGCACGGTCCTGAGCCACTGGCATCCATCGACTTCCTGCATGTCTTACCAGGTCGTCACTCCTTCTAGTGGGGGGTCGCCCTACACTACGCCTATCGGTACGAGGCTACCACTCGAGAACCTTTCTTCCCCATCGGTTATCGGTTCTTCGAGCTATATGGCCGGCCCGTTGCCACTTCAGCTTACTAATCCGTTGGGCTATGTCGGTCACTGTGGTTTTACTGCGGATATCCTCATTTCTGAGTCTATCACGCAGAGAAATTCCGAGCGTCCTCATACGGCCAGCAGTGAAGGACCACGTTTCAGATCCGTAAGTCATCACTGGCAACACGCACTGGTTGTACACTTTAGTTTTCAGAGATTGAGGTATACCTGACGAGAAGATGTGTCGTAATTTCCCGAACGCTGCCCAGCCGAGTTGAATCCGTCGATTGACCTCTGGGTCGAAGTTTGACTTACCTAGTCGAACTATTTGTCCCATGTAAACGTACTCGTCAACAACTTCGAGCATAGTGACACAGAATAAATAATAGTACTATGTAATAGTGCTCCCAACAACTACCGGCATAGGTGTGACATGGACATTAAACATGATCTTTGTTTTGTCCATGTTCATCTTAAGAGCTATCCGTTGGGAGGCACTATTGAGGTCATTGAGAATAGCGCTTAGATCCTCCAGCGATTCTGCCATAAAGACTATATCGTCGGCAAATCGAAGGTGAGTGATGTACTCGCCATTGATGCTAATACTTACATCTATATCGATTAAAATGAATGTGCATGTTTTATCACCAATGAGGACTCAGATGGTGCAACTGCTATTTTGCAATAACAGAGAAGGTTAATAAATAGGCAAATGGTGAAGAAAAATTAATATAAATAAATGTCAAATATTCTGTACTTTTTATCTTATAAATTAAAAATGCGTGGTATTGCTCTATTTTAACTGATATTACTGCGCACATACGTAAGGTTCGATCGGTCACATTCAATTTGGGATAATTTCAAATAAAAGTAGAGGCCTTATTTACTGGTATTTTCAAAAACTGCAATAAAATTATATCATTATTTATATATTTGAACTTAAGTTTAAGATTTGCTACTCTTTGAAAAATAACCTTGTATATTAAATGATGGTACCAACTACCTAAAATTAATCTGTCACTCAATGGTGTCAATATCTCGCGCTTGGCTAAGGCCAGGACCAGGGTCCCTCTTTCCCTAAAGTTTCCAAAAAAACTTACAATAAAGAACTGCGTATACAGGAAATGTCGGATGTGATGTGTAGTGCCTTTGGTGAATGTAGCGTTAATAGTTCCTTGACATAACTTCTTTAAGCAACACCTTAACTTTACGATTAATAACAAACAACTTGTCCGCACGGCATGTTAGCGTCTTCGTATTCTTCATTATGACGTTATTAATGACGTAATAGTCAGCGTACTTTTGTTTTAAAGCTAAATAGCACAGTACGAGGCAAAGGCAAGGGCCTGATGGAATGACGCTCTTTCAATGGAATAATGGGCGCTCCTTCATTTAGGTTATGACTTATGTGAACACAGTAACGCTATTGTTAGGTTAATGTTAATGTAAGGGCTATGTTTGCTTCTTTTTGATAATACTACTATTTCTTGAAAATTACAGTAGTTACTTTTAAATTGTATATTATGTACATTTGATTTTAATTTAGATTAAGTAATCAAATTAAATTAAATCTTTATTTGCAAATACAGCTGTATTGATAAATGTGTTTTATAATGTTATTAAGCTTTTCTCTATTATGTTAGCATGTAAAACAATCTGTGTGTTCACTGAAAATAATATAATACTTTTAAAAAAAGTTGTTAGTCCAAACTTCTGAAGCGTTCCTTTTTTAATCATGGTCAAAACATCTTTATGCAAACCTCTCATCCTATTATTCATAGTCACCCCTAACATACTCCTTAATGCTTCGTGCTTCTCTATCACACCTATAACTTTATTTGTCATACATATCTGTCATACACTTAGATTATATACAAGTATATGATCAAAGATCATACATTAAGGTAGGCACTAACATAGAACTGAAAATTTCTATACTTATTTTTAACAAATTTCGACAGATTTCAAACAATAGACAACTTTACATTTTCTATATGTTCTGCATTCACTCGTCGTTCTATATACATGTCAATTAAGCACGTTAAGCAAACACGTCGTGTGTTTAATAAGACACTAAGTACAAAAACACATCCACTTGCTAAAGCAACTCTTTTTCTATTCTTATTTCACTTAAAAAAACCATTACATTCATCTCACCTGCGTTCATTTTCATTTCCTTTACTTTTAGTTATGTAATTTCGTTTGCAACCCGCCCGCCGACTAAGCAAACATGACTTGATCCTCGTTCTTAACGCACATTCTTCTACTTCGAAAGTTTCCATCTAAATCTAGTTTGCATATCTCAAATTCATCCATCAGTTTCTTTCATAACACTTTCAATCAACACTTAGTATACAGTTTTTCGAAAACGCTACGATAGTTTTTTTTCCTTTATACAGCGGGACTATAATTCCTTTACTCCAATCTCTTTTTTTACGTGGTAGAGCCATGCTGTAGCTATATTAGTTGTAGCACGAATGGGTCGGCTCTACCGGGGAAGGACCGCGTTTTCACAGAATACCAGCGTAAAATAGCAGCTCAACGCTGCTATTTTACAAATGGTGAGTATAGACAACCGGAGACACTTTTTACAGGAAAGGGGCATTATATCTTAGTCCTCGCGGGTGACAACGCTTTTACATTTTGATTCGTGATCGAGGATTGAGGTAGATGTCTATCTATGGGCTGCAGCAACCACTTACCATCAGGTGGACTGTGTGCTCGTTTGTCACCTTTATACTATGAAAGAACTTACTTAAGTTTCCCAGCATAAATTAAGGAAAGGGTACAGCGGGCACTCCACTAGATGGAGTCGAACTAGTAAGACAATGGATGCAGGTGGCTCAGGACCGCACTTTGTGGCGTTCCTTGGTAGAGGTATATGTTCAGCAGTGAACTTGTCATGTGCTCTAATGATGACGATGATGACGTACACCAGGCTTTGTCACTACTTTCTCTCTAGCCATTAGTATTTCTAGTAATACTTTATTTTATCCAGCTGCTTTTCCTACTTTCATGCTTTTTTTGCATTAATTATTGAATCCATACATTTCTCGCTACCTCCTTTTATTATTTTGAAATTTCTGATTTTTTTACTTCAGACGCCTCCTCTCGTTTAAACGTGCTTTCAAAGTATTGCTTTCATCTCTTTAAATGTAAAACTACGTCACTGAACATACAAGGATTTTCGAAACATATTCTAACAAGAATAGCAAAATATGTTTTTCACCGAAATTTAGCGGCGTATACGGCTATGGCTATAAATGTAGGAAAATCTTACAAAATCTTATAAAATTGCCTCATTAAATGTATCTGATCACCGTAAATAAAAATTTAATTTTAAAAACCAGCGGGACATTGTCAAGTGGATCCAAAAGGAGATACGATAGAAAACCCAGCATCCCATTTCGTCTTATAGTTAGGCTTTAGACATTTCCCATAGTTACCTCTTTACCTTTTAAGAGACTCCATTCTCTTAATGAATGATTTTCGAAACACAAGAAACGAAAAAAATGTAAAAGCTGCCCATTTTCATAGCTTTGTCTAAAAAAATAAGCTAATTTCTGTACAATATTCGCCCTCTGTACTATTTTTACATCCTAAATGGGATTTAGTACTGCTAACAATTTTAGAATATATTTTTCTCATGTTATCGAATTTTTCACGGATTTTATTACAAACTTACCTCCCTTGTTTAATTCCTTAAAGCTAATAATAAATAAATATATAAAATCGTTGTACTATAAGAATAATATCACCACATTCTTTTATGTCACTATTTTATTTGTCTGTCTGTTGGTCTGTCTTTCGGGCAAAGATTTAAATAGTTAGATGCGCCCTTACCACAGTATGACCACCCTGAAATGTGTCCATTCTCAAATGAGTGAGCTCACTCATTCGCAATCAGTGCTCATTTGTGCGACAGAGAAAGTAGTATACACAATTTCTGTAAGATAATAAGAGATGACACTATTGCGTTAGTGTGCGCGCGTCAGCGTCTTGCAAACGAACACATCCAAAAATAATGCCACAGTTTTCAAGGTGAAGGCGCATCTAACTATTTAAATCTTTGTTTCGGGGTGGAATCTAGCAACTCAAGTTTCGAACACCCCAGATGAGCTTTGAAAGATGAAGATTTGAAATTATGAACATAGCTCAGAATCAGATGACAATGTAGGAATAAAAAAAAACACATGGTATATTATTTTTCACTCCTTTATTATATCACTTGTTTAAATCACTTGTTTTTATACTTAATAAAATAATCTTCACAGTACCTTTATCTCTTTAGCTTGACTTGATGATAGTGGACTATCATTAAAAAAAACCAACTTTTTTTATCAGAGCGTAGTGATTATGACTCATTGATTATAATTAGAGATGGGCCGAATATGGATTTCACCGAATACGAATATTTGGCCGAATATTATTCGGCAGGATCATCTCGGTGCCTAACCAATTTATGTCGAAACTTATTGCCGTACAGCGTGCGGGATTAGCCGCGGACCCTGCCCTTCGCTCCCCCGCCACACCTGTCATGTTATTACATGATCTAGCATTTAATAACATGTCAGGTACATAACATGTTTTGACTATTTTGGTCAGAAAAAAAGTATTTCGTTGTGTTATTCTTAGTGAAAATTGATAATTATATGATGATGAAAACTGAATGGCATGCGATCTACTATTTGGACTTATTTTAGAGAAACTGACGACCAAAGTAAAGTGAAATGTACTTATGTAATGTAATGTTTCTTTGTTTGATTCCAAAAATATTTTATCAAGCTTTCTATTCGCTATAATTGGAAATAAATCTACAGTGCCTCAAAAACATAACATTTCAAGTAGATTTAGCCCATAAATAAAATATACTTTCAACAGTAAAATTATGAAAAACATGGCATTGCTCCATTCACACATTTCAATACAGTGGACACTGAGTACCACTTAAACGAATGTTCGGTGATTTAACCAAATATTCGGCCGAATACGAATATTTGGTAAAGCTGCCGAATATGTCGAATACCGAATATGAAACGAATATTCGGCCCATCTCTAATTTTAATAGCGGACACAAATTATAGTATATAAACAGTCTCATATAGTTGTTTACGTTACTTACATAGTGGTGAGACGGTCATAAGTAGTTAGTATGGAACTAATACAGGTTTCGATTTTATTAATATTATCAGTTTATTTAGTGTATTACTATTTTACAAGAACTTTTAATTACTGGAAAGACCGAAATGTAGTCGGCCCAACACCAGTAGCCTTTTTCGGTAATTTAAAGTTGTCAACACTGAGAAAAATGAATATCGGCGTGGTTTTTAAAGAAATTTACAATAGTTACCCCGCCGAAAAAGTAGTTGGCGTTTATAGAATGACAACACCTTCTTTGCTGTTGCGTGATTTAGATGTTATCAAACATGTGATGATTAAAGACTTTGGTTGTTTTTCTGATCGCGGCATTTCTTTTAGTGAAGAGGGCTTCGGTGCCAATTTATTTCATGCCGATAGCCGCATATGGTACATGCTTAGAAATCGATTTACACCTCTTTTTACATCTGGGAAACTGAAGAACATGATTTACTTGATGAATGAGAGAGGGGATAAATTCGTCGATTACATTAGTGGTTTGGACAAACATGAACACGAAATCCATACACTCGTGCAGAAATATACAATAGCGACGATCTCTGCTTGTGCGTTTGGTTTGGACATTGATACATTAAATGGTAAAATGGAAACCCTTGAAAGAATAAACAAAATACTTTTCAAACCTTCATACGCAAGAGAACTAGATATGATGTACCCAGGAATTTTTAAAAAGTTTAATAGTTCCCTTTTACCCAGTGAAATTAAAAATTTCTTTAATCACTTAGTTAAAAGTGTCATAGCACAAAGAAATTCTATGCCAACAAATAGGAAAGATTTTATGGATTTAATATTGGAATTACGGCAACACCGTAAAATTAATAGCACTAAGAAAAGTGATGAAGAAGAAGAAAACACTATAGAATTAACTGATGATATTATTGCAGCTCAGGCATTTGTATTTTACGTAGCTGGATATGAAACTAGTGCTACAACGATGACATTTATGCTTTATGAATTAGCAAAGAATCCTGATGTACAGGATAAATTAATGAAGGAATTAGATGAAGTTCTTCAAAGGCATAACGGTGAAGTTACATATGAAACATTAAATGATATGAAATATATGGAAAAAGTGTTCGATGAAACATTGCGTATGTACCCTTTAGTAGAACCATTGCAAAGAAGGGCTCAAGTCGATTATACAATACCAGGCACAAAAGTAACTATTAATAAAGGGCTAATTGTACTTGTATCGCCGTTAGGTATCCACCGTGATGAAAAGTATTACCCTGATCCAGAAAAATTTGACCCCGAAAGATTTTCTCCAGAAAATGTCGGAAACCGACATCCTTGTGCTTATATGCCATTTGGCGTCGGTCCAAGAAACTGCATCGGTAAGAATTAATTATTATTTTTAAATTTAGTTTTAGTTGACATTATTATATTTGGACGCAATAATAAATTATAAAATATGTCATAAAAATATTATGTATGGTGGCGGCATGAAAGGTTCTATTCTAGGTGTCGTAAGAGGTAACTATAGGAAATGTGAAAGTCTTGTAGTCTCAGCTAAGGTCTTGGAAGAGCAGTGTTAAAAGTGCGAGACGCCTCGTACTGCACTTTTTATTTGCCTAAACACGCTAATCACTGGAACCAACGGTCCGATTTTAAAAACTCTTTGTATAATATGATAGCCAGATTCATAAGGAATATTATATCTAACATTAGGCTACACCTCTCAGCTTGGCTTAAATACAAATTTTTGTTAAGCAAGTGGGAAGATCAATCGCTCGTGAACTGCTTCATGGAGTAATGGTTATACGTAAAGACAATGTTCTACAAAAATATGGTATCTTTCTTCCATCAAAAAAAGACCGCGAATGATATCGCGGTCTTTTGCCTATTTCTTATACATAAGCTACAATAAGGTATTTTCTTAGAAAAAATATTGAAAATTAAATAGTGATTTATAAGCCTTATTATTTGCCATGACATATTAATCCTTGCGAGCAAAACTTACTTTATCGTCAAGACAATTTTATGAAGATAAACTTTGCTCTTAAGATGTCATTTGGACATTCATGTTATTTGGACGCGTAGTTTAAGAGATATTTAAAAATTAAAATAAATCAACATTCGGCTCGGTACGCGAACTGACGCGAACGACCCATAGCCACCCGTTGAGAACCGAGAGAAACCAGCGTGAACTGTTAGCGTGATGTCGTATCGCGCGGCTCAGACGCGTGATATACACGGGTGAAACCGCGGGCCACAGTTAGTTTACTATACAAATAGTAATGTTAGAAATAGCTTGGTTGTGAAATTACGGCGAACGCTTAGCCCCGGAGCTATCACAGCTCGTCTGAGTGTTTGTAGTAATCTTTATAAAAGGAAAAAATGAATGAAAATATGGAATGGTATGAATGTATATATACATTTATAAATCTGCCTCTCTTTATGACAAAACTTATGCTTGTACAGTATCTTATAGTACCTAGTTTTCGCTATGCAAAAGTGTGTTTCTCAGGTTAACACCAAAACCACAAACTTTTTAATAACTGCATCACCTTTATTATATATATATATATATATATATATATATATATATATATATATATAAGGTATTATATGTTATAGTATATTAGTATTTTATCATAAGTATCTGTTTTTGCATATATATTTATTTGTTTAGTACGTAATATCGTTGTTGTATTGCTTATTTTACATTCCCTTCTAGTTTTCACACCTATCACACAATACTACACGCTACAATTTGACTGAGAGATAACGCCTAGAGGCACCCTTTGTAATCCTTATTAGTAAATTATTTTATTATAAGCAATAAAGTGTAAATAAATATATGAATGTATTCTGAACGCTCAATATCGACACTTTGTAAGATAGTTCCCGTAATATTACTACTTAGGACTGATTCAAAATATTACAGATTTCAAACTAACCTAATACACATTACAAACAAAAAATATTATAAAACTTACAGATATTAATTTAATTTAATTAATTTTAAAATGTATGATTTGTATTATTGGGCGTGTTATTGACGTATGAACTACCTTTTTTTTTACAGGAATGCGATTTGCTAAAGTTCAGTCTCGCATGTGCATAACCAAGCTGCTTTCCAAATTTAGAATTGAAACGTCGAAGAAAACTCCCAAAGTATTGGAGTTTTCACCGAACCTCCCCATAATTGGACCGAAGGAAAAAATTTATTTAAATATTGTACCAAGAAAATAATCTATTACTTAAATAATCAAAAGTCTTATCCGTTAATGAAACATTAGTGTAAAATTTACGTGGCAAAGTCATAGCTGCAGCACGAATCGATCGGGGTAGAACCACGCTCTCACAGAAAAACGTGTAAAAACAGAAGCTAAGGTTTCGTATAGTGAGTGTAGAAAACCGAAACCTCTTTTACTGGTGATAAGGCATTCCATCTTAGTCCTCAAAGGTTTTCAGATGACAACGCTACTGTATTTTGACTTTTAATCGGAGTTGATGTAAATGTCTGGGCCACAGTATCCACTTACTATCACGTGGACTTAGTGCTAGTTTGTCTACCTTAATCTAAAAATGAAATGCTTTTAGATTACTTGGATGTAGTGTTTTTTCTACAAAAAATCTACTCGATAAAATTAAAAACTACGCAGATTTTTCATTTTTAACTTATTAAAGTATTTAATGCTGATTTAATATCCGATATCAATTACATCTACTAATCTAGCTTGCACTTGTCTCCTCATATTATTTACATCACTTAAGTACTTGAAGTACAAAATTTAAAATAAGTCAGAAATAAGTGTAAAATAACTGAACGCGTACTATTCAGGCTTACGTCAGGTGAATATGTAATTAATAGATAATGTAATCTCTGTATTCATTCATTCGTCATTCATTGCAGACTGTCAAAGTCAACTGCTGAACATATTATGCCTCCCATTACCACACAGAATATATGACATAGTTGCCACACAGTGAGTTAGCACCTGATGTTTTTATTTTCTAGTTTTTATTAAGAAGATTTTGTTGCGTTGTTAGTAGTAGATATTATTAAACAACCAACATCATGATAAATACATATATAATATTTGTACGTAAAATTGTAATGTTTTATTTTTTATTTGTAATTTTTATTGACTGCAGTCCAAAATTAATGTACTAATTACTGTAATAAAAATGTTTGTAATGTTTACTTTTCATTTTATTTAATGCAGCTAGAATTACCCGGTAGTACCCGGAAGTTGTAGCCGCAGAAGAAATAATAGTGGATATATCGTTTTAAATTTGGAAGTGTTATATTTTTTAACCAGCTTTTTTACCCGTGGCTTCGCTCGCGTGGACTTGAATTTAATCAATAATAGTATTTCGTACTAAAATTAGCAAAATTAGATCATTTGTAGAGAGTATCTGTGTCTATACAGGACGTAGGAAATGATTGAAATTTGGCAATATTATATGCTACAGAAACACATGAGTGAGTTTATCAGAATTACATTAACAAAATACGTCTAGAAACACCTTTTTTATATCGGGCTCGTCTTCCGATGTGTTTTTGTGAAGGGGAAGGGTCCGTTCCCTGGAATCAGAAATGCGTTATTTACATAATATTCATAATTAAAGTTGATACAGTTTTGACAAAATAATGTTGAATTTCACGGTCTTTATTAATATTCGCCCCGTTGAATATTGATTATACCCATAAAATACATGCCAATATGTTTTTACGTTCGAGTAGACTTCAAAATTTCATAGATGTAGTTCTATTTATGGTGAACGTGTGAGAAGAGCTAAATTCATGAACGGGAATAGAAATCTACAGAAGATGGGCAGAAGTGTCCTCCTGATCAGAGCTCAAAATAATAAAATATGCAGTTGGCAACTCGCATGCCAAGCGTGACAACTATGGCAAATATCCAACTTATTTGACAATCTGTGGGGGGAATCCAATTGATGAACGGGAGTAAATATATATTAAAAAATAAATAAATATATGAGACGAAGATAGAATGCCTCGTTTCCAGTAAAATTGGTATCCGGTTCTCTACACTCACCGTACGAAACACAGTAGCGTTGAGTTGCTATTTTGCGCTGGTATTCTGTGAGCGTGTTCCTTCCCAGATCGAGCTGATTTATTCGTGCTACAACTATGCTATCTACTAATACAGCTGCAGCATGGCTTAACCAGGTAAGTAACTAGGAACAAGCACAAGTATACACCAGTTACTCGACTCCAATCTATCAAAAGTATTTTAAAATTTTATAAAGCAAAAATTGTTTAATAAGGGATATTATACTACTAAAGCATACATGATTAATAATCACCCCTGGGAATGAGGTGATCTGTACTACGCTGTTTCCAAATGTTTTCATAGTAATTGTATAAAATAATACATTGTAAATTGAAATATTAAAAAAATCCGCCGGGTTAACAACCATTCTCGAAACAAATTTTAATAGGTATAGCAAAATATGTTTTTCATCGTATGTTAGTTGTTAGCGCCGTAAGAGGCGGCTATGGCTATAATCTAGAAAAATCTTACGGTTTCCGATAGATGGCGGTATACGATCTTGTTTACGTCAGACGTTTTTTACCCACGGGCAGCAGTGGTAAAGGTTAGAGGCATGGAGTATAGAGGTAAGGAGTACAATCTCCCATAGGAGAATAGTTGAAAATGTATCCATCCGTAAGCAGTGAATAATAGTTCAAAAACTCTCCACAACAGCGCTCGAGTAGCTACGGGGTATGATAAATCGCCGTAAAATACGTTGAGAGTGATTTTGAAAATAAAAATTTTGAATGCATTAAAATTATTATTGTAAATAGAACTATGGTGAAAGTCTGTGCAATAAATAAATTATAAAAAGTTCTTTAAAGTTTTGAATGTAGCTACAGTGGCGCCACCCTTATTTAGCGCTTTCCTACAGACACTTTTTTATACAGAGTCTGTACTCCTTACTTACACTCCATAGTTTGAGGCGTCTAATATTGCGATCGTTAAAGAGAGGCCCATGTCCAGCAGATGGAGAAAAACAAAATGTATTATTTCAAGGTTCGTAGGGTTCTTTATATATTATAGGAGCAGCACGTGTATTTTTAAGTATATGTAATTATGAACGTAGAAAATATATAGCAGCATTTTAAATACCATGACAGACAACTTTATGCTATATGATTTAAACTGAACGTGAGCTATTATTGAAATGATTTTTAAAAACAGCAATATATATAAGTAATAGTTATGATAATCACAGTGTAATCTCATAAATTATAGCTATATATACATAGGAGTTGGTAATAATGAGACGAATAAAAAACCTTCCGTTGCCAACCCACCTGCGAAGCGTGGCAACTGTGATAATATCCTCCCTGTGAGGATTATTTATGTGGGAGGCATATGTTCAGCAGTGAACTTTAATAGACTGTAATGCAATGGATGGAATTTGCTATAAGTTTACAATATTGGAAAATTCCCCAATTACCCTGTAACAAATGGGAAATAAAATTATTACCAGCTCGGTCCATGTATCCAGCATATCCTCGTTTATTCCAATGCATGCAATTTTAATCTTAACAAAGAATAGTTCCATAAAGAAAAGCGTCTTTAAAAATTCACTATACCACTAAGTTCGCTAATTTAGAGTTTTCAAATATGATCATATTTACGAGGTTTACTCTAAGCTCAAGGGGCTCTCAATTAGGCTTAGTCGAAATACTTATCATTCATTGTATAATCCGAAACCTACTGTAGCTTATTTGATCCGGAAGCATCGATGTATTCAAAAGAAAAGTTTCGGTTCGTAGACGTAAATCAATTATTCTAGCCTGGCTAATTATCTTTTTCTACGAATTTCTGATCATTAGTCGATTTTTTCGCAATGTTTTGTTGTTTAAACCTTTAAAGCTATTCGCTTCCCTAAAATATCACAAAGATTTAAAACATTGATTTAATAGCAAAAATCAAATTAATTATCATCATTAAAAGCGACCTGTGTTCTATTTTATTATTTGTAACTCGTTACATCATCATCATCATCATTACAACCCTTCACAAGTCCACTGCTGAACATAGGCCTCCTCCAATAATGCCACAAAGCACGGTCCTCAGCCACCTGCATCCATCGACTTCCTGCATATCGTACCAGGCCGTCGCTCCGTTTTTCTCCGTCGGTTATCTGTTCTTCTAGCTATATGGCCAGCCTAATGGCCACTTCAGCTTACTAATACGTTGGACTGTGTCGGTCACTCTGGTTCTATAGTGGATAACCATTTTCTTTGTTTGTTTATCACGTAGAGAAACTACGAGCATAGCATAAGGAGAAGCATAGCTCGCTGACCGACCTTGAGCGTCCTCATACGGCCAGCAGTGAAGGACCACGTCTCAGATCCATAAGTCATTAAGAAGATTTGTTGTGATTTTCCGAACGCCACCCAGCCGATTGAATCCGTCGATATAACTCTCGATCAAATTTGGACTTACCTAATGGGACTATTTGTCCCAGGTAATTATACTTCGTAAGTTAACGAACTTCGTTCTCAGTGCTCCGAACAACTAATGGCATAGGTGTGACATGGACGTTACACATGACTTTTGTTTTGTCCAAGTTCATTTTAATATCTATCCGTTGGGAGACACATCACATCACATCAGTCCACATATGCAAGACAAAGTGGCAGATTTTACTCTTTGCTCTTCTGTACAATTTACGTAGGGTATGTATATGGTCTATGATACTAAAGCTTTTTCAGAAACCGGCTTATTCGAGAGGCTGGATATCATCGAAAACAGCACATAGGCGCGGCTAAGAAGGGAAATCGATCTGTAGTTCTACAAGAGACTATTGTCGCCTTTCTTGAAACCACCGCACTTCTGCTCCACGCCCCCAGAGTAATGCCACCATGGAGGAAGAAATTAAACAGCTTCTGAAGGACTTCAAGCAATGGTTTTCCAACTGCTCTCCGCTCCCTCAACTCTACATTTCTTTTATGAATTAATGTCCCAAGAAAAATTATTTATCACGTGGTAGAGCCACGCTGCAGTAATGTGGTTATAACACGAATGCGTCTGCTGAACATAAAATGCTGCTATGTTTCGTATTGTGAATGTCGAGAACCAGAAACCATATTTACTGACATTCATCTTGGTCCTCAGAGGTAACAACTTATCTGCATTTTGATTCCTAATCGAGGATAGATGGAGGCATCTATGGGCCACAATAGTCACTTATCATCAGTTGGACAGCGGGATCATTTGTTACTCTCATGTTATAAAAAAGAGTGCCTGGGATGCTCTCATCACCTATAAGATTGTACAGTTAGCTGTTATTATTTTGGTTTTGGTTGATAACAAAGTATTTTCACAATTATAATTATTTCTTACTTTTCATATAAAATTGCTACATTAAATTTATCTGATTACCATACATAAAAGTTTAATTTTAAAAACCATCGGGACATTGTCAAGCAAGGATCCAAAAGGAGATACGATACAAAATCCAGCAGCCCATTTCGTTCTATACTTAGGATTTAGATATTTCCCATAGTTGCCTCCTCACCTTTTAAAAGATTTTATTCCCATATGAAACTATTTTCGAAAAACGCGAAACGAAATCTTTTATTATCAAAATGCTATTAGTTTTCATAGCTTACTTAGTCTAAAAACGGTTTTGACGCTCAAATTAACCGGTTAAATCCGTAAAACGTAAAGGCAGTTATTAGTGGGATAAGTTAAATCACGTTATGAGGTGTTTATACCGCATCGCTGCGTGCGAATATACTTTTCGTCAATTGTCTGCAATTATGCGACACGTTATTGCACTCGCGATCAGTGTGTCTAATGGGACTTTACGGAAAACGTAAAAGTATTAGAGAAGTTTTCGCGCAAAAAAGAGCCTGATGGAAAGGCAGTTGTTGTGTTTGGTTTACTCGTTAAGACTGCACTTGTCTCATATCAAAGGAAATAATTGATTCTTGTATATCTAGTGTTATTTATGAAGGGGAGTAAAAAGTAAATAGAATTTATTACACGATTACGTACGATGAGGGAATACAAAAATCTAAGTGTTTAATGAAGGATTGTAATAAGACTATCAAGCTAAGTGGTTTCTAGTACACCCCTTATACTCAATATAATCCAATACCGGTACTTGGACTCGACCCGGGATTCGAACCGAGGACCACATTATGATTCGCAGTCGCGCTTAAAATAGTGCATTGTTCAATAATTAATAGTATAAAACAAAGTTGTAAGTAATTCAGCATTTATAGGTACTTGAAGATTGATGAAAAATCCTTTTTAGTAGTTCTGGAAAAACATAGTGCACAGACAAACAAACGTGGTGTGGAAACTATTGTTACATGTATTGATTGATTAGTGAGTATTAATCACAGGCACCATTACAGTAATTAAAGAAATATGATTAAAGCCAAGATGTCTAAGGAATAATATGTCCATTTAAAATATTACCTACACACGCTATATGATGAAGATGATAACTAAATAAATTTTATACAAAAAAGCAGCAAGATGACGAACGTCAATGCCGTACAACAATACCCATACCCGGAAGTCATCGATCAAAAGGGGTATTAAATTAATATGTTTCGTTCCACGGTCACTTTAAACCAAATTATATGATATTATATGATTTTAGAAATAGGTTAAAAACAATTTTTAGCAGTATCTCTTTTTATTAATGAATATATACATTATACAAATAAATAATAGTACCTGGACTGACCGAGCTTTGATTGGTATTTTTTTTTATAAATCTTGTTTTTTGTATATTATATTTAGATATAAATTACATACTGATGAAATATGAATAAAATTTTTCGATCTTCTCGATCATTATTTTTCGTGTTTTAAAAAAAAGGGCTCAAAATATTAGCGGGAGTCCCGCCCGTGACCATGAGCTGTAAAGCGTTCGAAACGTCGGGTATTTAAAAAGTTAAATATACGCGATAAATTCTGTAAAAACTAGTATTATTTCAATGTGTAGTGTTCGCGTAAATATAAGAAATCATTAGGGCTCAAAATAATATTTCTCACAAAAGAAGGAACTTGAAAAAAAAAGAAATAAGATTCAGTCCGGAGACATTTGGACTCGAACCGGCGTTCTATGAATTCAGCAACGCCTGATATCCCATTTGAGCTGTTATAACGTTATTAGTAACATAAAGGGACGTAAGTTCTTAACCTTCCTCGAGCCCTATCTTCGTGAACGTGGTTCACTTAGCTTATAAGGCACTACCAACGACTTTCAATTGTTCTAGTGAATATTAGTTCTTCCAAAAGATACCTAAAAGAACTAAGTTACTAAACAAACACAACGTAAATAAGGGTCCTAATTAAGACCAGCACGCAGCTTTGTAGAATACCAGCAATTATAGGGTTGTAATCGGAGCATGAACCGTCAACTACGACATTGATGGTCAGATCAGTAAGAAAGATAGTGATCCATAGGAAGGGAGAATCGAAAGAGGCGCTTTGTGCCATACCCTTATTTTTTTATAGGATAGGGTGACAAACTAGTACACAGTCCACCTGATGGTAAGTGGTTGCTGCGGCCCATAGACATTTACATCTGTACTCGATTACAAATCAAAATGCAGATGCGTTGTCACCTGTGATGACTAAGATGGAATGCCTCGTTTCCAGTAAAAAGGGTCTCGATACTTTCGTATTCTAATGATATTGTAAAAGTTTTTCATTCCCTAAAAACATGGATAAAACGACATTTTCTAAAAATGAGTCCTAGCTAGATCGATTTATTGCCTTCGAAACCTCCTGCATACTAAATTTCATGAAAATCGTTGCAGCCGTTTCCGAGATTGCGATTATATATATATATATATATATATATATATATATATAAATATATATATATATATATATATATATATATACAATGTGTCCGGTTACCGGTGTCGGAGCTTTTAAAAGCGCAAGCTGAACGTGCAGGATCATTTATGATAGTTCAAGAGCAGGTAGAAAAACCCAAAGCCCATTGTTTGATGTTCTAAACAAGTGTACTTGGGACAATAAAAACAGTCGTCCCTCGCCACGCGTTGTGATTACACTACTTTTGCCCCTCTAAGATCGCTTGTTGTTGTTATTTTTAAAAAAATCCGTTTTGTTGAACTTTTTAAGTTTGTGGTGAAGTTTCTAGTTATTTTGATATTTTCAAAAAATGGCAGATGGTGAATACTCAAACCAGCATGTCACTGATATCCACTTTGTGTATGGATTGTGCAACGGCAACGCAAACAGAGATGTCGCAGAGTACGCCAGAATGTTTCCTAACAGGCCTACACCAAATGCTCGCACTTTTGTAAGGATACATTTGCGGATAGCTGAACTTGGGATCAGAAGACCCGCTAATGAAAGATTTCGGCTTGTGGCACCTGAGGAGGAAGAAGAGATATTACGTTTAATTACACAAGATCCCAGACTCGGTGTAAGACGAATAAGCAATATGCTTAATTTAACAAAATGGTCAGTGTGGAGAGTTTTAAAGAGGGAAAGTTTGCATCCTTACCATTTTCGGCGGCTACAAGACATTCGCGAACCTGATTATGCTATAAGAGCAGTTTTTTGTTCGTGGATCATTAGAAGAACAAGACAAGATGCAGATTTTTTAAAAAGAATTTTGTGGACTGACGAAGCCACTTTCACGAGATAGGGTTATTTATACAAATCACCGTAACGAGCATCTGTGCTTCAAAACAACCCTCATGCTGTTAGAGAAAGTACTTTCCAACATGAAATTCGAGTGAACGTTTGGGCTGGAATAAAAGACGTAATTTTAATGGGGCCGATAATTTTACCAGAAACTATGAATGGCCCAAGATTTTTAGAGTTTTTGCAAACACAGTTTTTGGAAGAATTAATGGAGCTTCCATTAACTCACAAAGCAAGGATGATTCTCCAACTTGACGGTGCATCTGCACATTTTGCAGTAAATGTGCGAAATTATTTAAATGAGCGCTATTCGCCGTGGATTGGTCGCGGTGGAAGGATCGCTTGGCCTCCGCGTTCACCGGATTTAACTCCCTTAGACTTTTTTCTATGGGGCACTATGAAGCAAAGAGTTTATGCGAACGTGCCAAACTCACGAGAAGAGTCGATTAATAAGATAATCGAAGTTGGAAATGAATTGCGACAAGATCGGGAGATGATCAGACGTGCAACTCAACATGTGGAAATAAGGGCTACAACATGTCTCCAACATCGCGGAGGTCATTTCGAACAGTTTTTATAAATAACTTTTTAGTTACGTGCATTTTGAAATGTTGTGTTTCACTCTTCTAATCAATTCACTTTGTCTGTCTGCAACCAGGGCGACAAATTTTTCAAAGGTCATATTCAAACAGTTATAATACTGATTGTTTTTTGGTTACAATTAAGGTTTTTATGTTTTTGGTTAGGATATGTTCTGATCTATTTGATTAATGTAAAAAATCATTAAGTAAGTGACTTCCTTTTTCCATTAAAGTCGAAAATGTGAAAAATAACCGTTTTTTTTTTAATTTTTTTCTTTTCTAAGTCTTTATAGGATCTAAATACAATTTTGCAGTTAAAAGTTTGCTTTTATTTTATTACGCGTATCTTTATCCATCCAATGAGACATCTTTTAAGAATATAGGACTTCTACATCGGTGAATATTGTAATATTAATGCGCGGGGTCGAGGTGGTGACACTAAAAAATTTAAATGGCTGCCATTTAAATACAGCTAGGTCTAAATGAGAATTGAGACATGATTTGTCGATGAAATTCATTATATTGTTACGCGCTTAAGTCGACGATACACTAGCGCCATCTAGTGTCAGGAACGAGAGCGAGGGGAGCTTTGCAGAAAATGACATCACAAATCTTTCAACCGACAGCGCCATCCGAAGAACTAAGTTTCTAGAAAATCTACACTCGAACACTCGTCGCTTTGCGCGCATTTACTTGAATATTCCGGATGCTTCATTCCTAATTTGTATATATAGGCGCTGCAAGATGCGATCGGAGGATTATTATTAGATTTGGCGAGACAAGCGAAGCTTCGGAGCGGAATAAAGTGAATTAGTCTGTTTAATTATTAGTGTTTTAAGTTTTAATTTGTGTAAAGTAAATTAAAGTGTTAATTTAGGTAATTTTATCGGCAATTTTTATTGTCACGAACCTCAAGCTTGTAACAATTGGTGTCAGAAGTGGGATAAAATTATGCCGATTTTACCTAAGGAGGAAACGGAGGGTGTCCGTACCAGAAGCCAACGCCAGCAGGAGACGGACCAAAGAAGATTTGGTGGTGCAACGCCGCAGACGTCGGAGGGCCAGCTGCCGGCGGCAGGCCCGTCAGTAGCTCCTACATCTGCAACACCTGATTTAGGTGCTCTGATGGCGATGCTACAGGAGCAGCTGCAGCGCGGACGAGAGGAACAGGCCCGTCTGTTGAAAGAGCAGCAGGAGGAACAGGCTCGCCGACAGGAGGAACAGGCTCGCCGACAGGAGGAACAGGCTCGCCGACAGGAGGAACAGGCTCGCCGACAGGAGGAACAGGCTCGCCGACAGGAGGAACAGGCCCGTCGTTTGGAAGAGCAGCTGCGGGGCGGACAAGAGGAACAGGTCCGTCGTTTGGAAGAGCAGATGCTCCTCATGAAGGACCTTCACGCTACCCTCTGGAAGGAGATAAAGGAGTTGAAGGATAGGGTTGCTCAGCATGACCACCGCCTGTCAGAAGCTGAAACCCAAATCGCGAAAGCTGAAACCCGAATTGAGAAAGCTGAAACCCGAATCGACCAAGTGAACAATCGGGTTGACAACGTGGTGGCTTACGTGAAGAAAACGCTGGATGACCTCAAACTGGGGGATGGAATTACAGCTCCCGTAGTAGCTGCAACACCTTCGCTACGTGGGTTCAAGGTGCCACCGTTCGACGGGACTTCTTCCTGGTCAGCCTACAAAATCCAGTTCGAGGCTGTTATGAAAGCGAACGGCTGGAATAAAAGTCAGGCCATGACTGCTCTCACACTAGGCCTGCGCGACCAGGCCTTAACAGTTCTGGAAGCTCTCGGTGAGGAAGTGAATTATGAGCAACTCCTTGAGGCATTGGAGGCGAGATATGGCGACGCTCACCTGGAACACGTCTTTCGTGCGCAACTTAAAGATCGCGTGCAGCGCATCAACGAAAACCTGCAGCAGTGGGCTCTAGAGGTGGAGAAGCTGGTGCGAAAAGCATACCGGTCTGTACCTGCGCTCATTGAAGGGAACCTGGTGCAGACATTCATTGACGGCATCTGCGACCTGGAAGTCAGAGCTGCTGTGAGGCTCGGGCACCACGAGACACTTAAGAACGCCTTGGCCCATGCACTGGAGGTGGAAGCCGTGCGGCAAGATCATCATTCCCATCGCGTCAGGGAGGTTGCAGCAGCTACAGTTCGCGACTGCAACAAAGGATACAGCCCTAGGTGCTATGGCTGTGGGGAAAAGGGCCATCTTCGCTCCAGCTGCCCTAAGCGAACTGTAGAAAGGAGAGCTGATCGATCTCGAGAGGGTAGTGCAGCTAACAGCACCACCCAGCAGCAGCAGGAATACGACTTTACTATCAGACACTGCAGCGGGAAATCTCACAGCAACGCAGATGCAAGAAGACCTTTTCCTGAAGATTGCAACCATTGTAGTAGGCAAGAGAGTAAGGAAGTGGTATCCGTGAGGATGCTCAGGACAGACCACCTCAGCAACGGGTGGAAGGACAGCCTACGACATGCACAGCAGGAAGATCCGGACATCAAGCCGATTCTGGGATGGATGAAGGCCCGTGCTACCAAGCCTAAGTGGAGGGACGTCTCAGCGATGAGTTCAACCACGAAAAGCTATTGGGCCCAATGGGACAGCTTGCTGCTTCAGGATGGAGTCCTGTGCCGTAAATGGGACAATGGTCGAGGAGACAGCTGTCGTCTGCAAATGGTTGTCCCTAAAGCTAAAGTGCCGAATGTTCTACAGCTGTGCCATAATGGTCGTTCAAGAGTCCATCTGGGAGTTAAACGAACTCTACTGAAGGTCCGAGAACAGTTTTACTGGGTCCATTATCGTGACGATGTCGAGGATTGGTGTCGTACATGTACAAGTTGTGCGGCTGTGAGGGGACCTCAGACACGGAGTAGAGGAGCATCGAAATTGTACAATGTTGGTGCACCACGGGATAGGACATCCCTTGACATTGCGGAGCCGTTACAGAAAGGCGCAAAGGGGACTCCTAAGATCGTCCATGTGGATCGCTTGGCGCGTTATTGTGGGGCCGATAATGCTCGGGACGAGCATGTCTTAGGAGGGGGCAGTGTTACTAGCGCCATCTAGTGTCAGGAACGAGAGCGAGGGGAGCTTTGCAGAAAATGACATCACAAATCTTTCAACCGACGGCGCCATCCGAAGAACTAAGTTTCTAGAAAATCTACACTCGAACACTCGTCGCTTTGCGCGCATTTACTTGAATATTCCGGATGCTTCATTGCTAATTTGTACATATAGGCGTCTGCAAGATGCGATCGGAGGATTATTATTAGATTTGGCGAGACAAGCGAAGCTTCGGAGCGGAATAAAGTGAATTAGTCTGTTTAATTATTAGTGTTTTAAGTTTTAATTTGTGTAAAGTAAATTAAAGTGTTAATTTAGGTAATTTTATCGGCAATTTTTATTGTCACGAACCTCAAGCTCGTAACAATATTTTATAGCATTAAAAGCTCCGACACCGGTTACCGGACACACTGTATATATATATATATGTATAAGAATTGCTTGTTTAAAGGTATTGGATATGTATATATGTAATATAATAAGTTGTCGTTTTCAAAAATGTTTATAATTTTATTATACAAATTGCAAAATATGCACGATACACGCATGTTTTTCATATTACATTAGCCAGAACACGAATATCAAAACAATTTTTTTTTTCACTTTTTATGATTTCGGTTAGATTTCAATAAAATCTTAGGCCGTTTACTTCAATAAGTTGGTATCATTGGCATGGATTTCAAAATTAACATTATATTCGTAAATAGCATACCCGACAACCCCGATTGCCCCATTGGTATAGTGGTCATAAGCGAGACTGCGAATCATAATGTGGTGCTGGTTCGAATCCCGGGTCGAGTCCAAGTACCGTTATTGGATTATATTGGGTTATACTAGAAACCACTTACCTTGATAGTTTTATTACTGTGCTCCATTAAACACTTAGATTTTTGTATTCCCTCATCGTACGTAAACATGGAATGAACTTTATTTACTTTTTTCAAATATTTAACAGTAATACAAGAATCAATTATTTTCTTTGATAGGAGACAAGTCCAGTCTTAACGAGTAAATCAAAAAATAATTGCCTTTCCATCAGGCTCTTTTTTTGCGCGAAAATTTCTCTAATACTTTTACGTTTTTTATAAAGTCCCATTAGGCACCCTGATCGCGAGTGAAACAACGTGTTGCACATACGAACACAGCGATGCAGCATAAACACCTCACAATGTGATTCATTCTATCCCATTTATAACCGTCTTTACGTTTTACAGAATTAACCGGTGAATTTGGGTGTCAAAACCGTTTGTGCGTAAGTAACCGGTAGCGTTTACCGTTTAGGTTACATAAAAACCGGTTTCTTGTTAACCGGTAATTGAAGGAGCGACATGTTTGCCGGTAATTAATCGAAATTAACGGCTCTTTTTAAACCGGTTCCGAACCCTGTCGGTAAGTGCTCGAAATTTGAGTTGCAAGATTCTACCCGGTACGACAGACAGTCAGACAGACAAAAAAAGTGACTTAAAAGAACATGGTAATATTATTTTTATAGTTTTGACAATCGTAGTTGATGTCCTATAACAAAGACATTTTTTTATCTACATACTTAATATGACAAAAGAATACATCATCGCCTAACCGACAGCGCTGAAGCGAATTATAAGATTTTTTTAAATATTAGCAATGCTATCGTCATTACTAATATTCCCTTTAACCACTCCACGTAAGCATAAAATGTTTGTGTTAGGAGTGGTTCACAACAGTAGTCGAATGGTGGATTCGAATCCACGACCTTTTGAGTTCGCGGTCCACACCCTGACATTAGACTACTGTCGCCTCTTTTCACTTCAACTTTCTATTATAATGTATGCACCTATTTCCTACACCTAGAAACGATTTCGCGATAATATTATCCTAAAGGGATTAAATAGGGGATGTAAGTTTGTAATAAAATCCGTTAAAAATTCTATAATGTGAGACAAACATATTCTAAGATTATTGGAAGTACTTAATCCCATTTAGGGTGTAAAATAGTACAGAGGGCGAATACTGTATAGATATTAGCTTATTTTTTAGACAAAGCTATGATCAGATATATTAGATGAGGCACTTTTATATGAAAAGTAAGAAATAATAATTGTTAAATGAATTTACTAACAACAGCTAACTGTAAAGCACCGCCCAAATTTCGACGGAGTCAAAGGTTTTCTCATAGTTCACATACGCCAGGCAAAGTGGCAGATTGTACTCTTCGGTCTTTTGTACAATTTGCCGAACGGTATGTACAACACGTACGAATTAACTTGAGACTCCGCTGGAATGCGACCCCCTTCCCGACTCCCCGCACCGCGTCCCGCGCTGGCAGTGCGCGCTCAGTACCGATAGCATTTTTGTTACGGATACGCGTCTCGACTCTAGTTCGATATTTTTAATAATTGTTGTTTGGTTTGGACTTTTGTTAAAGTGTATAATAAATAAATTAATAATATTATAAATGAGAAAGTGTGTATGTTTATTTATTTGTCCTTCCTTGACGCGTTAACTAAAAATAATATTATATATATTATAAAAAAATAAATATATAAAATATATAAAAATGGCAACAGTATATCACTTATTACTTCACCCCTTGCCAGAACATTTAATTTTGTTTTTATTAATAATCTCATGCAAATCTCAAAAATTTCAAATAAAAAAATATTACGACGCATTATTTTGCACACCGTACATTGACAATTACGTCATCGGCCCAGGTCTCAAGTTAATTCGTACGAGTTATATGTGGTCTATGGTAGTAAAGCCTTTTCGGAAATCAGCTTGTTCGGGAGACTGGAAGTCGTCGAGTCTGCGTGCGAGACGTAATTCGTAATTTTAATAGAAAATATTAAAGATAATAAAACTGTCAATATAAATATTATGTAAGGTCAAATTAAACTAGACATCGAAACTTAATTTTAAAGTGGAGATAACGCATAATTAATTCAAACAAAATTATAAATTCAAAGAGGTTTAGATTTTAAACCGGTTTCCGAGCCCTGCTTCCTGATGAGCTTCATGAAATTTTGAATATAGCCCAGAATCAGATGACAGGAATATGAAAAAAAGACTTGGTATATTATTTTTCACTCGTTTATTATACCACTTGTCTAAATCACTTACTTTAGTACTCTTTAGAATTTTTAACGTAGTTGTTTTATAATAATTACGTTCTGAGAACCTTTTTTATCAGAATTAATCCTGATATGATGACTACGTTCTGACAAAAAAGATTGTGTTTTACTTGCTTGTAGAGGTAAGGTAAAAAAGTTGTATATGCATACTCATTGGTTTTAATAACGGACACAAATTGTTGTATATAACCAGTCTCATGCAGTTGTTTACATCACTTAATATAGTGATGAGACGGTTTTAAGTAGTTAGTATGGAACTAATACAGGTTTCAATTTTGTTAATATTATCAGTTTATTTTATATATTACTATTTTACAAGAACTTTTAATTACTGGAAAAACCGCAATGTAGTCGGCCCAGCACCAGTAGCCTTTTTCGGTAATTTAAGGTTATCAACACTGAGAAGACTCAATATCGGCGTAGTTTTTAAAGAAATTTACAATAGTTACCCCACCGAAAAAGTAGTTGGCGTTTATAGAATGACAACACCTTCTTTGCTTTTGCGTGATTTAGATGTTATCAAACGTGTGATGATTAAAGACTTTGATTGTTTTTCTGATCGCGGCATTTCTTTTAGTGAAGATGGCTTAGGAGCCAATTTATTTCACGCCGATAGCTGCATGTGGTACATGCTTAGAAATCGATTTACACCTCTTTTTACATCTGGGAAACTGAAGAACATGATTTACTTAATGAATGAGAGAGGGGATAAATTCGTCGATTACATTAGTTATTTGGACAAACATGAACAAGAAATCCATACACTCGTGCAGAAATATACAATAGCGACGATCTCTGCTTGTGCGTTTGGTTTGGACATTGATACATTAAATGATAAAATGGAAACCCTGAGAAGAATAAACAAAATGGTTTTCACAACTACCTTCGCAAATGAACTAGATATGATGTATCCAGGAATTTTAAAAAAAATTAACAGTTCCATTTTCCCCATTGAAATCAAACATTTCTTTGATCACTTAGTTAAAAGTGTCATAGCACAAAGAAATTCTATGCCAACAAATAGGAAAGATTTTATGGATTTAATATTGGAATTACGGCAACACCGTAAAATTAATAGCACGAAGAAAAGTGATGAAGAACAAGAAAACACTATAGAATTAACTGATGATATCATTGCAGCTCAGGCATTTGTATTTTACGTAGCTGGATATGAAACTAGTGCTACAACGATGACATTTATGCTTTATGAATTAGCAAAGAATCCTGACGTGCAGGAAAAGTTAATTAAGGAATTAGATGAAGTTCTTCAAAGGCATAATGGTGAAGTTACATATGAAACATTAAATGATATGAAATATATGGAAAAAGTGTTCGATGAAACATTGCGTATGTACCCTTTAGTAGAACCATTGCAAAGAAGAGCTCAGGTTGATTACACAATACCAGGTACAAAAGTCACTATTAATAAAGGCCAAATTGTACTTGTATCGCCGTTAGGTATCCACCATGATGAAAAGTATTACCCTGATCCAGAAAAATTTGACCCCGAAAGATTTTCTCCAGAAAATGTCGGAAACCGACATCCTTGTGCTTATATGCCATTTGGCGTCGGTCCTAGAAACTGCATCGGTAAGGACTAAAAATTATTTTTAAATTTAGTTTTAGTTTGACATTATTATATTTGCACGCAATTGATCATTATCAGTAATAAGACAGCGTAACTAAGCAATTACATTTCATCATTCATCATCAAGATAAACTTTGCTCTTTAAGGCATATTATTTGGACGCATCATTATTCATCATCATTACATGTAGGTTATGTCGGTCACTCTGATTCTACTGCGAATATCCTCTTTTCTAAGTTTATCACGCAGAGAAACCCCGAGCATAGCCATCTCCAAAACTCGCTGAGCGACCTTGAGCATCCTCACATGGCCAGCAGTGAAGGACCACGTCTCAGATCCATAACTCATCACTGGAAACACGCACTGGTTGTAAAATCTAGTTTTCAGATTTTGAGGTATAACTGACGAGAAGATGTGTATTAATTTCCCTAACGCTGCCCAGCCGAGTTGAATCCGTCGATTGACCTCTCGGTCGAAGTTGGACTTACTTAGTCGGACTATTTGTCCCAGGTAAACTTACTCGTCAACCACTTCGAGCTTAGTGCTCCCAACTACCGGCATAGGTGTGACATGAACATTAAACATGATCTTTGTTTTGTCCATGTTCATCTTAAGACCTATATCCGTTGGAAAACACTATCGAGGTCATTGAGCATAGTACCTAGATCCTCCTGCGATTCTGCCATAAGCACTATATCGTCGGCAAATCGAAAGTGGGCGATGTAATCGCCATTGATGTTAATGCCGTATCCTTTTCAGGCCAGTAGCTTGAAAACGTCTTGTTTGGACGCATAGTTTGAGATATATTGAAAATTTTGAATTATTTAACGGTTCCGTACACGAACTGACGCGAACAACGTCTAGCCGCTCGATGAGAACCGAGAGAAACCAGCAGTGAACGCCTATAAGCACTATAAGCGAGGTGTCACGTCTCGCGGACAGACGCGTGATATAGGTACGCGGGTGAAACCGCGGAGCACAGCTAGTTAACTATACAAATCTAATATTCTAATATTCTCGTAATCTAAGTATTCCTCAACATTTCACGAAATTTGTAGGCAAATCCTTTTTCGTCCAGGCTGTACTCCTCTGCTCTGGAACTTCGTGCCTGAAGACGTCAGAAATGTACCTAAAAGTACCTGAAAATCTTTAAAAGATTGGTTTGTGATTACTTTTGAGATTTAATATGCTTACTTTTACTGTAGGGTTCATCATCATCATTACAGCCCTTCAGGATTGTGCATACACAGGTCTTATATTTTTCTATAAATGCGGTTTATATGTATGTATGTCTATTAACAGGTTATCATTTTTTATATAATATAGTGTTTTATGTGTTATAGCCAACTAGCTGATACCTGCTCGATTCGCTGGGCGCACGATATAACGTATTAATAAAAAATTAGATTTTTTTTTCCTAATATCCGTTCTTTGTGAGCGAAATGAGTAACTGTGCTATATTCCAAATCAATCAGATGTATAGTTATCGTGATGAGTCAGTCAGTCAATGGTATTTCGCTTATTAGGTATACCAGTTTTTCAACTTTTTAATTATTTCTGGCGTTATAGCCTCAATCGGCCGTCCAGGTCGGGGATTATCTTCAATGGAGTTCCTCCCATGTTTGAAAAGGGCGTGCCATTTATAAATCATGGTTTTTCCCTGGAGCGGAGTCCCCATAAACAGCTGACATCTCTTGAAAAATGGTTTGCGGTGTCTTTATTTGTTTGGTGAGAGTGACGGCGCGATATTCAATTTTCTCCATAGTGCCTAGTTTCTTCCAATTGACTTGTTTACTCGTTGATAACTCAATAGCTAATGACCCGTTTGGGGTGAAACTTGGTATATATACTAACAATGAGTCACTCAACTAGCGCCGATCCGGATGAGTAAACTCACCCTCGATAACGCCACCATTCCGATAACTTTTTGACCTCCCCTCGTATATCTATAGATTAGTATTTTCTCATAGGTATCTGTTTTTGCATATATTTATTGGTTTAGTACATAATATCGTTGTTGTATTGCTTATTTTACTCTTCTTTTTAGTTTTGACACCTATCACATAATACCACATGCCCCGGGTTGACTGAGAGATAACGCTTAGAGGCACCTTTTGTAACCCTTATTAATAAGGTGTTATATACAATAAAGTGTAAATAAGTAAATGAATGTGTTCCGAACGCTCAATATCGATACTTTGTAAAATAGTTCAAAATATTGTTAAAATATGAAATTAATTCTCTATGGTCTGCCCATTTCAGACGGACATAAACAATATTACTAGAACTGATTCAAAATATTACAGATTTCAAACTAACATTACACATTACAAACAAAAAATATTATAAAATTTACAGATATTAATTTAATTTAATTAAATTTAAAATGTATTTTTGTATTATTGGACGTGTTATTGACGTATGAACTACCTTTTTTTTTTACAGGAATGCGATTTGCTAAAGTTCAGTCTCGCATGTGCATAACCAAGCTGCTTTCCAAATTTAGAATTGAAACATCGAAGAGAACTCCCAAAGTAATTGAGTTTTCACCGAATCGTCCCATTATTGGACCGAAGGAAGATATTTATTTAAATATTGTACCAAGAAAATAATTCACTATTTAAATAATCAAAATTCTCATTAGTTAATGAAAAATTGGTGTCAAATTTACGTGGTAAAGTCATGGCTGCTGCACGAATGGGTCGGCTCGATCGGAGTAGGACCACTCTCCCGCAGAAAACCAACGTGCAACAACAGAATAACTCTAAGGTTTCGTATATGATTCAGATTACAACGCTACTACCGTATATTGATTTTCAATCGGAGATAGATGTAGATGTCTGGGCCACAGTATCCACTTACTATCACGTGGACTGTGAGCTCGTTTGTCATCCTTAATCTAAAAATGAAATGCTTTTAGATTAATCAGATGTAGTGTTTTTCCAAAAAACCTACAAATATCTACTCTATAATATTAAAAACTACGCAGATTTATCATTTTTAACTTATTTACCTAAAGTATTTGATGCTGATTTAATATCCGATATTAATTACATCCAGCTTGCACTTTCCTCCTCATATTATTTACGTAACTTAGGTACTAGAAGAATAAAATTTAAAATAAGTCAGAATTAAGTGTAAAATAACTGAACGCATGCTATTTAGGCTTACATCAGGTGATTATATAATTAAGTGATAAGGTAACCTCTGGATTAATTTATTCATCGTTCATTGCAGGCTATCAAAGTCAACTGCTGAACATATTCCTCCCATTGCCTCATAAAATATATGCCATAGTTGCCACGTCGCGCCACGATGTTAGCAACTGAAGTTTTTTTTAATTTTTAAGTTTTTATCAAGAAGACGCTGCTGCGTTATTACTTTTGGATATTCTTAAACAAGCAACATTGTAAATACATATAAAATCTCTGTATGTAAAATTGTAATGTTTTAGTTTTATTTGTAATTAGTATTGATTGTATTCCAAAATAAATGTACTTATTACTGTAATAAAAATATTTGTGATGTTTACTTTTCATTTTACCTAATACAGCTAATATTACCTGGTATTATCCGTTAGTTGTAGCCGCAGAAGAAATAATAGTGGATATATCGTTTTAAAAACGCGTGGGCTCGAACTTAGAAACATCAATAATAGTATATCGTACTACAATTAGCAAAACTGGATCATTTGTAAATACATGTCGGAATTTGCGTCTATATTGGACGTAGGAAATGATTGAAATTTGGCAATATTATATGCTACAGAAACACATGAGTGAGTTTATCAGAATTACATTAATAATATATGTCTAGAAACACCTTTTTTATATCGGGCACGTCTTCCGATGTGTTTTTGTGAAAGGGAAGGGTCTATTCCCTGGAATCAAAAATGTTAATATAGTTTTGACAAAATAATGTTGAGTTTCATGGTCTTTATTAATTTCGCCCTGTTGAATTTGGATTATAACCATAAAATATATGCCACTATGCTTTTCGTTTGAGTAGACTTCACTTAGATGTAGTTCTATTCAAGGTAAACGTGTGAGAAGAACTAAATTCATGAACGGGAGTAGAAATCTAGAGCAACATGTATAGATAACATCTTTACAAATGTTAAGCCGTTCAATAAATGTATTATTCAAAAATTAAGCTCTGATCACTGTGGGCAATTAGTTTCGTTACTTTATGTTCACAAAAATCAAGTAAATAAAAAAATAGTTTTGTTCCAGTAAATGCACGTCGCTTGGAGAAGTTTAGAAGTAACAAAGTAAAAAAAATTCCATCACTTTCATACCAAAATAATCCAGATTTTTTGTATGGAACATTATTTAAGTTTATTTGCAATGAATTTAATAATACTTTTACTTCTAAAACATTCTCCTTGAACAATCGCAAGGCATTTAATGAGTGGGCGACAGTAGGAGTCCATAAGGGTAGACAAAGGTTACATGAACTTTACAATGAAAGGTCATATAATCCTAGCGTCGACGTTAGGGAATATGTAAAAAAATATTCAAAAATATTTAAAGGAGTGTGCTCCAAAGACAAGTCATTGTATTTGAGCAACAAAATAAAGACGGCTTGTAATAAAATTAAAATGACATGGAGTATAATTAATAGTGAAACTGGTAAGGTTAACTCTCGCAATTCGAACTACCAGTTAAGTTTTAACAATAAATTAACTGAATCAGATCAGGACGTTGCAATGGTTTTCGAGAAATATTTTACTGATATTCCTATCTTAACCACTAAGTCACTGAATTATTCTCCAGCCGTCGCCGAATCATTACTTAAACAAAATGTAAATGCGTATACAAAGAATTTTACATTTCATAAAGTGTCATCATTGGATATTCTCAAATATTTTAAGACGATTGATATTAAGAATACCGCCGATCTGTGGGGGATTTCCATTATAGTTATTGCGTCTATAATAGATGCAATCGCACCTCAACTATCTATTTAAATCTGGCAGTACATTGGACCCCGCTAATTTTAGACCTATTTTTGTACTACCAACAATTAGTAAAATTTTTGAAAAAAATTATTCTTGATCAAATGTTAAATTTTTTAATGTAAATAATTTACTTCATAAAAATCAATTCGGTTTCACAAGGGGTCGCTCGACAACTGATGCTGGTGTTGAGCTTATTAAATATATCTTTAATGCATGGGAGAATTCACAGGATGCTTTGGGTATATTCTGTGACCTATCCAAGGCCTTCGATTGTGTTCAACATGAAACATTAATCAGGAAACTTCAACACTACGGTATAAGAAGTGATGCTTTTAAATTAATTATTTCATATTTTAGTGACAGAACGCAAAAACTTGTCATTAATAGTATGAGTTCTTCCGGGTCGACTATACAAATGAGCGTGCCTCAAGGCTCAATTCTCGGCCCCTTTCTGTTTCTTGTATATATTAATGACTTACCTTACATAGTAGGGGATAACCATGATATAGTATTATTTGCTGATGATACTTCATTAATTTTTAAATTAAAACGACAGTTATTAAATTACGACGAAGTAAATAATGCTATAGCTAAGTTTGTCAATTGATTTAATGTTAATAATTTGCATTTAAATGGTACTAAAACTAAATGTATGAAATTCGTAACTTCTGATGTCAAACATGTTAATACGAATGTAATTTTAAATAGGAAAGAACTGAGTCTTTTTGATACCACCATTTTTCTTGGAATCACACTAGACGCAAAGCTTCAATGGGTCCCCTATATTTCAAAACTAGCTAGCAGACTTAGTTCTGCAGCATATGCTGTAAAAAGATTAGAACTCTTACCAGTGTTGAAACAGCTAGAATAGTTTACTTTAGTTATTGCCATAGCATTATGTCGTATGGAATTTTACTATGGGGACACGCCACTGACACTGAAATTATATTTATTTTACAGAAGAGGGCCATTAGAGCAATATATAATTTAAAACCAAAAGAGTCACTGGGACAAAAATTTAAGGAAATTAATATATTAACTCTAGTTTCTCAATACATTTATGAAAATGTAATGTACGTACACAAGAATAAACGTAGTTTTGCAAAAATAAGCTATATTCATTCTGTAAATACTAGGAACAGACACAAGCTAGTAGTACCAGTTACTCGACTCCACCGAGTCAGTAATTTATTCTTGGGGCGATGTATACGCTTTTACAACAAAATCACAGAAAATATGCAAAATTTGTCATACGCAAAGTTCAAAAATTTTATTAAACTAAGTTTGTATAAAAAGGGTTATTATAATATTAAAGAATTTATGGATGATAATAACCCCTGTAAAGGGTGATCGCTACCAAGCTATTTCTAATTTGTCTTGTGTTGCTAATTGTAAACATGATTGTAAGCTATTATTTGGAAAAAATAGTCCCGCTGGGTTTCTTGCTGGTTCTTCCCAGGACAGAGGTTTTTTTGCGAACCAGTGGTAAATGAAAAAATTACTTTCAATAAGTATTGTTTATAATCTACATTGAATAAAAAAAGTTTCTGTTTTTGTTTCTGTTTCTGATAGCCCTATTAGAAGTTAAAAAGTATCAGCGTAGATACATCTCACTACTGGGCAATGTCTGCGGCGAGTTTTAGGACAAAATGGAATTGATTGAGTTGACTCCAACGCGAGATGACTGACTTCACATACATATACACCTAAGAATAATTTCCGAAATATTTTTTTTACTTCTCAGATATGCAGGTTTCCTTGCGATGATTTTCTGCAAAACCGAGAACGTGGTAATCCGAAACTCGAAATTGCAATCAAAATACAAGTTGAGTCGGCGCGGATCGAATTTGGGTTGCTTACGTACTTACTATGAAATTTATGTTTGGATCGGTTTGATTACCGGCATAGACAAATGACTTTCAAGGTTCTATCAACGCAGTTCCACTCATAGTTAAAACAAAAATAAACCAGTGTTTAAAATTTGCTTTCTTTGATATTTTTCTGCAGTACTTTTTCGCAAGAGCCTGCTTATATACTCATGTGAGTTATGATCCGGGACTGTCACATAATTTTTAATAGTTATGTCTGAAAATATGAAAGCTATCTTATTATATGACATATAAATGCAAATCTCATTAAAAGTAATAAAAAGGTCTGCGTCAACTGGCCACCGGTATAGATCAAAGAGAATATAATCACTACGCTTAGTCAAAATATTTTTAGTCTGACAATTTTTGATGCTGCAACAATAAGTATTTAATAGTACTATGTTTAATTTGACCAGATATGTACTTATTATTAGTTTATTTAGCATTAAGTAGATAGTGCTCATATTAGATTAAAACTACGAAGACCAAAACCGTACCCCCAAGTACTCAGTCACAATAACGAATAGATTATTGTGCACAATAAGTTGAGGCGTGACTGGAGAGGCTCAAACGCATAACAAAGCCGCGAACATTTATATAATACATAAATTTGGCATAAAGTGATGTATAATCTATAAAAAATTTGCTTCTGTTAAATATACGCAATCAGCGCTGCTAGCGGTGCATAATGAAATTATTTTAGCAATGTCGTGTTTAGTTGTTAATATCGCCAAACAATATCTATTCACTAATTTGGTCAAGCTATATCATGACTCATCAACAAAAAACTGTTAAATTTTATGAATTACCGCCATTTCACCCAATAATCGACTACTAATTCATGGTATTATAAATTCTAAGATCTGACCAATACATATATAAAAAATCTCCTTATGTTTAACTATAAAGATAATAAGAATATTGTAATAATTGTAATTTTTATCAGTTTATTTTAGATAATAAAACTAATTCCTACTAAAACTATCTATAGATTAGAAAATTAATTTAATTTAATTTTTATTTTAATTAATTTTAATTTTATGATTTTCGATAGATGTCACTACTATCTTTTTAAGTAGAAATTAGTGATAATAATATTTATTTATATCTTTATTGTGACCGTGGTAGGAAAAGCGGAGATCTCCCGCCGGGCAAGGTGTTCTGTCTGTATGATAGTTCGGAGCTATTCGATATATACTGTTTTTTCTTTTTGCTTCGGAACTTTGATAGCGCCATTTAGACGACAGCGCCGCCACACACCCAAAGAGTAGTAAAAGTATACGAGATTGCTGGAAAGTTCACGGCTTATTTGTCTGGTTTCAGACCGTTCTTTTTTTTCCTTTGTTAGACTATTTATTTTAAATGTTTAGCTAACTAGCTGCAATAAAACTGTGCAGCATAGAAATATTTTTAATTAAGAAATTATATCTGCCCTTAAAAATGCTATTATTATAACAATTTAATTATAAATGAGTGAGTATTTGGACTTATATTTATGGTATCTATAGTAATTTTAGTTAAAAAAAAAGTTAAACTCACTGCCTATATACGTACCGCTGCTGGGCCTGCACATATTTTTGAGAGGGTTTTAGGGCATAGAAATTTCCGCCACGCTGCCTCAATACGTGTTGGCGAACTTCACATGTCACAGTATATGATTCATACATAAACGTAAACAGACTATTACGCCTGTCACACAAAGGGGTAGGCAAAGGAACTTACATTAGGCACGATTCTGGTGCGCTTTTTATTTTTGCACTCTCATAGTCACGACCGTACAGAAATCAGCCGAAGTATCAGCGGATTTACGTGCAATCTGAGGCACATGGATAAAACACCGTCAACTTCTTGACACCTATATGGTTTTATCGCACCCTCGGTATTCAAACTCGGGACAACATGATCGGCTTCGAGCTTTGTAATCTGCGGTGATTCGAGAAGAAGGCAAGTAATCTGCTAGAGTGCCGTGAAGCAGAGGCGAGCAGTATGGCTCAGAGCCGTGCCGAACTCTGTAGCGCAGAGTAGCTTGAAGGAACAGCAAGCATTATTATTCCAGTGCTGCGATGAACTTTGTAAAGCTAGATGGCTTGCAGGATGTCGAAACTGCAGTCGATATCTGCTGGGGAGCGAATAAGTGGGGTACTAGACGACGAAGCTTGAAGTTCAAGTTTCCGAAGGTTGTTGGTTACGTGATCACATCACATCGGTTGGTTACCACTGTGTTTAGTTTGGAGTGTGACGACAGCGCCGCCACGGGTGGCCTGTAGCATACTAAATTAGCGAACAGCAAGTAAAAGCAAGTCTAAAGCTGGTTTATTTACCACTTATCATTATGGCCTTTCTGATTGCCTTTACACCAGCACCGTGTACACCACTATGAATATTCACTACCCCGTCCAGTGGGCGTCATAAAAGGAGTAAAGAGAAAACCATGAGATAGGCAGTAGTGTCTTCGTAATATCTACTAGGAAATAAAAAATTGCGGTTGCCAACCGTGACAACTATGTCAAGTATGCCTGTAGGAAGCAATCTATAGGGAGGCTTATGTTCAGCAGTATACTTTGAAGGGTGTATGAAAAAAGTAACCTTCAGGTCATACATTCGAATTTGTAATGTTGCGCTGTATTTGAGTAAAACAGTTTATTATAGCTAGCTACGCTGAATTTCAAATTAGGCAGGCACGAGACACAAAATTTTTTTCTGAGAGTCATATTTATTTTTAAGGCTGGCGCTACACTACCGGAAAACGTCAATGCCCATAAGCGCAACAATTATTGCTTTATTGCTTTAAATTTAACGCAATAAAGTGAGTGGCTATACTTGAACGATCCACGTCATTTCAATTTCAATGCCATTGAACGGCGTTAAATTTGACTTTAATGTTCCTTGAAGACTTTTTATATTTGTTTAAATGGGTTCTATAAAAACCCATTAGGCTTTCCTTCTTCTTTTTAATTTCTTCGATAGTAGTTGAAAAGGTAATAATTGCATACAAATTTTCATTATTAAACTCCATAATAGACCCGTTGCGCTCACCGTGCGTTAATCTCTTTGATGTACCGCCACTCGAGTTATCGCCAAACTAACGGCAAACGGCATTGTTAAAGCCGTTGTCAAATTGACGCGCTAAGTCGTGGCCACACCTACATTCAACATCGATCGACGTGATAGTTAACGGCATTTTTCGTTAGTGTGACCCCAGCATAAAGTGCTTAACGTTAAGGGTATTCTAACGAATTATTAGAACGGTCCTTTTTATTCCCCACCCAACCATGAGTTTATGTACCCACGTACAAGCCAACATAGTGATCAACGTATGAGGAAATATGATTCACTTCCAATATCGATCAAGATAATTAGTATAGTGTTTGTGCATAAATAATGACTACGAGCCCAAGCAAAGTTCATACCTATCTATGATTTGCTACTCTGTTAATATCATAATCAAAATTTACACAAGCAAAATATTAATCAAATTAAATGTTATGTAATATGTATTACGTACGAGTAGAACTACAATAAAATTACAAAGTTTATCCTTTATATTTCCATTGTAGGGCACAGGCAACTCTCATCACAAAGTATTTTAGAATAGGAACGAGCCCGCCACGCTTTACTGACGCGTGATTGCAGATTTTCATGTCCTCAAAATGTTACTGTTTTCATTAAAGTTCAAGTTTCCCCACGAAAATTTTCCGCCATTGAACATATAGGAAATCAGTACTTGAAAATGAGACCACCAAGTTCAGAGGTGAATACAATTAGCTCATCTCAAGTGCCACGTAGTTTAGAACGAGGGCTCTGAGCTATCATGGTTCCCAGATTTAAATAAAAATTTCCATCTTTAAAAATCAGGGTTATCTCTTACAAAATATAGCACAAGGCGAAGTGGGTGCTTTACAGTGAACATCTTATAGTGTATGTTACGTAGAAAAGTTCTTATTTCACAGTATTAGCTTCTATTCTTGAACAAAAGATGTCATTTGTTAAATGACATGAAACGAGCTTGTTTAAAGTAAACATAGTGCAACATAGTTCTTAAAATTATAATTACTCGTAAAAAGTCTAATGACGTAAAAAACTTTAAGAACAAAGTAATTTTAGAATTTAATTTACAGAAGAAATAATTTATTATTAAGTACTAAAATGATTTCCGCACAATAGCTTCAGAAGTTTTATATATTTTATAGTAAATATATAAAACTTCTGAAGCTTTAATTTAGATTAAAGAATAAAATTCAGAGTCTTCAGAAGTCGGAGCTATTATGTGACAATGATTTTATTCTTTTAAATTGTTGAAGTTGGCATTTACTTTTTATATCAAAAATCAAATTATTGACCCTCTTGGGGTATAATATAAAATATCAAAAGCTCGAATGACATTTAAATAGTTACGTTTAAACTTCATCCTCCATTTTTACGCCCTTAGGCGTACATTACACGCTTATGCAGGCGTCAATCACTGCATTACACGGTAGGTTATTAGTCAATCACCACCGTGATTGTTGTAAAACTGACAGCAAAACCTACTGTGTAATGGGCACCTTAGGCAGTACCTTAGGCAGTATAGCACCAGTATTATTATATACCTATGTATTATATTGTGTAATGCACACTTTAAAAAAATTGTCGGTGGAAAAGGTTTGAGAGAAAGCTTAGTCTGTTTTGATAATTATTTAATTAACTCTAGTCTTTTAAAAAAGCACTATCCTATTTCATGTCCCGGCGCCATCAAGACAAGGAAATCGTTAAGTATGACACGTATATTTTTTAATCTGTTAAATGAAGCTGACTACAAACAAAAGTAATTAACATTATAAAATAAAAATTTTGGTGCATAGAACTCATTGAACTATAAGTATTTCCTGCAGTACTTATTATTTCGATGACAGAACTACAAAGAGAAAAATATTACAGTCTTAAAAATTCTCTTTTGCAGACATAAACAATAATCATACACTGTAAATAAAACAAAGGTAGTTTTATTAAAAATAGTGATGTACATTCTGTATATAGTGCTTCGTATTGTCGTCTGCAGGGACTACTTGGGTCCTGCAGGTTTCGGGCCTCGGGGTATGCCCCCATTGCCCGGATCTTCCTCATGGCCCACGACTATGGGCCAGTCCTGGGAGCCTTTTCTAGGCATGGTGATCAAGTGGAATAAATCCGCAGTCATAGAAAAATTTTTTCTCGTAGTCGGTTAACTACGGGAAAAAAGGAGGTTGTCCGGTAAAAAGTCAGGGTTGGCCTATCAGCGGCATTGTGGGTTCTTACTCGACTCTCTAATCGATATATAGAGGAGTTCTCTTGGAAAAGGTCGCCCGTCCGGGAGCCGTGTGTGCAACGGCGCGAAGCCGTTGGCCTACATGTGGCCCGTTGTCGGCGCGGTCGAACATGCCGCGCGTCAGCCGGGCCACGAAGTCGGTGATGGTCCCGATTTTCAGATCGGCCGCTATGACGTCGTTCCGGACGTAGCGACCTGCTTCGACGATCGTCCTTAATGACAGGTTCTGCTGGGCCTACATTCGCCGCCTTAGAGGGTCGCTCAGAAGCGCGTACCAGGCCGGAGCAGCGTAGGTGATAATGGTCCGTATATACATCTTGTCTATCCAGAGCTTAGTCTTGGTTGGCAGCTTGGATGCCAGGACTGGCAAGAGCGTCGCCCGCGCACATCTGGCTCTACGGACGACGAAGTCGACGTGCGCGGTCATGCGCAGCGTCCTGTCAATCCGGCACCCAAGGTAGGTCACGGTCTTTTCGTACACGATCTTCTGGTCATTGAGGATCAGCGGAGGTGGTAGTTTTCTGAGACGGCGAGTGAGCAGAACGGTCGTCTTACCATCGTTGACGACCATCTTCCACTCGTCCAGCCATGGTGGCAACAGGTCCAGCAGACGCTGTATCCTGGCAGTGGCTATATGGGCTCTTCTGGACGAGGTGAAATAGGCGCTATCGTCCGCATATAGCGCCAGCTATCTTCTACGTCACCTCCCACTCTTGCAGCCTGCCTGCCAGTGTTGGGATAACATAACATAACATAAACACTCACGCCTGTCACCCAGAGGGGTAGGCAGAGACTACGGACTTCCATTTGGCACGATCCTGACATACCTCTTTCGCCTCCTTTACATCCATATATATACGCATACATGCTCGTCGGTTAAGGGTACTTCTAACGTGGCCCCTTTTCAAAATATCGCGAATTTGGTCGATAAACTTTTTTCTAGGGCATCCCTTCCCGACTCGGCCGTTCACATCTGCCATATAAATTTGCTTTGTCACTCTTTCCTCATTCATTCTTTCTACATGACCAAACAGTGTTGGGATGTCGTTAGTATAAGCCGCGTACAGGACTGGAGACAAACAGCTGCCCTGTGGAACGCCGGCTCTGATGGATCTTGTTGCGGACTCGGCATCCTCTACGCAGACGTAGAACTTCCTGTCTTCCAGGAAAGACGCCACTAGCCGCAACATAGCAAGAGGGACACTGGTCTGTTAATGGTTTGTAAAGCAATCCTGAGTGCCACACCCTGTCGAACGCCTTCTCAATGTCGAGAAAGACGCTCAAAGATATGCGGCCACGGTTGTACTCTGCCGCAAGCAGGTGCAGCACTCTAGTCAACTGTGTGACTGTAGAGTGACCCCTCCTGAATCCGTGCTGCTCCGCCTGAAGTTGGATGCACGGACGGAGACGTCTTAGTAGCAATCTTTCTAGCAGTTTAGCTATGTGCGGTAATAGGGTGATCGGTCTGTAGCTGGCAGCTCTACGCCTGTCCTTCCCGGGTTTCGTCAAGACGATGACTCTGCCTTTCTTCCAGTCCTCCGGGGAGTGGGATGTCCGCAATATCCCATTGTAGAGTCGACCAAGCTCTACTAGGACTCTATTGGGCAGCTGTCGGAGTGCAGCGTTGGTAATCCCATCGTGCCCCGGCGCCTTCCTCGGTTGCAGGCGGGTTACTGTGTGTGCTTATAGGATGGTGGACTGGAGGTCTCTTCTGCAGATGTTGACAATAGAGCCTCCAGTCGACACGTGTCTTGAATGCTCTGGGCGGCGTAGTCACCGCCTTTAGGCCAAGGGTGAGAGCACGATGTCCAATACATCCGGACGTTTCCGTGGATCTGTCGGAACGTGTGTTGGTTCTTCGGGACCTAAGACGTCGTAGTTATGTCTCTCTGCGTCTTCATAAAGTTCATGACCCGGCGGGTTGATCACTCTGGATCCCCACGCCGGGTGTTTGGCGTTTAGGTCCCCGATGATGGTCGGTGTTTCGCCTTCCATTATCGTCCGGACGTCTGAGGAGCAGAATGGAGTCCCTGGCGGGCGATATGCTGCGTAGATCCTTAGTTCCTCGCCAGCCGCCTCCATTTTTATACCGATAGAGCGCATTGTCTGGTATGCAGGTAAATCCAGCTCTTGGTGGACGATGTCCCTCCTCACTAGGACCGCCGTCCCTCTATAGGCGGCCCCTTGAGAAGTGACCTCATCCCTTCTGTATAGATGGTAGTTTGGCAGCTTTATATGTGTCTTGGGGTTTAGCTTTGTCTCTCCCAGCAAGATGACATGTAAGTCCTGATGTTGGGCGACTGTGCGGAGTTCATGCAGCTTTTGCTGTATTCCGTCCGGGTTCCTATAGAGGAGGCGCAGATTACTCTCCTCTATAATGCCGAGCCAGGAGGTTTGCCAGCGCCTTCATTACCGCTGTTATCGGATCGGTCCCGGCTCTTATGTCGGCCAGGACTTGACTGCCGACCTCGATGGCAATGCCAACCAGACGTTGGATGGCATCTGCTGTCTCGAAGCCGGCTGTAGGTGTTCTCCTATACGAAGGCGTTGGCATTGGTCTCGGGCGTTGGTCTTCTTGCACTCTTTGCTTGTGGGTAGCGCGCGCTCTATGTGTAGAGCGGGCTCTATTTTCTGATAGAGCCCTTTCTGGCACTCTACCCACGCTCTTCCTAGGTCCTGCTGGTGTTGGAGTAGAGGTGACAGCCTGAGGAGGCTGCGACTTCTTCCTGCTCCTCGTCCGCTTCCTCCTTCCGTCCGCTTGCGGTCGTGGCACTGCTGGTGCTGCTGCCATATGGGCATAACTGGTGGATGGCCGTTGGCCATCGTCCTGTGGGAGCACGGACGGATTGGTTATCTGCACCGGTGATGATCGGCCGGCGGATGCTGCAAGGGTCGCATACGTGGTGGACCCCCAGCTGTAAGATTCTTCACCCCTCTGCTCGTACTGGGGCCGAGTCATGGCTACGCCGGTCCGGTGACATGGAGCGGGGGGGTTGCGATAGTGAAGGCGACTTTGGTGGTGACTTATGCGCCCTCTTCGTAGCCGCATGGTGGTGGTCTTCGTCTTCCGATGAGGATGTTGGTACAGCGGAAGAAGATAAGTTGGAACCGATTCGTTGCCTATTTTCAAATAAAGAGGCCTCGGTCTCGGGTGGAGTGTGGCGTCTGGCCGTTTTCTTCGCCCGCTGCTGCTGGGGCGACGGTTCCTGCCTGACCGTGTGCTCAGACACGGCCGGCGTGAGCGCGACGCCCGGTGCGGGCTCCTTCCGCGGCGAGACGGGTTTTCTAGTAGGGATCTGCGAAAAGGAAGACACTACTCTTGAGCGTTCCGGGTTCGCAAGATCCCTAACTACAATTGGACGCTCCAATACTCCTTTCCTATCCGGTGGTTTTCTTGGCTTAGGGGGGGGGCTCCCCCTTATCCTTGGCCTGACATGTTGGTACCCTACCTAACTGAGTCAGCGGTAATCTTCTACTAGGCCCTATCTAATAACCAGCCGATCGGTAGCAACTGGTGTTGTACGACGCGGATGGTGGTGGTGACAAGAGATGAGCTTCGACACTTTGGGCACTGCCTACCCCTTTTATAACAAAAGGGTTGGGTGAAGTGCGGTGGTGACACTTTAAGGACGCGACTAGACACAATAGACACGAGCGTCTTAAAGCGCCAAGAATCTGCCTAGGGGCCGGTGACCTCGACGCCTCACGGAATCAGCGGACTCGACGATCGGCGGAGTATGTCGTACCGGCGGTTGTATGTGCTCACTGCTAAACACAATCAACTCTCACCTAGGAGATCCTTCTATATAGTGGGAACAAGTACAAAATGGTTATACGAGTTACTCGACTTTAAAGAGTCAGTAATTCCTTCATGAGGCAATGTACATATGCACTTTACAAAGATCCCGAAAATATGCAGGTCTTATCTATCAAAAGTATTTAAAAAAATCTGTTAGCAACAATTGTTTAATAAGGGTTATTATACTACTGTTACGCGGCTAAGTTGACATCTGGCACTAGCGCCATCTAGTGTCGGGTAGCGGAGCGAGGGGAGAGCTTTTCAGAAAAGGACATCACTAATCTTTCAACCGACAGCGCCATCTGTTGTCGAAACGAAGAACTAAGCTTCTGGAAGCTGACTATCGAACTTTCGGCGCTTTGTCGATTGGTACGCGTATTTACTTGAATGTTCTGGATGTTTCGGTACTAATGTGTATTTATAGGCGCTGCAAGGTGCGATCGGGGAATTATTGAATTTGGCGAGACAAGCGTAGCTTCGGAGCGGAATAAAGTGAATTAGTGTGCTTAATTATTGGTGTTTTAAGTTTTAATTTGTGTAAAGAAAATTAAAGTGGAAATTTAGGTAATCCTATCGGCAATTTTTATTGTCACGAACCTCAAGCTCGTAACACTACTAAAGGATACATGATAAAACATAACCCCTGATGAGGTATGAGGTTATCGCTACCGTGCCGTTTCTAAATGTTTTTATACTAATAGTATAAAATAATATATTGTAAATTAATTTTATTAAAAAAAACTCCGCTGGGTTTCTTGCTGATTCTTCCCATGACATAGGTTTCTTCTGAACCAGTAAAAAAATACTTTCAATTAGAATTACATGTAATCTATATTGAATGAAATTCTATTCTATTCTATTTTATTCTGTATATTACTTTGTTGATTAAGAAATGAGAAGTCATTTCGTAATTGTGTAATCTGCTATCGCCAGTAATTTCTCCAGACCGAAACTACCTAGAGACCTTTAAGTAAATACTACTCCTTTCTCAAATCAGTTATGTTAACTAACTTAACTCAGACCTAAGTTCATTTGACATTGTAGATATTCATAAGCGTAAGCGATCATTTACCATCAAGTGGGCCGCATGCTTATTTATTTCCATTAAAAAAGGCATTTTTTACTTTGTTGTCTTATATGCGCGTTGTGTTAGTCACATGTGTACCCTTATCGAACATACGGGTTAAATGATCTAAAATGTATTCTGACTTAAATTTATTTATAACTGAACTCGATGTTGGTATCCGAACATATTTAGTACCGCATACTTTTTTCGTTGTTTTGTTATAGAATTTGTACCACATATTAAGGCAACTAAGCCATTAATTTTCATGTTAGTTTTATATTTTTAGAACTTGGAATTAATTAATAATATCAATAAAAATATTTTAATAAATAAACGTAATATATTAGAAGTTGCCATATGTAATATAACATAAATATCGAAATGGTAATTAATTATATAGAAATAGAAATATCAATATATATAATTAAACACTTACATATTATATCTAAGAATGCATTAAATGTTGTATAAAATCATAAAATTTTACGGTTTAATGATAGGAATGCTTTTAGTCATCAATTTTTTATTCATATGGCAATTATTTATTGATATTTGAAAGGTAAAAAAATATGTCTTTCAATTTAGTTATTTTCTCTTGTTTTGGATTGTGTTGTCTGTGTGCATGTTATATACAGACCATGGCTGTCATAAAATCCAATAAAATATAATAATACGCAACAGTTGCGATTGAAAGTCTTCCGCCTACAGCCTGCAAATGGTTTTAGATTTTCGAGAGCGGCTAGCTATGTGCACCTAGAATTAAGAACGGTTATTTTATCTTCTAAACATTTAAGAACAATTCATTAAAGATGCATGGATTATTGAGCAACTAATGGCTAACTAATATTAATTAAATAAAACAATCAATAAAGTATTTTTTTATTCCGACCGAAAGACCTATTTATTGGGGACATAAAAGTTAAGGGTAATAAAAGGTATCATAAAATAGGTAAATATATAAAGCAATAATGTTACAATTTCATTATTTATCTAAATATGCCAGGTTGCTGTTAAATTAGTAATATAACGTGGTAGAGCCAGGCTGCAGTTATATTAGTAGTATAACGTGGTAGAGCCAGGCTGCAGTTATATTAGTAGTATAGTTGTAGCACGAATGGGTCGGCTCGCCCTGGGAAGCACCACGCTCACACAGTAGCTTAATGCTGCTGTGTTTCATATGGTGAGTGTAGAGATCCGAAGACCCTTTTTACTGGAAACAAGGCATTCCATCTTAGTCCTCACGGGTGACATTGCATCTGCATATAGTTATAATAAAAAAATAAACAAAATATTTCAATAAGGACGTAATTGTTTTATCAGTTTTTTTTTATTATAAATATTTTAGTGACACTTTTTTATTTTGTCCTATAGCATTTTAACTCCTTGCCTATAATATTTCATCCATCTATCCAGACAGCCTATGAAAGTCTAAGGCTGAACTTAGGCCTCCCCAAAGCTTGCCTCATAGGCGGGTTTTTCCACAGTTGTTCCGCATGACAGGGGTGTTAGCAACTGGAGTCTTTCAGTGGCCCCGCTATTGTTGGCAACCCTAGTTTTTTTTATAATTTTGAGTTTTATCAAATAGATGCTGCTTTTCATACGTGGTAGAGCTATATTGTGGTTGTAGCAGGAATGGGTCGGCTCGACCGGGGAAGGTCCACGCTCTCACAGAATACCAGCGTAAAATAGCAGCTTAATACTGCTGTGCTTTCGTATGGTGAGTGAAGAGATCCGGAGAACCTTTCTTACTGGAAACGAGGCATTCTATCTTGGTCCCCAGGGGTGACAACACATCTGCGTTTTGATTCATATTTAGATGTCTATGGGCCACAGCATCCACTTACCATCAGGTAGACTGTGTGCTCGTTTGACACCCTTATTCTATTTAAAAAAAAACCAGGTCCTTTATCAATTTCACTCTCGCGCCTCTTACGACACCAGTGGGTCGATATGGGGATAGTGGATATTCTTACAGTGTCACTACATGATTTAGCATCTTAACATTGCCGCTTTCTAATACTGGTTAGTTTGAAGGTAAATAAAAATCCCATTCAAAAACTAATGTCATATTAAAGCTATGTATATTTTATTAGAAAACTATAATATGCTATTAATTTATTTGTTTTATTTAATTATTTTTATTTTATTTTAAAAACTTTATTGCATCCCCTTAGAAAAAAGGGATACAAAGGGCGGACTTAATGCCTATAGTTCATAAAAGATAGCTTGATCTCTGCGACAGCTGTTAGTAAAAATCACGCCTATGAAGTCCTGAATTTCTTAGTAGTACAGACAGTACCTGTCAATGTCATACTTTATGGGCTTGCACTAATTAGGTCGGCATCACATTGACAGGTACTGTTTGTACTACTAAGAAATTCAGGACTTCATAGGGGTGATCTTTACTGACAGCTGTCACAGAGATCAAGCTATCTTTTATGAACTATAAAGTTCGTTTTAAAAGAAATGAGCGTTGTTTTTACATGTTTTATTTTAGTTTGTATGTATATATATATATTCTTACACCGCCACTTATTGGTGGCAGTCTTAAGTGATGGCAGAGGGAAACTGAGCCAAAAAAATAGGCAAAAGCACCTTCCACGTTACAACTTAATGAAGAAACTGTGATTGCCATCCCGCTTGCCAAGTGACGCAATTATGGTAAATATGGACTTTTGAAAGGCTGTAATGGATGAAATGTGAAAAATTTAGTTTTCGACGTCTTTCAAATGTCAGAACAATTTGAAATTTGGCATAAATGTTAACATATTCATCGATTTCACTATGACCTAGTTTTTTTTCCCTGGTATCTTCACAGTTCAGGATCAATGTGTGTAGTTTATATTAACATACCGTCACGCCTGAGATCCTCGAGGGGGTAGACTGAGACCAAAAATCATTGAGCTACTTCGAATACGTTTAATTAAAAATATGGATTAAAATGGAAAAGTATGAAAGAAGTGCTATAGGCTAGTACCATCGCCTACACATCACAAACCCGTTATTCCATAGGTCACCTTAACGACATGCTAGGTAATTAACCCAGGTAGCACATTCTCTTTATTTATAAGTCCAACATAAACACGTGACCTATAAGTCCCAGACTAACATAGGACTAGTTTAAGTTTTATAATCTTACATTGTTATTCAACATGAGCTACATCGTGGGACCGATGTCACATACGAAACACGGACCAGGCACAGTAAATGAATACACGGTACACTTTTCTTTCGATAGCTTCCGTACTGGTAATTTCGATTTCGTGTAATCATTTCCAGTGGGAACGTATGTATCACATATCGATTACACACGCAATAAGGTGTTGTATGTATGGTGGGATTGGAAGGGCATTGTTTATTATGAGCTTTACCGCCGGGCAAAACCATCGATTCGGATCTCGTCTGCCGACAACTAATGAGGCTCAACCAGGAAATTGAGAAAAAACGGCCGGAATTAATCAACAGAAAATGAGTGGTCTTTCATCATGATAACGCTTGAGTGTAGAGAACTGGAGATCCTTTGTACTGGAAAAGAGGCATTCCATCTTAGTCCTCAGGGGTGACAACGCATCTGCATTTCGATTCTTAATCGTGGGTAGATGTATGGTAGTTGGGTCACACCAAAAAATTACCAATTAGGTGGACTGTGTGTTCTTTTGTCACCCTAACCTATTAAAAAAAACGGCATGGTAATGTTGGCGAAAAATATCCTTGACTGTGTACGGTCCATCAGCACAATATCAGGCTTATTCGCAAGAATAGTCCTGTTTGTGATGATGGCCCGAACCCAGTGGAGCCTGTCGCAGTTTTCTTCGAGTACGGTTTCTAAATTATTTTTATTACTGTTATTTTATATTGTTACTACCGATTCGCACCGGCTTCGCAAAGGTAATATCTGGATCTCGACAATAGCGCCATCTACCGGGACCAATTGACCAGACCTGACCGAATCTAAGCCATCCAGGGATTCACTCAATGCCACGCAAAAAATTTCATCAAAAGCGTTCGAGCCGTTTCCGAGTTTTAGCGATACTAACGAACAACCATTGATTTTTATATAGAAAATATCACACATTTTAATACGCTTTTAGTATGAGCTTGACTTGCAGATATGTTGTGTGCATGAATGTAAAATAATTATTTAATGCACTTTACACCCACCTCCGTATGTCTGAAAAATCTGAAATGTTACAAAGGTATTAAGAACCTAAGACATTGCAATAATTTCGTGTCCATATCCTTAATAAGAATCGGATCTTATGGACAATGCCTGTTATTTAAGTACCTATATTTTTTCAAACTCATACATTATTATTTTATTTAGCGTGTAATCCGCATAAATATAAACGTAAGCCAAATGACATTTAAAATTATCTAGAACACTTCAAAATAGCAGAACACTAAGCTACAAAGCGTGCGGCAGGTCGACCGATCGATTTCGAACGGGCGACCAGGTCAACGCTTTGCCAGTAGATAACATAACCCCCATACAGTGTGCAAGTATCCCGGCCAGCAATACTTGCATTTCGGTTTTTATTTTAAATAAACTGGGTTAATTAAACCGCACTTTGGACATGAACGGTTTTTCACTGGTGAAACGGAATTATATTTCAAAAAGAAGGTAGTCAAGCTGACTGTTTTTTCTTTTTTTATGATGTAGGGTGAAGATTCTAAGGTTTATGACACGACGTCGCAATTTTTTAATTATGGATATTATTTATATTAAAATAGTATCATATTAGGTAATTTCAACTCGATACGATGAAATTTGAAATCGAATTATATTTTTAAATAATACAAATAATCAGAATTCATTACAATAATATGAAATAAAAAATACAAGCGAAATTAAAGTACGAAATATCCTTTCTAGGATTTAGAAACTTTAAATTTTGCTCAGAGACTTTTTATAAAAAAACTAACCATAATAAATAAATTGTGGGATTACAAACTCTAAGGCTCAAATATTGCCAAAGTTAGAATGGAAAACATAAAAACAGATCAAAAGTAAAGTTACAGCTCATCATTTGTGAGAGGTTTATGAAACAATTTATCCGCCGCATTGCTGCAGTGCGTGTTGGCGAAACCTGTTGGCATTTAGAATTCAACCGAGATCGACTGTGGCAGCGTCATTACCGAGACACCTGAGAATTTGAGTGAAATGAGAGGTTCTTAAGACTGCTGTACCCAGTAGAGTCACGCTGGAGTTATATTATGGTTGTAGCACAAATGCATAGGCTCGACCGGTTAAGGACCACGCTCTCACAGAATGCCAGCGTAAAATAGTAGCTTAACGATGTTATGTTTCGTATGGTGAGTGTAGAGAACCGGGGACCCTACTTTACAATCTTGTCATTTTAGTTTTAACTCCCGACCTTAAGAGAGTTTCGTGTCACCTAGATATAAAACAGACAAGAACATTCACAGTAGCAGCTTCCAAATAATGAAACGTCTAATTCTGCAATCGCCAATTACTGGCTAAGTCTGGCGGTTACGGCATAATCTTCCTATTAGGTGGGTGGCCCATGCCCAGAAGTGGACTGTTTTCGAGATATTGATAATATAATATGATACATAAATAGTTTTAAGTTGATAAATATTGTTAATATAAACATTATCGTTGTGATATAAAAATTACGGGCTATATACGTCCCACAGCTGGGCATAGGCCTCCTCTCATTTCCGAGAGGATTTTAAGACAGGGAAATATCTGACACGATGCTGTTTTGCTGCTTTGCTTGTTGGCGAATTTCCCTCTCCCGAGTTATTTTTCTTTAATTGCAACTTTCCTGGTTACAGGTTTCCTCACGATGTTTGTCTTTACGGCCCAACACGTAGTAAACCAGCACACGAAATTGCAATTAACAATTTTATTGGTACCGGCGAGATTTCAACCCGGGTTGCTAGCGTACTATGAAATTAACGACGAACACGAAGATTCAAAGAGAATTAAGAGAATCAATTATGAATAAGTTCTTTCTACCGTGTAATGGTGATATGAGAATATCCACTACCCCAAATATTCGCGCGCGTGTCGTAACAGAGGGAAACAAAAGCAGGAGATGGGCAGAAGCGTCTTCCTAATAATAAATTAAAAAAAACTACGCTTGCCAATTTGCTTGCCAAGCGAGCCAACTATGGCAAATAATACGTGGTAGAGCCACGCTGCAACTATATTATCGTTGTAGCACGAATGGGTCGTGTCGATCGGGGAAGAACCGCGATCTCACAGAATACCAGCGTAAGATAGCAGCTCAATACTGCTGTGTTTTTCGTATGGTGAGTGTAGAGATCCGGAGATACTTTTTTACTGGAAACGAAGCATCTTAGTCCTCAGGGGTGACAACGCATCTGCGTTTGGTTCTTAAATCGAGGTTAAATGTATCGGAATCTATGGGCCACAGCATCCACTTACCATCAGGTGGACTGTGTGCTTGTTTGTCAATCATATTCTATAAAAAAAAATATCTCCCTGATGATGCAATCTACAAGGGAGTCCCCCATATTCAGCAGTGGACTTTTGATAACCTGTATCGGCAGGTTATTTAAGAACGTAATTTTTTTTATTGCTCACATAAAACTAGAATATTTATATAACATGCAACGGTTTCATAAATATAAAGTGTGTAGTATATTTTGAATTACAAGATAACCGTTTTACGGTAGAAAAACTCCTAAGTGGTCCATTTCTACCAAGTTTCTTTCAGTTATACCTTTTGCCGCTAAACGACATTGCACTTTCTGTGTTACAGTTTAAACGGAACGAAGAGTCAGTACAAAATAAAAAGACAGCTTTATTCGGTGGAGCCAGTATAACTATAGGATGTGAGGCATTAAAGGTGACGATTCATCTATACCTTTCTTATAGCTTCATCTGTATGTAGGGTTGCCACCCGTACTAAAATATATAGAGTCGTACTATATTTAAGTGAATTGTACTATATATTATATATATAAATAAATAAAATAGTACGAAAAATACTATATTTTTATCCCTAAATTCATCCGCCGCGCTTTTTTATTTTAAAAAGCGCGGTGGATGAATTTAGGGATAGAATAGGAAGAAGTCTGGAAAAAGAAGTTTCACGTTAAGATTTTTTCCATCATGATTGTAAAATTGAAAAAAGAAAGAAAAAGCGCAAGTATTAATTTTATTAAAAATTAATTGTTAATTTATATTAAACGTCAATCTAAATTGCTCAGACTCCTATTATTATTTTAAAGGTAAAGTAGATGGTAAAGTGGTTAGATCATTTATGAGTGATGACCAAAGCATTGAGCATAAAAGATTAAAAATGAATGTGTACTTTTTCCATATTTTAGCATCCTATTTGGTAAATATAATATATTTGTTCCAAAAAACCTTGTTGGCGTTGGCAACCCTATCTGTACGCAGTGTCTGCAAGTTTCTTTCTCTGTAGAATAATTTAGTTCTTTTTTTCTACTTCGTTACTTCTAAATAATCTAAAAAGGTTGTATGTGTTTTAAGAACAGATTTATGACTACGATCTAAAACCACTCGCAAAGATCAACACAGATCATGATTAATGCGTTTTATTTAAGTTTTTAAGCTATGATATTATTAAACTTATATTTTCTAATACGTATCAGCAATAGCATTAATATTAAAATACATTAAAGTTAAAGTATTTTATAATATTTCATCAAAAGAATCTTTATCTGGTCTCAATCCGTTATACAAAATAACGACGAACAATCAAAAACTTCCGTTTAATTCTATATCTTTTAAATGTTTCTAGAGTTTTCGTCGATATTTTTACCATTCCATTACTGTTTATCAAAAGTCTGCCGCGAACATAGGCCTCCTCCATTGATTACCCCATAGGGGTATATTTGCCTTAGTATAGCCCGTACGGATAAAGAATGGGATTAGATATGGCGACTCATACAGCCTGTACCGTCATCATGAACAATAGCAATAGCGAAAACCTGTAATAATATAACGATATATAGTAATATTATTCAGTTAATTGGACATTTCCTATTAAAGAGAAAATATTTGTTCACGATTCACGCAAAAACTACTGGTCGGATTTCCATGAAAGTTGGTGTGTAGGCAGTAAATGATGGCTTATAACATATGGGTTTTTATCTGCTTACAGAAGAGTAAATAAGAAGGGTTATTTTTTTTCTATTTTTTAGTTTACTGTCGTAACGGTTGTAGTGGTTATATTAGTCATAAAGAGGATTTAGCTATATGTATTACATATTTTAAGTCTATAGACGCGTAGCCAACCAGAAAGGGCAGTCTGCGGACCAGCTAGTTATTTATATTGTTCTATGACTTCAGTCCAATAACAAGTAGAACTGAAGTTATAGAACGTACGAAAAACGCATGCAACGTTTTCTTTTTGCATACTTTACTGGTGGGTGTGAGTATAGATAGTGACAGTGTGCGAGCGAGAGGTTAATAGAGGCGACGCCATTTTCAATCCCAGTATTTAACCGCACGGCTAGTAGGTAGTAGGTGTGTATTCTTACTCCGCCGGTTAATTTCATCGGCTAATGTCCATATTTATTTCGATATTTATATTCATTTTGTTTTATTCGAAATATGTCACGATTATTACACTGTATGTTGTATTAATCGTGACATACTTCGAAACAATGTGAAGTCCGTCAACATGCACTGGAGCAGCTCGGCGGACTGATTGCTCCATAACCCTATCAGAGATTATAAAATACCAGAATAATTTAAGGCACTAATGTCACCGAAATCATTTATTAATGTACATTTACTTAAATTATTAATTAATAAATTTTTAAAGCGTAATAAAACTCATTGATAATTAAACACTTGGCCCTGTTCCTTCTTAATTAATGTTTGATTGCAAAATGATTAACTATCATAAAATGTTTATTAGGACAAGCTGTTAAGCCAAAATCTAAATGATAAATTCTTTGGGTAGAGTAATAAAAATTACTTACAACGCCTCATTTAACGTCACTTTTTTCCTTACATAACCTTGTGGCGGGAGTGGCAGCGTAAGACCATACTTGATTCTGTGGTATATGGCGGTAAAATCATTTCGTATTGCGTCAGGCGTTAAATACCTAGGCCGGTGATGGGATAATTAGGCTAGAACGAAAGGTCTGATGTCTATTGTCAAAACAAACAAAAAGAAGGATTATTCTATAGAATTAGATTGTAAAATGATATTTATACTTTATATTCATTCGAGATGGACAGGAGATCGATAAAGAACGATGTTATTCACGCCCACACGACTCTAAGCAGCGTTCCCATAATATAGTCTGTAAGTACACCTGGCGCCTACATCGGAATGACCTACTTTTAAACCGTGCCAACCGCAGCAACGCGATCCAAGTCGCCACAGAAACGAATGAAAGCACGGAAAGCCTACTTTTTTTCACAGATCGCGATACATTGCCAGCTAATGTGCCAAAATAATATCCTTTTAATTTCAAGGTGACTATGAAAAATATTTACACGAATACGGTTCGCATGAAAACAGTTAATCGCTTGTTAATTTTGTTTAATATTATATAACAATCCGTTATGTGACTAAATTGTGATTAATTAATGTTTGAATTTTTTTTAATTATTGACTAAATATTCGTTATTAATTATTCAAGAATACCTTATTATAATCTTTGGTGAATCTTTTAGTGATCGTGTAACTAACGAACGTCTTGACTGATTGATATCATATTCCCACTAACAGACGATGGTACTAGGATCCGATAGGTGGTGCTGTGGTCAACTTAGTAAGAAATAGTTTTGAGTCCATAAACTAAGGTACGTACTTTGTCACCCTATAAAACCAGAACTATGGGGAGAACAGGGACAAAAACATAAAGTCGTATACTATAACTAATATATAAGGAAAAAATAGCAAACAAGCTTTGGTAATATTAGGAACACTACGAAAAATCAACTTAATAAAAACTAACTACACTACTGAATACTAAAATCGACTAAAATATTTGCTATAATGTCATATGTCGATAAAGCGGCGCCCTTTTGAGCCTTTGCCTTTGAGTTATCGTATCACAAAGTCTTCTATGCAAATAAGGCTGTAGTCTTTGAGTAGTAAGAAAGTGACCATATTACCCTCAAGTACTATATAAAAACGACTCATATTCGTAATCAATCTATATATCTATCTACTACATTCTATAAAAGTCCATTCTTGAACATAGGCCTTCTCCAAAGATTGCCTCATGTTCATTTTGCCATAGTTGCCACGCTTGGCAGACGAGTTAGCAACCGTAGTTTTTTTATAATTATGAGTATATTACCAGGGAGATATTACTCCCCATCACCTGTTTCAGTTTCCTCTTACGACATCTACGGGACGATATGCAGTAGTGGATATTCTTAATGTACTGTATATGTAATCCTTTTCAGAGCATAAATTAGAAAAAATACTCCGCAAAATTATAAAATATTTATTCAAAAGCGGAGACTTACATGGCAACACATGCGGCACTGGGGCCGTAGGGCCGTCGTGCCAATACCGCAACACACGTTCAGAAATACTGGCTGAATTTTAAGCAAATAATAATAAACATTTATATAATATATAAAATTAACATTTCTTTGTTCGTATTTTATGCGCTGCCAGACCGTTCATCACATTGCGGTAAAACTTCAACATAATGCTTGCACTTCCGCGAAGGTTATAGGCGTAATTAGACCAGGTAGGTGGCGCTGTTGTAGAATCCAAATACCACCCGCGCGAAGCCGGGGCCATATTCAAAGAAAGTATGATGTTTTAATTTTTTTATTTCCTATGTGCCCATTTTGAATCGAAGAGGGCGTTTATTATATAATGTTGGCTTAGTGCCAAAAAAGCAAATCACAAAATCTAAAAAGTTAAGCTGTAAAAAATCCGGAGTGAAATCAGATTCCGAGTCGGACGCCCGAGACACCTACAGTCTTGTAATTACCCATAAAGTAATTTCAGCGAATTCACCTCGTGTCAATTATATGTAGTAAAATCCCCCCGATACTTATTTCATGGACTTTAACGCTTTTACTAGTACTATCACTACTTTAATTAGTACATTTAAATGTATTTAAAATTAAACGCAATTAAATTAAAGAATGATGCTCTGGCGACCGATAATTAGCAGTATATCTGTTCAAAAATGGCGACATTAAGCGCTACAAAAATGTAATGGTAAACATCATTAACAGTGCAATGGTATCGACTTTACATTTTCAAAGCAGCTGCCAAGCGTGGTAAATTTTGGCAAGTCTTCTAACTTATGCACGCCAATTGGCACATTCTTGAAAGGCTTAAATCTAACTGTGCATTATTAAGGCTGATGAAAAGAGGAAGAAAAAGAAGCACTTTTTACTGACTATTTACAAAAATAAACAGTTTTTATCATAGACTTATAATTTAATGCGCCATTAAGGGGAAATATAACCTCAAATAGCTTAGCAAGATCCTCCGTTATGCCGAAAGTATTGCAGCATTAATTTTGAAATAAATATATGGTAAAGTTGAGGATTAATGTTGTTTGTGCGATTCCTGTCGCTCCGCAGGAACCAAGCTTACGCGCCGATAGTTTAGGTAATTTCTTTTTACAGTGAAAATAATGATATTTTAAAAAAAGTAAATAACATAAGCACTGCTTTATGGTTAGTTCAGTTAGTATGCAAAGTTTCATGATCTTATTTAAAGTATTTTATGAATAACAGCGGTTTATTGTTCAGTTTGGAGGTAACTTTGGATTTTTTTTCTATCGAGAAAATTTTACGGAATCGTGTTTTCGTCTAACATAAACCTTAACATTAATCCTCAACTTTACCATATATTTATTTCAAAATTAATGCTGCAATACTTTCGGCATAACGGAGGATCTTGCTAAGCCATTTGAGGTTATATTTCCCCTTAAATTTTAAGTCTATGGTTTTTATAGTTCAAATGAGTTGAATATCGACAAAAAATGTGTGGAGTATAGATGTGACTCGATGTGCGTCTGTTTGTCCGATGGAGGAATGGAGAGAAAATAATGAAATCATGTAAATCAAAAGTATATTGTATTATCGTTGTAGCTAGAATAGGTATCTCGACCGTAGACGAACTACGCTCCCAAAGATAATGAATTTAAATTCAAATTCAAATCGTTTATTGCGAATATAGGTTGATACAGATGGTATTGTCATAGTTTATCACTTAGTGAACAAGCACTTAGTACAGCTATATTCCGCCATTTGGCATGCAATATTCATCACATTTTATTAGTTTTATATTTAATTATTTAGACATGCTTGAGTTATAATTGGAGTTTTAATTGGTGTTCATATTCAAAATTAATAGCGATAAGTCAATTTAGATAATATTATATAAGTCAATTTAGTTATACTGAGTCATGTATTAGTCAATTATTGAATTTCATATTTATCTTCAAGATATTCTTTCCACTGTAGTATTGAAGGAGTAGTATTACAAGAAATTGCTTCAATAGTATTTTATAATTATCTATGTTGGAACATCTCAAAATGTGTAATGGTAAATGGTTATAAATTTGTGGGGCCATACAAAATATGCTGTTGTTAAATTAGGCTGTTTTGTTTGATAGAAAATATATTTTATGAATATTACGTTTACTGTGTAGGCACTCAAATAAAGGAATATGCGTAATATATAATAAAAAATGGTTTACAACTATCCGTCTGTTTTAACTTCACAATAGCCCTCACACATCTTTGAACATATACAAAACGCAACATTAACGCTGTTTTTTCATATTGTGAGTGTAGTTAGCCGGAAAACCATTTTCACTCACAACCAGTCGACCAAGCTTCCCATCGTCGTCCTCTGGGGAGACAACATGTCTGCATTTTTAAATAAAACTAGTTTTTACGGATTTTATCGCGCATATTAACTAATTTTATGTATAGGTATGTGAAATTGGTCTTCTCACGTTGGAGTCAACTCCTTTTTGTCCTAAAACTCCCTGCGCTCTGTGCCCAGTACTGGGATGTATCTAAACTGCTATTTTTTTATTTTTAATAAACTAGATATTTGCAATAGTATTCACGCTTGGCAAGCAGGTTGGCAACCGCAGCTTTTTATTACTTTGCACTGTTGTCTAAAAGATGCTGCCACCAATCTCCTGTTTCATTTTGCCTCTGTCATGTCTTAAGACAACCAAGGGATGAAATGGGATTTTGGTTTCTTTTTCGCCGCCGGTATTGTCTTATATATTTTCTACTCGCGTTCATTAATTGAATTCCGCCCACAGATTGCCAAATAAGTTGGACATTTGCCGTTGTTGCCACGTTTGGCATGCGAGTTGCCAACTGCATATTTTTTATTTTGATCAGGAAGACGCCGCTGCCCATCTTATGTATACGAGTATTTCTACTCCCGTTCATGAATATAGTTCTCACACGTTCACGGTTAATATAGTTTAGTTAAGATTAGTTGTGTATAAAAATACTGACATATATGTTATGGTGACAAACAATATTCAATGGGGCCAATTAATAAAGATCATGAAATTCAACATTATTTTGTCAAATCTATGCCAACTTTAATTATGAATAATATGTAAATAATGCATTTTTGACTTCAGGCCAATCTTCCCTTCTTAAAGACACAGCGGAAGACATACCCGTTAAAAAGGTGTTGCTAGACGTATGATATTAATGTCATATATATAATAATTGAACAAGACCTAAAAAGAGAACGCCGTGCTGCCTTAATGTGCTACCTTGGCTCGACATACTAATACTAAGTAGTGAAGTATTTTAAATGAATATCCTCAAAATAGAGGTGTTTGACGTCCCAACTTACCCACGGCTACCTTCAGATTAAAACTAATAATTTTTGTTTCGATCTACGCAGTATGAACTTATAGTATATCGAAGTCTTGCAGTTGTGTGCTTGGGTTGGGATTTAATTTGAATAATTATAGGATCCCAAGCAGATGGTAGCACCCAGCCATCTTCTCTATTGAAATTAGGATGTTTTTTTTTTTATTTCAATAGCCTCGCGAATCATCCATGGAAGGGATCGGTGTTCTTTAGCGAAGATTTGTGGTCTATCAAATCTAATGTAGTGACGGGGGCGATCCTGTACGTGTTCACAGACTGCAGACTTCCCGGAGCGTCGATTTTTCACATCAGCTATGTGTTCTTTAACGCGGATTTTATTGATCTTTTTGTTTGTTCTATGTAAGAGAGACCACATTCACAATCAAGCTTGTACACCTACTGCATCTTGCAGAGAGACATTACACTTGGTTGATGGTAAAAACCGACTAATCTTCTTCGGCGGCTTGAAGTATGTTTCAATGGAAGCACGCTTCAAGATGTAGCCAATCTTGTCAGTGGCATTTCTGACATATACAATATGTAACGTAATTAACGCACACCCACACAATATCAGGGGACTTCACTATAACCTAAACGCCGTCCACTACCATCTCGAGACGGCGAGGCCGGCTCTGCTCTTTCTGACCGAGACGCAGGTGTCCTCTCCGGCTGATGTCTCGTATCTCTCCTGCCCGGGGTACAAACTGGAACACTCCTTTGTGCCTCGGGCTGGAGTTTGCGTTTACGTCAGAGAGGACATCTGTTCTCAACGCCTCGGCAGACTTGAAGGTTCGGACCTGTCCATCCTTTGGCTACGCGTAGACAGCGCCGACCATCCGCGCGTCTACGGGTGCCTCTATAGGTCCCATAGCGGTAATGCCGAAACAGACCGACTCTTCGACCACGTCCAAATGGCTGCAGATTCGTTGCTACAGCAGATCCCCTCCGCAGAGATCGTGATCCTCGGCGACTTTAACGCCCATCACGCCGAATGGCTCGGTTCACGTTTAACCGATCATGCGGGGAGATCTGTTCATGATTTTGCCTTGGCATATGGTCTGACACAACTGGTTACTTCGCCTACGCGGATTCCAGATGTGGAGGATCATGCACCTTCCCTGTTGGACCTTCTGCTGACCTCTCACCCGGACGGATATCAGATTTCCGTTGACGCCCCTTTAGGCTCCTCGGACCATTGTCTTGTCCGGAGTGTGGTGCCACTCACGCTGAAATCGCGGTTGCATTCTGCAGGCTGCCGCCGTGTTTGGCACTATAGGTCAGCCGATTGGGATGGGATGCGGTCTTTCTTTGCATCCTACCCTTGGGGGCGGGTTTGCTTCTCGCCGGATGATCCCAACGTTGTTGCGGATTCTGTCGCTGATGTGGTACTTCAGGGTATGGAACTTTTTATTCCTTCCTCTGTGGTGCCCATTGGAGGCAAATCTCAGCCATGGTTTAGTCGCTCCTGTCAAATAGCATCATGCTATAATCAGGAGTGCTACCGAGTCTGGGCTGACGCATCAGCGTCCCGGGATGTAAACACCAGCGCTCTAAAAAATAAGTATAATTCCGCCTCTAGGTCCTTCAAAAGAGTCATTGCCAAGGCAAAGTCAGAGCACATAGGCAGAATTGGCGAGAGACTAGTTCGTCTTCCTTCTGGAACCCGTGCATTCTGGTCTCTCGCCAAGGCTGTCCAGGGGAATTTCTGTCAGCCATCTCTTCCATCTCTACACAGGGAGGACGACTCACTGGCCCACACCGCAAAGGAGAAAGCCGATCTTCTAGGCTCTTTCTTTGCGTCTAACTCGACTCTCGATGACGGGGGGAGTACGCCGCCGACCATCCCGCGGTGTGAGTGCTCCATGCCGGAAGTGCAGTTCACTCAGCGCTCGGTTCGCAAAGCACTCCTCTCCCTGGACATCCATAAGTCGAGTGGGCCTGATGGAATCCCCCCAATTGTGCTGAGGACGTGTGCTCCAGAGTTGGCACCGGTTTTAACGCGTCTTTTTCCGGTACTCCTACTCCCTAGGCGTAGTCCCAAAATCATGGAAGACGGCTTTCATCCACCCGATCCCTAAAAAAGGCGACCGCTCAGACCCGTCCAACTACCGGCCTATCGCCATCACCTCCTTGTTCTCCAAAACAATGGAGTCCATTGTAAACTGCCAGCTCATGAGGTACCTTTAGGATCACCAGCTGATTAGTGACCGCCAATACGGTTTTCGCCGTGGTGGGTCAGCTGGTGATCTTCTGGTCTACCTAACTCACAGATGGGCGGAGGCAGTAGAGTCCAAGGGGGAGGCATTGGCCATTAGTTTGGACATTGCGAAGGCCTTCGATCGGGTTTGGCACAAAGCGCTTCTTTCGAAGCTCCCTTCCTATGGGCTTCCCGAGAAATTGTGCGATTGGATCACCAGTTTTCTTGTAGATCGGAGCATCAAGGTCGTTGTAGACGGTGCAAGCTCCGATTGCAAGCTTATTAATGCTGGTGTTCCACAGGGCTGCGTGCTATCGCCAACGCTGTTTCTTCTGCATATCAATGATATGTTGCAAACCCGTAGCATTCATTGCTATGCAGATGACAGCACTGGTGATGCTCTTTACACCGGCCGAGCCAATATTTCTCGGGAAAACGTCTCTGAGTGCCGGGACAAACTTGTGTCTGAAGTCGAGTCTCTGCTGGACAGAGTCTCGGATTGGGGGCGACTAAATCTAGTCCAGTTTAACCCCCAGAAGACACAAGTTTGCGCGTTAACCGCTAAAAAGAACCCCTTTGTCGTATCCCCTCAGTTTCAAGGCACTCCCCTTGTTGCCTCAGCCAGTATCGGAATCCTCGGCGTCGACATATCGAGTGACGTGCAGTTTCATGGTCACTTGGAAGGGAAGGCCAAATTGGCCTCTAAAAAAGCTTGGCGTGCTCAGCAGAGCGGGACAGTATTTCATGCCCGCACATCGCCTGCAACTTTACAAGGCGCAGGTTCGGCTGCTCATGGAATACTGTTCCCATCTCTGGGCTGGGGCTCCCCAGTACCAGCTCCTTCCACTTGACCGCATCCAGCGCAGAGCGGCTCGAATCGTTGACGACCGAGTGCTTTCCGATCGGCTCGATTCACTGGCGCTGCGAAGAGATGTTGCATCTCTTTGCGTATTTTATCGCATCTATCACGGGGAGTGCTCTGAGGAATTGTTCGGATTAATCCCAGCTGCCAAATTTCGTGAACGCACTACACGGCAAACGTCCCAATACCATCCACACCATCTGGATGCTTGGCGGTCCACCACTGTACGTTTCAAAAGGAGTTTTCTTCCGCGTACAACCTCTCTGTGGAATAATTTACCACCGGTGATTTTTCCGGACCGATACGACCTGGGGACCTTCAAGAAAAGAGCTTACAAGGAGTAAGCTCTTTTCTCTAAAGGGCCGGCAACGCACCTGCAATTCCCCCTGGTGTTGCGGTTGATCATGGGCGGCGGTAGTCACTTAACATCAGGTGAGCCGCATGCTCGTTTGCCCCCCTCTTCTATAAAAAAAAACCCCTCAGACACCCCAATTAGTATATTATGTTATAATCATGATACATACACTGAATTTTTAGTTAGACATTTTTATGCACTGATTATTTATCTATATTATTTATATTGATTATTAGTTATACTAATTCCGGAAGAATGTTGTGGTCACAGTACAAATCCAGGAACGCAAAGAATTTAACGTGCTTGAAATAAAGTTAATTTTTCTTTATTTTTATTTAATGACAGAATTAGTAATAATACAAATAAAACTTCACTCTTAAAAGTCTTATTGCCTTAAGTTACGGTCCATTTCAGTTTGTTTTGACTGCACAGATTTAGTGTGACTGTAATTTACGTAGTTTTAATTATTTTTGGGATAAAAAATTACCTATATTGAAAATGATAGGAAATTCAGTAAACGATTCTGAACAAACTACTTTCTCAAAGTGCGTTAATTATGTTACATGTTGTATATGGCGATACAGCAGGCACACGCTCGACTGTGGCCGGCTTCACTCGTTCACTGTGACGAAGGCGCGGGAGCCGAAGATTGCTAAAATAAAGTCGAAATATAGGAGCTTTTTGAGGCGATAGTTATCAAATTGTTTTTTTAGAAGGAATTACCATTTTTCAGAAACTTAAAACTAATAAGAAGTGATAGGCAGAAAGTCGTTACAAATGGCATGAATTTCATTCGCGGATTGTAATTGTCTATAAAATCTTTATCAAAATTTTATATCTGGTATAGCCGTACTGCAGTTATATTAGTAGTATAGTTGTAGCACGAATGGGTCGGCTCGACCGGGGAAGGACCACGCTCTCACAGAATACCGGCGTCAAATAGTAGCTTAACGCTGCTGTGTTTCGTATGGTGAGTGTAGAGAACCGGAGACCCTTTTTACTGGAGACTTTTATGGAGAAAGATTCTTTTTACAACCATAACAAGGATTTAAATAAAGATAGTGTACAACCGGGTGACAATTTTATCGCGTTTGTTAAATTGATTGAGCAATAATATCGAGAATATTTTGATCTAAAAGAAATCTTATAAATATTGGTAATGTAATATTAAAACGTGTGCAAGTTTGTATATTTGTTATGCCGTGTATAACAAATATACAAACTTGCACGTGATAATAGATTACTTTAAAAAATACAATAGATTTAGAATTAGCATTTATTTAAAAGCCATAACAAATTGTTGAGGAACAAAAATTATAAAAGTAAAATGTTTAGAATATGTAAAAAATATGTTTGTAAAGAAATATTCTATCTAAAGTATTGAATAAAATGCCGGTAAACGTTTTGTTTATTTAATTTTATCCTCCTGTGCCAACCCTACCAAGTAAAAATTGTAAAACATGAGTAAAAATTTTGACATCTCCTTCGAAGCTTCTCCTCTGTACAGTTTCTTTACTCATGTGGTAAAATTAGTTAAAATAATGCATTATCACGTATTTTGAATTGAAAAGATAAAATGGACAAAAAGTTTGGTATTTGTTATTATTAATTTTTCTTCACAATTTGCATTCGCTGCAAATTTGGCCGATAATTGTAAAGTAATCCTGTATAATATAAATTAAAATAATGAAAAACACTAACTTGATTTTAGAATTTATTTCTTTTTATTCCGATATTGATTCCTTACTTTTAGATTATAATTTATTATTATTGTCTAACATTCTTATTCTATATAAACCATTTTGTAGAATAATAGCAAGCAAAAGGGTGTGACGGTACTTTACGCCGGCGCAGCTGTCCGGTCCGGTCGTGCACATACTGTACGAGTACTGCTGTCACATATAGGCTGGTGGATGGAGGTTAAAAAACAGGATAACGATCGTTGCGTATAATAAAGCATAGCCTGCCTGTCCTAGAAAATTTGTAGAATTTATGGCGGCGCTGCCGTCGGTGAGTAGTGGCTGCGAAGTTAGCTGTTTATGAGTACAAGTAGATGAAGTAAATTGAATAATTTTCTTCGCGGCATTGATGAGAAAATTTTCATGCTCCGTAATTTTTTAATTTTTAACAAAAAGAAACATTAAAAAATGGAGAAATATTTTATTGTGCGTGGATGTGCAAGTGGTTTAGCATCTGATCAGAAAAACAGACTGAAAATGACTTTTACTGAGCAAAATTAGCGATCGCAGCGCCTCACTTATGGTGTCCATATTTTTGGGACACTATTTTCTACGGCGATCGTTCTCCTGTTCTCTAACCTCCTTGGGCTGGTGCTTCAAAATGCCACCTAGCAGCGTTAGATTCAGTAGAGAGACGTGCTAAGAAGCTATTTGATAACCTTGGGTGAAACCAATCTTATGAGCGTCGAGCAAAGGCGTGGAGCAGCCAGATTCTCGGTAATCTATAGGATGATTTTCGAAAAGTGTGCTCAAGAATAACGTGATTTAATTCCTTCGTCCCCTTTTCACCATCAGACTACCAGGCGTTCGGTACGTCTTCAGCCCTTTGTCGATATTCCACGCATTAGAATCAAACGGTTTACTTCATCTTTTTTATAACTACGTATAGCAAAGCGTGAATAGGCTTTTGATACGTTAAGACAGTGCAATTTATTTACCATTTGGTGCTTCATTACCACATATCACCAGGTGGGATTGCGGTCAAACACTGGCTTATAATAATTTTAAAAAAATCAATTCCAAACCTATTTTAATTACTTATTGGAGTGCAAAAAAACACGCATTGATCTTTTTTTTATAGAAGAGGGGGCAAACGAGCACACGGTTCACCCGATATAAAGTGACTAACGCCGCCCATGATCAACCGCAACACCAGGGGAATCGCAGGTGCGTTGCCGGCCCTTTAGAAAGGAGTAAGCTCTTTTCTTGAAGGTAGTAAAACGCACAGTGTTGGGCCGCCAAGCATCCAGATGGTGAGGATGGTATCGTATATGCACATACTATAATATGTTTTTGTTTAATTTTCACCATGTACTATATTTTTACACCTAATAATAATGGATCTTCGACTTTTTCTGCCACCAGGGCAGGGCTATTTAAAAATGGGGTATAATTGGTGATTTTAATGAGTAATTTTAAAATTTTCATAGCGGGGAAATTAATTTGGTCGAAAAATGTAAAGGTTAATGTTTCTTTCTGTGTTATTAGTTTTATTCAATATTAATTAGATTAAAAACAAATAAACCAAACCACTCGTATTCATAACAGTAGAAAAATGAAAAAAAAATTAGTTAAAGCACTTTTCCTGAAGGTCCCTATGTCATATCGGTCCGGAAAAATCGATGATGATCTTACTAAGAATACTAGGTGATAGTTATCGGTTTTAAATACGTATGCAAGATTTCAGATCATTCAGACGTATAGAACTTGAAGTGGGTGAAAATTTAATTAGAAAATTCCATTTACTGTTAATATTAACACGATAAGCTTAATATAAAGGATGACCCGCGCTAGACCGAGTCGGGTCCGAGCCGAGTGTCGGACGTAGCACGGTTACCGAGACGGTACCGTGCCTGAAATTACAAAGACGGGCCTCGACCGAGCAATTACCGTTGCGCCGTTATGCAGTATACTGGTCCGAGCAAAAATGGTGTTACGCAAACTCCTAATCCGTCATCGGCCGAAGTTTGCTCGGGCGATGATGTCCCAACTCGGACGATCGAATCAAATAAAACTAGGTTTCTCTGTCTACGTGTAAAACAATGAGAGCGCTTACACAAACACGACCGTCATCGTCCGATAACGTACGAAAACGGCCGAACAACCATCGAGTCCGAACTTATTGGGATTTCTCGCCCGACTGCCGGCGTCTACCGTGCAAATTGAGTGTATTTATAGTTTAATTTAATCATTTTGTCTTTATTCTGTTGTTTTTGTCAGTGGGTTATCTACCTGAACGACTATGTATATTGAAAATATAAAAATAGAAAAGAATACCGGCAACGTCCAATGTCGGCACAAGTGGTACACTGTTGCAGTGTAAGCACATAAACGTCCGAGTTACTCGTCCGGGTAGGTCTGTCCGCCATCGGCCGACAAAATCGCTCTGGACGATGAAGAATTTGATAAATCTTCAACTACAAGCCGGGACCGAGTTGTTGCCCAGCGTTGTCCGTTGCTCGGCTGTCACTCGGTTGCCGTTCGGTATAGCGTAAGTCGTGCGTCCATATAAAATATAATATGTAATATTGATTGTAAAATTAGAGCTTTCCTTATATATCATTAGTTATAGTTAGTTGGAAAAATACAGTCAGTCCATTTGCAAAGCTTAATTTAGGTAGAGAACAGGATACACAATGAAGAAAAATATATTTTGTGTCCTTTTTATAAATATTGTATAATATAATTCACATAAAACAGTAATTTTACATATAACATTTAACATTTCTAAATTAAAAATCAACAGTAACGTTAAAATATTAAAACAAAACAAATTTTTTGCTTCAATATTTTAAATTTATTTTCTTACATGGTATCAGAAAAAGTATACAAATAAAATGTGTAGACATTTTGTAATGAAACAGAAAGGAAAATACCTCGGTAGGGTGTTGCGTAGGGTGGAGATCTAGAAGGGGGAGGGGAAACGGTCTCAAGGTTTCCAGTTCGGATACATTTACGGCACTGCGGAATACGCGTACTCGGTTCTTTCACGTCTTTAACCCGTTCAAACAAAGATGACGTAGGTAATATTGATAGATGACATTTCCAGATACTTCTCAATTTAATTAATTTGACAACCACGTAAACTCATGTAACTGAGATGATATTACGATGGGTAGAGTTGGTTGATATACTATACAAATTAGTAATCAATGGTTTTGACTCGATGGAGCAATTTTTTATATATCATTAATTGAACATATAAAGAGATACGCTGACTTATAAATGTAATATTTTAATAAATTATGTCTTAATCTTGATTTCACATTACGATTTTAGGATGTCTAAGTATAAACGTATGTGAGGGTAATATGCTCATTCAGTTGATAAGGTCACTTTCTTATAACTAACTTATTTGATTGACTACAAACAAACTACAGGTTTGTTTGTAGTCAATGAAATATAAAGGGTCCAAACGGCGCTGCTTTATCGATGTTGATATTATAATAAATATTTTAGTCGATTTTAGTATGCTGTAGTGGAGTTAGTTTCTTTTCTCATTTGTGTATTTTTGCTCTACCTATAATCCAAGATCAGCTATTGTATATTGAGGTCTCGGGTTTACGACCATTAGACCAACGGGAGCATTCTCTCTCAGACGACGTTATCGTTGTTAGTGTGGATTGAATTTCTAGTATGTACATTCAAACTTATCGATAACCTCATAGAATACGTCAGCCCCATGAAAATGAGTGCTGTAAAGTACTCGAAAAGTCGGGAATATAAAATAACTTAAAAAAAACGTGATAAAATATATTAAAACTAGTTTCATTCAACAGAATAGAATAACTTTTATTCAATATAGAATACACGAATACGTATTGAAAGTAATTTAGGCAGGCTTCCTCCAACTGTTAGAACCTCCTTTCTAGGAAGAACCAGGAAGAAACCTAGTAGGACTTTATTTAAACATTTCGAAGTGTACCTAATATTGCCAAAGCGGTTTTTTTTTTCTTAATATATTAGTTATAGCATACGACTTAGTGTTCTTAGTAAAGCTTTACCATATTAGCCACACGTACCTAATATATATTGCCTGGGACTCATACCGCTACCGCTATAGTCATAAATAGATTTACACGTAGATTGCCTCATAGGGAGGAGATTTGCTACTGTTGCCACGCTTGGCAAGCGATTTGGCAATCACAGTTTTATTGCCTGCTGCCCGCTGGTTTGCTTCCCTCAGTCACCTCTTACAACACCTACGGGACGACATGTGGTTTTTTTATAGGATCGGTTGACAAACGAGCACACAGTCCACCTGATGGTAAGTGGTTGCTGTGGCCCATGGACATCTACATCTATCCTCGATTACGAAACGAAATGCAGATGCGTTGTCACCCGTGAGAACTAAGACGGAATGCCTCGTTTCCAGTAAAAAAGGTCTCCGGTTCTCTACACTCACCATACGAAACACAGCAGCATTAAGCTACTATTTTACGCTGATATTCTGTGAGAGTGTGGTAAATTCCCGCTCGAGCCGTTCCATTCGTGCTACAACAATACTACTAATTTAGCTGCAGCATGACTCCACCACGTATAAAAATGATATTCTTACAGCATGTTACAATGTTTTGATATTCTTACACCGCCTCTACCTGTTCAGTTTATTTTAAACACACACACAAATTAAATTAAATAAAATAGCCTTTTATTTCCAAAATCAAAAATGACAACAAATTTTTTTTATATAAATTATCCTTACTCAATTAGTGATATTCATAACATTATCAATTAGAAATAGAAGAAATATTATTAACATATACTATAACACATTATGACATTTAAAAATTAACTTATTAATGAATAAATCTTTCATTGCATCTTATATAAATTAATCAAAACAATGGCATTTATTTAATTTATTATTATTAAATATTTAAATTAATTAAAACAAGACTTGGCATAAGGAAACTATTTGCATAAATATATTAAATATTTATTTTATTATTATTTACCATATAAAGTCCCTGATTTCGGAATGTCTATTGACAAAGGCCTCCTCCAGACTTTTCCATTGTTTCCGGTCGAGTGTTAATCGTCTCCAGTAAGGTCCAGCCGTGTATTTTAAATCATCTTCCCACCTTCTACGCTGCCCACCTCTGCTTCTTTTGCCATCTCTTGGATACCAATTTGTGACAATTTGGCTCCTGAGCATGTGTCTAGTCCATCTCCACTTTTGTAAGTCTATTTTTTGTAATATATCAGGTACCTGGGTTTTGTTCCGAGTGTCTTCATTCCTGATCCGGTCGGTTTTCTTTATATCAATCATGCTCCTCTCCATTGCTCGTTGGCATGTTAACAATTTATTTCTGTGTGAAGCTGTGGGAGCCCAAGGTTCGCATCCGTATGTTAAGCAGGGAAGAATATACATTTCGAACACTTTTCGTTTTCCTGCCATTCCCAACTCTTTGCTCTTCATTATTTCTTTTAGTGACCAAACTTTTTCCACCCATTCGCTATTCTTTTATTTATTTCCTTGGAAGTTAAGTCTTTCGGTGATATGATTTGGCCTAAGTAAGTGTATTCTTCCACGTATTTTAGTACTTCACCGTCAACAACTATTGGTATCTTATCCCTATTGGACATTATTTTGGTTTTCTCGGTGTTCATTTCCAAACCAGCTTTTTTACTTTCATTTGATAGATCTTGTACCATTCTTTCAAGTGTTTTGGGATTCTCTTCGAATAAAACGATATCATCGGCGAATCTGAGGTGGTGAAGTCTTCTTCCATTTATGTTCAAGCCCATTACATCCCAGTTTATTTGTCGTAATATATGTTCTAGAGCCGAGGAAAACAGCTTTCGAGAATTAGGGTCACCTTGTCTGACTCCTCTTCTTATAGGGAACTCGTCTCCTAGTGTTTCGAGGTATATTCTTGCTGAGCATTCATCATAGACTTGTTTTAGAATGTTTATGTACGTTTTGTGAATGCCTTGCCTTTCTAGACTCTCCCAGATAATTTCTTGGTATAAACTGTTAAATGCTTTTTTATAATCTACAAAGGCTAAGTAGAATGGTTTATTATATTCATTGTACCTGTCGAGAACCTGTTTAACCGTGTGGATATGGTCAATGGTTGAAAAGTTACGTCTAAAACCAGCCTGTTCTATTGGTTGATTTTCGTCTAATTGAAGAGTGATTCTGTCGAGAATTATTTTAGCGAATATTGTGTAAATGTTCGACATTAAGCTGATTGGTCTGTAATTGCCTATTTCATCTTTTGCTCTGCTCTTGTGTATCAATATGATGTGTGATTTTGACCATTGATAAGGTATTTGACCTCTATATAATAATTCAGTAAACATTCTTGCAAATATTGGACATAACTCCTTAGATGTTCCTTGTAGAGCCTCATTCGTAATCTTGTCTGGTCCGGGCGCTTTATTTAGTTTTTGTGAACTTAAAGATTTCTCTACCTCGCTACATAATATAGATAGGGGCTTGTCATGTGTTGTAATAATCGTTTTAAACTTTTTATTCAACGATACTTCTCTACTGTAGAGACGTCGGTAGAAATCAGTGGCACACTCTATGATGTCCTTACGTTTAGTATATGCTTTATTCTGTTTTCTGATTTCGGGGATCCATTCCTTGGTAACTTCCCGTAGATCTTTAAGTGCCTTCCTTACTCCGCCTGATTTTATGATGTGCTTGTCGATAACTTCCAGTCTGTGTTTCTTCCGGTAATTTTTAATGGCTTTATAAATAGTTTTACTTAATGCGGCAAGATCTCTTTCTTTGAGTTTTCCGTCTTTCCAAGTTTTTGACATTAATTTTTTTCTCTCCTCTATAAGTTCGATTGTTTCTGTACTCAGTTTACGTTTTTTGTCTTTTGAGGAAGTAGATGTGCCACTCAGTTGGTTTTTTATTAAGTTGTACCTTGTCTGTAGATCTAGCTCTTTTCGGCTCTCCCTTAGAGGTGTGCTATGCTTTGAAAGAGGAGAATAAGGCATTTTTATTTCTTTCACTTTGTTACTTTTTTTGAGATTTTCCGTGATTATTTTGCGTGATTTCTTTGCAGGTATCAACAGAAGAGATGAACGAACCATACGATGCTTAGTGTTAAAGTTTAGTGTTTGGATTACTTCAGTGTTTGTGAAAGCTCTATGATTATTAGTTGTAATATAGTCTATTTCGTTCCTATATTTTCCATCCGGTGATTACCAAGTCCATTTGGTTTTGTATTTCTTTCTGTAGAGGCTGTTTAGTACAGTTAAATTAGTTTCTAGCATGAAATCAATCATTTTTTGGCCATTCTTGCTTCTCTTACCGTGACCGAATCTACCAAGAACATTCTCTTCACCACTGCTTCTTACTCCAACCTGTGCATTAAAGTCACCCATTACAATGATATGGTTATTTTTTACTTTAATTATTGTTTCATTGAGGGCTTGATAGAACTGGTCTAAGTCGCTAAGGTTAGCTGCTCTGTTGGGACATAAATTTGTATGATTACCCAATCCTTGCTATAACCTGTCATATTGACATAGGCTATACGGCCAGATATGCCTCTGAACTTCTTTATTTGATTCTTCAGCGAGGCTTTAATAAGAAATCCGACTCCCCTTTGTCCCGGAATTACACCTTTATAGTAGAGTATATATTGATTACGGTCTTCGATTGATTCTCCAAGTCTGCGCATTTCGCTGATCCCCAATATGTCCCATCGTAGTTCCGATAGAGCGATTTCAAGCTCCTGAAGGTTTGCTTCTGTTCATAGAGTTCTTGTGTTCAGAGTTAATATTTCGATTGTACCTCTTCTTTTAGAACCTGTTTTTGTTATTAGAGTTTGTTTTTTATTCGATAAACTATTCGATAAACTATCGCTGGAGGGTTCTGGTCTAAAGCTCTCGCGGCGACCACCCGTGTTGAGAGCTGTGTTTAATGTTTTTGTAGAGTTTTCTTCCTGTTGCTTTAATAGATGTGGAGGGGGCACTAATTGTTGCTATTCCGTAGACCCCATGGTTTCCTTAACCTTCTTTGTCATATTTTCTTTTAATTTTGCTTTGCTTTAATAGTCCTATTCCTTTTAAACGTCTGAGTAATGTTATTGGTAAATGGAGAGTTGGATGTTCCAGAGTTTTCTGGTGATACCGATAAATTTCTCTTGTTATTTTGCTGCGGTAATTTTTTGTCCTTAAGAATTATAATTTTATCATACCTGATGACTGCATTGTTTCCTTGCTCTATTTCTTTTGCCAGGTATTCCTTTAACTGTTTTCGTTTTTCTAAGATTTTCTTAGGATAATCTTCCATAATATAGTAAGGAGAGTTTTTTAGAGCTTTTTTGTTACTTAAAACCTCAATTTTTCGGCCCATTGTTGTAAATGATATTATAACGTGTCTTGCTTTCTCACCAATTTTTCCTATTCTTCGAACAGACTGTTTTTCGCAAGTTATTTACATAAACTCTTTTATTATTTCCAAAACGATATCTACCAGATCAAAATATGAACCCTTTTTTTCCTCAACTCCGAACAACACCAAAATTTTCTTACGCAGCTGTCTCTCAATTTTTTCCAGGGCCATTTCTTGTTCCGCGAGTTTTTCCTGCAGTTGTTTAGGTTTTGTTTCAATTTTTTTAAATTTTTCGTTTATATTGTTATTTATGTTTGTTGTGATATTTTTTCATACCTTTTATTTCTTCTTTTTGGTACATCATATCAGCCTGAATTTTAAGAAGCATATCTTTAATTTCCTCCATATTTCTTTAGAACAACAATAAGCTTATCCCGAATAAATGTCCTCTTTTATTTAGTAGTGATAACCTTACTGTGATAGGCCGTGAAGTATTGTTGTAAATTTTCGTATTCACCGATAGATGGCGGTGAAGTGACCTTAGATCGATGAATTAATATTGCTTAGTCATTTTAAATTCTTAGGTTATTAAATCACTTATTTAACCGTTTTGGGCTTTTAGTCTGAAACTTATTATTGATTTTTGTATTCAAATAATCAAAACGTTCCACAGTAAGAGTTTTAAGATATTTCACTGTATTTACTTTATAAAAGTCTATGACCGTTACGATCCTTTTTAACACTTTTTATACTTCAATTGTTAATAATATTCGTGATTTTACACTATTTCACTATAAGACACTGTTAAATCCACCTAACTTCTATATTTTTCTTACAATTAGCTCACTTAACTTGATAAATTACCATTAAAACAACGGAGCAGTAATATTTATGTGCGTTACAGCTTACGGGTCTCACAACACACACAAATTACAAAAATATGAAAATAATGATTGCGATAAAAATATTTTATAATCTTAGAGAAAGGAATAAATAATGTGCATATTGTAGCAAAATTAATAAAACCTACATGATATTATTTGAAATATACTGTAATGTTTATATCATAGTGAATCTATTATTAAGCCGACTTAACATGGCAACTTTTTAAATAATGTTAATTTAAGAACTCATCAGGGGTTCATGGCACACACTTTAATATTATGGGTAATAAAATTATGTGCATTAAAAATTATTGTACATAAATTAATAAATTATTGTTAGGTACAATATTCATCTTAATATCCGATGTCCCGTGATGCGTAATACAGATTAAGCATCCTTATTCATCATTTCAAAGGAATGCCCCAGCATGTCCAGAATGATGAAGCTTCTCTCTCAAAGCTATTAAAAAAAACTCCGAGAGTCAATGATTCTTATATAAATCAAATTTCAAGGTCAGAAGCCAAGAAGATAACACATCAATTACACTTCAGAAGGCATAAAACAACATTGAGTTGAAATTTGCATTGAGCAGGCCTCTTGTCACGATCAATTGCTAATACTTCAAAACGGAGCATGCGACACGTAACCAAATGTTAAATACATGACATGTTCCACACATGTTCAAGTTTCATCAACAAGAAAATGATAAAACACTCTCAGGACCATATGCAAACTGCAAACAGTCTAAGAGCGCGCATTTACAAAATTAACTCTATTAGCGACATTGATTTGTTAATTTCTGCCCTTAAGAAAGATGATTGCATTTGGCAATACAATGTACTAAATCTAACGTTAACTCTGGGGTGTCGTTGTTTTAAGACAGTCGCCGACGGGTCTACGACGGCCGCCAGCTTGTCTGACAGTAGCCGCCAACGCGTCGGCTACAGCCGACGACTATACACGAGGAGGGTAAGTATAACAGTTACCCCTGTGATTGACAAAATGTCACTTATCTGTATACGCACTATTTCATAAAGAATATGGGTGACAAACCAGCGCATAGTTGACCTTGCCTTATTGAATGCTGTGGCCCATGGAACGTCTCGTTTCCGGTAAAAAGGGTCTCCGATTCTCTACACTCAACATATGAAACGCAGCAACGTTAAAACTGCTACTTTCCGCTGGTATTCTGTGAGAACGTGGTCCTACCCGGGCCGAGCCGACCCATTCGTGCTACTACCATAATATAGCTCCAGCGTAGCTCATCATCATTTTAATCATGGGTGTCACTTATCATGGGTGCCTTAAAATACCTCTAATACAAATTATTCTAAGTTCTAGTGGTCCAATTATGGTAACGATTTCCCAAAGAAGGCAAATAAAACGTAGATACTATATATACTCTTTATATACTCTTTGAAGGCAACAGCCAATAGTGTAATACATACATAGTTTTATTGATGTACATAGTCTCTTTAACAAAAATATAAAACTTGACATCTTAGTGAAAGATTATTTTTTTATTTATTTCTTTACCAAAAGTTCTTATAATTCACTAGCTGGTACACAGTGCATTGCTGTCGCAGAAGAAATAATTGTGAAGACATCGTTTCTAATTTCAAAGAGTTATGTTGGTTAATTAGAAATGATAATATTTATATTTAAATTGAATACTACATATATTTCAAATGAATTTGTCGGTACGACACGCTCGCTACCTACTCAAGTGCTCGCTCGCTAGCTCAAGTGCAAGTAAAAAATTTAAAAATAATTACCGCAATCTAGTAAACGGTATGGCGGCACATAAAATACGAACAAACAAACATTAATTTTAATATATTAGATATAAGGGTTGACTACTCCTTTTTAGTGTTTACGTACCTGTATCAAAAGTCGTTCTTCCATGACGTTATCAATAAATTCGGTTAGGTAAAATTTTATAAGAAATGAAAATGATTTCTTAGCTTCATTTCCAGATACAAATGTAAAGAGATATGAAGACGTGAAGTTAAGTAATGCAATCATAGGCACATTACTCTATTTTCAACCGAATTCTGTAAAGGAGGAGGTTCTCATTTGGAGTGTATGTTTTTTTTGTATTTATGTAACGCGATATCTTCGCAGATTGTGAACCGATTTTAATTACTCTTTTTTCCTAAATAGTTTATTTATTTATTTTATTCTTTATTGCACCAAAGATTTTGTACAAAAGGCGAGCTTAATGCTATATGGCATTCTCTACCGGGTAACCTTGGGTAGAACAGAGGGTGAGTTACGGGCAGTAAAGTTGTCATGATCACATTCAATTCAAAAATGTACATGCTACACATAAATAATATATATATATTATATATATATATATATATATATATATATATATATATATATATATATACACTTACACATATAAATAATATAACTAATACACATATTTATACATATATATCTCCATAAATTTATATACAAATAACTATAAACATATATGTGTGATGAAAGAAGAGTGTGGTTTTCAAGATGATGCGGTGACCAGGATTAAGAAAGGAATGCTTCGGTGGTTTGGTCATGTAGAAAGAATGAATGAGAAAAGACTGACAAAGCAAATATATGTTGCAGAAGTAAATGGAAGAGTCGGAAAGGGACGTCCTAGGCGGAAGTTTGTCGACCAAATTGGCGATATACTAAAAATGGGACAAATTAAGAGTACCCTTAACCGACGAGCATGTATGCGTAGGTATATGGATGTAGAAGAGGCGAGAGAGGTATGTCAGGATCGTGCTAAATGGAAGTCTGTAGTCTATGCCTACCCCTCTGGGTGACAGGCGTGAGTGTTTATGTATGTTGTAGCTGAGCCTCTAGAAATAAGCAGTAACAACAAATACGTAGAAACTGATAAATCCTGGGTTTTAAATTACCTGTTTTAAATTTATTTTGGTATTATTCGAACCAAACTGTAAATGATTACCAACTCTAAATAATCAGTAGAATAAAAAAATGTGGATTTATAGACTGTGCCCCTAGTCTATTTCGTACCAAATACTACAATAATATTTCGTACGGTGAACGTAAAATTAAAGCTTATTGTCAGCACCGAAATCAAAAAATGAAATCGAAAAAGTTATAAATACAGTAAGAATGATGCTGATCGTAAAGTGCAATACAATTACAAATACAATGTACGGACTAGGAAACAGTTACGATAAATCACAACTTCTTACTGATTGCACGCTTCGAAGTAGTTGTTGTCCTGGATTTAGATCCTTCTTTTTTGGGAATGAGATCTGATGCTGGAAGCGAGGTAGCCCGTTCTACGTCAGCTTTGTGTTGGGTTGTCAGCTTCTCTAGATCATTTGTTGTAACAGGATCCAGTAGAAAACTTGACATTGATCACCCCGTCCAAGGTCCATACATTCGTAGTGCCGAAGTGCCTGCCTCTAAGAATAAAGACTGCCTCATTCGTTTTAGATATTCTGAAAACACATATGGGCTACCCTTGAGCAAAGCCTTCTTGGCCCATACCTCCTGACGTAATGGAGTGTCTTCAAATTTTATGAGAATCGGACGAGGGCGGCCATTAGATATTGTGCCAAGACGATGACATACCTGCAGCGACTGACTAGAACAATTTTTGATACCAAGATTCTTTGTGATGACTGAAGCTACCAATTCGCGGACATTCTCATTGGTATTCTCGACCACTCCTCCTAGCAGCACAAACTTCTTTCTGTGTCTACTTTCAACGGCATACACATTAACAATTAGATCGTTAATTTGCTGCCGCAGTAATGTAAATGTTGAATAAACAAAATCCTTGAAGTTGATGTAGTCAGAACTTACGTCCTTCAGGCTTAAGTCCTTTGATGACCCCTCTAGCCTCGCCTCAAACTCATCCAACCTCTGATTAAGTGTCTTCTCCAGTGATGCTTGTGTTTTAAGGACTTCAAATATGTTTTCCATACTGAGATGTTCTTTAAGTATTGTACTCAACTTGAAGTTTGTAAGAAAAGTGGTAGCAGCTTATGGCAGGTATTTAATTTATTGCATATATGATATTTTAGATTTGATACTTAACAAATATTAAACACTGTACACAATGAATAACTAAAATAAATAAATAACACTACAGAGATGCACAAAATTTAGTTGTTACTTTTTCACACCTACCCGGAAAAAAAAGGTTATATTTCAATGGTTGCTAATAAATAATTTCTTTTTTAGCAATTTGAAGTCGATATTTACTTTTTGTTAAACGTTACAATTATATAGAAAACAAATTCGAGAAATCAAATATCTTGGTCTTATGCAATAAGGAATGAAACCAATGCCGAAAACGGAGTTAAGATACACGTTCTGTACTAAAAGATCGGCGATTTGATCACGGCTGTCTGTTAATTAGTATCATTCGAACGTTACGTCCTACATGTTCAATAGCTGTGTGAATACATAATTTCCATATTAACTTAAGAAACGCCGTCATAAGGTCTAAAATTGCGAACATTGATGTTATGAAATAAATTCATAAGATCAATGTTCGTAATTTACTTGCTCATTATTTTGATTAAGAGATTCTCAAGCATATAGATTAAGTAATTTCGTTGTAATTTCAACTATAGTGATTTTTAGAGGTGTTTTCTCAAATAATTATGATCAAGTCAAAATTACACAACCATGTTTTTGAACAAGCAAATTCAAGATAAAGACATGATTTTACCAATATCAAAATTCCAGTTTCGTTAGTGGTGTCATAGTCCTATACTACTCAGTGATCGATGAAAGGAGGTGCAATTTTTCGCGGTGTCGCCTTAAATAGAGATTTCCAGTATATTAGAGACAGTTATTGGTATTGGTATGTTTATGGTAGCAATCATACGACGTCATACCGGAGGTCATATTTTAGTTAGGTATTTAGTTATTTTTACATAAACGAAGGGGCAAACGAGCATGCGGCTCATCAGGTGGTAAAAATCGACCGACAACACATTTGCATTTTGATTTGTAATCGAGTATAGATGTAAATGTCAATGGGCCGCAGCAACCACTTACCGTCAGGTGGACTGTGAGCTCGTTTGTCACCCTGTCCTATAAAAAAAATTATATGCTGATGTAGAACATTGCGAAGTTTTTGTGAGATTTTGAAAATAGTTAAAGCTAGCGGACAATTGATGACGAGTAGCATCATAAGGTGCCTTAAGATTAAAATATTTTTATCCGCTAAGGACGCTTTTTTATCGGGATACGCGCTGCAACTATGTTATATGGGCAGCAGGAACAAGTCAGCTCGACAGGGGAAGAACAACGATGTCACAAAATAATATAATAACATAAAATAGCAGCTTAATGCTGTTGTGTTTTGTATTGTGAGTGCAGGGAATCGATAAACATTTTTACTGGTAACGAAGCATTCTTACCACTCAGGGGTGACAACGCTTCTACAGGATAGATGTAGGTGTCTTTAGGCCATAGCATCCATTTACCATCAGATGGACTATATGATCATTTGTCATCCTTCATAAAAAATAAGTCTACCTGAGATCCTTTCTACTGATAACTAGGCATTCCACCTTAGTTCTCAGAGGTGTCAAGGCATTTGCATTCTGGTTCTTAAACAATAATGGATGTTGGTGTCCATGGACCACAACATCGATTTGCCATGAGGAAAACTATGTGCTCGTTTGTTACTTCTAAAAACAGCTTTAAATGAAACAAGTAAAGCTGTGGTATTTTAGTGGCTAACGCTCGCGGTAAATTTCACTTTCGATCATTAATAAAACTGTTAATTACCATTTTGAATGCTGAATTACCACCTGCTCGGCACCGAAGAAAAATATCGTGCCATGCCATGTATTTCTGATAAATAAAAATATTTCAAGGACATGGACAAGGACGAAACTCAATGGAGTAACGGGAGGATTAATTGATCGCATATATACCTCTCTGTCAGTGTTGCTATATATACAGATTTTTTTTATTTATACATATTTTCGGTGTATAATACAGATTAACACTGGATACAGATTTTTGTACAGAGTTTTCCAACTCTATTGATTGAATTATCATAATATTCAACTTAAAACAGAACGAAGCAAAATATATAGATACCGCGTTACACATCACTGCATGATTCTATTCTTTATGGTATTTTTTTTCACAACGTAATTATTTAGTATGGTATTTTACAAGTGTACAGTCAAACCTGGGTAAGTGAGAACTGGATAAGTGAGAAAACTCTATAAGTGAGAGTAATAGCCAGGACCCGTCATTTATGCTCCCAAAACCTCTATTAGCGAGAAACAGAAACCTCTGTAAGAGAGAGTCGTTTTTCCCTTATGGACCTCCGTAAGTGAGACTGCTACTTATCTATACCTATAGAAGCGACAGTCGAGCTTTATTTATTTATATTATTTAGGAGGAACTATAGCTACAATAAAAATACACACATATAAGTAACAAATGACAAAACAAATTACAAATTTAACATCTGCTATTTTATGACTCATTCTTAACTTTCGTAGAACTTCCTACCATTGTTTTTGTATTGTTTTCTCGTCAATATTCTATTTCGTGGAACTAAATAACGTTGTTATTATATCGCATTCTTTTCAAATGGACATCACTCCAATGAAGCTAGCTTTAAATGCGTTTGAGACGGTCCATCAGTACTTTGAATACGCGGCGGTTGTTGATCAAGCAATATTCGGCAAAATTTATGAGTTAGAGATAAACATTCAAAATACGAAAACAGAAACCCAAATGTAATTGATGGATTTTTTTAAGTGTAAATAATTTCTAAATAAATAAAATTACATAGTGCATGAATTTTTGTTTTGTTTTCGTAAGCATCTTGATATCTTACCCTTATAAAGTACTTATATGTTGAAATCTAATGAACGTAACGCTATTAAAAAAATATGTACATAATATATGTTGTGCACATTATTCATCTAATTTTATCACATTACATATTTACTACATTCGTACTTGCTGTGACTTGTTATTGCTGCGTATAGTATATAGTAAGAGAGAAACGCTACCCATGTACCTGCATTAGCGAGAAACTCGGGGTAGTGAGAAACCTCTATAAGCGAGAATGAGATTGTGCTCCTTTAACTCTCGCTTATCCAGGTTTGACTGTATTATAATATATATATATATATATATATATATATATATATATATATATATATATATATATATATTCATGTGAACGGAGTAGAAGCTTATGGCACTGATATTTTACAAATAATGAAAACAAAAATTTTTAATTAAATTAGTAAATAAATTAAAATCTATCGAAATATTATCCACCTTAGCCTGACACCCTGGAAAGTATTGTTTTTACTGTCGTTCGTAAAGTAGAGTCTATGTGATTTAAATTTCGATACATTTTAATTTATTTATTTAATTAATTCAAAAGTTTTGTTTTTATTTTTTGTAAAACATCAGCACCATAGGCTTCTACTCCGTTCACATGTTACAACCTATTTTTTTTCATGACTGTAAAAAAGGCCATCCAGTAATAGAGGGATGCCCGTGCCCAACAGTTGGATGTAAATATGCTGCGTCTTTACTTTACTGTAAATAACTATTTAAATATATACTTCATGATCTCGTGATGATCACTCATCTAAATTAGTTTCCCAACAATGTGTATTTACAATCGCGCGCAATTTGCAAGCTGAAATTAAAAATAGATGTACCTGCTAAATCCTTTTAAAAACAACGAATATTTAGAATATTTTGAGCAGCCTGATTCAAAAATACGCAATATTTTTTGTTAGTAGATAATTATAAGAATAATGTATTTTTTATTACTACTAAGGTTTGACTGTAGTTGTTATACCTACATTACTTAACAAAACATTAATTAGAAGAGAAAAAACTATTTATTATATATTTCAATGTTCAAACAACATAGGCGAATGCAGCATGCGTATTTTCAGAAGGCTGTCTTAGGTACAAATTATTGAGTGTAAGTTTACACTGAAAATTTGTAACGTGCAAAATTTTATTCTAATATAATATAAACATGCGTGTCAAGATTTAAATATAAATATGCGTACCGCCGTGGTAGCCGAGCCGTGGTAGCTCAGTACCACGTGCTCGGTGGTGAAGGAAAACATCGTGAGGAAACCTGCATGTCTGAGGAATAAGAAAAAAAAATTTCGAAGACGTGTGAAGTTCGCCAACACGCATTGGGGCAGCGCGGCGGACACTTCCTTGCCCTAGAAACCTCTCAGAAAATAGGGGAGTCCTGCAGCAGTGGGACGTATATAGACTGTAACTTTACTTTTTTACTTTTATGCGTACCGTGAAGTGACAGTGTAAGAATATCTACTATATCATATCATATCATCTGGTGGGTATCGTAGAAGGCAAAAGAAGGAAACCAGAAGATGCGCAACAGCGTCTTCCTACTCTCGCCTGTCAAGCGTAGAAACTACAGCAAATATTCATCCAATGGGACAATCCATTGGTGAGGCCCATTTTCAGCAGTGGACATTTGATAAACATTGAAGTTAACGGTAATATTTTAAAACAATTCTGCTGTAGAGTCAGAGAACTGTACATCTTAAATATAATATTAAACAAGAAAACTGTTTACTAAGCCATAATTTATCTTTAATAAAATTTCTTTCAAGTTGGCAAAGTTAGAAAAGTTTTTGAAACAAAGGAAACAAAGAGGTTTCGAGTTTCGAGTGCTTTGCAGTATCCATGGTCACGAGGTAAATGTCGCGAATATAATATGTTAACATTATAAAATCCGTAAAAGGAATATTTTTTTCAATAAGGTATCTATATCCGAGAACTAGATATACTGTTATACAGAAGACTAAACTTTTCAAATCACATAGATGATAGGAGTTCAGCGAAAATGCTTAAATTACACTTAAATTATCCCTTACAATGCTGTTTTTTATCTCGGAATCCGTCTAGGTTTCTCTTTTTTATAGGATAGGATGGCAAACGAGTCACCTGATGGTAAGTGGTTGCTGTGGTCCATAGACATCGACATGTATCCTCGATTACGAATCAAAATGCAGATGCGTTGTCACCCGTGAGGATTAAGATGGAAAGCATCATTTCCAGTAAAAAGGGTCTTCGGTTCACCACCACTCACCATACGAAACACAGCAGCTTTAAGCTACTATTTTACGCTGGTGTTCTGTGAGAGCGTGATCCTTCCCCGGTCGAGCTGACTCATTCGTGCTACAACTATACTACTAATATAAATGCAGCATGACTCTACCAAGAACTCGCAGCATGGCTCTACCACGAACTACTCACACCCTCATCCTTATTTCTGCCGCTAAAATGCCGACGTAGTGCTTGCATTACTGTGTTCCGGTCTGAATTGCATTGATAGCCGGTATAATTACAAACTACGAGTAATGAGGCATTACATTTTAGTGCTCACGGGTGACAACGCATTTTTATTTTTTCGTGCTGTAGTAATCACTTATCAGGTGATTGTAAATAATATGTTTGTCACTTAAATTTTATGAAAAAACGCATGTACACCCTCGGCGTAAATAAGGAATACAGCGGGTATTTACAAAGTACTCGGCCATCGCTACCAGAGTCATCGTGCCCCGTATGAGCTGAAGCATTTCAGTCAAGAGATCTCTACAGAAGCGTCCCTAACTTCATACAATAATGTTTCTATTTAAAGTTTTCCACGGCTATCTAGATTGCTTTACCTGATCGAACGCATAAGTTTTCCGTGCCACCAAGATTCCCAAGAGTGCAAAATATGTTTTCATATTCCACTTTGTTAAACTAGGCTCTAAGTCACCATTAATAAGAATGAGTATTGAATATATTGTAGTATAGTTGTAGCACGAATGGGTCGGCTCGACCAGGGAAGTACCACGTTCTCACAGAATACCAGCGTAAAATAGTAGCTTAATGCTGCAGTATTTCGTATGTTGAGTGTAGAGAACCGGAGACCCTTTTTACTGGAAACGAGGCATTCCATCTTAGTCCTCAAGGGTGACAACGCATCTGCACTTTGATTCGTATCTGAGGATAGATGTCTATGGGCCACAGCAACCGCTTACGACCACGTGGACTGTGTGTTCGTTTGTCATCCTATCCTATAGAAAAATATAATTATCTCCTGCAACACTAATGAGAAAATAATATTTTTATTGTCTCTCCGCACAATTTTAGACGTAATTTATACTAAATTATGTCGAACCGACCCATTAGTGCTACAACTAGACAATTAATATAGCTGTAGCATGGCTCTGCCAAGTTAATGTGTGTTCTACTTTAAAAATATTGTGTACTTTAGTATTTCCGTCAACATAAGAAATCATGCAGTAACCGCCACAATGTTGTTGCGGTGTAAAAGAATCCACTACCCCGGGTAATCCCGTTAGAGTCGTAGGATGCATGGAGGGAAACGGAAATAGGAGATGGACAGCTACATCTGCCTGATAGCAATTCAAAATGATAAAAACTACGGTTGCCAACCCGTGTGCTTTACTATTCTTAAATCGCTTCGGTATAGCGCGATAATTAGTGTCGGTCGATTAAAAAAAAAACAAATTCTGGAAACATGTCCGGAAGTACAGCAACTCGAGCGTTTATGCAAACGAGGAGAAATAAAACAAAATATAATAAACGTGGCGAATCGAAGTAAATTATGAAGAAAAGCTCATACCATAGTCGATTAGTTAATTTTTATTTAGAAAATGAAGTGACTAACAAACTTACAGTTACCTGACGGTACGTAGACGGACTCCTAGGCCTTTTTCTACCTAGTCCTCCTAAAATAAGTAAAAGGATGGTGGTGGTGGCTGTATTGTTTTGTTTCGGCTTGAAGGATACAGAGAGCAAGGATATACATAGTTACATGATGTGAGTTTAAGGCATTCAGGCATTCTACCTCAATCTTTGAGATGATAACGCATCTGTAGCGTACTTTGTTTCAAGTTTGCTGCAGGTGTCCATGGACTGTAACGCAGCCGCAACGTGACAACTATAAGAAATCCTTCCTATGAAGCAATCTATTCTCACCAAGTTTTATATATATATATATATATATATATATATATATATATATATATATATATATATATATAAACATAATGATGATCTTTTTTACCGTCTGGGAAAAAAATAGTACTAATAGTACATTAACATATTGTGAAATTGATCTCTCAATAAATACTACTAATTGAGTGCGTATTATTTTAATTTCAATAGCCCTTAATTGATTTATTTATTTAGTTCAAAATTGTTGTTTTTTTTAATCGTAAGTTTATTTCAAATTAGTAGTAGGTATTTATTGATAAGTCAATTTCATAATATGTTAATTTAAAAGCAAAATAATTGTGAAACATCAGTTCAATAGACTTCTAATCCGTTCACCTTGTACACCTTATTTTTTACATACGGTAAAAAATTATACAAAATATATTTTATATATATATTTATTCTATAATTATGGTAGAGCGGCATTTTTGGGTATAGAGGCGCCGGGCTCATGACATCACGCTACTGACAAGAGTCCTACGTATTAATCCAGTGTTTCTTGACGAGCTTCACATATCTTCAAAATATATATTGTATCTGCCGATGTTTTCCCTTACCAATTACGCAATAAAACAACATTTAAAGTATGGCATATTAGATAAGTACTTAAAAACGTAAAAACTACTTTAGCATAAATTACTTTTAAGATGCCACTATGTGTAAAATTTTCGTTTTAATAATCTATAAACATTTATACATACTATAAAAACCTTAAATATTGACAGCGATGATTTCAAGCACTAATCCGCTTTGCAATATTTTCGATCTCTCTTCTGCAATAACTTCGATAAAATTAGATTTCTATTATTTATAACATTAAAATTAAAAAGGAGAAGAGCATTTAAAATGTTTGTTATATTCATTTTCTTTCGAAATGTAATATTTATTCTTAAACGAACATGATTTAAATAACGATTTCCATTTCTTTTAATTTTAACGCTAAAACTGAATAAAACGTATTTTACAAGAAATCCTCACGGGAAATCAAAATAAGTCAACATTAAACACGATAAAACCTCAAATTTACATTATTAATCCTTATCCTTTCGGTAAACAATTTGAAGTTACGGTCTTTTGTGATATTTAGTGTAACAATATCTGTGTACTTACTATTGACTTCATGAACATAATACATATAATCTCTCGCGCTTGTTACCCACGGATTAGTAAGCTGAAGTGGCAATGGGCCGGCCATATAGCTCGAAGCACCGACAACCGTTAGGGAAAAAAGGTTCTCGAGTGGCAGCCTCATACCAGTAAACGTAGTGTAGGGTGACCCCCCACTGGATGGAGTGACGACCTGGTAAGACATGCAGGAAGTCGATAGATGCATGTGGCTCAGGACCGTGCTTTGTGGCATTCCTTGGGGAGGCCTATGTTCAGCAGTGGAATTGTGAAGGACTGTAATGATGATGACGATGATGATTGTAACCTAGCCGGGTAGACAGAGACTACGGACTCTATTTGGCGCGTTCAAGACACATATATCTCGCTCCTTTCACATCCATATATCTAGGTACGGATACAAGTTCATCGATCAAGGGTACTATTAATACTAATATATCGCTAACTTGGACAATAAACTTCCATCTAGGGTGTCTCTTACCAACTTTTCCCCTTCTGCATCATAAATTTACTTTATCACTCTTCCTTCACTCTTACGTATCTAAACCACCGACACTTTCCATTCTTAAGCCTGGTCACAACATCTTCTTGCAAAGCACACTTTTTCTTATCACACAATTTCTTAATCTATCATTCACAGTCGATTTCTGCAGCATTCACTTTACTCACATGCTTTTTCTGCCACACCCAACTTTCAAATAGTAACGCAGCAAATTTCATATGTGCTTTTTTTGATACATTATAATTTTGAGGTTGTAGAACCACGCTACAGCTATAGGTACTATGGTTGTAGCACGATTGGGTCGGTTCGACCGGAGAAGTACCACACTGTTACAGAATACCAGCGTAAAATAGCAGCTTAATGCTGCTGTGTTTCGTATGGTCAGTATAGAGAACCGGAGACTCTTTTTACTAGAAACGAGGTATTTCATCTAAATCCTCATGATCTCAACGTATCTCCATTTTGAATCTTAATCGAGGATAAATGTAGATGTCTATGGGTCACAGGATCCACTTACCATTAGGTGTACTGTGCGTTCGTTTGTCACCCTTATTCTATAAAAAAAATCTTATGAAACATTTTATAACGAAGAGCCCCTGATATTCATGATTCATAATCCTGGTCACAACGTCTTTTTACAAACCACACTTTTCTCTTATCACACAACTTCTCACTAATATTTAGAGCCATCCCTAACGTATTTTTAATGACTGCAGATTCCACAGCATTAGTTTAACTCTCACACTTCTTCCGCCACACCCAAGCCTCACCTAACTTTCTTAAGGTAAAGACTAACACAGCACTTGCCATTTGTGCCATTTAACACACATTCTGACTACCTATATAACAGAGTAAAACAACACTGATATTTAACCTTTGAACAAAATTTAAAAACATAATATAAAATACATATAACACCCATAAATACTAAATTTTACTTTAGCTTAAACGTGTTATATATCAAGTTAAACGGATAATAGATGTGCAAACTTTTATTCCCTATATTAGATTTCTAGGAATGAATTGAATCGATCATTTCAAAAACCTCATAAGTCACAAAATTATAATTTTTCAGAAATCAGTAAGAACTGTTTCATACACAAACAAATGAGTTTTAAAGGACTTTTTTATGTTTAATTTAGTATTTGAGTAGTAAAAAATTAAAAAAAGCGTATAACCTTTACAGTTTATTAATAGAAATAATGAAAAAAACCTGAAAAACAGTTCTCGACTTATGTTGTTGCAGCGAGAAATAGAGTTAGTGGTGTATAATTTAACCAAAACAATCATAAATTATTTATTGTAACAGTAAAGTAGATAATTTTATTAAAAAGTTCAGATTTTTTTTTTAAATAAATAAGAAGGAGTGAAGGGATTGAACAGTATGCAATAAAGCAGAAAGAATGTGAGTATTCTTTCGGAAAAATTGATCATAATGATTTCTTATATTTACGCGAACACTGCACGTTGAAATAATACTAGTTTTTACGGATTTTATCACGTATATTTAACTATAAATACCCGACGTTTCGAGCGCTTTACAGCACCCATGGTCACGGGAGGGACTGAGATGTTCAACGTCCAAATGTCATAGTTAAAAGCGGTTACCATAGATAAAAATTTAACTTTTGTTCCGATCTACACAGTATGAACTTATGGTATCTTGAAGTCTTGCAGTTGGCCCATCCCATCCCATCGCCATACCATCTACTTGCTTGTAGAACTCCTCCTTCCACAATAGGTAGCCAGATGTAAGGCAGTGTCTGAGTATTACTGGTGTGAAGGATGATGGTGATTCTCACCACCATCCTTCACAGTTAGCTACCGTGGGTAAATCTTTGTTTCAGAGAGCACGAGGGATCTGTGACAGTAAACACCTGGCTGCCGAGCTCCACCATGTCAAGCAAGTTTTTCATGACACAAGCTTCGGGTCCCGCGTCTACGTCACAGTGAACGAGTGAAGCCGGTCACAGTCGAGCGTGTACCAGCTGTACTGCCATATGTTAGAGGAGTCACTGACAAGATTGGCTACATCTTGAAGCCATCTTCCATCAAAACATACTTCAAGCCGCCGAAGAAGATTGGTCAGTTTTTACCATCAGTCAAGTGTAACGTCCCTCTGCAAGATGCAGGAGTGTTTGACAAGCTTGATTGTGAGTGTGGTCTCTCCTACATAGGACAAACTAAAAGATCAATTAAAACCCGCGTTAAAGAACATATAGCTGATGTGAAGAATCGACGCTCCGGGAAATCTGCAGTCTGTGAACACGTACAGAATCGCCCCCGTCACTACATCAGATTTGATAGACCACAAATCCTCGCTAAAGAACACCGATTCCTTCCAAGGACGATTCGTGAGGCTATTGAAATCAAAAAACATCCTAATTTCAATAGAGAAGATGGTTGGGTGCTACCATTTGCTTGGGATCCTATAATAAATAAAATTAAATCCCAACCCAAGCATACAACTGCAAGACTTCAAGATACCATAAGTTCATACTGTGTAGATCGGAACAAAAGTAAAATTTTTATCTATGGTAACCGCTGTTAACTATGACATTTGGACGTTGAACATCTCAGTCGCTCCCGTGACCATGGGTGTTGTAAAGCGCTCGAAACGTCGGGTATTTATAGTTAAATATACGCGATAAAATCCGTAAAAACTAGTATTATTTCAAATTGATCATATTTATAGAGCCCACATATTGAACTGTAAGCAAACTCGTTCAAGTTTATTTAACTGCGCTTCAGTAATTTCAAGATAGCAAATGTCAGCATAGTCAAGGATAGGATAGTAAGGACTGAGCAAGCGCAACTCTAGAAGATTTCTGAGCTTTCTAAACATTGAGCTTAGCATTTTTTTTTACTTTATTAACATGCGGATTGCACGTTATCACGAATCATTATATATTCCTAGATTCTTAACTTTTTCTCCAAAGGTGATGCGAATTCCATCGTAAAGAATTAGCAGTAGATGAGATAAGTAAACTTTAAAAATTTATCGATCCAGTACTAATAGTAGAGTACCAGTAATTATTGCTTGACATCTATGGGACTAATAGATAATCCACAAGAATTACACCAGTCCGAAATACAAGTCAGATCAGCGTTATTTGTAAACCAATAGCTTTCGGTAAGTCTTTGAGTACAAATATCGAGATCGCTTATGTACAGTGGTTAGGAAAAGAGTACTTAAAAAAAGGAGATTACTCATAGAATTATTGAAAATAGCAAACAGAAGAGGAAAATCGGCCATATTGTAGGACGCCGGCAACAGTAGCAGTCCAGGTAGAGGACATCATGAAACTGGATAAGCTGTCGACGCCCTAAAAGGTCACTACGTATCCTGTCACCTACAATCGATGTGGCACAGGTGATGTGTATTAAATAAATTTTAATTTTAATACAGTATAATATAAAGTAAATTAATTTCATCTATCTATCACATATATAAAATCAAAATTCTAAATTATAATAAATATTTTTTGTATAAATTCAACAACTTAATTTAAAATTAATTAATCACTTAAGAAATCCTACTTACTAACTTTTCCGCATGAATCGACCAATTTGCTGTTAACAATATTTTTTTGTATCGAAGTACTTGTGCCTGCTTTACCGGTCAAGTTAGTGAGTAGTAAATATAAGCAATCGCTGCGGGAGCTCGTGCCACGCTCACCCTCGTTACTCCGCGAAATATAGTGATTAAAAATAATAAATAGTATATAATAATAGAAATAGTAAGTGATATCAAATTGTAAGTGTTGTGTAAGTAAATAAATAAACTTGTGTGCAGGAATAAACTATTAGAGTGTCTGTTTTATTGGAGTCAGGCTAATATACCTGGTCAGGCTAATAATACCTGTAAGTACAACAACGCCTCGTTATAATCGAAAAGCGCAAAATATTATTTTTTTACAAAACTGAACTGACAAACAAATCTTACAATCTACCGTGGTAGAACCATGCTGTAGCTATATTAGTAGTATATTATAGTTGTAACATGAATGGGCCGGCTCGACCGGGGTGGGACCACGCTCTCACATAATACCAGCGTAAAATAGCAGCTGAACGCCGCTGTGTTTCGTATGGTGAGTGTAGAGAACCGGAGAATAAAAAGGTTTATTGGTAATAAGGTATTCCATCTTAGTCCTCAGAGGTAAGGACGCATCTAAATTTTGATCCATAATCGAGGATAGATGTAGATGTCTATGGGTCACAGCAACCACTTACCATCAGGTGGACTGTGTGCTCGTTTGTCAACTGGTATCTACAGTACCAAGGACACTATGAATAAAGAAGGCTACAGATACGTTGGCACCTCAGAGGACTGAGATGAAGTGCCTCACAGACTGTAAATATACTGACTCTTTATACCCTTCACGCTTCGTAGAGCCACGCTGAAGCTATAGTTGTAGCACGAATGGGTCGGCTCGACCGGGGTAGGACGACGCTCTTACAGAATACCAGCGTAAAATAGCAGCTTAAGGCTGTTCATCTTCGTCCTCAGAGGTGACGACGTATCTGCATTTTGATTCTTAATCGAGGTTAAATGCATTATGACATCATCACACACAGCATCCACTTACCATCTGGTGGACATGTGCTCGTCTGTTACCCGCATTCTAAAAAATTACAGCAGTGCAAGTACTGCTATTAAGCGGCAAAAATAGGTGAGATGGTGTTGCCTTCTCAGATGTACTCCTATGCAGGAAAACAGTCCTACCTAGGGTTGTCGGGATTCATCTGAATTCTCCGGACATTTTAAACGATCTCCAGACTCCCGACGAAATTCAAAATCTCCAAACAAACAGCTCCTCGGAAAGTTAATGTTTTGATTTGATATAAGCGATATAAGCGAGATGTCTTTGATTCAATATAAGCTGAGTTAGTAATTTGACTGAACTTTGAAGTAAATTGTTGGAATTTTAAGTATCTTCTGAATACTACTAAAGGATTTAAATTGGTGGACTCTAGTAAAGTTTAATGCCTAATAAATGTGGCAACCTAAATACTAAGTGTACTTAAATTAGTTTTGTTTAAAGTACTTTTTGTAGTATATTATTTAAAAAAAATCAACTTTTTATTTTTAATATTCATTTCTCCCGACAACGACTACAAAATCCCGACATTTTCAAAATTTGTCCAGATATTTTGGTCTACCGATCTGGTAAACCTAGTCCAACCACCTATGGTTTTAAAATGTGAAAAGTTTTCAACTTTATATTTTATAGGTTTTCATATTAAGTGCATTGGTGGAATTCAACAAAGTGAGTTTGATTCTTCATTAATGATTAATCATCAATTTTTGATTCTTCATACCATAAGTTATGTCATCAGAAATTTTTAAAATTGCTGCAGTAATATTTATTATTCCATGATTAAGGCCAGATTTAAACGGATTGAGAAGGGTAATTTTTTTTTTGTAGAATTAAGGTAACTGTCATTATTATTTTGAGGTATTTATCATTATCATTATGATTATCATTACCATCGACCAAAAGTCCACGGCTGAACATAGGCCTTCCTATACATTCCCTATAAGGATATTTGCCATAGTTGCCACGCTTGACTACCATGGCAAATAAGTAATGACAATATCCTTTGCAAACGGCAGTTCCCAATGTTAAGACGCTGTTACCCGTATCCTAATTTGTTTCACTCTATATCCTCTCACGACACTCACGTGACGATATGGGATAGTGGATATTTTAACACCGCCACTACGCGGTTTAAGGGTGACTGAATCGAGAACACAATCCACTTGAGTGATGGTCTTGTAAGTGGTTGTTGTGGCCCATTGATATCTATATCTATTATCGATTAAGAATCGAAATGAGTTTCAAGAATCAAGATGCATTGTGAACCCTGAAGACTTATATGCCTTGTTTCTAGTAAAAATGGTCGCACACTCACCATACGAAACACAGCAGTATTAAGCTGCTATTTTACGCTAGTATTCTGTGTGAGCGTGGTCCTTGCCCGGTCGAGCCGACCCATTCGTGCTACAATATAATAATATAAATATAGATTAAATAGAGAATCGATGATTATATACTAATTGTAGAGAATCATCAAAAGCTGCTAAAATAAAAATAGATATGCGTTGAATATTTAATTTTGATTACTTACATTTAATAGCTTTTGAGGTCACGCTCACGCTATATGAATACCATGGCGTATGAAATAAAAGTTATGTAACAATAGAAACGAATTTAAAATAATGGTAATACGTTTACGTAATGTAATATTTTTTTGTTATCATAAACTAAGGATCATTATATAAATTAAATTTACCTACGTCTATTAAAAAATATTAAAATACACATTTTTAATATGCATTTCGAATGGATTTTTCTAAGAATAAATTATTTACGTATATCATCACAAATTAGGTGCAGAATAGGGGGTGCATTAGATTTTCCTATCTCTGTAACTTCAAATATTATGATCATCTGATCGGCAGGATTATCTTAAGGTTATAACTATCGTACTATAGAAATAAATCCAATTATTTTCGCAACATTGCCAACTGCCATCATCTATCATATGCACATATGTACGAGTATATATCGTATCGTGTTGAATGAACAATGCTAGCACTAGTGTGCTGGACTACTATTCTCAGACATTTGATAGGAAACAAATCGTCGCATTATGTTATGACATTGAGATCGATAAAAAGAACATAAAGAGTAAAAGAAGGCGCGTGAGAGTCTTACGGCGGAGACGGCGGTGGCGGCCGCCTAGTGCTGCAGAACCGCAGCCAGCGCGGCGTCCTTGCCGCGGCTAATTCACTCGAGTCACGCAAGGAGGTCGATAGCGGCCACCGGCCTGCCTCCGCGTCAATTATTCAGCACGCGATGCCGTCACCGCCGCCACCGCGCAGACAAAGGGTGAGCGCGCGCACTGCGGCGACACCTACCAGCCCACCGCTGGCCGCCGCACCGTATCCGAAGAAAGCCAGAAGCGACGTAAGCCAAAACGAAGCACACTTATAACGTATCACTCCAAACCTTATCCGTTCGGGCGGGCGCAGGTGGAACACGAGGTCGCGCGCGCTGATCGCGCGTTACGTAAAGGGCGCGACGTTGCGCGTGTTTGCGCGTCGGGGCGCGCTCGCTACGGGCGCTCGTAGCGGGGTCGCGCACGGAGTGCCGCCACAAAGTTATGCAACGCGCCGCCACCGTCGCCCGGATGGGAAAATCGAACCCGAGGGGTGCGAGGCCCTGCGCGCGCACTCGCATCGATACCCTCCGACCATAGACCTACGAATGTTACGACACGCCTCGGGTACGCGACCTCGCGAACGGCGCTTCTACGAACAGGTAAGACTCGACGGTTGGCACGCACACATAGACAACGCTGTCCGCAGCGCGGGAGGATAAGAGATGGATGTATATGTGGGTATGTAGGAGTATCGCGCCTTCTCACTTCATCCGCAGAGGCAGTTATGTCAAGATTTGTAGGTGCATGGCGCCCCGCCCGGCGCCGCAGCGCCCTTCCTCGCGCAGAACACTACCCGCAATTGACATTACACTGGCAGTGCTAAAGGTCTGTCAGACATCTCGGACTTGTGTTACATAAAATTACTTTTTGCATAAAATCTCACAGCTGGACGAAACGTCCCCTCATTTCCATAAAAATTACAATATAATTTTTCTATAATTATTTATATAGAAAAGAGAAAAGAGTATTCTCATGTAAATTGCCTTACACTTTATTTCGCCCCTCATCATGATGTATCAAAATTGCACTTAAATTCCAATTAACAATTTTATTTTACTAATGTCGGCGGGAATCGAACGTCCGATGCTCCAGTATTATAAAGTTTAAGTCGTTTTTAAGGGTTAGGCTCAATTTACACTGCGGCGCAATGGAATGGAACGGAAGCGTCAATTTCGCCGTGACGCGCAGGAAGGCGCATGAATTCTCGAGCATTCCCGCGACTTCGCCAGTCGCTTTGGGGCTGTAAAAAAGTTAGTCAACTTTCGCGCCACTACCCGCGAATTCCTCAGACTTCGCCGACAGTAGCTACGGGAATCCTCGAGAATTCCCAGGAAGACGCGCGAATTATTTTTTGGCTCATATCTAGTTTGCGCGTTACATAATTAACATAAGACTCATTTTACTATGTACAACTTCGTTACAAAGTTCAGTTCAGTTTTTTTTAATATTCGCCAAAATCTACTTTATGATTAAATGATTTGCTTTATTTTTTTTATTTGGATTAACATTTTTTTATATTCATTTAAATTGATGACTTTCTCAATTTTAAATTTACCGTTCCGATCTAATTTGATGGGTTGGGCAAACTTTTTTTACTGGCCAGAATTTACAACAAAATGCTATTTATTTTAAAATCTTTATCAGTCTTATTCAGGAAAGTTATAAACTTACTTCACTTTAACTAATATAACCTTTGAATTAAACTATTATAATTAATAAATTGAAAAATAATTTAACCTTTGTTTGCTAAATGTTTTCGATTAAGCATGATGACCTAATATGAAGGTTCTAGATGAGACAAGAAAATTAACTTTAGAAGGGTCGCGAGCCTGTACTGAGATACTACGCCCACACGTGCTAATTGATGTTTGATTTTTTCAAAGTTCTCCGTTCAATCCGCGAGCTTTCTTTGTACAAAACTAACTTCGCAGATCTTGTGCTTTAATGTGTTGAAATAATGGTTTCCTTTATTTACGCGAACTCTGCACATTTAAATAAAACTAGTTGTTACGCATTTTATCGCATTTATTAACTTTTTTCCTAAAAACGAGTATATTGTCCCTTCTGTTTTTCCCGACCTTTCGAGCACTTCACAGCACCCATGGTCACGGGGGGGGGGTATTCGACGTCCCGATGTCATAGTTAACTGCGGTTACCCACAGATTAAAATATATTATTTTGTTTCGATCTACACAGTATGAACTTATAGTATCTTGAAGTCTTGCAGTTGTATTCTTGGATTGGGATTTAATTTTATTAATTATAGAATCCTTAGCAGATGGTAGCACCCAACCATCTTCTCTATCGGAATTAGGATGTTTTTTTGTTTTCAATAGTCTCGCGAATCATCCTTGGAAGGAATCGGTGTTCTTTAGCGAGGATTTGTGGTCTATCAAATCTGATGTTGAGAGGGGGCGATCCTGTACGTGTTCACAGACTGTAGACTACACCTTAGTCCCCTCCGTGCTGTAAAATGCTAGAAATATTGGGAATATAAAAAAGTTTACATAGGCGATAAAATCCGTAAAAACTAGTTTTACTTTAATGTGTTGTCTGGCTTTTTCTCGCGACTTAGCTGGCGTGGTACACGGCTTAGCGATATCGTTAGTGTTCCGTGCCATAATTATTAAATATTAAAACAGAACACTTAAGGCATTACCTCGGTGTCTCTCTGTCTGTCTGTAACAAAATTATCACCGTCAAGCAAATGGTAAATCAGCACTTGACAAATGACTGCGTTGTTGATCTTCGGGTCGTAAGCGCGACTGCTGATCATTGGGTCCCCGGTTCGAATATTGGTTCGAATTAAAAATCAGTTACGAATGTATATGTCAGGAGCTTTTCAGTAGCTCACCAGAATGAGGAAGTTGGCGATATTTTACCTCCGACCCTCGGAAAGCATGTAAAGCCGTTACCCCTGTGCCTGATCTCTATCCAGTTGTATCGTATTGCCATTCCATCGAACTATGAGGGTGAGAAAATAGAGAGTAGAATACATCTGTGCTCTACTCAATCACTATAATCCCATCCTGCGAGACTGCCGTTCCATTGGACTATGAGAGTGGCGAAATGGAAAGTACGTGCTCAACTCGTGCACTATAATCCCATACTGCAGAGCTGGCAAGTCTTCGATGAGACTGGCCGCCGAGACCGTAATTAGGAAGTTAATAATTTAAAAAATTATTAATTCAACATTTACTCTAGGTACCCTTCCTTTTTTTGCCGCCAAGTAGCAGTTCTTGTTTTGCTTTGTACCGTTCTAAAGGGGAGAGTATAAATACAGAGTGAGTATTGGTACAGGTTGTAAAGTAATTCCATCTTAGTCTTCAGATCTGACAACGCATCTGTAGCCTTTGTTTGAAGTTGGCTCTATGGTCTGTTGCTGGAGTCCACTTCCGGATGGGCTGTAAGTTCGTTCATCACTTCAATTTTATTTAAAAAAAAAACAAGTAGAGCTTGCTATTTTACAACTTTAGCAACCTATTTTTTCATATGGCCAAATACTGAGATACTAGATACTTAGATACTATATAAATATATGTTGGAATTGAGATTGGAATGAAAGTTTTAAATGTCAAAATATAAACACGCTGATGTAATTTTGATAAGTAAATTTTAAACAATTTAATGCATTACCGATCACTGATACCATACGTCCATTTATAACCGATGCGCACTGTGCTACGATAAAATTTAGCAGGTCGAATGATTAAGTAATACTTTTTACAAGCTTACAGGATTTTCAGGATATCTAAATATTATGCACAACCCGCACAGAATTACGGCGGCGACTCGCAGGCAGTAAAGACATTTCGTCGCCGTTTGTGACTCTATAGTATCAACCGTTGGTACACAAATTACTAGTTAGCGTAATATTTACAAAATAGGCTTAGGAGGAATGTTTTATATGTTGTTTATAATTAAACGGCGTTGAAGATACAACTTTAATAAAATATTATAGGTGTATAAAACATCAAATAACAATCATGACAACGGCGCGACGACCAACAGAAATATTTTTCTGCGGCACAGTAACCATAGAAAGAATACTCTAGCGAGATACAATAATGCAATAGATATTATAATCCTATATTTTTTTATAGAATAAGAGCGACAAGCAAGCACACATTCCACCGCGATTAAGGATCAAAATACAGAAGCGTTGAATGCCTTGATCCCAAGAAAACGGATTTCCGGTACTCTACACTCACCATACGAAACACAGTAGCATTACGCTACTATTTTGCGCTGATATTCTGTGAGTACGCAAAAAAATTACATAGATAGTTATGACAGATAGCTCAGTAACTAAGGATATGAAAATTGACAGAGATCTGGCATGTCGGATAGGAGTAGGAAGACAAGTCCACAATTTGATAGCAAGCACCATAAAAGAGTTGCGGTAAAATACCGTGGAATAGGAGTCCTTAATTTTAGAGTTTCACAGAAGCGCAAGGATCGGTGATTGGAGAGGTAAATGGGAGTGTACTGAGTAAAATACTGGTATACATGAGTAAAATGGTGTGCGCATTCCGGCGAAGGTGAATAGATAATCTCGCTTCGGGCCAACGACCTCCACTGTTATCGATCAAGGTTAAGGGAGAGGGTAGTAGGGGCGGTATAGGTCGAGAGCTCCAGAAAAGAAAGTCTTCGACTTCAGCGGGTGAAAATGAACCCTACGCCAATAAATAGATTTTTATAGAATGGAATGACAAGAGAGCACACAGTCCACCTGATGGTAAGTGGATGCTGTGGCCCGTAGACATCTACATTTATCTTCGATTAAGAATCAAAATGCAGATGTGTTGTCACCCTGAGGACTACGACTCCGGCTAAGGTTCCGGTTCTCTACACTCACCAATCGAAACACAGCAACATTAAGCTGCTATTTTACGCTGGTATTCTGTGAAAGCGTGGTCCTTACCCGGTCGAGCCCACCCATTTGTGTTACAACTATAATATGGCTGCAGCGTGGCTTTAAAAGCACACAGGCGGTAAGAAGAAGGTTGTCCAGACAAATCTCCACCATGCAGCAGTTGCGTCTGCTGTGTGGTGGAGTGTGGCTTTACAGAGCACAATATTGACCGTCTCATACAAGAGACTTGGGTGGCTAACGGTCAAGCTGGTAAGATTTTAGTCAAATTTAAGGTCAGGAGGCCCAGAGCATATAGTATTATTCACAACATGATCTTTTAGCTGTTCCAGAGTACCACAATGATGGCCTGGTAAACGTCTTTATAAATCTCATCATAAATCTCAAGAGATGGACAGAGGTCAAAGCAACCTGGCGGAACTGAGATCATGCCATTATAGAGTTAGAGCGAGTGGTGGTTTACGCCCGAAAATACAACGCCAAAATAATCGTAGGATGCAATACTAAAACGCTCACCAAAAAGCCTGGGGGAATTATTAACATCAACAAAAGAGATGAGATATTTTATGATTTTCTCATCTCCAACCGCCTGGTAAGCTTAAATTTAAGGTGTAAACCAACCTTTATAACGCGAGCTATACAAGAATTTTTAGATATAATCTTTGCTACTGATAACATAGCCAGGTGGATAACTGGTTGGCGTGTAAGTAATGAAAACTCGATGTATGCTCATAAAAACATTACATTTGAGTTTAGAGCATCACTCTTTGAAACTATTTCTTTTAGGTATCCATGTCTATAGCGATAAACTAAGGAGGCATTTTGATACTTTTTCTGAAAGAATAAAACTGAAGTTCTAAAGTTAATGATGGAGACCGTAGGAATCCGTGATGACTTCGTGAGCAGTTGTCCCATCAAAATCAACACTTCAGTACGAAAAGTCCCCTGGTGAAACTCTTAGCTGAAGAAGCTCGGGAAAAGACCAGGAAATTCTTCAAATAGGCCAAGAAAACTAAATAAATTTGGGATCTTTGTAGTGCAGCCCTAACTGAATATTTTATAGAGATATACAATAGGAAAGCCAAGAAAGCATCGTAGGCGAAGCTACGCGAGGAAATTGAGTCTTTACCTCGTAGTGCAAAACGAAACAATATGTCATAAAACTCAAATTGGGTTCCTTAGTAAGCCTGATGGTATTTTCACTACCAGTAAAACAGGCACATCTGTGCTACTAGCATCAACCTATTTCCCAGCGTCACAGAAGACGTCTACCTTAAACTCTTTCAAAGTCCTACGTAGGCCTTGTAATGAGGACTAATGTAGGGGATGCAATGATAATAAAGCCAAACCTAATACAGTGGACTGTTTAATCCTTTAAATCGTATAAAATAAGCGGTGAGGATAGAATACCTCCCACCCAACTACAGCGAGGTATTAAGATCCTTCTTCCTTATCTGGTGAAAATATTACGAGCAAGTTTTGCATGGGGATATATTACCATAACTATACTAATAATCTTACTCAGATGTCGCTAGTAGGGACTACGTGGTTACGCAGGTACCCAAACAGTGTCATAATCATTGGAAAGTTGCGATTTAATTTTAAGTTTTTCGATCCCAGCTTATACTTAGAGTATACATAAGCAAATCTTATGTATACTTAAAGAGCTTAGGTATATACACAAAACAGTGCCTCAGTGTCTTTACTCGTAGTTTTTTTACACATTTTAACCTTTTGTTAACTTTTAACTTTATATCTTACGTGGTAGAGCCACGCTACAGCTATATTATGGTTGTAGCTCGAATAGGGCGGCTTGACCGGGTAAGGACCACGCTCTGACAGATTACCTGCGTCAAATATCGGCATAATACTGCTGTGTTTTATATGGTGAGATCCGGAGACCCTTTTTACTGGAAACAAGGCATTCCATTTTAGTCATTTTAGGGGTGACAACTCATCTGCGTTTTGATTTTTAATTGAGGATAAATGTAGATTTATATGGGCTACAATTTCCACTTACCATCAGGTGGACTATGTGCTCGTTTGTTACCCTATTATATAAAAAAGGAATATCTTTAGTTTAATTTAATATATCCCATTTTTTATCATATTAATATAAAAATTACTTATAACTAATATTTCCGAAAGAAATGTTTAACTATATACATCTAGCAAATTAACATCCCCGCTATTATCATTATCATCATCGTTATTACAGCCCCTCACAGTTCCACTAGGCCTCCCCCAAAGAATGCCACAAAGCACAGTCCTGAGTGACCTGCATCCATTGACTTCCTGCACGTCTCACCAGGTCGTCACTCCATCTAGTGGGGGGTCGCCCTACACTACGCCTACATGTACGAGGCTGCCACTCGAGAACATTTTTCCTCATCGGTTGTCGGTTCTTCGAGGTATATGGCCGGCCCATTGCCACTTCAGCCTATTAATCCGTTTGGCTATGTCGGTTACTCTTTTTCTACTGCGGATATCCTCATTTCTAAGTTGATCACGCAGAGAAACCCCGAGCATAGTCCTCTCCATAGCTCGCTGAGCGACCTTGAGCGTCCTCATACGACCAGCAGTAAAGGACCACGTCTCAGTTCCATAACATTTGTTAAATATTTCACCTCATTCCTAAGTTTGCCACTCTGATGGCAGAAAGTCGTGGATACCCTCATTGTCAGTTTTATTTATAACTAAGGCTGGTTACAAAGGACTACGCTTTACCAAAGTTCTTTAGACCTATAAGCCTATCTTTCTTTCTTCTCGCGACATTGGAAAAGAATATAGTAAGATATATTAGAGACGAAGCTCCAGCTATGATGCAAATACATTACAACCAGCATGCTTACTGCAGTACAGCGCAGTGCAGTGCAGCACTGCAAATCGACGGAAACAGCCCTAATTAGTGTTATTGGCAGGGTCGGAAAAGCGCTGGAGGGTACAGAAAATTTGTGATTTCTAGATATTGAGGGCGCCTGCGTAGCTCCGCATCACAGCTGGTTGGAAGCTTGACGTATATAAATGTTGATCTCACGACCACCAGGTGAATGCAAGTGATACTCTCAAACAGAAAGGCAAAAGTATTGGTATTTCAAACACTGTTAAAACTGAAGTCAAATATTTGGGGGTAACAATCTCCCTAGGATCAACGCTTAGGGCGGTTTGAGCTAGAATTCCTACAGACAGAGATCCCCCTACTTGACTCAATAAAGTAAACACAAACTCCAATCTCTGTTTTTTTTCTCTACCTAAACCGTGGAGCACACAGTCCACCTGATGGTAAGTGGTTGCTGTGGCCCATAGACATCTACATATATCCTCGATTATGAATCAAAATGCAGATGCGTTGTCACCCGTGAGGACTAAGATGGAATGCCTCGTTTCCAGTAAAAAGGGTCTTCGGTTTTCTACACTCACCATACGAAACACAGCAGCATTAAGCTACTATTTTACGTTGGCTCACAAGCCAACCCATTCGTGTTACTACAACTATACTACTAATATAACTGCAGCATGGCTCTACCACGTATAAAATGTGCAGTATTCACTTATTAATCATACACTCGTTATATATAGAAATTCTGATAGTCTAGCAGCACTACTAACAGTAAGATAAAACTTAGTTACCTCAAATTACTGGGAGATTGCGTGAACCGTTTAAATGCTTTAGAGTGTAACAACAGGGTTGTTTTAAGATGGGTTTCAGATCAGGTGATGCGGTTATTGTGGACAATGAACGAGGATAAACAGCTTGATTAATTCGCATATCTTGCTGTTATGAGTCTAAGAGGCGTCTAATATCCACGTATCCTCCCTATAACACCTACCCCTTAGCCCAGCAACTCTCCGGTAACGAGCGAGCAATCAAAAATATCATTTGAAGTGTCGAAGGTATCCATTATCGATAAAGCTGCGGATAAGTAGAAGAATTGTTGTCGCAACAGAGAAAAAATATTTGAGTGTTTTATAGACTTTCAGAGCGCATAGAAGAACTATATTTATCAGAAAAATGGGAAATCGAAAGCGAGTTGAAGAACTTAGACCGACGCTGGCTACTTTTTGATGAATCACATCTATACATTAGCAATATCCTCCTAGGTTAAGACGAACAGTACAATGACGAATATAATAAAGTTGAAAAAATCTATTTCTTTATCAAACGACCATTAATAAGAATAGAAATACCCCTAAAATAGAAATACCAATTATCACGGGGAAATATACTCAGTAGGCTACTTTCTTCGATTTGTATACAGAAACTATTCATAATAACGGATTAGCAATGCTCAAACATACAACACTTAAAGGCTAAGCTTAAAAGGTAAGCAGAGCATCTCATTCAACACCTTCATAATCTTCGTTGATAATTATGATAAAACATGGGAAATATTGACACATCGCTACAACGCTACTTTTTACAAATCAAATTGAAGTATTTTTAAATCAAACATCTAACAAGCAGTCATCGTACGAGTTAAAACGCCTCCGTACGAGCTGCATCCACGCCATACACACCATGGTAGGTACATCGATATGGGACCCCCTTCTTTTTCTTCATTTCATCTCGAAAAAATTAGACGGCGATACGTACAGCGATTATAAGGAATCACCCAAATGACCTCATTAACTATCGTCGTTAGACGAGCTCATGAATTTCATCAAGAATAAATTGACCGCTCTTGAGCCTTTAAGCAAGAGAAAGAAGGAACAGCCAGCTCCTAAAAACCTCGTCGCCACAACATATCACCTCTTAATATGCTCCGAATAAATATAACTATCAATCAAGATTTCAATACAGAAATTATGAAGCAGTCCCTACTAACTATCAAAAATTTCCTATATGTACATATAAATCTGATCATCAATTATTCCAATACAAAAGATTCACGAATCTTCCAGAAACTCCACTTCCATTTCCACGAAATTGAGGACAATAGCGAAACATGACATTTGTCAAAACTGTTTAAACATTATGGCAATAAATGCATTACTACTAAACGGTGAAAAGAGCGCAACGGTAAACATAATACTTTAGTTCATGATTGTCGCAACTATCGGTCAATTAACTAACGTCGTCCGCCGCGTGAATTTAAAACCGCGCGTGCCTCCCGCGGTATCCACGAGCAATAATTATTCAGCAGTGCCTTCTGCAAATAATAAACTACACAATGTAAACCATGTAGCTCATGAGAATGAAGAAATACCACTCACAACTTTATCATTAAAGGTTAAAGCAGACGATGGCACCTATGTCACACTGAGGGCCCTCTTAGACCAAGGCTCTCAGATCCCTCTTATATCGGAAAACGCAGCCCAAAAACTAAGACTACATCGCATTAAGTATCATGCATCAGTATCAGGTATTGGAGCCACCACAAAACAAAGCATAGGCATGGTATCTTTAGATTGTATGCCGATATATTATAATGATTATCAGTTTTCTACTCAAACACTGGTTATTTCACGAGTTATCAATAATTTACTAAGCTCATCGTTTAGTAAACAAGTATAGCTTCATCTTCAACATATCATTCTGACCGATCCCGAATATAACGTATCAAAACCTTATAGATTTACTATTACGTGCTAATGTCTATTCAGATATCATCATTCGCAGTCTAATTAATGGTACTGTGCAGGCTCCAATCGCATAACAAAGATGAGGTGGATTCTATCATGCAATGTCAAGACATTTAACTGTCACGTTGTCATAAACAACACGGTAGATCTAACCAAGTTTTGGGAAGTAGAAGACATCAAGGAGTCATCGATCTCAGTCCTGGCGGCAGAAGGGCAATACTGCTACAGGATATTTATCAAGCTACTACGGGACGGTTTGCAAACGGTAGGTCTTCCTACCTATGAACGGTAGGTCTTCCTACCTATGAAACCTGATTTTCAAAAGCATCTAGACACATCCAAACCAAAAGCATTAGCACAATTCTTTCAGTAAGAGCGAAAAATGTCAAAAATCCACAATTACTCGAAAAATACAAGCAGTTTATGCAAGAATACCGAGCCTCGAAAATCAATTCAAATCAAAATAAAAATGATGGATGAACCACATATGAAAAGCGGACGTCACCCACGACCCAGCAACTGCTAAGTGCTACCTACCACACCATGGAGTCCTAAAATTAGATTCGATTACTACATAACTGTACACATCAAGATTGATAGCGGCGAAAACAAAGGTGACACCACACAAAAATAGAATATCACTGCCAGAATGGAATTACTCGGTGCTTTATTATTATCACAGCTTATGAATAAAACAGTCAATTCATTGGCTATCGAAGATATTAAAATCAACACCCACCCACACTACATGGTGGTCTTGGGGTGGCTCCCAGGAGATTTATCAAGATAGAAACAGTTTGTGGCTAACAGACGCAAGCTTATATTAGTAATCATACCTTCAACATTATGGCGCCACGTGTAATCAGATGACAATGCCGCGGATTGTGCAGCTTGAGATATGACTACGACACAGCTGTCTAGTCATTCTCTGTGGTGGTAAGGGCCAGAATGACCACAGAACTTCAACAGTGATGATATCATTTCTATCGCGTACCCAATCCCATCAATTTAAGAAAAGAAGCTTAGTGTAACTGCAACTTTACAATCAAATAAATCTTCATTTGTAATCCAATTATTAAAAGACAAGAGCTCTCTCTGTCAGCAAGGTAATTAAAACAATGGGGGGTGTTACGCTTTATAATACGCGCACACGCCACTAGGTAACGTGATCCGTCGCCGCCCTCGTATGATAAATTCTTTTGCTATCAATATGCTCTTCATTTAATTATTAACCAAGTTCAGGCTGTTAACTTTGAAGAGGATTTAAATTATTTATAGAAACACGGTCACGTTAGACATAGCAGTAAATTATCAAGGTTGTCTTTAATAATAGAACAAACATAGCATTTTAAGAGTCAATGGCCGCTTCGAACACGCATACGAGCTACGAGTATTACTCGAAATCGAAACATCCTGTTATTTCTTACGGAACTCATCGTTGACATAGTAAAAACAGAATAGTAGGCTTCTTCTAAGAAATGAACCGAACGCCCCTAATATGTGTTATCAGTGATTTTTATATACTTGCTACTAAAATCATTTAAATAATAATTACGTAATTATCTTTTTCTTTTACATTATTTTTCGTAATTACAAATATAAAATTGATTATAAGTCATTGTATTGTCATAGATAATTTTCTCAGTTTATTTTTAATTTAGAATTTGAGAGATTTGAATATTATATAAGTAATTTCATTTCCTAAATGTTTGTAAAATTAATTGACTTATCAGTAACATTTATAACAGTTGATTACTTATTTTCATATTATAAAAGTATTTGAATTGTATAATATAATGTTAAGGTTTGGCTTAATAAGATCGATCAATTAGGTGAGTGATACTGACAAATCTTATATAATGCACATGACATTACGTGGTTCTGCACGTGAATGGTATGAAAATTTGGACAACAATAAATTGACTTGGGATGAGTGGAAGTATGCGCTTGAACGAGCTTTTCCAATGGCTATTGATTTTGTCGTTAAATTGGAAATAATGATGGCACGTAAGAAAAATGATAATGAAACTATGACCGCATATTTTCATGACAAGATGTCCTTAGCAAAAAAATGTAAATTTGACGAAGAGGCTACCATTTCATGTCTTATTAGGGGCCTTTCAACTGAATTAAGGGCAAATGCGAAAGCTTTCAGGTACGAATCGGCTGAAGAACTTTACTATGGGTATCTGTCTTCATTCGACCATTACAAAAGAATTGGAACTAATGATGTGAAGAACAAAGAAGATAGTCGGCCAACTAGGACTACATGGTGTCGTGGGTGGTCATCATCGACGAAGCTGTGCTACATCTGTCGCAAGCCAGGTCACGAGGTTAAAGACTGTCGCAGCCAGCTCTTCTGTACGAGTTGCCAGCGTCGGGGCCACGAGTCTACAACTTGCTAGAATGCAGGTGCTAAGATGATGTATATTCTTTTAAATTCTTTAATATTCGGCGAGACTGTTTTAATAAAATTGTTATCATAAACGATCGCCGATTATAGTCTGATTGCTAGATCTACCTTTAATTCCATCTACTGTTGTATTGAGAGGATTTGGGAATAGTTGTTTATTTTCTCTCAGTACCGTTCAATTTACAGTAGATATCGATAAATTAAAAATATCTAGCTTTGCAGAAGTAACGTATAGTTGTACAGCCAATATTGACATGATAATAGGTCAACCTATTATCAGTCAAGATAACATCAGTTTGATCACTAGTTCGATTAGCGCCACCCTAGTCAGAAATGATTTATGTGATTATTTTAACTCAATTTAATCTTGATAGCGCTGATTTCCACCATATATATGAAATACGGTTATCACAAGACGTAGTTATTCCTTCTAGTTGTGAAATGCCTGTTAGTATTTATGTAAATAGCAAGTGTGTGGACTTAACGTATACTACTCTGCCCGTGTACAATCCGAAGGATATTTATTTAATACCGGGCGCTTTATTAACGTCTGCGACAGATGCAATTAAAATTATTAATATAGGAAATCACCCTATCGTGTGGCGAGCGGAGCGTTTATGAACTAGGGCAAAGGTTTATTATGAGAATATAATGAATTTATTATGTACTGATACAAATAAAATCAATACATACCGCCATTTTAGAAAAAAATAGAATTAACTTACAGGAACTAGATTTAGGCGAAATAAACAATTACAAAAGTGATTCGTTGATCAAGTTCATCATCATCATCATCGTCACAGCCCTTCACAAGTCCACTGCTGAACATAGGCCTCCCCCAAGTAATGCCACAAAGCACGGTCCTGAGCCACCTGCATCCATCGACTTCCTGCATATCTTACCAGGTCGTCACTCCATCTAGTGGGGGTCGCCCTACACTACGCCTACCGGTACGAGGCTGCCACTCGAGAACCTTTCTTCCCCATCGGTTATCGGTTCTTCGAGCTATATGGCCGGCCCATTGCCACTTCAGCTTACTAATCCGTTGGGCTATGTCGGTCAATCTGGTTTTACTGCGGATATCCTCATTTCTGAGTCTATCACGCAGAGAAACTCCGAGCATAGCCCTCTCCATAGCTCGCTGAGCGACCTTGAGCGTCCTCATACGGCCAGCAGTGAAGGACCACGTCTCTGATCCGTAAGTCATCACTGGCAACACGCACTGGTTGTACACTTTAGTTTTCAGAGATTGAGGTATACCTGACGAGAAGATATGTCGTAATTTCCCGAACGCTGCCCAGCCGAGTTGAATCCGTCGATTGACCTCTCGGTCGAAGTTGGACTTACCTAGTCGGAATATTTGTCCCAGGTAAACGTACTCGTCAACAACTTCGAGCATAGTGCTCCCAACAACTACCGGCATAGGTGTGACATGGACATTAAACATAATCTTTGTTTTGTCCATGTTCATCTTAAGACCTATCCGTTGGGAGGCACTATTGAGGTCATTGAGCATAGTGCTTAAGTCCTCCAGCGATTCTGCCATAAGGACTATATCGTCAGCAAATCGAAGGTGAGTGATGTACTCGCCATTGATGTTAATACCGTATCCTTTCCAGTCCAGTAGCTCGAAAACGTCTTCCAAAGCAGCGGTGAAGAGTTTCGGGGATATAACGTCACCCTGTCTTACACCTCTCTGCAGTTGGATAGGTTTCGAGCTCTGGTTCTGTACTCGGATAGCCATCGTAGCCCTACTGTACAAACACTTCAGCACTTCGATATACCGACAGTCAACTTGGCACCGCTGAAGGGACTGCAGCACCGCCCAAATTTCGACGGAATCAAAGGCTTTCTCATAGTCCACATACGCCAGGCAAAGTGGCAAATTGTACTCTTCAGTCTTCTGTACAATCTGCCGCAGGGTATGTATGTGGTCTATGGTACTGAAGCCTTTTCGGAAACCGGCTTGTTCGGGAGGCTGGAAGTCGTCGAGTCTGCGTGCGAGACGATTCGTAATGACTCTCGAAAACAGCACGTAGACGCGGCTCAGAAGGGAAATCGGTCTGTAGTTCTTCAAGAGAGCGTTGTCGCCTTTCTTAAAGAACAAGACCACCGCACTTCTGCTCCACGCCTCTGGAGTAGTGCCACCATGGAGGACGGAATTGAAGAGCTTCTGAAGGACTTCAAGTACCGGTGTTCCACCCGCTTTCAGAAGCTCCGCTGTAATTCCATCCTCGCCTGGGGCCCTGCCGTTTTTAAGGTGCTGGAGAGCCATTCTAATCTCGCTTAGACTGACGTCCGGGATATCATCGGAATAGTGTCGGATAAGACTTGCTCTTGGATCGTTACTCACACTTGCGTGTGGCTCCAACGATGATGTGTACAGCTGCCCATAGAACCTCTCAATCTCACTCAAAATCTCAGGTGTCCCGGAAACGATGCTGCCACACTCAGTCTTCAGCCTTGACAGTTGGCTCTTTCTGGCAGACAGATCTGTGGCAAAGACTTTGGAGCCCTGGTTCCGCTCGATCGCTTCTTTAATACGAGCAGTATTAAAGTTGCGTAAGTCTCGCCGCATGCATTTGGAGATCTGTCTGTTCAGTTGCCTTGATCAAGTTACTACGTAAATATTCGGATTCATTTGCAACGGATACATCTAGCTTAGGTTGTACGAATTTAATTGAAATGTCTATTGATACTCTTACTGATAAACCAGTTTTTGTAAGCCTTATAGATTATCATACAAGGAAAGGGAAATAGTAGATAAAAAAGTTCAGTAGTTATTAGATTCTGCAATAGCAAGGGAGTCCAATTCACCCTATGCAAGTCCAGTAGTATTAGTAAAGAAAAAAAATGGGGAATACAGATTATGTATAGACTACCGTGCTTTGAATTCATGTATAGTAAGGGACCGTTTTCCCTTGCTACACATAGATGACCTTATTAGTTTGTTATCGGGGAAATACTATTTTACTACACTCGATCTCGCGCAAGGGTATTACCAGGTTCCTATTTCTCCAAAGTCTATCCCAAAAACTGCATTCGTTACGCCTTCCGGACAATATGAATTTGTACGAATGCCGTTTGAATTAGCTAACGGCCCGGCTGTATTCTCTAGAGCCCTTAAAATAGCTTTAGGGAAGTTGGCAAGCTATAGCAAATTAAATGACCAGGAAAGCTATGGTATCCGTAAAAGTCAAAACGGAGTAGTTTCGGTATATTTAGATGATATGATTCTTTCAACTGTCGCAGTTTAGGAAGGACTTTTGCTATTAGAACAATTATTAGAACTTCTTAAACGGGCAAATTTACGATTAAATCTAAGTAAATGTTCATTTCTGAAAACTACTGTCGATTATTTGGGCCACGCAATTACAGCGGGGACTATAAGACCAGGTCGACATAAAATCGAGTGTGTACTCGGCTTTAAAATGCCAACCAATGTTCACGAAGTTCGTCAATTCATTGGTTTAGCGTCATATTTTCGAAAATTTATTAGAGATTTTGCGTCTCTAGCACGCCCTCTAACTGAATTAACAAAAAAGACTATGTTTGGTGTTGGGGTGCTGAACAAAATAAAGCTTTTAATATCTTGAAGGGATTATTGACCTCAAGGCCTGTTCTTGCTATCTACAATCGTACTGCGAAAACAGAGCTGCATACAGATACAAGTAAAATCGGTCTAGGTGGTATTCTAATGCAGTTACAATCTGATAACACGTTAAAACCGGCAGCATATTTTAGTAAGGTCACCAGCAAGGAAGAGCGATTCTACCACAGTTATGAGTTAGAAACACTTGCTGTGGTAGAGTTACTCAAAAGGTTTCGCATTTACCTTGTAGGCATACCTTTTAAAGTAATCACTGATTGTTCAACCATTCGTACCACTTTAACGTAAGAGAATCTTGTGCCGCGTATTGCAAGATGGTGGCTTACTATTCAAGATTATGAATTAGAAATAGAATATAGACCGGGCGATAGGATGCGATATGCGGATGCATTAAGTCGCAATCCTGTATGCGTAAATTTATTAGATGTTAATATGATAGATGAAACAGATTGGGCACTCCCAGTTCAACTTCAGGACGATAGCATCCAAAAATCATTAATCAACTGAAAGGTTATTAGTACCCCTAATAAAGATATATATAATAATTATTCTGTTTCTGATGGGCGGTTATATAGGAAAACTCTGGCAGGTGAACGTTTTGTAATACCAAAACTGGCCAAATATAGTATTTTTCAAAAGTATCACGATCATATTGGGCATCCGGGATTCGACAGGATTGAAAAATTAATAAAGTCCACTTACTGGTTTCCAAAGATGACAAAATTTATAAGTAAAAAACCGGCCAAGAGCGCGTCGGGCCACGCTCAGTGTAGGGTTCCGTAGTTTCCCGTCCGTCACAATAAGTGTTCCCACTAATGAGTTTAAAGGTGGGTATCCATTATTTCATCCAGCGTCCGCGCTCCTGCAACTGCTCCCGGTAGTGGGTACTGTTGTTTCCATCAAAGTACAAAATGATTTTCCTAGAAAGTCCTTGTAAAGTTCTACTTTTCAGATTTTTTTCATATTTTCTAAACTTATGGTTCAAAAGTTAGAGGGGGGACATTGTTTTTTACATTTGGAGCGATTATTTCCGAAATTATTGACATTATCAAAAAATGATTTTAGTAAACCCCTATTCATTTTTAAATACCTTTCCAACAATATATCACACGTTAGGGTTGAAATTAAAAAAAATCACTTCCCACTTTACATATAGGGGGGGCTACCCTAATTTTTATTTTACCACTTTGTCGGCGTGATTGATACACATATTGGTACCAAATTTCAGTTTCTTTCTAGTGCTAACGGTCACAGAAATTAAGCGAGGACGGACAGACGGACAGACAGACATGGAAAAACTATAAGGGTTCCTAGTTGACTACGGAACCCTAATACGTAAAAAGTTGCTTACAGTGCGCATACGGTAAATCAGGTTGTGGTCGACGTTAAGGGGAATTGCACCCTATAGAAAAACTAGACATACCTATGCACACCTTACACGTTGACCATTTGGGCCCATTTCCAAAAAGTCGACAAGGAAACAACTACTTATTCTTATTATTATAGACTCATTTACGAAGTTTGTTTTTGCTCGCCCCGTGAAAAGTGTGCGTTCGATAGAAACTGTAAAAGAACTCACAGATATAATTTCAGTGTTTGGCAAACCCAGTAGAATTATAACGGACCGAGGTAAATCTTTTAAGAGTCGCTATTTTAAATCTTTTGTATTAGATTATCAAACATATTATGAATGATATATCTGCACCTCGTGCAAATAGCCAGGTAGAACGAGTTAATAGAACCATTCTTGATGGTCTTAGCACATCGGTAAAAGAAGAGTGCAGTTGGGATGGACCAAGTTATTCGGCATCGTCTGGGGTATCAATAATACCCTGCACTCGGTAACTAAAGTAGCACCATTTAATCTAATGTTTGCCCATGAAAATAATCTATTGCCAGTACCAACATCGTCATCCGAATTAAGTAATGACATTCAAAGACAAACCAATACAAGATAGGCGAACACAGACTAAATTGAATATTAAACAAGACATGACACGAATGAAGAAACAATTTGATAGGAGGCATAAAAAATGTACCAAATATAATACAACTCAACTAGTCTTATGGAAAGGAGGCGTTACTGAAGAAGCCGTGGGTGTTAGCAAAAAGCTAGGCAGTAGGTACTCCGGACCACATAAAATTGTAAAAACTAATCACGCCATTGATCGTTACACGATATCTTCTGTGAAGGGTATGAGAGGCTATCGAAAATTCAGTGCAACGGTAGCCGGAGACACATTACGTCCATACAAGTCAGTAGTATCAGATGTTGACGATTCTACAGACAGCGAGGGCCATAATATTGATAGGGATGATTTGATTGATTTGTTAGAAAGTTAGATTAATTTTTCCACAAAACTTGTTATTCTGTTAAAATTTTAATAATTTGCGCATTATCAATTGTGTTTAAATGTTCGATGTATATAATGTTATCAAATATAAAAGGGATATAGACTCGCTACAATGTGTTTTAAATTTAGAAATTTATTTCATATTACGACTCTAAAAAAAGAAAGATAAGTTTAGATTGTCTTTACACAAAATACCGTAAAATTACATAATTTCTGAATATTACATAGTTCCTATGAAAATGTTTTACGATAAATACATTGTGAAAATTTTGGTAGCGTCTTTTTTTTTTTTTTTTTTTTTTTTTTTTAAAAAAAAATTCAATGACAGCTTTATATATATTACTGTTTACTATTCACTTCACAGTTCACTCCTCCCTGGCAGATCGTAACATCCTCTAAGTAGTCTGTGGCTGGCAGCTACAGCTGCAATAAATTAATTAATTTTCGATTTCTAGCTATTTCCAATTACTGGTGTCTTGTGTCGAATTTATGATGTTGTGCCGCAAATATGTGTATTATCTATATCTCTCAAAGTTTAATAAGCAAATAAATAAAAACGGCAGCTACGTCTTGATGAACGCAATGTAAGCTACGTACACTTCCTACAAAAAAATATACTTTAACCTTATAACAATTACATTCAGCAGTTACTCATCTAATTTTTATTTTCTCAATTTATGTGGGCTTGCAGCGATATTCTTCAGGAAATAAGCATATTGTAATGCCATTATTTATTATAACCATATACATAAATTGAAGTAGATATATAAGAGCTGGGTGCAATAAAAATTGTTATGTGCTGTAAAAAAGAGCTATGTGCTGTAAAAAGAGCTATGTGCTGTAAAGAGTTATGTCCAGTCTATATACGCCTCATTTGTCACAAAAGTTATTGTATCTGCCGAAAGTAATAATAGTCCATCTTTGCTGTCGGAGATCTCTAAAGAAGTCCTAATCAAAAGAAAATCTTGCAAGAGCTGAATTCAATATGCTATGTTTACCTGGCTGTGTGCTTTTGTCACTACAAAATATTAATGTACTGCATTTTTACAGACAAGAGTGCTTATGGAACAATTAAGATTGGTACACATTTTTTTTACATTACAGATAGAACGGCATCCGCGATTGACACCACAAGATAGTAGACCAGCTGCAGGAACCACTACATGGCCGAGCAAAGGAAGCTTTGTTACGACACCTTCAACATCAAATGCTGCTAAATAAGATTACCACTTATTTACATATTATAAAAGTATTTGAATTGTATAATACTTACACATTCGAACTGTTGCTAGGATCAGTTTTGATAAGTAGTAGGGATAGACTACCCCATTGTGTGATATTATTTAAACGATTGCAATAATGATTGAGTGGCTTTTTCCTGCCGTAATTGTAGTAAAGCAGACCTCGAGTGATCAGGTGTATTATTTATTCCTTTCTGCAACTCCTATAATATATGTGTGCGAGCCTGGCATGTGACAGTACGGACTCGTACGCACGAGCCACAGCACGCACACAACGACACTTGCTAAGTCGGGAACATCGGGCCGAGTCAGAAACGCCCACCGCCGCGCTCCGCAATCACCTTTGCTTGAGATTTTCTTGACTTTTAATAAAACTTTGCTAGCAGTCTTTTTTTAGTTTTATTTTCTCTTTTTGTAAAATAAATTAATATATGCGTTTGTAAGTGTAAGTACAGTAGCTTTTTATTAATAAGTTATATTACTATATCTATACATAGATACATACCTCATAAGTACATTTAGTATCATATCACATCAGATCAAATTAATTTTAAACATTAAATCTGAGCAAACACCATATGCTCTGTGTTATTTTGGCATATGTTGTAATGTAAAGGTGGAATTTTTTTTACAAACATTAATTGTTTGAGAGGAAACTAAAGAAGTGATCTTGATGATAGGTACGTTGTTGTATTTTTGTAAATATTATAACTACTTGTAAATACTAAATGAGACTTAGCTGTTAAACAAAAAGACAGTGACAACCCTGCAACAGTGGGCACTTAAGTCTCGCGCGGCGCGGGAATTATCCTACTATTCTGTTTTTACTATGTCATTGATCAAGCACAAAGGTACACGCTACACGGCGGACCTAAGCTCACTATCACATATCAGGGAAAATATTGGATCATGAGCGGGGTCTTCGCGCTTCAGCGGCTAAGAACGAGGTGTCGCTAACGATCAGCGGCAGTGACAGTGAAAGTGACATTGCTACAGTGGTGGTGAACGTATGTCACGTACAAAGTGTACCGATAGATATACGCGAATCGGTGATAAAAATCGTTAAGACTACCTCTCCTATGACTAATCGTTCAATTAGGTACCTCAAACCTTGTGAGTAAATGTGTCGTGCACTGTAATACGTGAACTATAGGATAATTATATATATCATTATGTTGTAACATTAAGTATCATAATATGGTCACATCTCAATATTGTTTTATCTATTAGTCATTTGCACTAGCTGTAACTATTAATCGGTTGTTACTTTAAAAATCGTTTCGCTTGTTGCCATGTAATTATTTAATTATTAGCTGTTTTCCCTTTTATTTGTAATGTAAAGCTGGAATATTTTTTTACAAACATTAATTCTTTGAGAGGAAACTAAAGAAGTGATTAACTATTACCTATTTTAATTACCTAATTTAATATTACCTATTTTAATTGTTAACTTTAAGTATTTAAGTTACTTACACTGTTACTTAGCATTTGTATATGATCATCATTCGCTGTCTTTTCTCGAGAGGTGCAAAATTTATGGTGAAACGTACATATTTCACAATGACTTTTTTTTAACTTAGCAGTCTTAACAACACATTACTTTCATGCGCCAGTACTCGGCGAGAGGAGAGGAGTATTACAAAAAAAAAACGCGAAATTATAAGGTTTCCTCATTTAAATTATATGTTTTTAGTTCGTTGCTTGAAATAACAATTACTTGGTAAAAATAGTTCGTTTTGTTCACTAAAATAAGCTCAGAGCAAATTTTATATATTATTTATTATTTCAGTTGGCGCGCGTATTTACTTGAATATTGTGAACGTTTCGGTGCAAAATGTGTATTTAAAGGCGCTGCAAGACGTGGTCGGGGCAGTATTGAATTTGGCGAGACAAGCGACACTTCGGAGCGAAATAAAGTGAATTAGTGTGGTTAATTATTAGTGTTTTAAGTTTTAATTGGTGTTCGGTAATAAAAGTGTAAATTTTGGCAATTCAATCGGCAGTTTTTATTGTCATCAACCTCAAGCTCGTAACAATATTATAGGTATTTGTTTTACTATAATATTGATTGTGTAGTAGGTATGACTACCTACTAGTAATAATTAAATACTAGAGATTATTCAAAACTTCTGTAAAAGAACAAAAAGCCATGGAAGATTAAACTTTAGGTACCGTAGTCCCCTAACTTTTTTTTATAGAAGAGGGGGCAAACGAGCATGCGGCTCACCTGATGTTAAGAGACTACCGCCGCCCATGATCAACCGCAACACCAGGGGAATTGCAGGTGCGTTGCCGGCCTTTTAGAAAGGAGTAAGCTCTTTTCTTGAAGGTCCCCAGGTCGTATCGGTCCGGAAAAATCGCCGGTGGTAAACTATTCCACAGAGAGGTTGTACGCGGAAGAAAACTCCTTTTGAAACGTACAGTGATGGACCGCCAAGCATCCAGATGGTGTGGATGGTATCGGGACGTTTGCCGCGTAGTGCGTTCACGAAATTTGGCGGCTGGGATTAATCCGAACAATTCCGCAGAGCACTCCTCATGGTATATGCGAAAGAAAATGCAAAGAGATGCAACATCTCTTCGCAGCGCCAGTGAATCACTCGGTCGTCGACGATTCGAGCCGCTCTGTGCTGGATGCGGTCAAGTGGAAGGAGCTGGTACTGGGGAGCCCCAGCCCAGAGATGGGAACAGTATTCCATGTGCGGCCGAACCTGCGCTTTGTAAAGTTGCAGGCGGCATTCTCTACCAGTTAATCCTGGACGATTTTAAACTGTGGCAGGTATAGAGGTTTTACTAAAGCAAATGCGTAATATAGATATAAGATACAATAAACAATTTAAAAGTTATTTTAATACAGTTAAATTGCTTTTATTTTCTTTGTAAATGGCAAATAAATATTTTGTTTGAATTTTTAATTCGTGTTATTTTGCTCACACCCAACTAATGTAAAGCTGATGAAAAAGCGTTACCAAATTTGGCAAACAGAATTTTTCTCAGTGGGTTTTATGATATATTTTAACTTTATAGCACGATCGGTCTGAATTACAAAATTCACCCAAATTGAAACAAAATTTGGCAAAATTGATTCTAAATCAAACGTTTTTAAGTTCCATTGCTGAACACTTCGTTCGTAGCTGGTCTTACTTTAGTTGGCAACCTAAATTAATGTTAATTGAAAACGTTAAGCAATTTCATTAAAATACTATATTTTATTGAACCATAGATAAAACGAGTATATCGATAAGACTGTTCTTTTCTATGGCTACCATCACTGGAATTGTCTATGATATACATTGAAGTCTTAGACAGAGAAACCTATAGACTAATGATCGGCGTGGCCTCGAGTGAGAAAGGACGATAACGAATTTTTAGGTTATACAATAATCTTTATGACTTTTAAACACATTTAGATAAAAAATTTAATTGTTCTAAGAACTGAACTGAACAAGATTCACCAATCTTAGGCTCACAAAACACTTTTTTCTCACTTAAACCAACTTGTAAACTCCTTAAATCGCTACGCTTTCAAAGTTGTTTAGCAAACTGTAGAGTTTGCTAAACAAAAAAACCGGCACTGTGAAAGGGACAAACAATCACACCGCTCTATCTCATTTCTATGCAAGACGTATGCATAAATCTATCTTTTTCGTGTGCGAATGCGAAAGAAGGCGTCAATTTGTCTATAGGTTTCTGTACTGTATGTACTTACGTACTAGAAAAGCTATTTCAAACAAAAAATGTGCGCTACTCTGTGTTCGAGAAACAGAAAAACAATTTTTAAAAATGTTGACGGCGAATGATAGAATTTTTAATATTGAAGAATACAAATGTCCAAAATACAATGATTTGGTAAATGTCAAAAATTTAAACAAACGTTATGTGTGTAATAATCATATATTTGCAAAAAAATAATCACAAAATTTTACATTGTTCTTGTGACGAAGTGTGGGTTTGTTACAAGTGGTTATTGCTTGAAAATAAAATTTTAAATTAATCATAAATTTTGTAACGAATGTTTTTGGGAAATCAATCTTTACCAAATCATTGTATTTTGGACATTTGTATTCTTCAATATTAAAAATTCTATCATTCGTCGTCAACATTTTTAAAAATTGTTTTTCTGTTGAACCACCTTTGTATGCAATCACTTCGTCTTTGCACAAATTTCTAATATACCAATTTAATATGGGAATGATGTTCTCTTGTTTGTAGGCACATTTTAATTCTTCGGTCACATGAAAATATGGAATGCCGTGCACGTGTATTTCACAATAACGAACAGTTTTTTTGTCTTTTGGCGACAAATAATTGAAAGGATAACTTGGCTGAAACAAATAATGACCGAGAAACGAATCATTTTTATTAGATAGTTTTACGTCTAGAATAGCCATTTCTCTACATTGAAAATGTTTATGAGGATATGTAATGTAAAATCCGTCCATGTCGATGATGTATCTAATATTTTTTAGATTTTGTGTCATTTTGAACCAAAATGTTAAAAGTATTTACACGTGACTAAAATATGTTTGTTCCAACAAACTTCACATAACAATTCATTCTTCATTACTTCCCATCACCCCATTTCTTCCTTCTGCTCTTTTCTTCCTGTAATTTAAGAAAACAGAATCACATTCACTAATGATCAACTAATGACTGTCATTGTTAAAAAAGTATTTTTTAACTTTTTACTTTCTGCTATTGTCTTTGTATTTATGGCTAGGAAATGTCCGCGGCGCGGTCTCAATGCGTGTTGGCGAACTTCACATGCCTTCGAAATTTTCTCAGACATGCAGGTTTCCTCACGATGTTTTCCTTCACCGCCGAGCACGTGGTAAATCAGCACTTAAAATTGCAATTAACAATTTAATTGGTGTCGGCGGGGATCGAACCCGCGTTACGTACTGTAAAATTTACAGCTTGCGCTAACCATCTGAGCTACCACGGCTTAATCATATACACACACAATATTTAAATATAATTTGTTAACACTAAATCATACACACGTAAGAAAATAACAGAAAGAAAAGTAAGTGTGTCAATAGAATAAACACTTAAAATTGCAATTAACAATTTAATTGGTGCCGGCGGGGATCGAACCCGCGTTACGTACTGTAAAATTTACAGCTTGCGCTAACCATCTGAGCTACCACGGCTTAATCATGTACACACACAATATTTAAATATAATTTGTTAACACTAAATCATACACACGTAAGAAAATAACAGAAAGAAAAGTAAGTGTGTCAATAGAATAAACACTTAAAATTGCAATTAACAATTTAATTGGTGTCGGCGGGGATCGAACCCGCGTTACGTACTGTAAAATTTACAGCTTGCGCTAACCATCTGAGCTACCACGGCTTAATCATATACACACACAAAATATTTAAATATAATTTGTTAACACTAAATAATAATAATAATAATATTATTCCACAACTATCACACAACGCCATCTAGTCCCAAGCTAAGCAGAGCTTGTGTTATGGGTACTAGACAACTGATAAACATACTTATATATTTCTAAATACATAAATATTATAGATAAATTACACCCAGACACAGAACAAATGATCGTGCTCATCACACAAACATTTGTCCTGGGTGGGAATCGAACCCACGACCTCCGGCATAACAGTCAGGGTCACTAACCACTAGACCAACAGGCCTGTCGTTCAAAATCATACACACGTAAAAAAATAACAGAAAGTAAAGTAAGTTTGTCAATAGATTAAACACTTACATCTATGGCCTTTGATGCGTTGAAGTAACGCAAATGTATTATTGATAGATACACTGCGGTCAAACGACCATACACTAACTCCATGACTGCAGTTGCTTGGTCTTATATAGTACCAGTAAGTAATAATTCTAATCTAAAGAATTTCTACAGTAGAATTGATAATAACTTTATGCGTCAACAACCTTATCTCACATTCTTCGTGTTGCGTCTTATTCAGTGTATTGATGACTCAAATACGTTTTGTATAACAGAAAAAATGCAATTTAATATTTAGAAATCACATAATTGATCATTCCTATGTTAGTCATTGAGTAGATTGTACTGTAGTAATCTACTAATAGCAGTAATATCATGGATACACTAGATGTACAACAACATCTGAAAAAGATTCACCCCAGTCTAGAAAATAATGTTTATGCTGCTAACAGACTGCCCATGTACACCCACGTACCAACGTATATACCTAGTCAGGTCATAAGTATTGTCACACAGTAAAAACTTTTCTTTTAGAATGCTGGCCACAAAAAAGTTTATTGAATTCGAATTGTTCATGAAAATAAAACTGTATACTTTTTAGAATTTTACTCATTTTTACATATGGAGTGGACGCTTAAAAAAGACCGTGTTGCAGTTGCGATTACGCGCCAATTAAATTTTTTGATATACTGAAAAATTTGAATATAACCAAAAGATTCGTTTATCGTACCATCAAACGATACAATGAAGACTCTAGTGTAGATGACAGGTCAAGAAGTGGTCGCCCTCGATTTGTTAGGACTCCAGCAGTGATAAAAGCTGTAAAGGTGCGAATTCAAAGAAATCCCAAACGTAAGCAGAAACTGTTGGCCCTTCAGATGGGGTTAAGCAGAACCACGGCGTTAAATGAAGACTTAGGGCTTCGGGCATATCGAAGAAAAACAGGACATCGTTTGAATGCTCGTCTAATGGATCTGAGACTGAAGAGATGCCGCGCTTTGGTGAAGCGGTACGCGGGAAAAAAATATCGGGAAATTCTTTTTTCGGAAAAAAAATTTTACCGTAGAAGAGAGCTACAACAAACAAAATGATAAGGTGTACGCACACAGTAGTGAAGAAGCGAGCAACCGTATTCCGCGTGTCCAACGAGGTCATTTTCCATCCTCGCTCATGGTATGGTTGGGAGTTTCTTATTGGGGCTTAACAGAGGTACATTTTTGTGAGAAAGGTTAAAAACGAATGCAGTTGTGTATCAAAATACAGTCCTGACGAACCTTGTGTAACCTGTTTCTCATACCATGTTCAATAACAGGCACTGGGTATTCCAACAAGATTCGGCGTCAGCTCATAGAGCGAAGAGCACACAAGACTTTTGACAGCTCCGTGGCGTAGTGGCTTAGCAATGAGTGGCTGCGCTTGGGGGTCGCGGGTTCGAATCCCGCACGGAACAAGTATTTGTACGACCTACAAGTAATTGTTCCGAGTTTGGATGTTTGTCCTTGTGAAATTTGTGTTTGTAAACTGCCCCCACGATACAGGAGAAAAACCTAGTGTGGAGGTAACGTTCTTTAAAAACAAAAAAAAAAGACTGGCTGGCGCCGCGTGAAATCGACTTCATCCGACACAAAGACCAGTCCAGATTTGAATCCATTAGATTACAAGATATGGTAACACTTGGAGGAAAAGGCGTGCTCAAAGCCTCATCCCAATTTCGAGTCACTCAAGACATCTTTAATTAAGGCAGCCGCCGATATGACATGGACCTCGTTCGTGGTGAGATAGACGACTGGCCGCGCAGATTGAAGGCCTGTATTCAAAATTACGGAGGTCATTTTGAATAAACTATAGTGTCATAAGAATCTATGTTTTGTTAAGTTCATTTTGGTATATAAATGGTTACATAATGAATAAACTTGTTTCAATTATTTTACATTAAACATGTGATAGAATTTATGACCTGACTAGGTAATATGCAATTTGGGTACAGATGATAAACCAGGGTCACATTGGGTAGCTTTATATATCGAAACGAATGACGTCGGTGAATATTTTGATTCATATGGACGGGCACCTGTACGAAATTGTAAAAGATGGAACTGGAATGTTGATAGGACTTCAGTTTGTGGCGAATATTGCTTAATGTATTTGCTATATAAGTTTCAGGGATGTTCAATGCATAGTTTTACGAGTATATTTACAGAGAACACATTGTACAACGATATGTTAGTGGATGAGATGTTTCGCTCCTATTTTATAGATAATAAGTTATAAGATTTTGTATTTTATAAATAAAAATTTTAACAAAATTAGGTAATGTGTTTTATTGATGATTCAGATTAGCGTTGTAGATAGGAACAAAGGAGTATAATACAATAGCATAAGCCGACCCACACGCTGACGAATAATAGATAATGACGGTAGTCAATCAACAATAGATAAGTAGATAAGGACAATGGAGCGCTAATGACGGTTGAGGCTCGCAGCGGATATCAATTAGATAAGAGTTAATTGATCTGCACATCTCCGGAACCGTGCATCCTACGCAAAAATGGACCGCAGATTCGTGATCAGAGCATGCCAAAACCTTTTTTTTTTTTTTAGGATCGTGAGTCGACGAACGTCGTACTTGTACCACTTCTGACTCAGTGCGCCAGAACTGGTACAACCTAACTACTAACTTCTACACACAGCTCAAACAAGATGGCTGTCTCTACTTCCTGTGATCAAACGGCTTTTAGAACAGCTTCCAGCTTTAAAGTTATACTTCCAAAATGCTGTTTTGAATGACAGGCTACTTGCATCTCAGACCATCCATGTGAAGTCCATGGATCCTTCAACAGAGCTATACTTAAATTTGTTGAATTATATGTTGCTCTATTTCTATGACATTAATAAAGAAATGCATTCAGAAAGTCCTAAACTTTATTTGTTATTATGAACGGATTTTTACGACATACAAAACTATCTGGAAATGTTTTATTAAACCAGAATTATTGCAGCTGACTGAAGATGAAAAAAAACAGTAGCAAGGATCTTAACTTGGATTTGGAGAACAAAATTTTGAATTTAGAATATGAAAATAAACAAAACCATGTACCAATTGAAGAAATATACCTTAGTGGCAATGTTATTTCCCTGTTATTGAAACAATACTTTGTGGCTAGAATGAATGATACGGAAATAGTACAGTTTAAATAAAAATGCATTCTCTTTTATATGGAGAGTATAAAACAAATAAAGCAGCGTTTTTGTTTTGATGAAAAGCAAAGATTAAAATTCTTTAAATTTATGAATCCTAAACATATCATTGAAAAACATGCACTCACAATTATTGCTCATTTAGGAGTTCAGTTTCCAGGCAAGTTAAACATAATTAATTATTAATGTTGTCCACTCTAGAATATTTTTTTATTTACATTACATTTTTATTTTTAGGGCTATGTTCAGAAAACATGAACGAATTGGACCGAGAGTAGAGATTATTAAGAAACACGACATTTCATTTCACAGAAAAAAATGTGGATCCTACACCTGAAGAAATCTGGAAGCATGTTTCATCCATTAAAAAAGGAGACCAGTCTCTAATGTTTCACCTGCTATGCGAATTCGTGAGAAAATTACTCGCACTACCACTTAGTAGCGGCAACGTTGAGAGATTGATTAATAATATGTAAACCTTCCAGAGAAATAGAATTTGCACGGAGACTCTAGAGGGATTGTAGCGTTCTAAAAGTGCAGCCTAGCGCAGAACATTTAAAATTTTTCAATAAAAATATGTACGGTTTTCAAAAACAATAATTTTAAGAGCAGTTCATGCATTTTTAATCTTAAAAAATCTTCTAAATTGAGGTGGTAGATCTACCAATTTTGCATTTTACATTCTATCAACTTCTACCAACATCTGGCACATAATCTACTAATTTCTAAAATTCGGGTTGGCAACATTGCCTACGAGTCACATGTGCGGCGACAAGGTCTCGCGCTTTTACGACTTCTATTGCCTTATTATTTAGATTTCTGTTTGTAGAGTCATACTGCAGCTATATAATAGTTGTAGCACAAATGGTCGGCTCGATCGGGAAAGGACCACGCTATCACAGAATACCAGCGTAAAATAGCAATAGGATTGATGTAGATGTCTATGGACCACAATATCCACTTACCATCAGGTGGACTGTGATCTCGTTCGTCCCTCTTATTCTATATACAAAACATAGTAGTTGCCACGCTTAGCAGGCAATGTTAGTAACCGCAGTTTTTTATTTTCTAGTTATTATCAGGGAGACGCTGCTGTTTATCTCCTGATTCTCTATCGGCTCTTACCTACAAGTCGATATGGAGTAGTGGATATTCTTACACCGCCACTATCCAGTACGACGGATGAAATGGTGATTAATCCATTCTAAATGTAGATGAGAAGTATCATCACTAGTACGAGGATATTAATATGGCCTAAGCGTGTATCGTACGCACCGTGGGTGTTAAGAGTAACGAATCGGCTCGACCGGGAAGGACCAAGCTCTCACAGAATAGGTTATGTTACTTGAACTGAAATTGAGACCCTTTTTAATGATAACGAGGCATTATGACAACGAATCTACATTTTGATTCTTAATCGAGGATAGATGTAGGTGTCTATGAGTCACAGCATCCACTTACCATTACTTACTTCTATTCAATGAAGTATTCGTGTAAACATAAGAAATCATTACAAATACCTCCCTGGTCCGAGCAGTGATCATCCTACTGCAGCCATAATAGCCAACCAACTTATATGTACGTGTACATAGGCCTTGACATATACCTACATGAGCTACACTATACAATAAATATACATCTATTTATTTGTAATCTATAATAAAATATAAAGTTTCATGGTTTGTGCAGGAATTTAGACTGTTACTATAAAGGAGTTTTTGCTAAGTTTATGAAAAACTCAACAATAGTATAATAAATTATATTTTAATTTAATTTTCTTATAATAATACTTTTTGACATTATCCTTTAATAACATTAGTTTGCTTAATGTTGTCCATTCCCTAATTTCCCATTTCCCTAAATTTAAAACATCTTTGAAATATGTGAATATAACTTATACGCCATAAGTTAAGAGTGCTAAAATTGAATCTATCTGATCTTCCAATTTTTGTCTATTTCTTCCATTGTCTATAACAAGATCCCATTCTGCGTAATCGTCCAAATCACATTCCGATGCTACATCGTCTACACCTGCTTGAAAATCAAAACCCCTTTCTTTTCTTGTTTCTTCATCTGCTATGATTCTTATAGTTTTTAGAAGTGGGCCATAATTTTCTTTAAACCATTTTATATCAGTTTTACGCCTTATGTCGCTGACAATCCAAACTGTATTATCAGCAGCTGAAATCAATATTACATTACTTAATTGTTATTAGAAGTACAATTTAATGTTAATTTTAAGATTTCGTTTAAAAAAAATACTTCATCCATATCAACATTGAGTGTCCTCCAGACTGAATTTCGTTCAAGGCGGTCCAAATAGACTTTTGGGCAATAAAGTAAGGCATGAGAATGTGCATTAGCACAATTGCAATATCTATTCCCTTACAGTCAGATCAGGCACAGGGCCAACGGTTTTATGTGCTACCCAAGTTGCGGGAATGAAGCACCTACAACTTTCTGTCTCCGGGCTGCTACTTATAATTTCTGATAAGAAATGTTATAAAACCAACAAATTGTCTTGTTCCGTGTGTTATATTGTTTGTGGTTGATCTCATTCCTTAAAAATAGTACTCTATGTAAGTAGGAATTGTAATGGCTGTTGTAATTAGTAATGTGTGCACAGTGGAATAAAAGAAACTCATAAAAGTTATGTGCTTCCCAAATCTCAACAGGTTATAGGCCCAGGATATCCACTACCAGACTGACTAGACAGATTAACTAGAGAGATAAAATTGTGAAATCAACGTATACATATAATATATTCACAATGGACGAACACAACTCACAAAAATGAAATGGCACTAATTTCGACACGTGGAAGTTCGCCACAAAAATCCTGTTAAGAAGCAATGGAGTGCTAAATATTGTAGAAGGAAGCAAGATTAAACCTGAGTAAGATGATGAACAGTGGATTAGAGCCGATTGTATGGCTCAGGATATTATGGTTTCCCGAATGGAAGAAAAATTATTTCACAAATGTTATCATGTACAACAAACAAGTCATGAAATGTGAAAGAAGTTATTCTGTTTGAACATACTTCTAAAATAAGTGTCCATTTGCCTACTACAACAGAAATATCACTTCACTTCATTTCACACAATTCTTCGATTTGATAAGCCTATCAGTAGCTTCTTTTCCACTCTTAAAACACTTCTTACATAAATGTAAAATGTTGGAGAAAATATTATATATACATTTAATATGTATATATAATATTTATTTTTTTATTTTCTGTATAGGGTGTAAATTTAGTAGAAATGGAAAAACTGTAGCAACAGCTAATATATCCCACATATATATATATATATATATATATATATATATATATATATATATATATATATATATATATATATATATATATCTAGCTGTGCTATAGCATTCTGTACCTATATAGAATCAGATTGTATATGAGTAGGTGTTAAATTACTACCAAAACATTCTTTAGTTGTTTCTGAGTTTTTCTTTTTCATTGGTCTTGCAAAAGCATATTTACTAAATACATCAATAACACAAAGTATATACTTGAAACCATCATTATATTGAGAATAAGTTCGCATATCACTTAAATCAGCTTGCCACAGTTCATTAATATTTGATAGAATGTACCTATTACGCGGGAATTTTTTTCGAAGGGGTTTATGTAATATGTATGTTTCTTGTGATTTTAACCATTCCTTTACTTGCTTTTTATTCATTTTACCCTTCATGGCTTTTGATAATATATCAATACTACTAAAACCAGCGGGATTAGATGGATCATAATAAATCCTGTTAATTTCTTCTATTACGGGGTCCATTTTTCCCACTCAAGCCGTTTACATATTTTAGTTGTAGACTTTATATCTCTACTGCTCGGTGTAAAAAACTCTTGAACTTCAATCTCAGAGGGTTTGTTCAGATCTTTTGCTTGAAGTTGGTTAATAAACTCACATCTCTTTGGATTTCCAATATAAGTGGTACTTTAATATCTTTTAATGCTTCAGCAAATCTATCCCACCCTATTGGATCACTTCTTTTTAAGGGTCTTAGTGAATCATTTATTAAATCAACAATAATACTTACAGGAATTTTTTCATTATCAATTATGACTGAACCTTCATTATCCCAATGCATTTTACTTTTACTCATTTCAACTAAGTTTAATAATAACTGTCCTTTTTTATTATAAGTTTTTGGTACTAAACTGAGTATTTGAGCTGGTGTGTAAAGTTGATTTTCATCATTTTCTTTACTTTTAATGGATCGATTCTCCTCCAACAAAGATTCAGCATCAACTGAAGTTTTTAGATCTCTATCTCTATTTTTAAAACCAATTTTAGACTCATTTGAATCTTCATTAGATGTATCAGAATAAATTGGTAATCTGAGTGATGATCCTTTTCGGTAAAATGAAGGTATCTTTGCAGTGTTTGTAAATATAACATCCATTTCTTTCGGTCTTCCGTCTTATACTGTTCATAATATTTTGCATTTCAATATCTAATCGAGATAAATTACTATTAACCTTATTTTCTTGTTTTAATTTTTCAATCAATCCAGGTTCGATAAGTATCATTTTCTTTGCATTTTCCATGTTAACTGGCTAGTCCACTCACTAATCCACTCAATATTGCACCTAATATTATTGGTAAGTAAGCCGCTCCTTTTTGTATAATAATATTTTTTCTTAGTTTATGTTTACACTTACGCACTAGTTTACGGAGTATATTTTTGTGTTTATTCAAATTTTGTTTATCTTGATCTTTAGGAGGTACTTTTTCTTGTAAAACGTTATGAATACACTCACAAATACAGTTAATTTCTTCATCACACGTTTTAAGTAATGCTCTTTGATATTTTGGTTTAAGCGTATGCAAAGCGTTTAGCAAATGTTTATGCGTTGTGAGTCGACGATGCATCATTTAGCAATGATTTGAATTGTTTGATTCTTAGTGTATTTAAACTCATTTGTGGGGACGTAGACTGTACAGAAACCATTAAATGGGAAGACATTTGTCTTGATACGACAAAAATCATTGGTATTCTGTTTTAAATCTACCATTAAATATCCATGCGCCTCTAGAGTTGCATCCCTGTAGGGATCTTCAATAAATTTTGGGTTAACTGGTGACACTTGTCGCGCTAAATATCTTATTTGAGTTTTATCACGAGGGTTTTTAAAATATATTATATAATTTGAGTTTAAGGATATGCCTTTTTGCCCTTTACCCTGATGAAATAAATTTTATGTTAAATAAAATACACTAAGATTCCTGTAATGACTACCTTTTGTAAATATATCCACAATTCTTCCATCGGACTCTCATTAGATCATCAATAATAACAAGATGTGGGTTTTCACCATCAAACATATTAAGATTTGGAATTCCTTGATGATAGTTAACATTAGGTAAATTATATAAAGGTTACATTTCATCAAAGCACCATGTGATCTGATTAAAATCACAATTACATACTTCTGTAACGTGATTTTATGAAATTTGTTACAAAATTTGACTTCTCACATCCACTTGGTCCTGCCACAATAGCAGTAAACGGATGGATAAAGTGAAACATTGCACACGTCTAAAGTTCTAAGGAGTGAAATAAAAAATGAAAGTGTTGGTGTAAACAATTAATATATATTGCAAAAATTATATAAAACAGAATGATCTGTATACTATTTCTAACACAATTAGTACATCATAATTTTACAATCAACTCAACCTCAAATAAATACACACACACGCAAATATAAACAACAATTAACTTAAATTATTTACTATAAAACAATGATTAAATATTTAATAATCTCTACGTCATATTATAGTATCATAATTTTACAATCAATACAAATTTTATTTACACGCAGACATAAAAGTAAAAACTATCAACACTTAGCGCAGTTTATAATGACCCCAAGCTAATGTTTCAATATTATTATCTAAAATATGCCTCTTTGTGTCATTATATGATAAACCAATCTTATTTAATTTTTGTGTAAAAATTGTGTGTTTAATTGATTTAAATCTAAGCATACTATAATATCGCACTTTTTTATTAAATAGAGAAGACTTATAACTATTCATTGTCATCTTTTTAGTGATACATTTATTTACCCCTTTTTCCTTGGCTATAGTCTTATTCTCTAAGTTAAAAGCGTACATTTTGGATCGTAAACCGATAAATTCTTTCATGATTTTACCATTATTTTCATCTTTAAAAAAACCTAATTTCTTTTTATTTAATTTTGGATATACAAAAATTTTATTTGTATCATAATCTGAGGTATTGTTGCGCGCCTAAGTTGACGTCTGGTACAAGCGCCATCTAGTGTCGGGTAACAGAGCCAGGAAAGCTTTCCAGAAAATGACATGACTAATCTTTTATCCAACAGCGCCATCTAGTGTCGAATTGAAGAACTAAGCTTTCTAGAAGCCTCACACTCGAACTTTCGGCGCCTGGTCGGTTGGCGCCCGTATTTACTGGAATATTCTGGATGTTTCGGTGCAAACGTGTATTTAAACCCGCTACATGCCACGATCGGGGCAGTATTGAATTTGGCGAGACAAGCGAAGCTTCGGAGCGAAATAAAGTGAATCAGTGTGATTAATTATTAGTGTCTTTTAAGTTTTAATTTTTGTTCGGTAATAAAAGTGTTAATTTTGGTAACTCAATCGGCAGTTTTTATTGTCACGAACCCTAAGCTCGTAACAGTATCAAAGTATGATTAAAGGTCAGGTTTTATGTCAGTGTAAAAATCATCTGTAAATATATGATATATTAAACTATCCGTATCTGTATACAATAATTTGATTTTACTAAACTTTTTAACCATATAGTTGTAATGAAAATCATACATTAATGTTTTTGAAATACGGCACTGAAAATTTCGGGAAAAACCCTAAATAAATTGGTTTGTTATATATTAACTTCGTTTTTCGCAACTGAACCGCAACTAGGTTTTTCGAAAATAATAAAAGACTATGAAATTGTGGTTTAGCGATTAGGTCTTCAGCACCTAAAGCTTTACCCTACTTCTCCCAGTGTGTAACTAATTTTATGTTAACCCTTTTTTAATATTCTCCATAGTCTTACCGAAGACTGAATTATTCATTAATTTATAAAAATCTTTTTCGAAATCTGATTTTGCTAACGTTCTTAATTTTGTGTTTAGATCTATGTACATCTTCAACCAGGGATACTGTTTAAATTTTAAAACTCTATGAATTTTAGTTAATTTAACCCCCATTTCTATGCGCTGCTTTAAATTTCTGTAATAAATTACATATTTATCTTTATTATTTAAATTTGGGACTAGTTTATTCTCATTAATATTGCCTGTACAAATGTTTTCTGGACATAAAGGAAGTCCGAATGTAAATCATGAAGTTCATCTGGATATTCAAAATCAACTTCTAAAATAAAACCGAAGTCCGATGTCTCAGACACATTAAATTCTGTATTCGGATTTACCCATTCGAATCCACCAGTAGGAAGACATTGAGACATAGCCCAACCATATAAATTGTTGGCATCAAAATATGTGATATATGAATTTGGTTTCCCTGCATCATAATCCCCCATGTATTTGTTATTAGCTCTAGCATAACGATTACTACATTGAGATACACCACCCCTGATACCTGATCTAATAAATGCAATTTTCTCATAATCTGTTAAAAGTTCTAATTCTATTTTTTTTTAACATTGCCTCCCAACTTAAACCAGGTGCTGTGTAATAATGGGCAGGGTCTAAATCATAAGTATTAATACATAACTTTCTAAAGTTTTCAAATACATCGGATAAAAGTAAAACGTCTGTTTTTAAATACAGGTTTTCTCTCCTGAGGTAAGGAGGTTTAGTTTGTTGAACAAAATCAGCACGCAATATGAAGTTTATTTAAAAATTATGTGTTGATGAATACACTCTTGTATTAAAAATAAAATATCATCTTTAATAGAATTTAAAAATAGTTCAGGAGTTTCAAAATTTACCAATGTCGAACGATCTACTCTACTCTTGATTTTATAAGTTAAAATACTATTTCCAAAGGCAGATTTAATAACACTAACATTTGATAAAGAATTATGTAAATTTAAAAGATTATTTTTGTGAACATTACTTTTAAAATGATTAGCTAAATACCGTTTCTTGATAAATATATGACACGTTAGACATTCCACTTGATCATCGTTACTGATACTGTTCCCTGCAGAGGTAGGCGCTTCTGCTTCCGTTGTTGGTTTTTTGATGATCTTGGGTTCTTTGCTGCTCGTTCGCTTCTTTCCTCTTCCAAGTTGTAGTGGTTGACTGCTAAAATGTTTAAATTTATTAAAAACTGTATAAGACAATGTGTAAATTATGATCGAAATGAATGTTTATTTTACTTACTTAAACTGTGTTTCAACCATCGCACAGTGATTATACAACTCATCATCATATGATGAATCGAACAGTTGACCCTTCTCTATTTCATCACAAACTTTAGACAACTCCTGATTTAATTCGCTGTTGAATAGTTCCTTATTCTCTTACATGGTTGTGGAGAAGAAAGCACTGGTGCACACTTCACTGAAGTTTTCCATCCTTATAGTAAAGAAGAAAATAGGTAGCAGAGTAAGTAACAGTTCAGTATTGGTAGACCAACTGACCAATAATGTCCGATATTTAAGCCTAACAAAGGATTAGAAATAGAATATAATGAGTACACGGAAGTAATTTAAGTAAACAGAATCACATTCACTAATGATCAGCTAATGACTGTCATTGTTAAAAAAGTATTTTTTAACTTTTTCACTTTCTGCTATTGTCTTTGTAATATTGTATACGAGGGCGTTTGTGTTGTCGTAGATGCTATCCTTATTAGTCTTTACGTAATATTTAATCCTCGTGGAAGCATGTTTCAAATGATCAGTAGTTGGAATCTTGGATAGCTTCTTCATATCGTACATTTCAATTTTGATGAGATGCGTCGCTTGGTCTCCGTCGTCAGAATTAGTAGAAATGTATGATACACCATCTCTAGCGGCTCGTGCTACGGTAGATGATAACAGCTTCCTCTTTTTTTATTTTTTATTTAGCTTCAAAAAAATGATCAATCGATTGCGATTTTCTTTTTCCACCATTGCATGTGTTATTATTAATGACGATGTCACCACTCTCTTCTTGAGGGGAGAGTGGCGAGTAGTAATACTGTTTATAGGTATTTTCATCGAAGCTCAATGATTTCTGCAACAACACAGTTATCATGTTAATATCAATTTGTTAACACTTAATGATAAAAGTTAAAAAAGTTAAAGTTACAGCCTATTAAAGTCCACTGCTGAACATAGGCCTCCTCTAATTTCTGAGAGGGTTTTAGGGCTAGGAAATGTTCACCGCGCTGCCTCAATGCGTGTTGGCGAACTTCACATGCCTTCGAAATTTTCTCAGACATGCAGGTTTCCTCACGATGTTTTCCTTCACCGCTGAGCACGTGGTAAATCAGCATTAAAAATAGCAATTAACAAGTTAATTAGTGCCGGCGGGGATCGAACCCGGGTCGCGTACAGTGAAATTTACAGCTTGCGCTAACCATCTGAGCTACCACGGCTTAATATATATACACACATAATATTTAAATATAATTTGTTAACACTAAATCATAGACACTTAAGAAAATAACAGAAAGAAAAGTAAGTTTGGTTCAATAGAATAAACACTTACATCTATGGCCTTTGATGCCTTGAAGTAGCACAAATGTAGTATTGATAGATCCACTGCGGTCAAACTACCATACACTAACTCCATGACTGCAGCTGCTTGGTCTTATATAGTACCAGTAAGTAATAATTCTAATCTAAAGAATTTCTGCAGTTTAGTAACTTTATGCGTCAACAAGCTTATCTCACATTTTGTTGCTTATCTCAACATTACTTCGTGTCGCGTCATGTTCAGTGTATTGACGACTTAAATACGTTTTGTATAACACAAAATAATGCAATTTAATATTTAGAAATCACTATAATTGATCATTCCTATGTTAGTCATTGGGTAGATTGGTACTGTAATAATCTACTAATAGCAGTAATATCATGGATACACTAGATGTACAACAAGATCTGAAAAATATTCACCCCAGTCTAGAAAATAATGTTTATGCTGCCAATAGACTGTCCATGTACACCCACGTGCCAACGTATATAATATGCAATTTTGATACAGATGATAAACCAGGGTCACATTGGGTAGCTTTATATATCGATACGAATGACGTCGGTCAATATTTTGATTCATACGGACGAGCACCTGTACGATATCTTCTAGAGTTTTTAAAAAGGAATTGTAATGTTGTAAGATGGAACTGGAATGTTGATAGGATTCAGAATGAGTGGACTTCAGTTTGTGGCGAATATTGCTAATATTATTATAATGTAATATTGCTATATAAGTTTCAGGGATGTTCAATGCATTGTTTTACGAGTATATTTACAGGGAACACATTGTATAACGATATTTTAGTGGATGAGATGTTTCGCTCCTATTTTATAGATAATAAGTAATAAGATTTTGTATTTTGTAAATAAAAATTGTAACAAAATTAGGTAGTGTGTTTTATTGATGATTCAGATTAGCGTTGTAGATAGGAACAAAGAAGTATAATACAATAGCACTGATAAGCCGACGCATACGCCGAGGAAGAATAGACAATGACGGTGCTCAATGAACAATAGATAAATAGATAAGAACAATGGGATGCTAATGACGGTGGAGGCTCTCACCGGATATCAATTAGGTATTACGAGGGCGGCACTGAAAATTTCGGGAATCAAGGAAGTGACACAACATTACTATTTAAAAATGTATTTATTGCTTTTCGAAGTATTCTCCGCGAAATTTGACACATTTTTCCAGACGATGGAACCAATAATTGAAGCAACCATTCCATTCGGAAGTTGGGGTCTCCTAAATGGCCGTTTTGTAGGCGTCCACAGCTTCTTCAGGTGATGAAAATCTCTGTCCACGCAATTTATTCCTTATTTTAGGGAAAGTATAGAAATCATTAGGGCTTAGGTCGGGGCTGTACGGTGGGTGGTCTAATAATTCTATGTTTTCTTGCTCTAAAAACTCTTTTGTTCTGTGTGCGGTGTGAGAACTCGCATTGTCGTGATGGAGGATGATGCGGCGGTTGCAGTTCTCTTTACGGAATTCAGAAACGACCTGTGGCAAACAAATGCTAGCATACCATTCTGCATTAACCGTTCTTTATCCCTCAAGAGGAATAGTCGTAACATGGCCAGTTTTGGAGACAAACGTGGCCACCATTTTTTTTGCAACACTCCGTGAACGAACAATTTTTGTTGGCTTTAACTCATTTTCGAACACCCAAACTCGTGACTGGTTTTTTATTTCGGGTTCGTACGCATATATTCAGAATTCGTCACCTGATACGATGTATACAGCATTTGAGGATCCTGCGTGGAATCTTTCTAGAGTTCTGACGCACCAAGTGTCCCACGCGAGCCACTTTTTGCTCTTCACAAAGCGAATGCGGTATTCATCGGGAAAACAACTTTTTTACACCTAATTGTTCATGCAAGATTATTTGTATTTGACTCATGCCAATGTCTAAAGTTGCGGTATGTCACATGTCGTTCTTCCTCAATCAGCTTATGCACAGCATCAACGTTTTATTGGGTGACTGCAGTTTTTGGACGACCTTGACGGGGATCATCACTGAGCTTGACACGTCCACGTTGAAATTCAGCAAACCAGCGATAAATTGTGGTTTTGGATGGGGCTTCATCACCAAATGCAGAAATCATCCGGTAAACACAGTGTTTTTGTGTTCAACCACTTCGAAAGTCATAATAAATCATCGCTCTTGAATTTTCTCGACTCAATTCCATTTTCTCAACGACTAAAGTAAAGTTTGACAAAACCTTGTGACAAGACCGAGAATCTTTTTTTTAAATAAATAAATGGTATTCGATTTTTAAAACCAAGGAGTTTTCAATAAAAATATTTTAATATGACAGGAACAGTGGAAATATTCCATTCCCGATACTTTTAGTGCAGCCTAGTAGTTAATTGATCTACACATCTCCGGAACCGTGCATACAACGCAAAAACGGACCGCAGATTCGTGATCAGAGCATGCCAAAACTTTGTTTTTTATTTTTTAGAATTGTGAGTCGACGAACGTTGTACCACTCCTGAATCAGTGAGCCAGAAGTGGTACAACGTAACTACTCTTTTACTAAACATTTGTGGGTATGTGGGTGGGTTGGTATGTAGTAGGTATGTGTGTTAAGTTCACATATTGCAAAGTAAGATTTGAACTACTTCCTGATGTCTGATCGAGTTGAAATTTGAAATTTTGTATACCGTAACTTCAGTGCCAATGCAATAATATGATAGATATAACCTGGTGCTGCAGCCATGATTGTTTCCTCACTAGAGAACTCTGCAACGGGTAGTAGTAGGGTCAATAAATTTTGTACGTTAATTTAACTTTGATAGTTTAACACGATTTTTTCACAAACTCCCTCTACAGCCAGCATTGTCTCCTTACGAGGGAGCTCTTTAACGGTTAGTAACATGGACTCGAAACTTGTATTCAAATGAAAATTACCTTTTAAATAATACTAGTTTCTATGGATTTTATCGCGTATATTAACTTTTTTATATACCTGACGCTTCGAGCACCTTACAGCACCCATTGCCTTCTTTCATGGCCCGTGCCCCCTAACGTCACGGGGGCCCCCATGACGAAAGGAATCGGTTCTTATGCTATACATCTTTTTTCTATTTTAGGAAAATATAACCGAGGGCGTTGTTAGTGACTTTCTGGCAACCTTGATTCTTCTTGATTCTGAATTCTCATTTTTAGACAAGTGAAGCCTAAATTTTAGTGTAATAAATAAAAAGATTACACGTATTCATGTTGATATAGAATATTTTCTTTTTTTTATATAAAGTTTAGGAAAGAAACATTAAAGTTTACATTTTTAAGACATTATCTCTGAAATCTGTCAAATATATTACCTCATTGTAAAGTGACGCCGCCCTGGTGGCAGAAAAAGTCGTGGAGCTCTCACTAATGACATATTATATGATTTTTACCAATTATCAATAATAAATGTAAGATCATAGCAGAAAAATGTTCTTGTCATTCACTTTTTTTTATTTTCCAACAGGCCCCCAAATTCTTGTGTGCCCAAGGGCCCCCCGGTATGGCTTAAGACGGCGTTGCCCATGACAAAGAGTATAAAAAGTTAATAGGTGTATAACCCATGGTCACAGGGGGGACCGAGATGTTCAAATTCCAGATCTCATAGTTAACCATCAGTTACCATAGACTAAAATTATTATTATTTTAATTTTCTTTATTATTTAAATGTGTAGTGTTTGCGTAAATATAAGAAATAATTATAATTTAACTACCTATGAATAAATTGTTAGAACAATTTTTATTAAATTGTAATTTTTTCTACTATAGGATCTTTGATTTTATGATATCTCTAAAAATTTATTTTTAAAGTTTTTAGATTCAATTTTCTGGGAATGTATCATTTCTATATACTGTATGTACACTTCACGCCTAATCACCCAAAATTGGGTGTGGGTGTACATACACTTTGTGGAAAAGTAAAAAAAAATAATTCGTAATATGTAATTTCATACTTATCTTCCAATTTTGCTCTTGCCTGATATTGGCTTACCAAACTATCAATACTGTGTTATATTTTTATTTACATATACCATTTTTGCAGTTTTCCTGGAGATCCGAACATAAATAATATGAATAGAAACCATGAGAAGGCTTAACTGGATGCCCACGAAAAATAGTTACATTTGCTCAAACATTTTTCCAGGCTGACTTCTTACTTGTACATCACAAAAGATATTTAAAGGACAATGCAATTCCACATGAAGAAATTGTACACATAACATTAGTATCGGTAAATGTGATCCTGTGAAAGGGATATATTCAAAATCTGAGAATGTGGTCGCTCGAAAAAACAAAGATACAGGTGACGGCACTGAAGAAGAAGCGGATATAAGCTCGAAACGTGGCAAGGCTGTAATAAGTAATAACTGTTTCCTGACATTATATTTAAAAAAAAAAACGGAATATCCTATAAGAAATCATATATAAAATGTATATCTGAAAAATATATCAATATTTCTTGTTAAAAATCTGAGTTGTAAAAAATACCAAACAGCAAATGTTGAACAAATATTCTTCCAAGGTAAATGAATAAAACTTTTTAAAATTAATTTAACTTTTTTTTATAGAATAAGGATGACAAACGAGCACTCAATTCACCCGATGACAAGCGGATGCTGTGGCCCAAACACATCTACATTTAACCTCGATTAAAAATCAAAATGCAGATGTGTGACTAAGATGCAATGCCTCAATTCCAGTAAAACGGATCTCCAGTTCTCTGCACTCACCATACAAAACACAGCAGCATTAAGCTGCTATTTTATGACAGTATTCTGTGAGAGCGTGGTCCCTCCCCCGTCGCTCCGATCCATTCGTACTACAATCATAATATAGCAGCAGCATGGCTCTACTACATATAAAAATATAATAAACGTGTTTTTAAAATTTTCGCCAAGCATGAAACGAAACAAATGTTGACATGAAAACAAAATACTTTAAAGTACGATATGGTAAATCAAGTGGCAAAAACTTGAACGATGAAAATGTCAAAATTAAAGTAATACATAACACTACATATCTCATATGTCATTTGCAATAATTATTACGAATAATCCTTCTAATAATTATCGCTTTTCTAATTTATTTTATTTTACTGACAAAAAATTAATCTGTGATTATAAGAATAAAACACATAAATAGAATTTAAGTTATAAATGGATGTAAAAGAGGCGAGGGATGTGTGTCAGGATCATGATAAATGGAAGTCCGTAGTCTCTGCCTACCCTTCTGGATAACAGACATGGGTGTTTATGTTGTTATGTTACATTATAAATGCAAGGATATGATTAAGTGTTCAATAAATGTTGATTTATACTAATATTACTTTTTAACTGATTTATTTCACCAAAAATTAATTTCATTACAATTTAATTCTAGGAAGTCTCAAAGTCCTGTGACATCCTGGGAATTTGGTAGTGGGATATCTTGCGTCCTGGGACTTTACCCTGTTGAGATTCCCCAAATCCTAGTCCTTGAATAGTAATTGCAGATATCTACAGGCCTGAGTGTCAGGTGGACCATATTATTATTTTATAGAATAAGTATGATAAACAAGCACACAGTCCACCTGATGGTAAGTGGATGCTGTAGCCAATGGACCATCTATCTACACCCTTCCTCGAAAATGAATCAAAATGCACCCTATTGTAATCCATGAGGACTAAGATGAAATGCCTTGTTTCCTTTAAATATGGTCTCCGATACACTCACACTCACCATATATACACTCACCATCCTAAACACAGCAGCATTAAGCTGCATTAATCTTAATGCTGTTGTGCTTTATGTGGTACTACACTGTACACAGTACTCAGCTACGCTGGCATTCTGTAAGAGTGTGATTTTTCCCTGGTTGAGCTAACCCATTCATGCTACAACCATAATTTAGCTGGAGCATGGCTATACCAAGTATAAACATAAGACAATTTGTTACTTTAATACAGTAAAAAACTTGCTCAAAGTCCTCACCATCTAGTGTGTTCTATGTTAAGTCTTTAATACTTATGAATAAAAATTTACCATTTTGGCACGCTGCTCGGCAAAAACATCCATAATCCTTTTCCCTCATCTCATCACTCCACTTTATCATGTCCATACGATACTGCTCCTTGTATTTACTGTCGCTTAAAAGCTCATCTAAACTCAAATTATTTTCTTTCGCCCAATAACTCTTAATTGGTTGGGATATTTTTATGATTTCACATTTATCAATTAACCTGAAAAGTAATAAATTTCTACTACATAATAATAATAACAATAATACAAATAATAATTATGTCCATCAGACCGAATTTCGGTCATGGCAGCCAGTCTTTACAGAGACTACACACAATATTATTTGAGAACCAATCCAAAGCAACAACTTACACATATTACGCATGGTTTTTGTAGAAAAATTACCAGGTTCCACAAAATTATTTATTTTTGCTTTTTAAATAATTTTAAAGTTTAGTACAAATATTATTTATACTAAACTTTAAATTTATTTAAATAGTTCAAAATATGTGATAAGATTTACCCATTACTGTTATGTATTCGGAACTATACTGTGGTGCAATAATTATTATACATTTAAAGATTTTAAAAATTAATAAGCTAAGATCTGCATGAAGAGATCTTCAAGGCAGGTAGAACTCACCATTTTATTTTATTACATGGATCCTAGCTTAACACCTTTAATTTAACTTTAACACCTTTAATATAATGGCTTTCTGCATAGTAGGGGAAAGTGGGGGAATCGGGAACACTTAACTTCTAAAGCTCAAAAATCATAGATTAAAATCACAGACGTAATCAAATTTTACTGCATCATAAATTTTGCTTATCTATCTACTTACTAGTGACAATAAAAATCTTAAAAATCAATGTTTTATTAGAAATATGAACGAAAACAAAAAACATTGCCAATCCTATTTACCCATACCCTATGGGGTAATTGAGATCACCCTGCGGGGGAAAAGGGAACGGTATGTTTACTCCAGACAGATTAAGAACGACGTAATTAAATCTTTAAAATAAACTACAATTATTAATTTATGTGGCACATATCACACACATAACTTTTACTAGTATTGTCGGTAGTACATTTTTCATGAGCCCAGTGTTAACAAATGGTGCACATGATCCAATATTCTATCGGTGGGGATTCATGCTTTTCCTTGCATATTACAGAGTAAAATTCTTCTTCGCTTTCTTTCCTTGTAAAACCTTTGTCAAATATTTGACTTCTTTACCATAGAGTTTTAATGTTCCTTTCTATTATTTTTTTTTTGTAGAAACTTTTTCTTTTTTAACTTTATGATCACTTTTTTATTTTTATTTTTCCTTTAGTTGAATGTTTATTGCAGTGCTGGATAAAATCTGAGAATGCTTCTTATTCTGTCACTTAGAAGTTGTTACTGTTTTAGGAATAACAGGCACATTGATAAGCAAACCCGGTAAGAGGCACAGGAGTGGAAGGAGGAGGAGTATTAATGGTAACACTCAAATCGTCATTTTCAGGAATAGAAGTAGCATCCTGTGTTGGTGTTTGACTATGGCTGACAGTGTTAATGGACTTATTTAAACTTTGCTCAGCTGTAGTTTCACGAACATCGCACTCTTAAGTCTGGCTGGTGTGAAATTGGTCAATGAGCATATTTTCAAAGCTATCTTTAAAAATTTGTTAGCATCCATAGGAAGAATTCCAGCAGCTCTAAATCCATTGAGAGCTTTGGTTATGCTAGCTGTTTCGTTGTATACCTTTGTAAAAGTTCTCCAACCTCGTAATCGCTTATTCATTTGACAGGTTTGTTAACCATATATAGTTCATATTCTTTATTGTATGCCATCTTCAGTGAATTGAAGGTTGTAAGATCCAGTAGCAGCTGCATTTTGTGAGATACATGGGGTGGCGGCGTATGTAATTTCGTAGCACCTAAAGTAATTTGTACCATTAAAACATTTTTACACAATCATCCCAAAGCACTAGGGATAATTAACCCTTTTGCTGTCCCATGTACTACATATAGGTCATTGCTATTGTCTTACTACTGTGTCTGAAAACCGAACAGTGAAAGTGTTAAGAACACAAGGGGTAATTGGGAACATTCTCAATTACCTGCCTAACCCGGTGCCCAATTACCCGAAGTAGTTAATATAAACAAAATGGTCGCCACATTCAACAGTATTTTTCGTGAACTTCAAATCACATTGGGTTTGAAAACAGATAGTACATTGCATGACAGTACCGAAATATGGTGTCTTTGAACTCAAAAATATATTATATACATTTATTATAACACACGACAAAAATATAACAGATGCAAAAAAAAATCGACCCTATGTGTCAGCGCAAGTGCAATTTTTTGCTCTCACTATTGCGTATGCAGAGAGGAGCACTAGATACGTCTGTTAAACAGGTGCAGTACGGGGTAGTGTGGGGGTAAGTATTACCTATCTAGCTGTTCCCAATTACCGGCCGTTCTTAATTCCCCCACTCTCCCCTAACCCCTGGTTCTATTAAATAATTTAACCTTCAAAATATTTGTAATAGTTTTTATTCTTATTTAAATGTATTTATTTATAATCATTTCTTAGCATTGTGGGAAAATTGTATGCTAAGGTACTGATTGAAAGGGTCGTGAAAGAAACTGATGGAAAAATTTGGGATGTGCAAGCGGGATTTAGAAAGGGAATGGGATGTACAGATCAAGTCTTTTCCATGCGCATGATCGCGGAGAAGTTTCTGGCCAAAAACCAAAAGGTTTTTTATGCGTTCATGGACTTGGAAAAGGCCTATGACAGAGTGGATAGGGATTTGCTATGGCAAACACTGAACTCATTTGGGTTGAGCGCTGGCTTGATACAGGCATTGGAGTCTCTGTATAGGGACTCTAGTGCTTGTGTTAGGATCAACGGGGTCTACTCGGACTGGTTTGACATCCATAAAGGTGTCAGACAGGGCTGTGTGGCTTCCCCGTGGCTGTTCAACCTATTTATGGACAGTTGTTTGCAAAATTTAAAAGTTGAAGAATGCGGATTAAGAATGGGTGAGTTAACCGTCAAATGCCTTTTGTACGCCGATGATCAAGTTATTCTTGCGTCGTCGGCGGCCGAGTTGCAAATGATGGTTACATTAATGAACGGATCATTAAAAGAAAGGGGTATGAAAGTGAACGCAAGTAAGACGAAGGTTATGGTTTTTGAAAGAGAAGAAAGTAAAACGATTTGTGAAATAAGAATAGAAGGGGAGTTGATCGAGCAAGTAGATGAGTTTGTATATTTGGGCTGTGTATTTAGCAGGGATGGGAGATATGATAAGGATATAGAACGACGAGTTAATGCGGGAAATAGAGTAAATGGGGCCTTGCACTCTATTGTGAAGAGACAAAATATGTCGAAAAAGGCACGTATGGCAATTCACAATGCTGTGTTGGTTCCTACTTTAACGTATGGTAGTGAAAGTTGGGTGTGGCAGAAGAAGCACGAGAGTAGAATAAACGCAGTAGAAATGCGGTCATTAAGGAGTATGTTAGGGCTGAATCTGAATGACAGGGTAAGAAATTGTGTAATAAGAGAAGAGTGTGGTTTTCAAGATGATGTGGTGACCAGGAATGCTTCGGTGGTTTGGTCATGTGGAAAGAATGAATGAGCAAAGAGTGACAAGAAAATTTATGGTACAGAAGTGAATGGCAGAGTCGGAAAGGGACGTCCTAGGCGAAAATTTATCGACCAAATTGGCGATTTATTGAAAACGGGCCAAATTAGGAGTACCCTTAACCGACGAGCATGTATGCGTAGGTGTATGGATGTGAAGGAGGCAAGAGAGGTGTGTCAGGATCGTGCCAAATGTAAGTCTGTAGTCTCTGCCTACCCCTCTGGGTGACAGGTGTGAGTGTTTATGTCTATGTCTTATTTATAATCATTTGATATAGGGTTCCATAAAATAAAAGGGGTTTGGTAAGTATTCCATTACCTTAAAAGTTAAGGGACCCCCTGAACAGGACACATATTATGAGTGTTACAAGTGACTTGGATAACACAGGCACTCACTAGTCCTAGTATCCCATAATTACAATAACATGAAAATATATAACTAATAACTTAACCTAAATAGAAACAACAAATAACAGTTACGAAATGCAATAAAAAATCATGTAGAGCAAAAGGGTTCTTCATGACCAAAACCTTTCAAATGGGTATTATTCTTTATCCTGTTGTGTTTATACTTTGTTTTGGCAAAACTATCAGATTAGAGCAAATTGACATCAAACCATGTTTTAGAAATTATACGTTTCACCAGCTAATTAAAAAAATCAGTTTAAGCTAATATTAACAGCAATTACTTACACTTTTTGCAAATTATCAGTCAAAAAATCTTTTCCAGATTTCCTTTTCCCACTGAATAACAATATCATCTTAGGCATTTTAACACCAAAATAGGCCAAACAATAATGACCTAAATGGGTACCTAGTTTAAGTTCTTTTAGTTTATAAAGTAAGGAGCAGTCAAGTCAATATAATAGAATTTTGTTCATACTTATTATTATACGGGAAAGTGGGTATTGAAGTGCGTAAAAAAATTGTGAATAAAGATGTATATTGAAATACCATCAAAACAAATTGAAAACAATAACAAGATAGTTTTGAAGTTAGTGCATATTCTGACGGCGTTATCACAATAATATATAGATTTAGAGTACTTCTTATAACCCTAAAAAGAAATATAAAAAATGACGTCAATTGAATTTATCACGCTTGTTCCATTAGTTTACAATTTACATGGTTTACATCAAATTCAAATCACATCACGTATATTCATAACTATTTTCAATTTTTAAATGTCAAAATCAAGCAACAGCGTGAGCGTGACCAGACTTTATTTGACAAATGTACTAAATAAAAAAATGTGCATCAAAAATCCAACAAATTATATTAAATAAAAACCATTTTCTATCCAATTTCCACTGAAACGTTAAAAGCATGTATTATAAAAGCAAATGTAATATGTAGGGTATTTAAAAAGGGGAAATATATTATAATACATATATTTTTAAAACATATCACTTATTGTATAGAAAAATATTAAATGTTTGTAATTTGTATATACACAAAATATTATGTACTCATACAAAATATAATAAAATAATTCTAATATTTCAGAAAAAATATGGAACTAAACAGCGTTTCTACCAATTATACTGTCATATTTTTATATAGGTATATCAGTTTATTAATTGCGACAATAAACACGAAAAGCACTTAACAGCGTCACCAAATCAAGCGTGTAATAATTATACTCAATAAAAAGAAAAATAATTAGTGAGTCGTGTCATATTACAATATACACCTATGGTAGTGGTGATTGCAGTCATGTTTTTCGGGTTTTGCTTTATTTATGTGCACTTTCGAAGAAACAACTCAACTCAAGACTTACAATTACCTACATGCTTCGCAAAACGCACTACATGTATCATGCTTCAAATCTTTAGTAAATATGGGATCTTGCTCTTAATTTTGTCCATAATATTTTCGTTTCATAATTAAGGAAACCACAACATTCTTTCACTTTATGAAAATAAATAGTTCCAAAATTACAAAGAAAACCTAAATACCAAAAATACTGTAACATTTTCAAATACCTATTATGATATGTTTTGAGGGGAGCCAAATATATCAAAATAGTAGAATTCTGCGGTATCTGGTCATTCTAAATCAAAATTGCTTTTGTCTTTTTTGGATATGGACTTGTACGGTAAGTATTTTTGCCAAGGGCTAATGATTTTCTGATCACAAGATGTAGCTAGTTGGGACTGAATTGAAGATATTTGTTACAGTGTTATTTTATTGTAGAAGTTGCGTTGGAAATAAAAGTTTACAAATTAACTTCCACAGGCATAGAATCTGCCGAATATTTCACCTCATTTCCAGTGGCGCCACCCAGGTGGTAGAAAAAGTCGCGGAAACCCACATTTAAGTCTGGTAATATTATTATACCACAAATTGTTTCTTCTATATTTGAACATGGAGCAGTCCATTACAGAGTCGCAATTGCCTCAAATGTACCTACAGAGAGACTGGATGTTTGTAAAGACGACTCACGAATGCAGGATATCATGTCTCATGAGTTAACAGCGTAAGAGAATCAACTACCTCATATCATTACGTGGGTGTCATAAGAAGGAATAGAGGGAAATGAAATAGGAGACGGGTAGAAAAACACAGTCTACGTACTTTTCTCCTTCTTCACCAGCCTTAAGCTCGCAAATACTAAAGGTGACATCTTAATGGATGAATAATACGTGGTATTAGAGCTCCTTTTCTGCCTAAGATTGCGTCTGGGTAGGTTCCACAATGTTACTTAATTTTCACGCTAAGCAATAATGACAGGCTCAGAAAGGCTAGAACCCAGAGCCGTAAAGCCAGTTAATAAGAAAAAGCAATAATGATGTTTGCTCTTCAAGAGTAGGAAACCTAAAAACATCTATATTCTTTTCTACCTGAAGTTCGTAGCAGGTGTCCTAGGGCTACGCTCATTTGTCATCGGAAAGATCATCGATAGACTGTTGCAATACTTATAATACGTGTTGCATCGACAAAATTTTAAGAAACTTTTATCACACCAAAATTATCAATAAATCGTAGCTATTAATGGAGCGAGGCAAATGTTTAGTTTTGATGTAAGAATGTCTACTATCCCATATAGTCCCGTGGATGTCGTAAGAGATGACAGACGGAAACGACAACAGGAGATGTGCAGCAGCACGTTCCTGATAGCAGCTGAATAAAAATAACAAACTGCGGTTGCCAATACGCCCGCCAAGCGTGGCAATTATGGCAGAATACCCTCTATGAGGCAATCTTTGGGAAAGGCTTATGTTTAGCAGGACTTCGATAGGCTGTAACAATAAATTACTATACTTATATATTAAACAAATTATACAATAATATGTAATATCTTCGTTTTAAATTAAAACCATTAGGTACATGAAAGCCATTTTGCTTAAATATTTTAAAAAAGTTAAAAAAAATTATAATAATTCTATACCTTAGGAAACGACAGAATGATGTCTACCTATTGCTAAATGGATGATGCACCCCATAGATGCGTGTAGCGAAATTCAAACAAGTAATACTAGGCGTGCATTTAATGATTCAGCTCCAAAGAACAAAAAGGGTCTCCGGTTCTCTACACTTACGTGATCATAGCGTGAACTTTTTCCGATCGAGCCAACCCTTTCGTGCTACAACACGTACCACGTTGCCTTGACGACAAAAATCTGATGAAGAGAATCTGACTTCACACCACAGAGTACATTGTATATATAAAGCCTCATTTACATTGAGCCCCTGCCACTGCTCCTCGCACTACCGGCAATACAGGTTTTACTGCTATGCCATCTCTTAATTATATAATGAAAAATAATTTCCCTTACTTGGGATTAGATGGCTGGTTAATCTTCGCTAAATACTGCCGTAGCAGGATCGCGGGAAGTGTGTATTTACACTCTGCCCTACCACTCACATCACTTTCGACTATGGCAGACACAGCGTCCGCGTTGTGTCTTCTTGCAATACAATATTATGTTAATAATTTAAAAAGATGTCAAGTTCAAAAGAAGATAGATAGATAGATAGAAAATTTATTTGCTTAAAACATGGTACATAAGCTGATCAATGACGTGGAACTGACATGTTTTGCCATAATTGGTATGCAAAAATGATATGAAATAAGTACAGCTGATTACACAAACCCAATGTTACATTTTAAAATTATTGCATTGCTTAAAAGTTAGGTACAAACATTCTTTTTGAATTCAAATATTATGTACAATTAAGACGACACATCGAAAAGGCTATCGCGGTACTGATCCGAGTGAATACATAATTTTTATAAAAACTTGAAAAAACGCCGTCATAAGGTCTAAAATAGCGTAGCGCCCGCGACGATTAAAAGCGCTTAGAAATTGTCAGAATCTTAAAATATATTTTTTAAAAATTATTGATTTAAGTAATCAAAATAATGAGCAAGTAAATTGTTGATGTTATGAATATATTTGAGTGATTCCCAAGCATATAGATTAAGTAATTTCGTTATAATTTCAACTATAGTGATTTTTTAGAGGTGTTTTCGGAAATAATTATGATCAAGTCAAAATTATACAATCGTGTTTTTGAACAATCAAATTCAAGATAAATACATGGATTTACCTATATCAAAATTCCACTTTCGTTAGTGGTGACTCCTATACTATTCGATGAAAGGAGATGCATTTTTCACGGTGTCGCCTTAAATACTTATACAGATCCACTCTATTTGAATCCTTATACAGTAAATTTTTATAAATTATTAATTGAATTATTACATTATTGTTACAAAAATAATATTAAATATTATATGAGATTAGTTAAGCTATTATTATTTTAATAATTACACTACCGTATAAATTAATTCATAATTTAATTGACAATACAATTATAATTTAAAAATCTACCATTAAACCTTCTACCTTTTATTTCTACCATTTAACTTATTTTACATTTTAATAAATAAATAGTCAATATGAATTACTAATCGTTTTTAGAAATAAAATGCCAATGTTCATTAAGTAATTCCTTAAACTAAATTTTATATTAATATAATAAATTTGACGAATTTATAATTAATTATGTACATAGGTACATAATTAATTATAAATTGTGGTTTTTATCGTTGAAATCCCATATAGTTTTTTTGATTCCATCAGTTCTAAAAACTTTATTGTATTTTCATTATTCCACTCGAAAGGCATTTTCGTAGATCGTACTTATTTAATAACAAGACGGCACGCACGTCCGTTCATCCAGGAGCTTGGCGCGAAGTGAGCGCACTGCCCTGCTCACTTCGCTGCCCAACAGGGCTGAATGCAGCGTTGCCAGATACACTGTAATTACAGCAGATTTACTGTATTTTCACACGATCTACTGTCTACTGTAATACTAAAATTACAGTGTATGGAGAGCACTGTCATTTTCTACAGGCAAAAATCAAAATAGTTTAATGTAAACTGAACGCAGCGTTTGTGAAAAGAAAAAATAACATAAACATAACAAAACTCAACTAGCTACGTATAGTTCATAAAAGATAGCTTGATTTCTGCGACAGCTGTCAGTAAAATCACGCCTATGTAGTCCTGAATTTCTTAGTAGTAGAGACAGTACCTGCCAATGTCATACTTTATGGGCATGCCGACCTACGTAGACAGAGAAACCTATAGACTAATGATCGGCGTGGCCTCGAGTGAGAAAGGACGATAACGAATTTTTAGGTTATACAATAATCTTTATGACTTTTAAACACATTTAAATAAAAAATTTAATTGTTCTAAGAACTGAACTGAACAAGATTCACCAATCTTAGGCTCACAAAACACTTTTTTCTCACTTAAACCAACTTGTAAACTCCTTAAATCGTTACGCTTTTCAAAGTTGTTTAGCAAACTGTAGAGTTTGCTAAACAAAAATACCGGCACGGTGAAAGGGACAAACAATCACACCGCTCTATCTCATTTCTATGCAAGACGTATGCATAAATATATCTTTTTCGTGTGCAAATGCGAAAGAAGGCGTCAATTTGTCTATAGGTTTCTCTGTCTACGAATTAGTGCATGCCCATAAAGTATGACATTGACAGGTACTGACTGTACTGTACTAATAAGAAATTCAGGACTTCATAGGCGTGATTTTTACTGACAGCTGTCGCAGAGATCAAGCTATCTTTTATGAACCATAGAGCCCGCGCCACCTCTCTGCATATGTCACAACCCTTGTTTCTATTGTAATAGGAACGAATATATCTTACTTTAAACGGGCATGATTAGCGGCGGCGGTGGATACTACGCGGGAATTTCCCGTCATAGACTAAAAACCACTTCTTAGTATTAACCACCCAAATTGTGTCAACCGTGTTTTAATTTTGTTTTCAAGCCTATTGGGACTAACTTAAATTAGTATGATTGTAAATTGGTTTCGTATGCAATGCATTACGTTTTTATTTGACTCTTTCAAGCACAGAACACTATCACTCCTATCGGATCTTTCAAGTCTTTCTGTGAAAGTGGTGCAAGTGGTTATTTTGATTAAGGACTTGAGAATTTAAAATGCTTAATTCATCTGATGATAGTGATCAAAGCGGACCATCAATCCAAAAAAAGCAAAAAAGATACATTATTAACAAAAATTCAGAGACGAGTGGTTAAAAGACAATAGTTTGGCTGAAGCGTGACCCAAAAGACCCGTATCGTGCAGTTTGTGTTATGTGTGATGCAAAATTGATAGCTGACAGAGTAGTGATAAAAAGACATTTTGAAGGTGCTAAGCATGTAAAAAGAACTACAGCAGTGCCAGCTCAATCTTCGATTGCTACTGCATTTGAAAAGGTTAAGCAGTCCGATGATGATAAATGCAAAGCATCTGAGATAAAGTTGGCCGCTTTTATGGCAGAGCATAAAATATCCATGAGAGTGATGAACCACTTAGTTGATTTATTGCCCACTATGTTTCCTGACTCTCAGATTGCAAAAAATATGAAAATGAAGAGAACAAAATGTCAAGCAATAGTAAACAATATTCTAGGAGAATCGGAAAAACAAGATTTGTGTGCAGATCTAAAGGAGCAAAAATTCTCTGTCATGATTGATGAAAGCACTGATATCGGAGCAGTAAAAACTATGTATGTTGTGGTCAGATATTACTGTGCACTAAAAGGTCAAATTGTTAACAGATATTGGGACCTAATTCAAATACATTGCGAGGAAAACTCTGCTCCGGTAGCTACCGCCACAGCACAACATCTTTTCGAAGCCGTAATAAAATCCTTCGAGGAAAATACTATTCCTATTGAAAATATTATAGGATTTTGATCAGACGGGTGTAATACTATGATGGGGTGTCACAACTCTGTTTTGAGTCGATTTAGAGCAAAATGTCATGTCAAAGAAATAGCAGCAGAGAAAAAAAGGATTTCAAAAAAGAAATGCCGAAATTTTTTGATTAAAGCCTGCGAAGGCATCCGCAAAACATTCGCTCTAAATGATCCAGTATTGGTTGGGATATCCAAATTGGATCCTGAAACATGTCTCGATATGTCAGATAGCGATGAATCAATTCAATATATACTAAGCTTAATGCCAAGATTTACACCAACTTCTATGATAGAACAACAAGCTTTGGATGACCAATGGAGAAAATTGCCAAAGTTAAAAGGAAATTTCGATGCTGCAATACGGCCTGATGAGTTCTGGCACAAGGTTAGTAACTAAGACTCTATATTTTTTTAGAAATACAATATTTTTAATACTAATGTTGCTTTTCAGGTGAAACAGTAGGACGAGTTCCGCTTGATTGGAAAATACATGCTCAACATCTTGGCTCTTCCTAACTCCAATGCGGAATGCGAGAAAATTTTCAGTCCAATTAACGACACCTAAACCAAGAAACGAAATAGATTAATAACCAGCACAATAAGAGGCAACATGTTAGCGCAACAAATCATTCGGCGTCACAGCACCAGTTGCGTTAACTTTAAACCAACTGAGAAAATGATAAAATCATTTAATTCTGGGATCTACAAAAAAGAATCGGATATCGGGCTACATGATAGTGACAGTGATTAATTAATGTATAATTATATATAGGTATTATGCTTATTCTAAATTACAAAACGTGAAATTAAAACAGTATTTTAGTTTATAAAAGATAATAAAAGTTTCTTGAAATCTACTGTAAAATTCACTGTACTTTTTTTTACTTTTAATGTAATTTTGTCGTAAACACTGTAAATTTGAGCATGAAACACTGTAATATCATTTGTCTCATCTGGTAACAATGGGCTGAATGTAAATGGGGCATACGGAACTTCACATACACACGCGCACGCGAGCGTGTGGGTTGTCAGGTCCGCACACAGTATATATTCAGTAATCTATGGTCCGCACCCGCTCGTACTTCACAAACAGCTAAAGGGGCATTTTCATAAGTATTTAAGAGTAGAGTAATAATTAATTAATGGGGTATTTATAAAGTGATATCATCTGGTTGGGCTGAATAAATATATAAAAAGCAGTGATAAATATACATAAGTATATATTAAACATACTAACATAAATGAATAAAATCCCAACCAGATGGAAGCCCTCGGCAGGTGAGACCAAACAGCCGAGGGTTAGGGGTAAAGAGAAAGAAACCGTCGGACGATGCGGGCGGTATCAGTTTTGGTTAATAATGATATAATAATACTTAATTAATTTACTAACCAAAATTGACAAAAGGGGATAAAATATGTAATTTATGCCATCTATTGGTAATATGTAGTAGCATCAGAAAGCCTCGAATTCTTGTAACGAATTTTGTTTCATGTTGAAAATAAAAGATGGCGCCACTTATCAGTTTAAAAACTTTAATAACAGTTTATTTTGAAGACTAAATAAATTCAATGTAAACATAAGCTTAGTCCTTATTTTTACTATTAAATCGCAAACAAACTAACAATCCACATTATATTCTGTTAGGTTTTTTTTATAGGGTCAGTGTGACAAACTTTGAGTACAAAAGAGCATGTAGTCACTGGATGCTATGCTCCACGGATAAACCTACATCTATTCTCGTTTAGATTCAGAATGCAGATATGCGTGGTCACCTCTGAGGACTAAAGTAGAACGTCTCGTTTTCAGTGAAAAGGTCCTCTGATCTCTACACTCACCGTACTAAACACAGCCGTGTAAAGCTGCTAGGTATTTTACACTGGTTGTCTGCGAGAGCGTGGTAACTCCGCGGGCAAGCCGATGCATTCGTGCCACAATTATAATATAGCAGGAACATGGCTCTACCAAGTAAAAAAAAAGGTATGTCAGTGTTAGCTATTTGGCTTTTACAGCTTCATCTAACTTAAGGTGTGACCTGATGCTGAGTTACTACAGCAGCCCATGGAAACCAGCAGCAAACGAACCAGACTACACGTGCGTTGATACTTGTTAAATCTAGAAGAGAAAGTTTTAATTATATGCCTTATAAGCTCATAATTCAAAGGCTATAATTATTATCCTGTCTTTTTGTGTCCTTTAAACCGGAACCGCGTAGCGTCAATAATATATACTTAAGTAGTTAATATGAATAGACAGCACACCGTTGCTTAGCGTCACAAATAATTAGGTAGACGATGGTAAATGGTAACCTACACAGATAGAGTCCTAGGCGTAAGAGGACATACAGCTTTACTCAACTAAAGTATGAATCACCCTAATTAGTATTAGTTAGTAGTAGTCTCTATAATATTAATTTTCTACGATTGCGCCGTATCTATATATACGACTATAGTAGGTGAATAGCAAACTTTAATTTTTAAAGAAGTATATATAAAAAATGTAATTTAGATATTAAGTACGTATTAGAAATTGGAAATTATTTATTTGGACAGGCTCCTCGTCACGGAGACTGAGCTTAATTCATTTCAATACCGTGTCAAGAGAATAGTATTTCATTCTTCCGTGAATAATTCGTTATCTGCTGTTCCCGCTAATGTAACAAATTGAATAGATACCATAAGTTCGATACGCATTGTAAAATATCGCCCACCTTATGTTATACCTAATATATGCCATAACATATTATACCTCTAAATAAAATCGTGCCGACACGAAAAAATGGCGTTATTTGAATGCCGACCGATAATTTAAATGTAGCAACAACCGCTTTTAGCTTACAACCTTAATTGACTTAAAAATGCTTATCAATACGTTATAAATACACGACGCATATGCTTATATAAAACCGTTCAAAGTAAACCTTAAAACATATGTACTGTAAGTTTATTTCTTGTGAGACAAATCCTTAAACTTGTTCCCTTTTGCCGCTAGAGCAAAGTTCGAAGCACGATGCACGCTCACGACTTTCTGAACAACTCCGGACATGACATTCCACGTTTCGTTGTAGATTAGAATGGGACGGATAGCGAGCCACCCGCTGAAAAAAACGAGACAAGCAACCACGGAGCAGTCCACGTGGACTGCTTAATATCAACACAGGAGCAACGACCAATGGAAAACGGTACCACTAATGTATTTCTCACCTCCGCACTCACACCGAGGCCTGTTGCCACTTTTGTTCTATACATACAATTTTCAACTTTATGTTAGCCGTTTTAAGTTTTAAATGTTGTGATAGGGTATCCGGGGTGTCTGTTTTCAGAATGACTTATGGAAAATGGTTCGTTGTAATTTGAGCGTTATCACTTACCAATAAGGTATGTTGTTGGGGACGAAGTGTCCTGCGGCTCTTGAATTTAAAACGATTCCCAAGAACACGGGCGCAACTTGGTGAAGGTTGGAGGAGGCCGCGGCGTAAACTGCATCGGCTCGTCACAACGCTGACACCCCACCCACCCTGCTGCACTTCCGCTATTATTGTAGTAAGTTCAAAGTATTGCACGTTTGTGTGTGTTTTCCAAGTCAACTGTTGTGCTGAGGCACGAGGTTTTCACAGCACTCGAGAAGGTATGCACCGCGTGTTCTGCCCGCCGCGCCTCTCCATGCTCCCTATATTTCGTTGTTGCAATATGTCGCATTTTGTTTGACCACTGCGAACGTTTGACTAGCTAAACAAAGGACGTAACAATTCAAAATAAAAGCTCAACGCGAATTCAGAATTTCAATGTTTTGATATTGAAGTATTATACTTAGATACGTAGATACGTATACGTAATAGGCACATAATATCTCAATGTGTTTTGTAATATATTTACTGTACAAGTACCTATCCCCATTTTATAAATCTAGGTATTTATTTGCATACCTATTGTAGTTACTATTGATTTGAATGTTTCAATAACGAGTCAAAAATTTACTAATTTTATAATGAGAAGTCGAAAAGGAAGATACTTTATTAAGCTGAAAGCCTAAACAGCAATAACCAGCAACTTTGAATAACAATAAACGGCCTAAATTGTAGGAATAATGGGTACAAAGAGAGAAGGGAAGGAATGTCATTGAAAAACTCATTGTGATAAACTTAAAATAAGGCAAATTTTAAAATAACAAATACGCTCTTTTGCAAAAATACGGATGCAAAATAGAATAAACATAATTTATAGTTTAAAACTTAAGCTTAGGCAACAATAGCCTTGGAGCGGCTGCAATTGCCACTTTAAATGACGTCTTTAGCAAACAAAAATGCTATTGCAATTACAAAAACATCCCAATTTCAATAGAGAAGGAGGCTGGGTACTACCACCTGCTTGGGACCCTATAATCGATAAAATTAAAACTAAACCCAAGCATACCACTGCAAGACCTCAGGACATAGTCAGTTCATTTTGCATAGATCGGACCATAAACAATAATTAAATAATAAATAATAACCCTTATTATACATTTTTTGTTTAATTGAATATTTAAACTTGGTAATAGAGAGACCTTGTCTATTTTCTGGAACTTTGTTGTAATAGCGTATACATTGCCCCAAGAATGAATTACTGACTCTGTGGAGTCGAGAAACTGGTAGCACCAGCTTGTGTTAGTTCCTAGTGTTAACAGAGTGTATGTCACTTCTAAAACTCACTGTGTACTAAAACTACCTTTATTTTTGTGAACATACATCAAATTTTAGTTAGAACCATTTTTCTAGGTCGTAAAACACCTTTTCTGTCTAAGATTATTTCAGTCACCACTTTTTTACATAATATAGCTTGCCAGCTAGACGTTATTCTGCCTTTTTCGACGACCCTGTCATGCCCTATGAAAAATCCTTAAATTAGCAAGAAAATATTGTGGGTCACTCATGGGCAAAAAAAAACTATCCTATCTCTCAAGTTGGACCAAACTGCACACGGTGTGCAAATTTTATTAAAATCGGTTAACTAGTTTAGGAGTCCATCGCGGGCAAACAACGTGGACACGTAATTTATATATATCTAATAAGATTTATGCCGCCAAGTAGCATGCACTAGTGCAATTAAGTAAGTATTACTGCGTGCTATAATTGCAAAATGCAGATGCGTTGTCACCCCTGGGACTGAGATGAAATGCCTCGTTTCCAGTAAAAAAAGGGTCTCCGGATCTCTACACTCACCATACGAAACACAGCAGCATTAAGCTGCTATTTTACGCTGGTGTTCTGTGCGTGTACCCCGATCGAGCCGACCCATTCGTGCTACAACCATAATATAGCGTGGCTCTACCTCTAGCTCTGAGACAATATACGTCTGTATATTGTCTATTATTATCTGTCTATTCTATAGTCCTCAGAGTTGACAACGCGTTTGTAGCCTTGCTTGTTTGAAGTTGGCTGCAGCTGTGGACAGCAGTTTTTTTTTTTAATTTTATAAAAAAAAGTAAATGCTGGGTTCTTTTATTATTTACTACTGGCGATCCTTCCAGGCATCGCACGGGTGATTTTTTGAATCTCGACATATGCATGTATTTTACATATAGGTACACCTTCCTCTTGAATCATTTTGTCTATTGATAAAAACCGCATCAAAATCCGTTGCGTAAATTAAAAGCGGCCTTGTTTTATAAGTACTATGTAGAGATTCACCATTAATTTATAGAATAGTAAAACCTAAGAAAGCATTCTCTCATATCTAAGAGCATCGTGGAACGAGAAAGAGTTCACCGCGTTAGCTGCTGTCTCCTAGTTTGATTCCCCCAGTCGCCTATTACGACACCCACGCGTAATAAGATTTTATTATATTTATTATATGAAACACTCTTATAACAATAATTATTAAGCTATTGCATAGCTTCTATCGCGGGCCTTGAGCGCGGGGACCGAATCCAGAAATTCCGTAACGAAAAAACCTCACGCTCCCCACTCCGACGGGCACGGAGGTGTGGCGTTGAAAGCCGTGCATCGTCTAACGTCGTTTCAGTTCGGCATACTTCGGCACTCGGCAGACTTCGGCACGGTGTTTGTGTGCGTGCGACTAGACGTATGCGTGTACACTAGCTGCTAACTCAATGATAAAAATTCCTGAATAACCTACATGTATTGTAAGATATTAAAAATATTTTAAACAATATTATCTTCTCATTTATTCAATAAGAGAAAAAAAATTGTTTTCTTATCGGTCACCACGCTCAAAAAGTGTAACTTGATTTAATATCAAAGACTTAACTGCATAAATAAAATAAATAAATAATTATAATTGCATAAGTTGATAAAAAATGGTATGCAATAGCTTTACCGCGGCAGTCACCGAGTGCCACACGTATTTTTTTTATATATAGCATTGGGTGACAAACGAGCACACAAATCACCTGATGGTGAGTGGATGCTGTGGCCCATAGACATACACATTAATCCTCAATTAAGAATCAAAATGTAAATGCGTTATCACCTCTGAAAACTAAGATAGAATGGTCCGCTTTCAGTAAAAATGAAAAAGCATTAAGCTGCAATTTTACGTTGGTATTCTATGAGAGCGTGGTTCCACACTAGTCGGGCCGACCCATTCGTGCTATAACTATAATATAGCTGCAGCGTGGGCCTCATCATCATCATCATCATTACAGCCCTTCACAAGTCCACTGCTGAACATAGACCTCCCCCAAGGTATGCCACAAAGCACGGTCTTGAGCCACCTGCATCCAACGACTTCCTGCGTGTCTTACCAGGTCGTCACTCCATCTAGTGGGGGGTCGCCCTACACTTCGCCTACCGGTACGAGGCTGCCACTCGAGAACCTTTTTTCCTCAACGGTTGTCGGTTTTTCGAGCTATATGGCCGGCCCATTGCCACTTCAGCTTACTAATCCGTGGGTCTACCACGTAATTATTTAGTAAGTTTCAACTATGGAGATCAAACTTAAAATTTATAAGCCGACGCAATAAAGTTTCATGTGTTAACAAAAAAGCTTCCCAGAGAAAGTTTACGGGCGCACTGTTTTTCTGTGTAAATTGCGTAATGCTGTTGTAAAGTTTTAAACATTACGACATTCACTGAAAACTTTTACACGGTTTTCTATTTCATCATCGTTGCATAAGTAAATTTATAAGGCAAATATTTGTTTAGTGGCGATATTATGAAGCGAATCTAGTGTTGTTTTTTATATATGAATGAATGCAGTAGGTAGGTACTTGATTTTTTTCATCTTGATTTTACATTTAACTACTTTTCATTTTTGATTAAAAATATTGCATCATGTAAAGATTAATGAACAAAAATTCAAAAAGTACACAGAATAAGTCTAAAAAGAGAAAAAAATGTGCAAAAATATAAAGAGCTCACCATGTAGGCATTGCTTTGTATATTGACATAATAGGTAGGGGAAGTACGTACGAAATGACATACATAGGTAACGGACAAAATGACATAGGTATGTCGTTTTGTCCATAAGAACTCAATGAGCTATTTGTGCGCTAGCAATAGCTATTTGTGCGCTAGCAACAGCTATTTGTGCGCTAGCAACAGCTATTTGTGCGCTAGCATTAGCTATTTGTGCGCTAGCAACAGCTATTTGTGCGCTAGCAATAGCTAATTGTACACTAGCTTACCTTTATTCAAAGCTGTTAATTTCTTTAGAGATAAAACTTTACAAAAACGATAAAGTTCAAACAACCGACTCTATTGAACAAGGCGATAATTCAACATCGAACACAACAGACCTTATTTTACTTGCTCCAAATCAAAATCTGTTGGTAATAAAGAACGCCCTTCTTCCTATACTCTAGTAGTGCCTATTGAGGATATATCACCTGTCCCAAAAGTACGTTACATTAGTGGCCAAAGAAAACGTAAGCCAAAGATATAACAAACCTCTTTGATTTTGAGTTCTCCTCCAAACATGAATGCAAGTCAAAACAAAAAACCTAAAGCTCTTGCAGGAAAGAGAAGAAGAAACATTTCCAAAACCTTGTTCGAAGAATTCGGTGAAGAAGAAAATTTGGCAGGCAACGCTCAAGATGACAAAGAGGATTGCTCTTGCACATATTGCAACGATCTTTTTTTCCGATCAAGACCTGGAGAAGACTGGTTGCGGTGTTTAAGTCTCTCGCAGTTGACCCACGCTTCTTGCGCGGACGTCCCTAAACGAACAAAGCGATTTATTTGCGAGCTTTGTCGTTAATGTTTTTAATTTTTAAACTTTAATTTGAAAAAAAAATCAGTTAGTTTATCTTTTGAATATCTATTAGAATTCATAGGTATGAAACCAAAGATACTGGTGTACAATATGAGTGTGCTGTGATTTATTAATAAAGAGTTATGACCCAAAAAACAAAACTGTATGTCATTTTGTATGTATTTCCCCTACTCTAGAAAGTGATAAACTTTTATTTAAAATTTACTTCTCAATCAAATGACATCGTGTATCTTTTTTTTAAATATAGGATAAGGGTGACAAACGAGCACACAGTCCATCTGATGGTAAGTGGATGCTGTGGCCCATAGACATCTACATTCGATTAAGAATCAAAATGCAAATGCGTTCTCACCCCTGAGGATTAAGATGGAATGCCTCGATCCCAGTAAAACGGGTATCTAACAAAAAACTTCACCTTAGTGTGAGCTAGCGACATCTAGAGGGAAGTTTACCTCATTATATAATACTCCATTTTAATAAATAATTTTTTTAGAGAATGCAATGAAAACTATTTCTCTTTTGGACTTAAGTAATAACCATTCTGTTTCTCAAATTTCAACATTTATTAATCTACTAGGATGTTTTTTACAGAACTAAGGTGACAAACGTGCTCGAAGTCCAACTAATGGTAAGTGGATGCTGCGGCCAACAGGCATCTAAATTTAAAAATGCAGATGCGTTGTCACCCCTGATTACTAAGGTGGAATGTTTTGTTTGCAATAAAATGGGTCTCCGGTTCTCTACACTCATTATACGAAGCAGCAGGAATAAACTGATATTTTGCGTTGGTATTCTGTGAGACCTTGGCGTCAGACGAAGGTCGATTCGGTCGAACCGACCCATTCGTGCTACAACCATAATTTTGCTGCAGCATGGCTCTATCACGTACAAAATTTCACAATGTTTTGACATAAAACCACATACTAAGTGGCAAATATTAAGCAAAGCTGCTTACAATGTATGGGTAAATAGGTCAACCTTCGGATGAGATCAAAATAAGGTTATCTTATTCGAATAAAATTCGCTGTTTTGGAATGAGTCGTTCATAATATCTGGCATATGTATACTTATTATGTACCCCACGCATTACGCATTTTGTTTGTAATAACTAACTTTTATTCGCGAGATCGTCCGCGCAGAAACTTAAACTAAAAAACTTGCAGAACGATTATAGTGGTTGGGTAAGTACCAGTTCAACTATCGAAAAACAACTCTGCAAACTCAGTTAATCAGTATCATCATAATTTTAAGAAAAAAAGGTCTTACCATATTATTTTTTAACTCACAGTTTTTTGTAAAAGATAAAGTGTGAGAACCTTTTATGTGTTAATTGCAAGGCAATAAAAGGAAAGGATTATTCGAAATTTTTATAACTCAAAAATAATTTTACTTTATCAGTTTATTGATTTCACAAAAATCTTCAAGTTTTGCCGATTAAATGTAGCCTAGATGACTGCTGCATTAAATGTAGCCTAGATGACTGCTGCATTAAATGTAGCCTAGATGACTGCTGCATTAAATGTAGCCTAGATGACTGCTGCATTAAATGTAGCCTAGATGACTGCTGCATTAAATGTAGCCTAGATGACTGCTGCATTAAATGTAGCCTAGATGACTGCTGCATTAAATGTAGCCTAGATGACTGCTGCATTAAATGTAGCCTAGATGACTGCTGCATTAAATGTAGCCTAGATGACTGCTGCATTAAATGTAGCCTAGATGACTGCTGCATTAAATGTAGCCTAGATGACTGCTGCATTAAATGTAGCCTAGATGACTGCTGCATTAAATGTAGCCTAGATGACTGCTGCATTAAATGTTGCCTAGATGACTGCTGCATTAAATATAGCCTAGATGACTGCTGCATTAAATGTAGCCTAGATGACTGCTGCATTAAATGTAGTCTAGATGACTGCTGCATTAAATGTAGCCTAGATGATTGCTGCATTAAATGTAGCCTAGATGACTGCTGCATTAAATGTAGCCTAGATGAATGCTGCATTAAATGTAGCCTAGATGACTGCTGCATTAAATGTAGCCTAGATGACTGCTGCATTAAATGTAGCCTAGATGACTGCTGCATTAAATGTAGCCTAGATGACTGCTGCATTAAATGTAGCCTAGATGACTGCTGCATTAAATGTAGCCTAGATGACTGCTGCATTAAATGTAGCCTAGATGACTGCTGCATTAAATGTAGCCTAGATGACTGCTGCATTAAATGTAGCCTAGATGACTGCTGCATTAAATGTAGCCTAGATGACTGCTGCATTAAATGTTGCCTAGATGACTGCTGCATTAAATGTAGCCTAGATGAATGCTGCATTAAATGTAGCCTAGATGACTGCTGCATTAAATGTAGCCTAGATGACTGCTGCATTAAATGTAGCCTAGATGAATGCTGCATTAAATGTAGCCTAGATGACTGCTGCATTAAATGTTGCCTAGATGACTGCTGCATTAAATGTAGCCTAGATGACTGCTGCATTAAATGTTGCCTAGATGACTGCTGCATTAAATGTAGCCTAGATGACTGCTGCATTAAATGTTGCCTAGATGACTGCTGCATTAAATGTAGCCTAGATGATTGCTGCATTAAATGTAGCCTAGATGAATGCTGCATTAAATGTAGCCTAGATGACTGCTGCATTAAATGTAGCCTAGATGACTGCTGCATTAAATGTAGCCTAGATGACTGCTGCATTAAATGTAGCCTAGATGACTGCTGCTCTCTATCTCCGGAGAGACCGATAGACAAGACAGACCACTAGACAGAGAGACAAAAGTTTTTAAAGTAGTTATTCATTCTTAAAAACATACAAATAATCGTTAAAAGAAGGCAGTTATTTTAGTTTTTACACACGGACACTTTAATTTTATTTATATGGTAGGTATGTATTGACTACAACATCATTTTTATTGGCATTATATATATATAAAAAAATGGTGTCGATATGCCTATATAGGTACTCGTAACTTATCAGACTTGCATATCGCAAAGCGTATGGTCAATGATGAGATCCGGAGACCAGTCTTACAGGTAATGAGGTATTTCATCTTAGTCCTCAGTTTTGACAACGCATCTGCAATTTGATTCTTTATCGAGGAATTCGAGGATATATGTCTATGGACCACAGCATCTGCTTGTTATCATGTAGAGTGCTTACTCGTTGCCTAAATTCAAGATATTCATACGCCAGTAACTTTCACGTCAAAGAAAGATGCAGGACACTTATGAAATTGCAAGTCTATAAAATGCAAATTTGTAAAACAAAATTAATATGGCGACTTTACGAAGACAAAGCGATATCATCACCTATCACCCACCCTTATACTTTGCTGGTTACTAAGTTTCTTTGTAATAAAAATATAAAAATTTATAAATATATATTATTAATTATTATACACTATACTATAATATTTTAACTATGACAAATAAGAGTCTAATTCTTCTACGCCAAACATTGAGATTATCGATTTAGACACAAACCAAATACACAAATCATCTCATCAATATACTCCATCCACGACATGGGTCGGGGGCGTATCGCGCGACAAGCCGCACGCACGCTCCCATTATTCAATGCAAACAAAAAAGGGAATAAATGCTCGAATAAAATACTTTTAATTTCCCTGGGCGCCGCTAATCGGACGACGGCGACGGCGATGGAGGGCGCAAATCGCCCTTTTTATTTTGCTGTATGAACGTAAATCCGGCGGGAAAACTGTGCCCGGTGAAGAGGGGGGTCGGTCACGCGGTCGGAATTAGTGCCCCTTCTCCCCGCATACTCAGTACTTGACCCGTCGAGGTGTCACTGAGCACGTTAGGTCCCCGCAAAAAAGGGAGTAACTTCACACCGCACCGCATTGCTAAGTTGAGGGAGATACGGATTTCACTTTTAATTTATTACGATTATTCCAATAAACTTATGTGAATGCTTACCTTATTTGACGAATGAAACCTTGATAAACTTTTTAAAAGATTTTCACAATTTCGCTCAATCGTACGGTTTTTGTTATCCTTTTTATTTATTTTTTGTAATAGCGACACTATATTATATATAATTTTAATACGCAAGCAAACAATACATATTTTATTTACTTACTTACGTAAAATAACAGCCTATATACGTCCCACTGCTGGGCGCAGGTAGTCTCATCTCTGAGAGGGTTTTAGGGCAAGCAAATGTCCGCCGTGCTGCCACAATGCGTGTTGACTAACTTCACATGTCTTCGAAATATTTTTTTCTTATCTCTTAGATACGCAGGTTTCCTCACGATGTTTTCCTTCACCGTCGAGCACGTGGTCTGTATTTAAAATTGCAAATAACAATTTCATTGGTACCGGCGGGGATCGATTCCGAGTTGCTCGTGTAGTGTAAAATTTACAGCGAGCACTTATCACCAGAGCTATTTAAAAATAGGTTAATGTTAATACTTTACGAGGATATACACAGAAGAACAAGAGCTACTGACATAGCCCAACGGATAAGTAAGCAGAAACGTCAATAGCCAAATAGCTCAAAAAACTAACAACCGATGGTGAAAAAAGGAGGTTGTCGAGTGGCTGCCTCATACTAGCGAGCGCAATGTTGTGTGACCTTCCACTAGATGGAGTGACGACTTGATGAAACACGTCGGTATCTATGGGTAGGCCTATGTTCAGTTCAGTGTGAACTTGTGATAGGCTTGTGGTGTTCCTACTATGAACGGAATGTCAGTCTGTACCAATATTCGGATGATTATCTGTGGTGAGGCCATAGAAATATAAAAAACGAGGTGAGGCAGAAAGTCGAGACAATTATTGCACTCGTAAATGGAAACATAACAGTGAATCAATAATTACTTTCTTCATCGTTGTGTTTTTGTCTAACAGTGGAGAATGTGTAATAGTTTCTATGAAAATCCCTTTTCACTGGAAACGAGACATTCTAACATCTTGGTCCTCAGGGTTGACAACGCATCTGCATTTTTATTCTTAATCGAGGATAAATGTAGATATCTTTAGCCCACAGCATCCATTTACCATAAGGTGGACTGTGTGTTCATTTGTTACCATTACTCTATAAAAAAATAGGTGTCTATGGTACACAGCATTCACTTACTATCACCCTTAAAGTGGAATGTGGGCTCGTTTGTACTGCTCATGTATTGTAAAGTTACAGCCTTTATACGTCCCACCGCTGGGCACAGGTTTCCTCCTATTTCTGAGAAGGATAAGGGAAAAGGTGTCCACCGCGTTGTTCCAATACGTCTTGGCGGAATTCGGATGTCTTTGAAATATTTTTTTATTTCTTTTAGACACGTAGATTCTGTCACGATGTTTTCCTTCACTGCCGGACACGTAGTATATCAGCAACTAAAATTGCAATTAACCATTTTACTGGTGACGGCGGGCATCAAACCCGGGTTGCTCGTTGCGCTTAGTCACTGGGCTGCCACGCTCTATGAAGTGAGGTGTAATATACCGTGAACGCGTGGAGTAAATACTGGATAGGTTAACACTTTCCGTATTTCTTTGTATTCATAAAAACACATATATGGCGTTACATAGGTGCTAATGGATGCACAAAAACGGGGTTCAGCAAAAAGATTCCCTACACGGGTACTATACGGGTTGTCCTTGGAAATATTCCGCAGGCGTATAACGTGATAATGTATAACAGGTTATAACTTAACTGATTGTTAATGCTTTTAATACTAAAGTTAGAGATTTCCAACTAGCAGGCCATGATTTATTTTCTCAAATTTTACAACCTATGTGACATCGTTCAAGTAACAAAATTGTATATTCTTTAGCCATGTATTCACCGTAAACTTTTGTTTAACAACAGTTTATCAACATTGTTTTGTTAGCGCTTTAAAATCTTGCTGGAAACAATGTTTTACATCACCCTTTTTATCCACATACGCGCTTGGATTAAAATGTTGACCGAGAAATAGGCGTTATTAATTATTATCTACCCAGCATAACATAGAATTTACACAAAATATAATCTGTTGAGCGAGTAATTATCTCTTACTAAGAGAAAATTTGATACGCGACCTTTAAATGTCAATAGGGTCAATATTTCTACATCCCTTTGGAGTTTAGTAGGTAGAGACTTTATTTGGTTTTTGTTTTGTTTTTATTATTCTTGCGATGTTTTATCATTTATCTAGTTTGTTTTACCATTGTTTTTCACTGTCATGATTACCAAGTTATTTAAAAAAAGGCTCCCATAAACCTCGAGAACCAACAATCGAAGGGAAAGAGAGGTTCTGGCAGCCTCGTACCGATAAGTGAAGTGTAGGACGGCCCCCCACTGGATGGAGTAACAACCTGTGATACAGGAAGTCGATTAATGCGGTGGCTAAGGACCGTGCCTTACATTATTTTGGTGAGGCCTATATTCATAGTGGACCTGTGTTAGGCTGTAACGATGATGGTGATTATGATCTCTGTCATTTGTGCTGATAGCCAACTTGTATACCCATTCTATATATATATATATATATATATATATATATATATATATATATATATATATTCCTGCTGTCAGAAACACAGAAGAAGTTTACTACAACATTAGGTATATAAAGTAGTAATCGTTTACACTTTGTAGTTTTAGAATTACAGTTCTAGGCATGTACCACCGCCTCAAATATTTCTGCCAAACAGCAATACGTACTTAGTGCACATGCACCATGCGGTTACTCGCAATGCGGCTTGTCGTCCGTCTAACCGCAGATGCAGTAACGAATATGGTCAACCGGATTGCGGGCAGCCGCATTCGCAATCGCAATCTGCGGTTGAGGAACCGTTGCGAGTTGCGGTCATATCGATTCATTTGAAAGACGTGAAAGATGTTGCAGCTATTTAATACATTAACACACGTTACGTAAAGAATAAAAAAAAACAAAGAAATAAGTACCGGGTGCTTCCTTATTTGAAAACACGAGATGAAAACAAGCATTTTGAAATACTTTCTATTTTATTAAGATTTATTTGAAGCATTTCGGCCGACTCTCGATCTCGCTTATAAATTTTTCGGTATCCATCATGAACGTACTATGTGCACACAATCTCACTCAATGGCGGGCAGCCGCAAACGGATCCCAACCCACCACGCACAGTGCGAATAGTAACCGTCCGGCTGGCCGTCAATGGGGTCCTATTCCTATACTAGCTTATCTATTATCGGGCTGCAGCCCTGCAAGTGACCGGAGCGATTTGCGGGTAGCCGCATCGCAGTACGAATAGAAATATGTAGATGTTACGTACATATTTTTGCTTGCGGCTAGCCCTGACCACAATGCGGGTAACCGCATAATGCTTATGACCCTTACATTGCTACTTACCTTCAGGTGGGCTGTGTGCGTGTTCGTCACCCTGATTGTATAAAAAAAATAGAGCGCCAGCATAATTACAGTTGTCACATCTGTTTTAAAATAAGAAGTATATACATATAGTATATAATTCAAAAACTTTCAAATTGATACAGTTTCTTGTGACTTGCAACGTATTCAAAAGAGCTGTATGCCCAAACTTAAGACCTGACTACAAATTTCATTAATTAACAAAATACACACTCGTTCTGGTATATAGTTTGCAAGCTTTGTAGGCAACGTTATTTTGCACTCCTTGTTGCTTTTTGCTTTCGTTAATCAAAAAAGTATCGTGGAATAAGCAAAATTTTCGTTCATAAGTTATTGGTTTAAAACAATAGCTTTGTCAAAAAAATGCCGGAATTATATATTTGAATTATGGAATATTTTTGATGATATTAACTGCATATAATTTTTCAATATTTTATGTTATGCGCCGATCGTCATGCTTATTGGTCCGACTATCGGGTCGGAGTTCTATAACGAGTCGGTACCACTGATTATAACCGAAGGTCTTGACTCCCTTTTAGGGTTCCGTAGTCAACTAGGAACTCTTATAGTTTCGCCATGTCTGTCTGTCCGTCTGTCCGTCCTCGCTTAATCTCTGTGACCATTAGCACTAGAAAGATTTGGTACCAATATGTGTATCAATCATGCCGACAAAGTGGTAAAACAAAAATTGGAAAAAAATGTTTTATTAGGGTAGCCCCCCCTATATGTAAAGTGGGAAGTGATTTTTTTTTTAAATTTCAACCCTCACGTGTGATATATTTTTGGAAAGGTATTTAAAAATGAATAGGGGTTTACTAAAATCATTTTTTGATAATGTCAATAATTTCGGAAATAATCTCCAAAGTAAAAACAATGTGCCCCCCCCCCCCTCTAACTATTGAACCATAAGCTTAGAAAATATGAAAGAAATCTGAAAAGTAGAACTTTATAAGGACTTTCTAGGAAAATCGTTTTGAACTTGGATGGAAACAACAGTAGCCACTACCGGGAGCAGTTGCAGGAGCGCGGAGCTCTGCTGGAGCGCAAACGTAATGGATACCCACCTTTAAACTCATAAGTGGGAATTTAACCTTTTTAACATGACCATTCAAACTCTATCAAGAATCGCTTGCCTATTGAGGCGTTCTTGAGAAGGGCAGTAGAGAGCAGTAGAGGACGTAGAAACCGCTGATAATAATAATGATAATGATGAGATTAATATGGATTTAAGTAAAAGAAAGTAAAACACCTATTTGCAAACCCTTATCGGCTTTTCTACCGGCTATTCTCGACAGCTTATCAAAAGTCATACACATAGGCCACCCACACAGTTTGCCTCATAAGGGAGATATTTGCCATAGTTGCCACGCTTGGCAAGTAGGTTGACAACCGCAGTTTTGTTTTAGTTCTTAATTAGGAAGACACTGCTATCCGTCTCCTGTTTGTTTCATTATTTCGCCTCTTATGACACCCACGGGGTTATTTTTTTTTATAGAACAGGGGGCAAACCAGCATGCGGTTTGCTTGATGTTAAGTGACTACCGCCGCCCATGAACATCCGCAACACCAGGGGAATTGCAGGTGCGTTGTCAGCCCTTTAGTAAGAAATAAGCTCTTTTCTTGAAGGTCCCCAGGTCGTATCGGTCGGAAAAATCGCCGGTGGTAAACTATTCCACAGAGAGGTCGGACGCGGAAGAAAACTCCTAGTGAAACGTACAGTAGTGGACCGCTAAGCATCCAGGTGGTGTGGAAGGTATTAGGAGGTTTGCCGCGTAGTGCGTTCACGAAATTTGGAGGCTGGGATTAATCCGAACAATTCCTCAGAGCACTCCAAGTATATGACCACGACACGGCGTACGTATTTCTTTCTTCACCTATAACAAACATTAAAAAATCTCTTTAATATAGTTCAAGCATAATTCAAATGAACATGTTGTCGTGACAATTAATGCAGTCCCACGATCATTTCGTTTTGTAATTACTTCGAGTTTTTATGCAGAAAGTGCCTAAACGTGTGTGCAGGAAAAATGCATTTAAATAGAATACGATAAAATAAAAAATAAATAAAAAAATAGAATTTTTTTTACTTCCTTCCGTTATTTATTTTGGCAATAACTTCTGCTAATTTAGTAATATCAAAAAACAGAAACCTGCTAAACCCTTGGTCTAAGGCTACCATGCAAAAATGGTAAGATGTTCTACCCGGATGTTCTCATAACATTCCTATGTTTTCATTCAATTTTTGAACGCTTTGAACTAAAAGTGTTAGTTAAAGGTAGTTAGTTACAACCTATAAGGTAAAGGCGCCAATGAAGGCCCACTTAATTAGAAAACCTCGTAGAATCTTGCGGATAAGTAAAGTAAAGAAAAAACATAATGGAAGTTGTAATATATTTATTTGAGAAACAAGATATCTTAAAAGTAGTACAGCTTTTGGCGTTTTAACACAAATGTAAACACTTTTCAGAAACTTGGTACTGGGCTTTCTTGGAAAGCTGGTCGCTGAAGATGGCCCGAAAAATATTAATGAAAATATGCATATATGCATTAGAAACACTTAAACACTTTTAACATAAAACATCAAAATAAAAACACATTCTTCTCATAAATATATTCATAAAAGTTAAAAATGTGCAATCTGTGGGTAAATCTTAAATCTATCAAAATGAAAATCAACATAGACGATAAAAGATAGCTTGATCTCTGCGATATAGGTATGTCAAACTGACATTCTTAGGGTTGTCAGGATATAAAAAGTCAGGTCAGGTCAGGATATGAAATTATCGATGTTTCTTACTATTATCGATGCTAATGTAACATATAATAATTGAGTTTAATTTAATTACAATCGTTACTAAATTAAACGAATATTTTTAATATGAAATGCACTTATTCTCTTAAAGGAGTACACCCAAATCCATATCTGAATCAGTTTCTGAATCGCTAGAACAATCTTGTAAATTTATTATTAACTCTTGTTCGCAAATATTATCAAATCGGACGTCCCGCTCCCAGTCTTCTTCCATTAGTTTTCTGCATTTGGTTACCACCTTCTTCCAGTCTTCTGCATTGTCGACCGCACTTTTTAATAACTGCAACATTTTATTTGCCGTGAAAGGCGGTGTTGTGTTGTATCTGGCAACGTCACCTTAAAAGAAAACATATTTTTAATAAGATTAATTAAACAGTAGTTAATAATTAAAGTACCTATCTAACTGAAAATTCAAGCAAACAAACCTTTGACTTGGGAGAAAAATGAGGTTTTCCTTTTTTGGATTTATTATTATATTTGGCTCCTTTTTACACTAAATTCTGTGGTATTCAGTAGTTTTAGTTAATTTGAATGCCAATAGGCAATTAGGCACAAACCCAGATGACGTCCCAGGATGAGTAATGATTAATCTTTGACCTTTGCCTTCGGGTACTTTGGTGATTGATTGTGTAGTATCATCGGTCCAAGCTTTGGATAAGGTTTTTTTTATATAGAAGAGGGGGCAACGAGCATGCGGCTCACCTGATATTAAGTGACTACCGCTGCCCATGATCAACCGCAACACCAGGGGAATTGCAGGTGCGTTGCCGGCCCTTTAGAAAGGAGTATGCTCTTTTCTTGAAGGTCCCCAGGTAGTATCGGTCCGGAAAAATCGCTGGTGGTAAACTATTCCACAGAGAGGTTGTACGCGGAAGAAAACTCCTCTTGAAACGTACAGTGGTGGACCGCCAAGCATCCAGATGGTGTGGATGGTATCGGAACGTTTGCCGCGTAGTGCGTTCACGAAATTTGGCGGCTGGGATTAATCCAAACAATTCCTCAGAGCACTCTCCATGGTATATGCGAAGGAAAATGCAAAGAGATGCAACATCTCTTCGCAGTGCCAGTGAATCGAGCACTCGGTCGTCGACAATTCGAGCCGCTCTGCGCTGGATGCGGTCATGTGGACGGAGCTGGTGCTGGGGAGCCCCAGCCCAGAGATGGGAACAGTATTCCATGTGCGGCCAAACCTGCGCCTTGTAAAGTTGCAGGCGGTGTGCCGGCATAAAATACTGTCCCGCTCTGCTGAGCACGCCAAGCTTTTTAGAGGCCAATTTGGCCTTCTCTTCCAAGTGACCACGAAACTGCACGTCACTCGATATGTCAACGCCGAGGGTTCCGATACTGGCTGAGGCAACAAGGGGAGTGCCTTGGAACTGAGGAGATACGACAAAGGGGTTCTTTTTAGCGGTTAACGCGCAAACTTGTGTCTTCTGGGGGTTAAACTGGCGTATGATTGGCGTTTAGCCATGTCTCGTCTAGAAACATTACTTTGTCCCAATTTGTGATTTTTTTTGACTTTTCGGAGATAATTCACTCGAGCAAGAGTCGAATCGAATGTCGGTTCTTTCCATTATAATTTTTCTTTTATAGGAAAAACCAATATTTTTCAATATCTTCGTTAGAGATGGCAAGCTTCCTTTGAACAAGTCTGCGTCTTTGAAGGACGCGGCAAGTTTTTTCAATGTAGGCAATTCGCACAGTTTATAGTAACCACATACATGGTTGCGAATCGCAGCGGCGTCAAAGTTGTCGATGTTTGTGACAGGAGCAGCCTTTTTCCTTTTTTTTATTTGGTGTTGCAAGTTTCTTGTCCTTGTCTTCAGTCAATGCTGCTGTTGAAGATTCGCCATACTTTTCTTTGCTGATGCGAATTACTGTCGCATGTCCAATCCCAAGAGCATCTGCAACTTTATCACATACGTTCTCCATGGGTATAGCGGCCCGCCATTTTGGTTTTCTCGCTCAAAATATTTACGTAAGCGAATCACAAACTCACGACTTTGACTGTTCAAAACAGTTTTCTTCGTTCTCCTTGGCATTATGCCAACAAGAAACTGACAATAATAACAAAAGATAACAAAACTCAACAAATTAACATACAATAACAGCAATAGTAACAAAAACAAAGTAATGAGAACGGAAAACACGTAGCGTATACAAGGCGTCGGCACTCGTACTGAAGAGAATGGAGGTTCATATCACACAAGATGGCGGCACTAATTAGGTCGGCATGCCCATAATGTCGCCTCTACACCTTGGCCAACACAGTGGCGAATGTAGTGGCGAATATATTGGCCGAGAGTTGGTGACGGCGTCCACACGTTGGAAGGTCGTTCAGTTTACTTCGGTTCGGGCCAATGTGCGGACGAATTTATAAGCACCGTGGCGCAGTGGCTCAGCAATGAGTGGCTGCACCGGGCGCCGCGGGTTTGATCCCGCACGGAACAAGTATTTGTATGTCCTAAAAATAATTATTTCGGGTCTGGATGTGTGTCCTTGTGCAATTTATGTTTGTAAACTGCCTGCGCGATACGGGAGAAAATCCTAGTGTGGGGTTAACGTTTTTATAAAATAATTATAAAATAATAGTGGATATTAACGGGGTTGTAAATAGATATACGATATACGATTAGCTTTATTTATTCTTTACATGCATCATAAACTGGAATAAATACCATTAATAAGAACTTAACTTATTTTAAAGTTAAAGGAGTTATAAGCGATCAGTCTATGTTTTAAAATTGGGTTTTGATTTTAAGGTTTAGCAAAATATGTACTTGCATTTCTATCAGACATTTGATGTATATAAAAGCACCTTATAATTTATTTAGTAATTTAATTATTTTTTGAGAAAGACAAAAACAATAGCAATAAAAATATAATTAACACTGACTTAATAATAGGTACTAATTATAACTTAGAACATAAATGAAAAACTCATGACGAGCAAAGTGGCTCAGGACCATGCTTTGCGGCAGTCTGTCGAGGAGGATGTTCAGTAGTGGACTTGTGAAGAGCTGTAATGATGATGATGATTCGAAAACTTGCATGATTAAATTATAAGAAATCGACGCTTTTTTATATAGGATAGGGTGACAAACGAGCCCCACAGTTCACCTGATGGTAACTGGTTGCTGTGGCCCATAGACATCTACACCTATCCTCGATTACGAATCAAAATGCAGATGCATTGTCACCCGTGAGGACTAAGATGAAATGCCTCGTTTCCTTTAAAAAGTGTCTCTGGTTCTCTACACTTACTATACGAAACACAGCATCATTAAGCTACTATTTTACATTAATATTCTGTGAGAGCTTGGTCCTTTCCCGGTCGAACCGACCCATTCGTGCTACAACTATACTTCTAATATAACTGCATGGTTCTACCACGTATAAACGACGTGCTTCATTTTTTTTTCATTTTAAAATTTTCTCGTAATAATCTGATTGCAAATAAAAGTTCATTATTTTTTTTATAAATAGCTTATCGATTAAAACAAATATTTAAAAATAATTAAATCGCGCTAATTAAAGTAGTAGGAATATTTAAAGTGGAAATTGGCACTAAAAGGCTGTTAATTGGGCCATCCACCCTACAAAGCGTGAATATAAAATTGTAATCAGATGCGTGTAATCACTCCGGGAGCTTGTAGCAAACTAAACTCGCGGCCAACGTGTGGACGCGGCGACCAAACTCTGCCAACAATCCTTTGATCTTTTGTAAAAAACCGACACCACACGGATCTCGCGCCAACTTGCGCGCCATCGTTCCAATACATACCAATGAAGCCCAAACACCCCGTCTACACGTTGGCCAATGCTATTGGCCACTACATTCGCCACTGTGTTGGCCAACGTGTAGAGGCGCCGTAAAGTATGACATTGACAGGTACTGTCCGTACTACTAAGAAATTCAAGACTTCATAGGCGTGATTTTACTGACAGCTGTCGCAGAGATCAAGCTATCTTTTATGAACCATAAAAAAGGAAAACAAACTACTAAATAAAATAAAATAAAACTTTGTGATCAACTTTGAAAGTAACTTATCAAAAACAAAAATTATTTAGTTTCTTGTTCTAAATTAATAATATCTACGGAATATTGTAAATTAACTTTGAGATCAATCAAAATATACTTAGATAATTAAAACAAATTAGATGCTACTGTCTAAAATTGAGTGGGTACACTCCTAAAAATAACTGAAAAGAGTCTCAAAAGTGAATTTACATAATAGCTTAATCAGAACTTCAATTGCACTCTGGGCATATGAATTGCTCCTCATCGTCTTTGGTTCAACCCACACAGACTTCATGATACCATTTTCGGCATTGACGCATATCATCAAGTCAATCCACCTTGCATCCATGACAATACCAAGCATGTGGTCATGGTTTCTTAATGTTCGAATTGGTATGCCATATGTGTCAGCAGCTTTTCGCTGTGACAATTGGCAGCTTTTTGCTAGCTGAAGGGCGGATTTCACCTGTGTTTATGTGCATTCCCCGCGCCGCTTTTAGTACGTAGAAGGCTTCATTTTAATCTGAAATGAAAAATAGAATAAAACAAAGAAAAATTTTGTTCCTCAACAGTAATTTAAAAAAAATTACTGACTTCAAATTTAATACATTCTTATTCAATCTCAACAACAAGTCAAACTTAAAAAAACCAAACATACAAACACAAAAATATACTCACACTACATTTCAATAATCCTAGAAAGGCCCGGGCTATGTTTGGGAATTAGGCTATGGGCCATGATTGGAAATTACACCCGGGTTAAGTATAATCTCGTAAAAATACAAAAAAGTAAATAAAATCATAACATTCACCTGTAACTCACTGATAAATAGATTTAATATAAATTTTCACAGTTTAGAGTAAAGAGATTTGTTTAAAATTTGTCAATTTTCAAAAGGATTTAGATAATGGAGTTTATTAAACGTGCATCGTCTTGACATGATCAAGCAAACTGTCATCTGTCTTCAAAATGGCAACGCAACGGTAATGAAACACACTTGCATTATTGTATATGATACTAGTAGCATAAGTCCGCGAAATTTCAAATGTCGAATAATCATAACTATTTTTTTTTAGTGGGCTATCCTAGGAGATGGGCCATCTTCGGCGACACCACCTTATACGTCCCACTGCTGGGCACAGACCTCTCGTTTCTGAGAAAGTATAAGGGCAAGGAAATGTCCGCCGCGCTACCCCAATGCTTGTTGGCCTATGTAATACTTCACATGTCTTCGAAATATTTTTTCTTATTTCTCAGACATGCAGGTTTCCTCATGATGTTTTCATTCACCGCCGAGCACGTGGTAAAAAGAGTAATAAATTAAATTTATGTTGCAGAAGCAAGAGGCAGTAAGACGAGCATGTATGCGTAAATATATGGATGTAAAAGAAGAGAAAGATGTGAGTCAGGATCATGCCAAGTGGAAGTGAGAGTTTATGTATGCATTTTGTATTGTACACACCTACTAAGTTAAGTTGATTGTGGGAACTTGTTTTTTAAATTCCATGGTCGAAGCAGACAGAAAAATATTATTACCTCCTTTAGTATAATAGTCTCATTTAACCATGTACCAGATATTAAATAGGTACACAAACATGTGAGGGAAAAAATTGTTAAATTTGCGATACGTTTGGTGTTGCGCACGCGAATCCGTCTGCTAAACACGTCCTTTCTACAATAGAAACGGCACATACTCACCTGTTAACTTTTACGGGGTGATGAACAAAAAGAACATTATTACATATAAACACGTCAATTTTTTCTGTTAATCTATTTTATTTTGCCTAAGTATTTATATTTATACCCAAACCAATCAAGCGGAAGATAATATATTAACTTGAATCTCAAAATTTGTAATTATTTGAACTTTAGAATAGTAGAGGCTAATGGTAGAAGTCTTAGCTCCTGACAACTGCGTGGCAATTGCGCACGTGCACGTTATTTTATAGAATAAAGGTTACAAACTTGCACATAGTCCACCTTGATGGTAAGCGACAAATCCATATCTATTCTGGATTAGGAGTCATAATGTAGATGCGTTGCCACCCTTCAGTATAAAAAGTTTACAGTACTCACCATATGAAACCAGGCAGCATTAAGCTGGTATTTTGTGAGAGCGTGGTCCTTTCCGGTCGAGTCGACTTATTCGTGCAGCAACCATAATATAGGTGCAGCAATGTTTGCGTATAAATTAAAACACTAAGATTTTCTCCTGTATTGTAGAGGTATTATATACTTATACTTGTAGGTCATAAAAATAATTACTTGGGGGATTCCAATTCGCGGCGCAGTAGCCAAATGTTTGGCCACATCACTACCGAAACGTCGTATATTTTCATTGCTGAGGCCATTAAATATGCTATAATATATTAAAATTTTATTGACGATGTACAATATCATTAGGACCGACCGGATATATTATGAAATAAAAGATTTAACGGCCGCATTATGTTCTATTTTTGATTATTAATTCCATGAACGAGATAAGCGTTCTGGTTTTTAATATGTGGGAAGTTTTTATTATATTTTGTATATATTATAGCATTATGGTTTTGGAGTATTAAGACAAGCTTAACAACCGTATCAATTATATTATAAAACATGCTTTTAACATCCTGAATGTATAACAAACGTTTCGTCGATAATTGTGTTTCATTAGAGAATGACAGACGTAATTTAGTCTCACCTTAGAGAAATCTAAACTTGAGATCTACACGACAAGAAGTGCAGAAATCGCCGTTTGTGCAGAGAATTAACTGTAACATCACAATAAAGATAGAGGTAGCATACAACTTAGTTATGTAAGAAAAATCTACGAAAATATATCACTTACAACAAACTATAAATATAAAAACTGACAACAAACTATATACTAAATGTACAATTAGCTGGCCTTAATACTAAACAGAGATCTATTCCAGGAAAAAACTATGGAGGAGGAGATTATTTTTACATAAGGGTGCATGGATACACATATAAGCTGTATTATGTAGAATGATTTGACTTATTATGTAGCATTGACTTAATTATGTAGAATTGACTGCTTCGTTGGTCTAGTAGTTGTAGTAGTGCGACTGCCTATCATGAGGTCCTGGGTTCTAATCCCGGGTCGGGCCAAAAAATCAATTATTGAGTTTATCCGTCAAGAAATCCTCAGTAGTTGCCTGGAGCCAGGAAGTTGGCGGTGTCTCACCCCCATGCCTCGGAAAGCTCGTAAAGGTGTTGGTCCTGCGCCTGATCTCTCTCCGGTCTGCGGATGCATTTCGGAGAGTATGCGCGCAGGAATTGCACGCTTTAATTCCTCCCTCTCCTTTTCACCATCAGACGACCCCTTTGTTGTTGATATTTCACGCATTAGAACCATACGGCTTACTTCGACTTTTTAACGCGTACAGCAAAGGAGTGGAATAATTTGCCGGCGTCTATATTTCCGTCCGAATACAATCTGGACGTCTTCAAGGTAAGAGTGAATAGGCATTTGTTACGCTAAGACACTGCTATTTATCATCTAGGGCTGCATCACCACTTACCACCAGGTGGGAATGTGGTCAAGGACTGGCTTATAAAAAGTAAAAAATTATATAAGAATAAAAGAGAAACAAATAACATTATGCAATAAAGATAACAATAATTGCAATAATTTAGGGTTTCTGTGACTAACATTATATTTATTTTTATTTGAAAGCCCACTAAGCTGATGGAAAACCTGTAAACTCCATGTTAAAAAATACTTCAGAAGTTGTGTCATTTTTCGAGGACTTAATTCATGTAAGGGGGCAGCTTTTAGACGGAGAAACAAAGGGAAGCCCATAAGGCAAGCTGTAACGAACTGATCGGAGCACGAAACCTTTTGGATTCATTCCATAAAAAAATTAGAAGAAATGAGATTTTTTAATAAAGAGGGCAAGGAGTGTATTGCGTCCTCTAAAAAAATTACCTAGGCTGTACTAAAAGTATCGGGAATGCAATGTTTCCACTGTTCCTGTCATATTTAAAATCTTTTTAATTGAAAACTCCTTGGTTTTAAAAATCGAATACCATTTATTTATTTAAAAACAGATTCTCGGTCTTGTCACAAGGTTTTGTCAAACTTGTTTAGTCGTTGAGAAAATGGAATTGACTCGAGAAAATTGAAGAGCGATGATTTATTATGACTTTCGAAGTGGTTTAACACAAAAACAGTGTGTTGACCGGATGATTTCTGCATTTGGTGATGAATCCCCATCCAAAACCACAATTTATCGCTGGTTTGCTGAATTTCAACGTCGTCCAAAAACTGCAGTCACCCAAGAAAACGTTGATGCTGTGCGTAAGCTGATTGAGGAAGATCGACATGTGACATACCGCGAAATTCAGGCAACTTTAGACATTGGCATGAGTCAAATACAAATAATCTTGCATGAACAATTAGGTGTAAAAAAGTTGTTTTCCCGATGGATACCGCATTCGCTCTGTGAAGAGCAAAAAGTGGCTCGCGTTACTTGGTGCGTCAGAACTCTCGAAAGATTCCACGCAGGATCCTCAAATGCTGTATACAACATCGTTACAGGTGACGAATCCTGGATATACGCGTACGAACCCGAAACGCCGTGTAGTGGCGGTTAAGAATATCCACTACCCCATATCTTCCCGTGGGTATCGTAAAAGGCGACAGAGGGAAACAGGCAGGAGATGGGCAGCAGCATCTTCCTGATAACAGCAACTGTACGACAAAAAAAACTGCGGTTGCCAACCCGCTCGCCAAGCGTGGCAACTATGGCAATATACCCCCATGAACAATTACACAAATAGACGGCCCCCAGTCCTCGGCGGCCCCGCTATTCCTGGCTACGGTGGCGACCATGGTAACTGCGGGGCAGGGGCTGCTAAGAATCTCCGGTGGAGGTTCGGTTGTCACCTACGACGACTCGACCTGGCAACATTTAACGCACGCACCCTGAGGACTGACGAGAAGATCCTGGAGCTGGAAGAAGAGATAGACAAGTTGCGCTGGAATATTATGGGATTATCCGAGGTCCGAAGAGAGGGGGAGGACACGGTGATTCTCGAATCCGGCAACTTGTTCTATCACCGGGAGGGCGACCATCTGTCCCAAGGAGGTGTCGGATTTATCGTCCACAAGTCTCTCGTCAACAACGTTGTAAAGATTGGGAGTATGTCGACGAGGGTCGCGTACCTGATACTCAGAATCACCAAACGGTATTCGCTAAAGGTCATACAGGTTTACGCACCAACCTCGGCACATCCCAATGAGGAGGTGGAGGAAATGTATGAGGATATTTCCAAAGCTATGCATTCCTCCAAAACCCACTACACGGTGTTGATGGGAGACTTCAACGCAAAACTAGGCACAAGAGAAAACGGTGAGCTGAAGTTAGGGAAATTTGGAGTAGGGCAACGGAACGGAAAAGGCCAGCAGCTGGCCGACTTTATGGAGAAAGAGGGACTCTTTATGATGAACTCTTTCTTCCAGAAGCGGCCCCACAGGAAGTGGACCTGGTCGAGCCCCGACGGTTCGACAAAAAATGAGATTGACTTCATTATGACGACCAGACGACAACTGTTCAGTGATGTCTCAGTGATCGCAAGGATGAAAACTGGCAGCAATCACCGAGGCACACTAAACCTAAACGTGAAGTTGGAGAGATCTCGTCTAATGAAGTCAACGCTCCGTCCCCCTCGTGCTCTAATCCAGAATCCCGAAAAATTTCAGCTCGAGTTACGTAACCGCATTCAGTGCCTACAAGATTGCAATGCAGTGGACGATATGAATGACAAGCTCGTGGAAACTGTCCATGCGGTCGGAGCTAAAAAAAATATAAGAATAAAAGAGAAACAAATAACATTATGCAATAAGATAACAATAATTGCATTGGGTTGCAAGACCCGCCGCAGAAGAGCACAAAAACTCTCCGATCACACTCTTAATCTCATGGCTGTTAGACGGGAGATGAGACTGCAATCGTCAACAGATTTGACAGCATACAGGCAACTGAACAGACAGATCTCCAAATGCATGCGGCGAGACTTACGCAACTTTAATACTGCTCGTATTAAAGAAGCGATCGAGCGGAACCAGGGCTCCAAAGTCTTTGCCAGAGATCTGTCTGCCAGTAAGAGCCAACTGTCAAAGCTGAAGACTGAGTGTGGCAGCATCGTTTCCGGGACACCTGAGATTTTGAGTGAGATTGAGAGGTTCCATGGGCAGCTGTACACATCATCGTTGGAGCCACACGCAAGTGTGAGTAACGAACCAAGAGCAAGTATTATCCGATACTATTCAGATGATATCCCGGACGTCAATCTAAGCGAGATTAGAATGGCTCTCCAGCACCTTAAAAACGGCAGGGCCCCAGGCGAGGATGGAATTACAGCGGAGCTTCTGAAAACGGGTGGAACACCGGTACTTGAAGTCCTTCAGAAGCTCTTCAGTTCCGTCCTCCATGGTGGCACTACTCCAGAGGCGTGGAGCAGAAGTGCGGTGGTCTTGTTCCTTAAGAAAGGCGACAACGCTCTCCTGAAGAACTACAGACCGATTTCCCTTCTGAGCCGCGTCTACGTGCTGTTTTCGAGAGTCATTACGAATCGTCTCGCACGCAGACTCGACGACTTCCAGCCTCCCGAACAAGCCGGTTTCCGAAAAGGCTTCAGTACCATAGACCACATACATACCCTGCGGCAGATTGTACAGAAGACTGAAGAGTACAATCTGCCACTTTGCCTGGCGTATGTGGACTATGAGAAAGCCTTTGATTCCGTCGAAATTTGGGCGGTGCTACAGTCCCTTCAGCGGTGCCAAGTTGACTGTCGGTATATCGAAGTGCTGAAGTGTTTGTACAGTAGGGCTACGATGGCTGTCCGAGTACAGAACCAGAGCTCGAAACCTATCCAACTGCAGAGAGGTGTAAGACAGGGTGACGTTATATCCCCGAAACTCTTCACCGCTGCATTGGAAGACGTTTTCAAGCTACTGGACTGGAAAGGATACGGTATTAACATCAATGGCGAGTATATCACTCACCTTCGATTTGCCAACGATATAGTCCTTATGGCAGAATCGCTGGAGGACTTAAGCACTATGCTCAATGACCTCAATAGTGCCTCCCAACGGGTAGGTCTTAAGATGAACATGGACAAAACAAAGATCATGTTTAATGTCCATGTCACACCTATGCCGGTAGTTGTTGGGAGCACTATGCTCGAAGTTGTTGACGAGTACGTTTACCTGGGACAAATAGTCCGACCAGGTAAGTCCAACTTCGACCGAGAGGTCAATCGACGGATTCAACTCGGCTGGGCAGCGTTCGGGAAATTACGACATATCTTCTCGTCAGGTATACCTCAATTTCTAAAAACTAGATTGTACAACCAGTGCGTGTTGCCAGTGATGACTTACGGATCTGAGACGTGGTCCTTCACTGCTGGCCGTATGTGGACGCTCAAGGTCGCTCAGCGAGCTATGGAGAGGGCTATGCTCGGAGTTTCTCTGCGTGACAGACTCAGAAATGAGGATATCCGCAGTAAAACCAGAGTGACCGACATAGCCCAACGGATTAGTAAGCTGAAGTGGCAATGGGCCGGCCATATAGCTCGAAGAACCGATAACCGATGGGGAAGAAAGGTTCTCGAGTGGCAGCCTCGTACCGGTAGGCGTAGTGTAGGGCGACCCCCACTAGATGGAGTGACGACCTGGTAAGATATGCAGGAAGTCGATGGATGCAGGTGGCTCAGGACCGTGCTTTGTGGCATTACTTGGGGGAGGCCTATGTTCAACAGTGGACTTGTGAAGGGCTGTAATGATGATGATGATGATGAACCCGAAACAAAACGAGTTTGGGTGTTCGAAAATGAGTTAATGCCAACAAAAATTGTTCGTTCACGGGGTGTTGCAAAAAAAATGGTGGCCACGTTTGTCTCCAAAATCGGCCATGTTACGACTACTCCTCTTGCGGGACAAAGAACGGTTAATGCAGAATGGTATGCTAGCATTTGTTTGCCACAGGTCGTTTCTGAACTTCGTAAAGAGAACTGCAACCGCCGCATCATCCTCCATCACGACTATGCGAGTTCTCACACCGCACACAGAACAAAAGAGTTTTTAGAGCAAGAAAACATAGAATTATTAGACCATCCGCCGTACAGCCCCGACCTAAGCCCTAATGATTTCTATACTTTCCCTAAAATAAAGCATAAATTGCGTGGACAGAGATTTTCATCACCTGAAGAAGCTGTGGACGCCTACAAAACGGCCATTTTGGAGACCCCAACTTCCGAATGGAATGGTTGCTTCAATGATTGGTTCCATCGTATGGAAAAATGTGTCAAATTTCGCGGAGAATACTTCGAAAAGCAATAAATACATTTTTAAATAGTAATGTTGTGTCACTTCCTTGATTCCCGAAATTTTCAGTGCTGCCCTCGTATGTTGTGACATTAAAAAGTTTAATTAGCGCTTCTTTAAAGAAAATTCTGACTTCAATTCTGAACCAATTGAAAACGTTTTTGGTCAAGTGCGGGCATATCGTTTTAGAAGCAATGACCCAAATTGTCAAGTTATTAAATATAAGAAAATTATAATTGTGAGGAGACGTTGGGAGAGCAAATAATAAAATTGAAAAAATTATTAGAGGCACCACAAGATTGTGAAACCCAGATACCTCTGTCAACCTCTATAAAGTAGACATAAAATATATTCAAGTAAAAGCTCAAAAAGAAAGGTTCAGTGTACACTCTCGAGCATATACTGCGGGATGGGTTGTGAAAAAAATGTTTCACCCAAAATAATGAATCGTCAGTCCACCAATGGATTTCTCACAGAGAGTACAGATACTTAAAATAAGAACACAGATTAACCTATCCCTCCGAATATGCAGTGAGGTATATTTCAACCATTGTAAAAGAAAAACTAATATTTGGAAGTGAAACCAAATTCTTATGAAATTTCAAAAATAATAGCGAATGAAATTAAATCCAAATATTCGTTTGATTTCTTAACATGTCGGAGTCATAAACAAGCTCTTCTAGAATATTTTGTCTCAATTACGATAAAATTATGTATATGGGCTGGTGTAACGTAGTAAATAAAATCTTAAAAGAATTGGATATTGTGAGATTAAAATAACGTAACCAATTGCCGTAAATGCTAAATACAGCTTATAAAAAATTTCAAATTAGAAAATAAAAACTTCAATTACTAAAATAATAGTTGTTTTATTTTTATATAAGTTCTAAAGATTTTAAAATTGTCAACTTTTAAATGGTGTATAGCTGTGAGGTGAACGAAATTAAGCTTTATCAATGGTGTACTTTTGCTTTATAACTACAAAATTTAATAATACCTCAAAAATTAGAAGTAAACAAAAGTTAAAGTCTAAACTACCGATTTCGTATTGGTTTTTTCAAATACCATGGAAAATAAGGTCTTATAAAGTATTTGGTTGTTCTAAGATTCCTGTCTGATGAGTAGTATCCTCTTAGTAGTCCGTGATTATAACTGCAGCGTAGCTCTACCACGTAATAAAATGGATGAATATCAGTCAAACATACAAACCTAATCCCGACTGATACGAGTTTTTAATCAATTTGATTTAACACGTTGAGCGCCATGTGTTTCTTTTTGGAAACACAAAATGCTACCTTCTGAGGCCGCGTGTTTCCTTTTGGATACACGGTTGACCCTTTAATTCGAGGCCAATGTATCCACTAGGAAACACGTTTTCATACATTTTACTACGGAATCTTTTACTTCTGGCCCCCACGAAGGTTTCGGTCCCAGTGGGTTTTTCATATGTCTTTTAGGTAAAAAATTATAACAAAAATAAAAAAACACCTATTTTTAGAAATTACATTTATTTGTATTATTCTCATTTCTTTTAGAAACACACAAAATCAACAGTAGATAGATAGAATATAACAGGCTGGTATAATTAGTAGTATTTTTTTACGAAAAAGTAGTTAGTAGAGCTTGTCAAAGTGATCTGTACATAGCAAAACTTGGCAAATAGAGCAAATTCTCTTCGTTTGTTTGGAAAATTTGCGTTTTACTTCAACAAGTTTTCCTTGCCTTCCATACATCTTATAGCCTTCGACACAACGTCCTTTCATCTTTTTCGGAGGGTTTTCCTTGATATTGAAAACCTGTCTGTGTCGCTTGTTTGATGTTGGTCGTGGTGTTATTGGGCTTTTGTCTTCTTGACGTGAGTATTTGTGAGGCATTCCTCGGATAACTGCCTCCCTAAATTCTGTGTTTTTGAGAGCCTTTCTTCGAGTATTCTCAGAGTACAAAAAGTGAGCATTCACGATGCTGATACCCTACAATACTTCAAAAAATAATTTTCTGTACTATTTTGTACAACGCCTCAACGCTGAGTTGTACGACGCCGTCTGATCACTCAAGTCGATGGTAGATTTTCCTGTGTTTTTTCGCACTGGTTTTCAGTTTTGAATGTTTCAAAAAAACATTCAGCACTGAAATCCTCTTATTCCTGCACTTCATAACGACAATTCCATCGCTGGTTTGCGTGTTTCCAAAAGTATACACACGGCCTCTAAAGAAATTTTTAAGTAAAAACTTTATCAGGGGCCCCGTGTTTCTTTTTGGCACACATGAAAAATCATGGAATATCACGGAAAACCAAAATAAATTAACATGATTTTACTATAAGATTAGTATAACAATGAAAATTAAGACAAAAAAAGGCAGGTTCTAAAATTTAAAAAACATAGTTTTTGGTTTTGGCGGTCAACGTGCTAAACTCCATTTAAACTCAAATTTTTCTGTTACTTTATGGTTAAGGTTACGGACAGCGAAACACAAAGTTGTGGTCTTAATCCGCCATTCGACTATTGTTGTAAACCACTCTTAGCACAAGTATGTTAACTTGGTTCGAGTGAGAAACGGGATTATTAGTGAGAACGCATTGCTATTTTCTTTTTCTCAATAAAAGTCGATCGACGAAATCGAATGATGGTCGAAGTTTGAATTAACTTCGATCGAGTATGTTCGAAAAAGATCGTCGACAATTACTCTTAAAACAGACCATTCATTTGATTTTTGTAGATAATTTGTCATGAAACATGTCACTGCGGCTTGTGGTACCAAATAAATACAATTTTTTACTATGATAGTACTAAGCAAGTCTCTTTAGACATAACAGATCGCATCAATTTTGATCCCGCATTCTTGATAATAGAAAGCAAAAAATTTGCTAGCTTTAAATTATTTTCTACCTATATATACCTATGTGATTTGGTCCATCATAACTTCGTTCCGGAAGAACGGAAGCTGGTCAATAAAACTAAATAAATAAATATAACAATGCCACGAGGACATTTCATGATCGTAATGCACCATCGCACAAAGCAGAAAATACAAAAAGCGCGCGGAATATTACAACAATAACCTTAAAGGACTGAATAGTATTATTATCTACTATTTGGTTTTCCTTCAGCTAGTTTAACTTATTAATTCTACGCTCTTCCATCTAGGTATCGATTATATCGATCTAGGTGCCTCAAATTATACGATCTATATTATTATTAGATTCAACATGACAATAATTACTATAAATTCTCACGCAGCCTACACAAGATATGTTAAACTCTATATCGCCAGCTTCTTCTATAATCGAAATAATTTCCTTATTAAGCAAACATTGCATTTATAGTAATTATCGAATGTTTGTGTTCATAAATGTTTATGGACAATCGCAATTTTACATTTTGTACGTACTAATAGCAGATAAGTGTTACAAATGAGCACGTAGTCTACCTAATGGTATGTGGACGCTGTGGTCCATGGACATTAATCCTATAAATTTAGATACGTTGCCATCCCCTGAGAAATAAGATTAAATGCCTCGTTGCCATTAAAAAGGCTCTTCGATTCTCTACACTCACCATACGAAACGAAGCAATATTAAGCTGCTATTTTTCGTATGGTACTTATTATGTGAGAGTGTTGTCCCCCGGTCGAGCCGAAGCCGAACCCATTTGGCTGCAGCTACAGCGTGGCTCTACTACGTATAAATTCTGTGGATATTCTCATTACGAATTTTATTTTACAGAGAAGTTCTGAGCGTAACCCCTTCTATCGCACGCTGAGTGACTTTTAGGTTCGTGATATCGTGAAATATCAGACAAGAAGATTTGTAGCAGTTTCCAGAACATGACCCAGTAGAGTTGGATCTGTCGAAAACCACTTTTTTTTTTTGAAGTTGGATTTGCATAGGTATATACATTACATACTCGTTAACAGCTTTTAGTATACCTACCTAATAACTACTTGGGGGTAACATGGACACGACACACATGATTTTTATCTAAGGGACAAGACTTAACAATCATCTTGATAGACCTGTCCGTTGGGAGACACTGTTGTGGTCATTGAACATATTGCTAAGGCATAAAAATCTATTACCTAGAAAAATTCTGTCCTACCAACTAGATATTCTGTAAGCTGAAACCTCTATTAGAGAAAATTGAAAAAAAATTTGAGATTTTAACTAACTAGGTCTTTCGGGATTTTTTAGGATTACGTCCGAGACGAATTACGATTCCGTTAGTAGGACCAATAACTTTGTGTGTTGATTCAACACGCTTTTGTTGTGAACTTGTGAAGACGTACATAGTGAGAGAAACCATAGAAAACTGCGTATCTAATAAATTCAAACCTTTAAAAGATTTTAAATGTTCCTCAATTCTTACAAGTGTAGCATAGCGGTCTCTTGTAGAATAGGAGGCCATTTTCAGCAGTAAGATACGTGTAGCTCGTAATTTATTTTACTTCCTTACAATATGAGAGACCCGTGTTGATCGACAGAAATACTGCTTTTATTTTTATGTCTGCTGTATTTTGTTAACCAACAAAACATTACCTAAATATAACGTGTTGTTTTAATGAAAATAAAAGATATTTAAATAGACTAGGCGATATTCATTTGTTTCCATTTTTTTTAAATTTTGCTCATTCGTTCATGCTTTACAGACTATGATAAGTCCACTGCTGAACAATGAGGGATGTTTGCCATTGGGTGCGTTTGGCAGAAAAAAGCGCTAGCAAGCGCTTACAAGCGCTAAAATAGTTTTCGGCCAGGACACGATTACTACTTCAGTAGCGCTGACACAATCCGCCATTTTGCTTATTTAATTTGTTTATTTTGAAGTAGAGTTTAAAGTTGTTTTGTGTAAAATTAGTTTTAAGTAATATAATGACATGAATAGACATATACATGTTATTAAAAATTCATTATTGATAAGTTTTTAATATGAATACTTTACAAACATATATTTAAATTAGGTTAGGTTCCCCGGTTAAAACTAACATCGTGTCCTGGAGGAAAATAGCTACTTACGATTTGACAGCGCTTACCGCTTACGATCGCCATTTTGCTTACAAACGCTTGCTAGCGCTTTTTTCTGCCAAACGCACCCATTGTTTCTGCGCTTGGCAGAATAGTTGGTAGCTGCGGTTTTTGTTCAGTTGTCATTAGGAAGACGCTGTTGCCCATCTCCTGGATAGCTAACTCCGTCCGCCGCCTCCTACATTATCCACGGGAGGTTATGTGGTAGTAGATATAACCTTACATCTTCACGCCTTCTTACACCGCCATTCAAAAAATAACAATCTACACATTGACTAAAAATTATTTTAAAAATTTCATCGCGTTTACTTTCTATGTTATTTTTATAAAAAACTTAAGTGATGAATAACTTAAAATTGTAAATGGCTATTGCAGTCCATGGACACTTGAAGGAGAGTTGCCACCTTTTTTTGGAACAAATATAGTATTTTTCCCAAAAAATACAAAATATAGTACTTTTAAGAAATTCCGAAAAAAAAAACAGTACACATTTATTTTTAATCTTTATGTCTGTATGTACTCAATACAAATATGAATGTATTTTTCCATATATATTTGTTATTGCTCTTTGCTTTGGCCATTAATAATCTAACCACCTTACCTTCTACATTACTTTTAAAATCGGAGTCTGAGCAATTTAGATTCATATCAAAATAAATTAAAAAATAATTTTTAACTCAATTAATACATGCTCTTTTTCTTTCTTCTTTCAATTTTACATTCAAGATGGAAAAATTCTTCCCATAAAACATACTTGTTCCAGACTTCCAATCCCAGTTAATATAAAAAGGCGACAATTGAATTAGGGATTAAAATATAGTATTTTTCGTAGTATACTATTTTTTTATAGCATATAGTAATGCAATTGTTTGAAATATAGTACGATACTATATAATATGTATTATATATAGTACGGGTGGCAACCCTAACCTGAACCAAGTTTCACACAAAACGGTCTTCAGATGTCAGATGCGTTGTCTGCTTCCAGATGTAGCGAATCTTTCTGTGTTTTATTTCACCTTCTTGGTTGTTACATTGTCACACTATCCTATAAAAAAATGTTGTAAGTTTTTTATTTTTCGTAATCATATAAAATTCCTATCTAATAAAGTGTTTATCGTAACATTTGTCAATGTAACAATAATGTGGCTTACTATTAAGTAGGTAAGTATGTCAAAGCCGATTTGTAAAAGCAAATATAAATAAGATCATGATCTATTCATATGATAAATTTGTGGAAATTTTTTTGTCTAATATTTTATGGAAAAAAAACAAATCTGGGGAAAGATACTGAAACCAAATTAGTGTTTTTTGAATATTCTATTCATATCATAATTTTTTATTCAGCATCTTTAATTAGGTACACGCAATTCTCATTGAGAGTAATTTGTTTGCTTTACTATTGGTTCGGAAAAAAGCATCTGTCCTGGGAAGAACCAGCAATAAACCTGGTGAGACTTCTTTTTTAAAAGTAAATTATTAAATATGTAAAGTTGTACGAACAACTTACAATATTTATTTTAGAGATAGGTAGCTTGAAAGCTGTCACCTCATTCCCAGGGGTTATTATCAACCATTTTAAAAATTATTAATTATACATTAAAATAAGCTATTAATTATACCTTCTGTGTACTAAATATCGGGAATTTGTCAATAAAACAAAAAAATACAAATTATTCATCTAAATTTATTTTATCGCCTTCAAAGTAGGCCCCATCGCTTGCAATACAACATCTCCAACGCTTCACCCAGTCTTCCATACATTTTTTCATAGGCTATTTGCGGTATGGCCTTTAGCTCATTCAGCGAATTTTTTGTTATGGCTTCTATCGACTCAAAACGTTTTCCTCGAAGTGGTAATTTTAACTTGGGAAATAAAAAAAGTCAGACGGAGCCATATCAGGTGAATACGGTACTTGGTCGAGAACTTTTGTTGAATTTTTTCGCTAAAAACTCTTTCACTATAATGGCTGTGTGTGATGGTGCATTATCATGGTGCAGCATCCATGAGTTGTGTTGCCACAAATCTGGACGTTTTCGGCGGATACTCTCACGCAAACGCTTCATGACGCCTAAATAATATTCTTTATTCACTGTTTCTCCCTTTGGAAGGAATTCGGAGTGAACCACACCACGGTAGTCAAAAAAAAACTGTCAGCATCACCTTGATTTTGAAGCGACTTTGCCGCGGTTTTTTGGGTTTCGGCTCGTTTTCGAGACGCCATTCTGAAGACTGTTGGCTTTTTTTGCATGTCGTACTCATAAACCCATGTCTCGTCGCCAGTTATTATACGTTTCATAAAGGTCGTATTCGTAGAAGCTCGGGAAACCATGTCTTCAGCGACATGCTTTCGCTGCGCTCTTTGAACAAAATTGAGCTCTTTTGGAACTAGTCGAGCGGCGACGCGTTTCATGCCTAAAATGTCAATGAGAATGTTGTGGACGGACTTAAAAGATATGTTCACCTCACTAGCCAACTCTCTCAGACTCATAATACGTCGATTTTCGAGCACTAGCTTCTTGATTTTGACGATGTTTTCTTTGGTCGTAGCGGTTGAAGGTCTACCAGAACGAGGCAAGTCTACTACTACTTCTCGGCCTTCTTTAAAAGCCTTATACCATTCATAAGCCCTTGTTTTCGATATACACGATTCGCCGTAGGTATTTCGCAACATTTTTAGTGATTCACCACATGAAATATCATTCGAAACACAAAATTTAAGGCACACTCTTTGTTCAACAATATTTTCCATTGTAAAAATCGCCGAGAACTCAAAACTATGACCAACAAAAAGTGTAGTTTAAAACAAATTAAATGACAGATCCCGCTCAAACTTTGCGCGCTAAATCAGTACAGTGCTACCAACATGCAGTAAAAAAATTAGAACGACCTCTTTTACGCGGGTCTTTTTATTGACATATTCCCGATACTTTTTACACAGAGTAGTATTCTCTGTTTATCTGCTGTCTGTCTGTGTATTCACATTTCTCGAAAATACTGTTGCACGGATTTTCATGAATATTAATTGTACAGAGACATTTAATTGCCTTTTGAAACATAAGTAGGCTACTTATATCCGACTACGGAACTGCAAGTATCTGGACATATTTAAATTTTCATTTCTTACGAACTTTAATAATTTAAATAATCTTAACATACCTATATAAATTACGTGTCATGCTGTTTGTCCGCGATGGACTCCTAAACTACTTAACCGATTTTAATCAAATTTGCACACCGTGTGCAGTTTGGTCCAATTTGAGAGATAGGATAGTTTTTTTTTGCCCATGAGTGACTCACAAATTATTTTACGAAGTTAAGAATTTTTAATAGGACATGACAAAGAGTCGTCGAAAAGGGCAGAACAACGTCTGCCTGGCAAGCTAGTGTACCTAATTATAAAATATAACAAATATACTCATAACTTATAACTTTATGGATAACCTATGGATCTGTTTGGCAATTTTGTTTTAAAACAAAGTTTAATTTCACCATTGACTCGCCTTACGGATGAGTTGTGTGTGTTATTAATTATTATACAATTTTAAATTACTTACAAATTATAATTATCTGAAGAAAAACATCAATATTTGCATTTTATATTAGACATCGCAATGTTCAACGCATGTTATCATGTTTTTGTGTCTTTTTTTGGAGGCCACGCGGGCTAAGTCGCTTGAAAAAGATAGGTTTGTATTATGAAATAAAAACAGATGTTTTTTTCTTAGCCATGTTTTTCATTTAATAGTTTTAAAAAAGCATTAGTATAAAGAAGCTGATAACCGTCAATACATTTAAATAAATAAAATGAACATTTTCATTTGCATAAAAGATAAAGATACCTATTGACAACGACGCATTCCATACTAGTGCTCAGAGGTTACAACGCATCTGTATTTTGGTTTTTAATAGAAGATAGATGTAAACTCTGCCCATTAGACATAGCTATGGTTCTAACCCCACTATATAGATAATATACTGTTACATTATTCGGATCCATAACCAAACCGTAATTTCTAGGGATGGGTGGGCCGAATATGGATTTCACCGAATACGAATATTCGGCCGAATGTTCGGTAAAAATTTTACCGAACCGAATATTCGGCCAAACATTATTCGGCAGGATAACCTCGGGACCCAACCAATTTAATATGTCGAAACTTGTTACCGTAAACCGCGTGGGATTAGCGCCAGACCCTGCATCTCGCTCCCCGCCACACCTGACAGTTATTGCATCATCTAGTACTGAGCAAATTGCCGGCACTTGCTTATGTTTTGACTATTCTTGTGATAAAAAAAAGTATTTCGTTGTTTTATTCTTAGTGAAAATTGATAATTATATGATATAAATGAGCGGCAGGAGATTTACTATTTGGACTTATTTTAGAGAAACTGACGATCAAAGTAAAGTGAAATGTAAAGTGAAGTGAAGTAAAGTCAAAGTAAAGTTAAATATACTAAATGTAATGTTTCTTTGTTTGATTCCAAAAACATTTTATCAAGAAATAAATCTACAGTGCCTCAAAAACATGAATGTATAGATTTATGCATTTGAGATAGCTCTAGAGTAAGTAGATTTAACCCATAAATAAAATGTACTTTCAACAGTAAAAGACATCGCATTACTCCATTTTTACATCTTTTTTATTTTGCGCCCGAAGCAAATATGGGCAACCCTCCGGAAAACGGGGGAGGGAGGCGGTGAATGCTCATAGCATACCACGCAGCCGGCTGCGTGGTTACGTGGAGACTTTTACCCACTAAACCCCACCTTTTAGGGACTGACTTAACGGTCTAACTAGAGATTTCTAAGCCGTATACGAACGCGACCCTCCTTGGCAGAAAGGAGGGCGCAAGCGGCGAAAAGCCGCTTAGACGAGTGTCTAACTAAGGCAGATTAAGGGATGTGTTATGTAGGCTCGGCCTGAGCCGCCAGGAGGCAGTTCAGGTCAGCCGAAAGCTTGTTGGGAGGGTCCGAGAGAGAGTTTCTCGGTCTGCGCACACTATGGCGAGTGTGGATAGGGGCTGCATAGGCAGCTGTCTCACGAATGAGATGATTTGGGTGGGACTCTGAGGCTTTGAAAAATCTCTCAGAGAGTGATTTAAGGAACTGCTGGATTGTTGGGAGCTCTAAGTCTCGGTGTAGGTCGGCATTACGGACATAATAGAGCGAGTTTGTGGCCCTACGACAGAATAGATTTTGAACTAGTTGAAGTTCATTTATAGCTTTGGGCTTAGCATGTGCGAAAATGGGGGCCGCGTAGGTCATGACAGGTCGTATGCATACCTTATATAGGTTTCGCTTGTTGCGGAGGGACATTTTACTGTGTCTGCCCAGCATGCTGTTGAGCCTACCCATGTAAAATCGTGCGGTGCTGTGGTGCATATCAAAAATGCTACTCACATTTTTGATATGGGGTTCGAAAGTGAGCCTTGCATCAAGGGTGGCGCCTAAATATTTGGCTGTAGTTTGCCATGGGACAGGGGTTCCTAACATCCTGATTGGCGGAGTGGTGGTGAGACGGCGTCGTTTATATTCGAAGCAAACGGCGGAGCTCTTCTCCGGGTTTACGTCGATACGCCATTTTTGGAACCAAGCTCCTAAGTCGCTTACTGACTTTTGGATCTTGTTCCGAATCTGTGGCAGTGTAAGTTGAACCTTTAGAGTAAGGGGCTGTGTCATCTGCGAAGAGGCTAGTTTAACACCATTCGACGGGATAGGGATGTCGTTGGTGAATAGTATATATAGGAGGGGGGCAAGCACAAAGCCTTGAGGGACACCGGCTTTGATTTGACGAGTAGAGGATAGCGTGCCTTCGTGTCTAAAGCGAAAGGTACGATCCTTCAGATAGGAGGCTACAAGGCGAACGAGACGGTCTGGGAGGCCTAAGTCGTACAATTTATAGATAAGGCCCTCGTGCCAGACTCTGTCGAATGCCTTGGCAATGTCGAAGAAGACCGCGATGGTTTTTTGACGACGAGGATAAAAACCGCTGAGGATATATTCCACTATGCGGTGAACTTGCTGGGGGCAATTACTCCATTGACACACTATTAAAACGAATGTTCGGTGATTTAGCCGAATATTCGGTTGAATACGAATATTCGGTAATAAAGCTGCCGAATAACGAATATAAAACCAATATTCGGCCCATTTCTAGTAATTTCTAAAAATATGTATACAGTAGGCGAAACTCCTTTACCTTTACCTTTTAGAAATAAAATATTAATTTCAAATATATGTACATATAATATGTTTTTGTTGTTTTTCACAATTTACTATATTTTTATTTATTATAATAATGCATCCATGAAATTTTCTGCCACCAGGGCGGCGCTATTTGAAAATGAGTTGTAAATGCTGATTTTAAGGTTTAATTTTAAAAATTTCATAGCGGGGAAGTTAATTTGTTCGAAAAATGTAAAGGTCAATGTTTCTTTCTGTGTTATTAATTATATTCAATATAATTAAATTAAAAATAAATAAACCAATCCATAGACATTAAAAAAGTAGAAAAATTAAAAAAGAGTTAAAATGTGGAAAAATTAAAGAGCAAACCACTTAGGCATTGTTTGTGTAATTATATGTACTACTCTAGAAAGTGATAGACTTTTATTTAAAACTTGCTTCTCCATTAAATGGCATTGTGTACCTATCTAACAAAAAACTTCCCCTCAGTGTCAGCTAGAAGATTATTAGCGTTCATCAGTCTAGAAATATTACGAGTATCTACTTAATATGATATCGAAAAGTTTAGAAAAAATATTCGTACAATAAATTGTCCACATTTTGTATTTGTTTAAGTCAACGTTTCACAGTAAATACTTTATATTAACCCGCAGGCTTCTATTTTAGGTGAATGAGCTAACATAGTATAATAGTCCCGTCTACAGTCAAGTGTAACAATTGTAAGGGCATTGAATAGACGCCTCGATTAGTGTGCAGTATACCGAAATGAAACGAGACGCGGCAAGCGAGCGATATGAAATTTCATTAACAAGGGACTCCACAAGACGGCGAGCAAACAGCGCGCGTGAACCCACGAATAATTCACACGCGAGCTCTACAAATAACGCTTTCACTCGCCCCCGATGTCCTCCGCGCCCCTCTGGCCGCAAACTGAGTTATTTATCGCCCCTGCCGCCCCTCGTGCCCGAAAGACTGCCGCGGGGACAGGAAATACCGGCACGTATTTTTACTGCTAGCTGAACGTAGCGCGCGAAACTCAGCGACATCTCTCGGGGGGAGGGCATTGTTAAACTGGCGCAACGATGCGGCTTAATGTCTTTGTTTTTTTCTTCACTATGACAACTAAATTCCAAGCAAAGTGCAATAAAACTTATTTTGTGTAAAATTTTAAAATAAGAATTTTAAGTAATTATGCACAGACCCAGAATGTGTACACTTACACAAATAGGATTCACTTGAGTTTGTTTTTGTTACATTGTAAAGAAAAACTGGACGCGGTTGAAATAAGGAGATCTGTCACTTAGAAGAGATATTTTAGTTATAAGTTGGTTTATAAGGGTACCTTGGTAACATAACTAAGTATCTACTTAGTTATGAATATTTGTGATGTTGTTTACATATTTTTTTTAAATTAAACGACATTACAAATAAACGAAAGTTGAAATATTATTTTGCCTTCTAATACAACGTTAACCATCAGTCGTTATTAGTAGAGTGTAGTTATCATTCAAATATTATAAATATGCATTGACTATTAGTGAGTATTTATAAAAAAATAAGTTAGTATCAATGAATGTTTATGTGCGATAAAATCTTAGGTCGCGGCGGCACTAAATAAATGCCTAGTATGAGGTTGTAATGATGATAATAATGAGTGTCGTAATTTAAGTTGACATTTGCACAAAAAATTGAAGTTTTTATGATTTTCTATCAGTCCTATAGATCATTTGATATCCTCACAAAATCTATACTATTTTTAAGCAAATAATAGTAAGGGCCTGCGCGCACAGACGACGTGGCATGGCACGGTGGGGCAAGGCATACTTAGGCATCCCGAAGGATCCTGTGGCATCCCGCGGTATGACAATCAAGTCAATACGCTCTCGCGTATCGGGCGCTCGCGCAGGGCTGCTGAGATCGCCGCCGCAACGGGCTAGATTCAACTTTGTTTAATTATTTAGCACTCACATCACATTCCTTTAACAACATAAAGTAACCCACGCGTTTCACGTGATGCAACGGCATTTCGCGGCATCCGTGACGTGCATGGAATGCCGTGACGTGCAACAGCATGCCGCAGTGTCACGCGAGACGTTTCCTTCTATTTGTGTTGAAATAAAGTAATGTCAGACCTAGTATCATTAAAATAACGTCGAAAATCTTTTTCCCACGAATAAATCTTTTAACACCCTGCTATACCGTGCCGTTTGTGAGCATAATATTTTCGGCATAACGGAGGATCATGCTAAGCCATGTGAGGTAGTATAGGCTCTCAAAGGAAGTCAGGTTTGCACATATATATATACATTTTTTGAAAATACTGTTTGGGGGATGTTTAGGACGAAGTAGGAGTAGGTACATAGAAACGGATAGGTACAGGAATTTTTTTGTAATTTTTTCTGTTACTACGCACGCATCAGGTAAAATTAGCAGGGCCGAATTCAATAAAATTGCACTTTTCATTTGTTAGATTCTATCGTAACGATTGTTCCAAGGTTACTGCTTGAGATCTCGTACTACCCTGAGGCATTATTGCTCCGTAATCCTGCTGGTATAAAGCGTAGCTTAGGATAATTTGGTTTGCGAACTTGAATGACATAATTTAATTTTAATAAAAAATTAATATCAACAATGTTACGGACACTATTTGATGTTCAGCAACAGATCTCATGCAGAACTATGCTTAACGAAATCAATAATATGTCAAACATTAAAAATTAGAGTCACGAAGATGAAGTTTGCTTGATCAAATTTGCTATCACAATTTTCATTACGGATTAGCTGTCACGCGTTGCTGTTACTCAGTCTGGTCAAATATAAAAGAAGGAAACCTACAGATGGCGATGTTTTGTAAAGTTTATATAATACTCGCACGTATTCGTATGCAATCTTCGAGGAAGATTTTGTACAAACGAACATTAACATTTTTATTTAAGTGGGTAGATTATTACGTACCGTTAAAAAAATTCCTTTGTATGAAAGTAGGGTTAACAAACGGGCACACAGTTCACTTGATGGTAAATAAATGTTGTGACCTTTAGACACCTACTACTATCGTCGATTAAGAGTTAAAGTGCAAATAATAAATTATATATTCTAATAAAAAGATTTAGTCCTTCTTTATAATTAAAAATTAGAGTCACGAAGACGAAGTTCGCTTAATCAAAGCTATCATAATTTTCATTACAGGTTAGCTGTACTTACCTGGCCGTGCATTGCTGTTACTCTGTGTGGTAAAATAGAAAAAAAGGAAACCACAGATGGCGCTGTTTTTTTTAAGTGTATATAAAACTCGCACGTATTCGTATGCAACGTTTCGTCAAAATTTTTAAGCAATCTTCGAAGAAGATTTTGTATAAACAAATGTTCGTTTTTATTTAAGGAAGTAAATTATTTGTTACGTACCGTTAATAAAAATTCCTTTGTATGAAAATAAGGTTAGCAAACGAGCACACAGTCCACTTGATGGTAAGTAAATGCTGTGACCTTTAGACACCTATAACTATCGTCGATTAAGAGTTAAAGTGCAAAAGCGCTATGACGAAGTACCAAGATGGAATTCCTCATTACCTACTAGGTATTAAAAAAGATCTCCGATTTTCGTCACTAACTATAGGAAATACAGCAGCACTATGCTGCTGCTGTGTGCTAGAATTTCGTAAGACCATAGACCTTCCGCTGTTGAGCCGAACAATTTGTGTTACAGTTGCAGCGATAAAACAGCCGCAGTATGGCTCTACGTGGTGCCATGAATACATTTACATACATACATACATACAATTGCCCATCATTCGAATGAGATAAGTGTATTTTATTGGTTCCACTGCAAACTGATAAATAGCTTTCAAATTTCAAATGTGAGATCAATCTTCTAATCACAGCATAGTGCTCTCAATTGAACCATTAATTTTGTACGAAATGTTTATTGTGATTTAGTATGTTTTTTTTTTAATGATTTATGCTTGATATGGAAAAATCTGGGATTTTCTAAATTTATCACGCTATTACTCTTTCTTTATACTTCTTTTGTGTAGGGATGATTTAATACAATCGACATGCTTGGCAGGTCTAGTGTCGATCACCTGGGTATTTTACGTTTGACCATGTATCATGAGTTCATATGATCTTCCCGGCAACTCCTATAGTCGCCTCTTACGTCTTTCACGGGGCGAAATGTGTTTGATTATTGTTGTAATGATATGTTTCCTTCACATGACAAATGCTTATTTACATATGTATTTTAAAGTAGGTCACTGATTCTACAAGAATATTATTTTCTGTAAATTAATTAATAGAATCAGGTGTTACTTTGCGGCCATATCCGCCCAATGAAATAAAATTATTATAAGTCATACTTAATTTGAAGAGCTCCTCCCGCCCTCCCTCAATCGCGTGCACTATCGCCGTGACCACTAATTCCAGCACCACTACCTAGGAAAGACACACCATCGACGATAATACGGTACGTGTTTCGCCTCTACACGAGGCATCCTCAGGTGACGTAGACTCTACGATGGCTGACCATAAATTGTTAATTTGGTGTAGAACTTGCTGGTGACATTGGACAAATTTATTAAATGTGCCTACTTAAATGAATAAAGACAAAAAAAAACTGCAATACCTAGCAAATTATTTTTGACCCTCCAACCTCTCATATCTATCGTTGTCAATAAAAGAAGTTTAGAACAATAAGCGTAAACGCGTAGACCGGATGACGAACTATTTTCGATCTCTTTGGTACAATACAATTATAAAACTTTCATAATAATTTCATATGTTTACGCGAACGCTACACATTTAAATGAAACTAGTTTTTACGGATTTTATCGCGTACATTAACTTATTGTATATACCGTACATTGTCGTCGGGAATATAGAATAGGTATGCGATATAGCCGTCTAGTGGCAGTTAAGAATATCCACTACCCCTATCCTATGGTAGAGCCATGCTGCCGTTATATTATTTTGTAGTATAGTTGTAGCACGAATGAGTCGGCTCGACCGGGGAAGGACCACACTCTTACAAAATACCAGCGTGAAATAGTAGCTTAACGCTGCTGTGTTAACCGGAGACCCTTTTTACTGGAAACGAGGCATTCCATCTTAGTCCACACGGGTGACAACGCTTCTGCATTTTTTTTTTCTTATATCGAGGATAGACGTAGATGTCAATGGGCCGCAGCAACCACTTACCATCAGGTGGACTGTGTGCTCGTTTGTCACCTTGTCCTATAAAATAAAATAAAAAAAACCCATATCTTTCCGTGGGTGTCGTAAGAGGCGACAGATGGAAACAGGGCAGCAGCATTTTCCTGATATGATGATGAACAACAATAATAGAATAAAAACCAACTATAGAAATTATAATTACCTAACAACAAAGACTATAACAACTATAGAAATTACCCCCCATGACGAAGTGCTGAAGTGTTTGTACAGTAGGGCTACGAGGCTATCCGAGTACAGAACCAGAGTACGAAACCTATAACCAACAGCAGAGAGGTGTAAGACAGGGTGACGTCATATCCCCAAAACTCTTCACCGCTGCATTGGAAGACGTTTTCAAGCTACTGAACTGGAAAAGGATACTGGAAGTATTAACATCAATGGCAAGTGCATCACTCACCTTCGATTTGCCGACGATATAGTTATTACGGCAGATATACTGATTATGGCAGAATTGCTGGAGGACCTAAGCACTATGCTCAACGACCTCAATAGTGTCTCCCAACGGATAGGTCTTAAAATGAACATATACAAAACAAAGATCATGTGCAACGTCCATGTCACACCTACGCCGGTAGTTTTTGGGAGCACTAAGCTCAAGTTGTTGACGAGTGTGTTTACCTGGGACATATAGTCAGACTAGGTAAGTCCAACTTCGATCAAGATGATCAATAGATGAATTCAACTCTGCTAGGCAGAATTCGGGTAGTTACGACACATCTCGTCCGGTACCCTATACCTCAAACCCTGAAAACGGGATTATACAACCAGTGCGTGTTGACAGTGATGACTTATTGATCTAAGACGTGATCCTTCACTGCTAACCGTATGAGGAAGCCCAAAGTCGCTTAGCGAGCTACGGAGTGGGCTAAGCTCGGAGTTTCTCTGTGTGATAAACTTAGAAATGAGGCTATCCGCAGTTGAAACAGAGTGAACGACATAGCCCAACGGATAAGTAAGCTGAAGTGGCAATAGGTCGGCCATATATCCCGAAGAACCGACAACCGATGGTGAAAAAAGGTTCTCGAGTGGCAGCCCCCGTACTACGTAGGTAGGTGAAGAGTAAGGCAAACCTCTGCTAGATAGCGTGACGACCTGGTACGACATGCAGGAAGTCGATGGATGCAGGTGGCTCAGGACCGTGCTTTGTGGCGTTCCTTGGGAGAGCCCTATGTTCAGCGGTGGTCTTGTGAAGAGCAGTAATGGTGATAATGATGAGGTATGCGATAAAATCCGCATCTAGAAACTAGTTTCATTAAATATAAAACTTTCATCGTCATCATTTCACAACCTATCAAAGTCTTCTACCGAACATAGGCCTCTACCATGGATTGCCTCCTATACTAGATAATATTTGCAAATATTAATCTATTTGTCATAGTCGAGCTTGGCAGATGAGTTGGCAACAGCATTATTTTATTGTTTTGAGTTGTTATCAGGAACATGCTTCTGCCCGTCTCCTAATTCAGTTTCGCTTTGTTGCCTCTAACGACACTCACGGGCTATCGATATATAGGCTAGCGAACATCGCCACTATACGGGAAAATTTTAATTAAAAAGAAATGTTTTAATTAAATTAAAAGGCTTTAAAAAAAATTAAAGTAATAACCTACATACGTCTCCCTGGGCACGAGTCCTCACTTCATTTCTGAGGTAGTTTTGGAAAAGGAAAGAGTTCGCCGCGCTGCACTAATGCGTGTTGGTAAATTACACAAGTCCTTGAAACGTTTTTAATTTTTTAGGCATGTAGGTTTCATACCAATGGTTTAATTTACCGTGGAGCAGGGTGTAAGTCATCTCCGCCGCAGTATAGAACCTCTTTATTGTAATTAACAATAAAGAGGTTCTATACTGCCGGCGGGAATCAAACTCAGTTTTCTTGCGTACTATCAAATTTAAGGGCAAGTGCTTAACTGCTAAACTAGGTTTCACAAGAAAAGCTATTTTACTCTTTGTAGGTAGCCAACCAGTAGAAGCAACATTTTAACTTGTATACGAAAAAATTATGTACCAAGAAATCGATAACAAATTCAAGAATTCTTGGCGTACAATGCGCGTCTAGAAGTAAAAATTAAAATTTTTAATGAAGGAACATTATCATCGGATTCACATTACGATTTTACCGAAATGGTACGGTTGTACAATCACAAAACTAGTTCGTTAGACAAGATGAATATTATGTGTTGTAATTATGTAAATTTAATGAAAACCATCTTTATCAGTTTCGAATATATTGCTGTATCTTAAGTGCAACCATATGTAAATTAAAAATTATAAAATAATGCTAATTTTATGTGCATTAAATGTTTAAAATTGCTAATAACTTGATTAAAATTCTTGAAAATTTAAAATGTCGCAGGTGGATAATATTAAAACATTATGGAATATGTCATAATATTTGTTTCTAATACTTACTAAGTTGGTACCATTTTTTTTTATAGGATAGGGTGACAAACGAGCACACAGTCCACCTGATGGTAAGTGGTTGCTGCGGCCCATAGACATCTACATCTATCTTCCATTACAAATCAAAATGCAGATGCGTTGTCACCCGTGAGGACTGAGATGGAATGCCTCATTTCCAGTAAAAAGGGTCTCCGGTTCTCTACACTCACCATACGAAATACAGCAGCATTAAGCTACTATTTCACGCTGGTATTCTGTGAGAGCGTGGTCCTTCCCCGGTCGAGCCGACCCATTATTTTTGCCTAGGGGCTGTTCTAGGTTCGTGCTCATTACTGTCGCCTTGGATCAGCGTACTGTTTTTCTTATCGTCGATTAATAATCAAATTGCAGATGCGTTGTCACCCCTGAAGACTACTACGATGGAATGTGTTATTTCCAGTAAAAAGGGTCTTCCGGTTGCTACACTCACCATACGAAACACAGCAGTACCTACTAAGTTGCTATTTTACGCTGGTATTCTGTGAGATCGTGGTCTTTCCCCGGTCGTGCTACAACCATAATATACCTGTTTCAGTTCGAATGGTTAAACCCAGTTCAATTAAAACTGTAAGACATTTTAGTTTAGTCAATGTAAACGATGCATCGTCGCCTTCTTCATTTGAAGTTGGTGGCATTTAGCCATAAGCTGCATATTTTTGTCATTACTACTAAACTACATCTAAATAGGTAAATGTATTTACAAATTAAATATATAATAATAATAATAATAATAATAATCTCTATTGGGACCGGGCCATCATCACAGACAGGACTATTCTTGCGAATAAGCCTGGTATTGTGCTGATGGACCGGGCACAGTCAAGGATATTTTTGGTCGACATTACCATTCCGTATGACGAGAACCTCGTGAAAGCCGAAACAGACAAGCAAAAATATCAACGATACAAAATATCTGGACCTGGCTCACGAGGTGACCGACATGTGGGGTGGTCTGCCGACCGAAATTATTCCTGTAGTCGTCTCTGCAAACGGGCTAATCCCAGTCAGCCTCTCGGGTCATCTGAGGCGGCTGGGACTACGTGGCGGACCGCTCCAGGTTCAAATGCAGAAGGCGCTGCTCCTCGATACCGCCCGCATCGTCCGCCGGTTTCTTTCCCTTTCCCCCTAACCCTCGGCCGTTTGGTCTCCCCTGCCGAGGGCCTCCATCTGGTTGGGCTTTTATTTATTTATGTACTTTTATATTTATTTTATGTTATTGATATTTATGTATATTTGTCTTTTCTACTTACATTTATAATGGTATATTATTTAAGCACCCAAGATTAGAAAACTATATAGATACCCCAAATAATAATAATATCAAACTCATTTCTGGGATAGTTTTAAGACAAGTAAATGTCTGCCGCGCGCTGCCCCAATGCGGCTTGGCGAACTTCATATGTCTTCGAAATATTTTTTTCCTATTCCTCAGACTTGAAGGTTTCCTCACGACGTTTTCCTTCACTGTCGAATACGTGGTAAATCAACACCTAAAATTGCAATTAACAATGTCATTGGCTCCGGCACGGATCGAACCGAATATCACTGACTGAAATTTAAAGCGAGCGCATAGACCCTGAGCTATCACGGCTCTAAAATATGTATATAAATTAGCATTTTTATCAATGACGTGCATAAGTTTGGAACCATATCTAACTTAACACTTAAGTAAAAATTTCGAAGTGTCTTTGTTGGATAAGATTCTTAAAATTCAATATAGAAATTGAAGCTTTTTTTTAAGATTTTGAACTTGAAAGTTTATAATGAATTTATGGAATATATTAATGGAATAATATATACGAGAAAGGTTGATATCAACAAAGTAAAATTAAAACATTCCTTTACTTATCTTGGTATATAAAACACAAAAAATGTTTCTACCACTATGAAACCATCCAACCGATTTTGATGAAATTTTTGTGTGTGTTTGAATGGATCCCTAGATGGTTTATTTACATTTGGACACGGTAGGCGGCGTTGTTGTCGAGATCCAGAAATCACCCGTGCGATGCCGGGGCAGATAGATATTATTATTATATAGATAAGACTAGAAGCATCGATATATACCGACTACGCACTAGATATGGCATTCCGAACACTATGTTCAACTGAACTGTACTGCAATCCGTACACCTGTTATTGTGGCTTCGATATTCTGCAGTGCAAAGCGGCGCTAATAATAATTTTATATTAAATTAGCACATATGCAAAATAAATGAAAAATACAAAAAATGTACTCGATTAACAATACAATCTAAATAAACAATTTTTCATAACAACTGCGCATGCGCGACTACTGTTTCCCGCGCATGGGCGGATACAGAGTATAGTGCACATTTTTGTATATTTTGTATCACGTACTCGTATAATATAATATTATAGTACATAGAATTCAATGACTACAAGAATCCTATACCTTTAAACGAGCAATTCTTGTATATATACACTTATATATATATATATTTATATATATATATATATATATATATATATATATATATTATATATAATCGGAATCTCGGAAACGGCTCCAACGATTTGTATAAAATTTAGTATCCAGGAAGTTTCAGGGGCAATAAATCGATCTAGCTAGGATTTATTTTTGGAAAATGTCTTTTTGTCCGTGTTTTCAAGCAATAAAAAAACTGCTACAATATAAGGAGCTAAATTTTGACGGCTAATTAACTATCGTAATAGCTCAAGTGGATATCGAGCGGTCGCGAAATCGTAATGTCTGGGTTCGCGTCCCGCCTTCAATCCGACTTTTTTCCTTTTTTTTCAAGTTCCCTTCTTTTGTGAGAAAATCTATCATTTCGAGCCCTTTTTTAATTTTTTTTAAAAATACGAACATTTTAATTAAACTAATTTCACTCATGATTTTTTTATTCAAATTACCAGTTCAGTTTTTTCTATTATGTCAATAAGATCAAAAAATATTATTCATGTTTCATAAGTATGTAATTTGTATCTAAATGTAATTTCAAAAAAAAACCGAGCAAATATCGGTCATCCAGGTATAAGTATACCTGGATGACCATGTGTACTTTTGTTGTCATTACATTCAAAAGAGCTTACTCTTAGCAAATATGAAGTGGGGAAAAAAGTTTCATCGTATTTTATATACAAATTCAAAAAAAAAATTAAAGTTTAATTATATTACATTATAATGTGCAATTTTGTTCAATAGTTTGTTGCCATGTTGTAGATAGTGACATTATCCCGTTGTTGTAGAAATCTTGGGATTTTTGATTAAAAAAATGCGACTAGTAATTTTGACCGTCCTTTCTTGATGTTAACCTAACCTAACACTACCCAAATAATTCTGAAGAGATCGAAACAGGTGAAAATCTGAGGGTGCAAGGTCAGGACCATATGGCGGATGCATTAACGTATCTCAACCAAGCTCCCTCAATTTTTGTTAAGTGGTCAAAAATGTGTATAGACCGGCGTCATCATAATGAAAGACCACTCCTTTTCTGTTGATCAATTTCCGTTTTTTCCGTTTTTTCTCAATTTCTTGCTTATGAGTCTCATTAGAGGTTGGCAGTAGAGATCCAAATCGATGGTTTTGTCCGGCGGTAAAAGCTCATAATAAACGATGCGCTTCCAATCCCACCAGAATCAGGATCACCTTATTGCGTGTTAATCCGGGTTTCGCTACAGTCTGTTGAGCTTGACTACCCTTTGACCATCATCTTTTTCGCACTTTCTTGTCGTAGGTTATCCTCTTTTCAATGTGATCGATCTTTCCAAAAATGGTTCAGTTTCATTATGTTTCAATAGAGAATCGCAAATGCGTTTACGGTTCATTAGGTTTCTTTCAGTGAGCTCTTGTGGTACCCAAATTTCGAACTTTTTTGTATATATCGAGACTTTTTCAAATGGGTTAAAAATGTTTTGTGGTCAATCCTGAACTTTTTCAAAAATGGCATCGACTTTATCCGTATGAGGGCGACCAGAGCAAGTTGCATCTTTGACATCAAAATTTCCGGACTGAAAACGCTTAAACCAACTTACTGACACGACATTAGGTCCGTAAACATCACAAATTTTTTTCGCGACTTGAGTCGCATTTTTCCCCTTTTTGTAATTAAACTTCAAAATGTATCGAATTTCTTCGTTAGGTTCCCTCATTTTGGCGGACAGAAAAACAATTGAAAAATGGCGGGAAAATGTTTTTTACTTTTTATTTTTCTTTTTCATAATGTCCTATATGTATTGATATTAAAACCAGCCAGATACAAACAGTACAACCAAAAAGATTTTTCTTCTATTTCATACAAATAAAATAAGAAGAAACCCTGATCTATTATTTAAGCTATGCCTATGTGTAAGATGATATTATATGAAGTAACTATATATTAAGATTTGCTTGTGCGTACTATTGATTAGCGAGACTGGTTTAAAAAAATTAAAAATACTGTTTGCTTATAAAATAATATAGATTTGTGCATTAATACTATACGTCTTGTGGTTTATCTAAATCTTGTTACTTACGTAAAGAATTAAAATTATCTTAATTACTTTAGCGGATTAATAAAAAACGATTAGCGTTACAAAATTTTCTTTAAATATTTTTTAATAAGCCTTTACCGAATATAAATCACATTTGATGCATTTCTTCTTCTCTTATTCATCAATCCTTAAACGTCTTCTGGACACAGGCTTTTGCCGTTAAAGGGGGGATTTACTATAATCGCCACTTGGTCATTGTCAGATTGTCATTGGCAGATCACAATGACAAAAACATGCGAGCACAGAATACCAGAGTAAAATTGCAGCTTAATGCTGTAGTATATAGTTTCGTTATGGTGAGTTTAGATGTAGAAAACCGAAGACCATGAGGGTCTTCGGAGGACAGTTAACGAGGTATTCCGTATTCGATCCTAAATCGAAGATAGATTTTGGTGTCTATGGGCCACATCTTACCATCAGGTGCACTATAGGTTCTTTTGTCACCCTTAGATACCTTTACAAAAGCCTCGACGCTGCTCCACGTCGCCAGTCTAAATTACTCTCATCTGGCAGATACGAGATGGTACACTACAGAACGCCATAAGGTCTTTTCAGTCTTTTCTATATCGATATATCATATTGTATCAGTGACATTAGATCCTTACTTATGAAATTAACGCTTTAATTATATAGGAATAATGAAAAAATTTGTTATTTTTTATATTTTATGCGATGTCCTACAACGTTGGCCGTATTAGGAAGCTCAAGGTAAAGTGCTCGGAGTTACTCTGATAGACTTAGAAATGCGGATATCCACAGTATAAACAGAGTAACCAACATAGCCCAACGAATCAGTTAGGTGAAGTGGCAATTTGCCGTTCATATAGCTCGAAGAACCGACTATTGAAGGGGAAGAAAGGTTCTCGAGTGGCAGCCTCATACCGGTAAGCGAAGTGTAAATGTAGTTAAAGACGCAGGAAGTCGATGGAAGGCATTTCTTGGGAAAGGCTTTGCAGGACCCGTGGTCACTGTTAAACTAACTAACTAAACTAGTTTATACGGATTTTATGGCGTTTATTGACTTATTTCATACTAACCTTTCCAGTCGAAACTTTACATCATCCATGGTCACGAGGGCACTGAAGTGTTCAACATCCCAATATCGTAGTTAACCACGACTACCTTCAGTTTAAAATTATAAATTTATAAACTTTTGGTTCGAAGAACTTACAGTATCTTGAAGAGTTGCTGTGTTATGCTTAAGTTGGGTTTTAATTTGATTAATTATAGGATCTGAAGCAGCTGGTAGTTTAGTTTAGTTTACGACGGGCTGTTTTCCGCAACTCCACGTCTAAGCGCGTATTTTGCGTGTGGGCAGGAATAATATGCTTATTCGAGCCGTGATATCTCCCCGAAGAAGCTCAGCAGTCCCTTGATGTTGCAAGCAACTTCGGGGGAGCGATCCCGGCGTGCCGAGATGTTTAGCCCTGTATGAAGCGACTTCTGGACATGTCAGCAACACGTGAGCCGCCGTTTCTTCCTCTCCCATGCATGCCCTGCACAGAGGGCTGTCAGTAACACCTATGGTGAACAAATGTTTGTTAAAAGAGCCATGTCCTGTGATAGCACTTGTTACTATCCTGATCTGTGGCTTGTTCAGTCTCATTAGAATCTTGGTTAGACGACTGTTTATTTCAGGTAGGGCCTCCCTAGCTTGTCTACAGTCTACTAAATTTTTCCAAAGCTGAGCGTGTAAATTATTGAAGTATCTACGTACCAGTGAACGAACGTAGCCAAAGGGGATTGGTATTATTGGTTCCGGCCCTATAGTTGCTAGGGCCGATCTCCTTCTGGCAAGTTCATCTGCTGCATCGTTGCCTCTAGATCCACTGTGTCCTTGATCCATTGCAGAGTCACATTGTTGTTCTTACATACCTCATTCAATCGTTGATAGCACTCGTATATCAGTCCCGAGTTCGTCACATTGCAACTCAGAGCTTGTAGTACCGCCATACTGTCGGTCAGTATTCTGATGGAGAAGTCTTTCACCTTCCTAGCATCTATTGCTATGGCCGCTTGGATGATACCCATGCACTCAGCCTGGAAAACGGTGTTGTGGGTACCCAGCGGTGAGCATATGTGGATATTAAGGTCTTCAGAGAAAGCCCCAGACCCCACACCTTCATTTGTCTTAGAGCCATCCGTGAAAACTTTGAGCTCTCTTGGACCCAATCCTTCCAGATGATCAGTTTCCTTCAATTGTATCCTGTACTTCTTATCGAATAAAAATTGTTTTGGAATCCTATCATACTTGGCTTGTAAGATAGGAATTTTTGAGTAAATTCTATCGATTATATCTGTATGAGGGACTCTACTCTTACTTAAGAGATTTAGGGTCTTGAGTGAAGCGGTGTTAGCTCCAGCACAGCCTCCAAAGCTGCTGTTGGTGTAGCCCTTATGCAGCCCGTGGCATCCATACAAGCTAATCTCTGGTAACGCTGAAGCTTTTGTATAGTGGTGGCTTCATTGGTTTTGGTTCACCATTCCAGAGAGCCGTATGTGATCATGGGCCGAGTTACAATTTTGTACAGCCAGTATAATTTTGGCGTTAAGCCCCATCGTTTGCCAATCATGTTTCTACATTGCCAGAAAGTTAAACTAGCTTTGCTGATTTTGTTTTCTATGTGTTCGTTCCAGTTATGTTTACTGTCCAAGATAAGACCCAGGTATTTTACCTCGGAAGAAAGTTGGAGTTTTGTGCTGAAAAGACTTGGAAGATGATAGTTATTCAGCATTCGTTTTTGTGTGAACATTACTATAACCGTTTTATTTGGATTAACGATTAGGTCATATTCCCTGCACCATCTCTCCATAATACGGAGAGCCGCTTGGGTCAAGTCGCACACAATGCTTGCTGTCTTACCAGAGACCAGTATTGTCAGATCATCTGCATAACCGACTGTGTAGAAATGGTTAGCGTTTAATTTACTGATGAGTTCATTAATGATCATATTCCACAGGAGAGGTGAAAGAACCCCACCCTGTGGGCATCATGATCTCAATTGTCTGAGATTCACCAGCAATCTTTATTGTTCGTGTACTGATCATGTTTACTATCCAGTCAATCAGTGCCGGATCAACATTATCTCTACTTAGGGCACCTTTTATGCTGGAGAAATTGGTTCTGTCAAATGCACCTTCTATGTCTATGAAGGAGCCTAGTCATATTGCTTTGTTTTGGATAGCCTCTTCAATCTTTGTTTTTACCTGGTGAAGTGCCGATTCTGTTGATTTACCTAAGCTATAGGCGTGTTGTTTTTCGTGTAGCGGTAAGTTAATTATCGCCGACCCTCTCAACTCCCGTTCACACATCCTCTCCATCGTCTTTAGGAGAAAGGATGTGAGGCTAATAGGTCTGTAGGATTTAGGGTCTGTATAGTCGTTCTTACCTGGTTTGGGTATGAACGTGACTTTCACTTCCCTCCATCCCCTAGAAACATATTTAAGAGCCAGACATGCTCTCATTATGGCAACAAGTCTGGCTATTAGGACTTTACCCCCCACTGTAGAAGTGCCGGGAATAAGTCGTCAGGTCCTGCTGCCTTATAGGGTTGGAAACTATGAATGGCCCAATGGATTTTGTCCATCGTCACCACTCTTTGTGCTAATTCCCAGTCTTCTTTTGTTGGTGTCAGTGTATCTTCATGCCGGTTCACCCTTTCAACTACACAGGAACCTGGGAAATGAGTATCAATTTGGATGCGTTGGGTTTCATCCGGCGATGTTGAGTAGCTTCCGTCGGGTTTCTTTAAAGAGATAGATCCCGGCGTGTTCTGTTTAGCTAGGATTTTCCTTATCCGATTTGCTTGTTCACAGGTAGAAGTGCCGGGAATAAGTCGTCAGGTCCTGCTGCCTTATAGGGTTGGAAACTATGAATGGCCCAATGGATTTTGTCCATCGTCACCACTCTTTGTGCTAATTCCCAGTCTTCTTTTGTTGGTGTCAGTGTATCTTCATGCCGGTTCACCCTTTCAACTACACAGCAACCTGGGAAATGAGTATCAATTAGGATGCGTTGGGTTTCATCCAGCGATGTTGAGTAGCTTCCGTCGGGTTTCTTTAAAGAGATAGATCCCGGCGTGTTCTGTTTAGCTAGGATTTTCCTTATCCGATTTGCTTGTTCACAGGTAGAAACCTGTGAACAAGCAAATCGGATAAGGAAAATCCTGGGTGGCGCAAATTAAAAATCAGGGTGGCGCAAATTTGCGCCACCCTGTTGAGCGTCGATACCTGATACATTTTTTGTATTTAGACTTAGCTTTCTTATATAGAAGCCAGTCTTCATCCTTTGAGGTATTCATTGCCCTATTTAGGGCTTTTCTTACCTTCTTACGTTTTCTGTCTAGTTCTTTACCCCACCACTGTTGCTTTTGCTCAGCATGTTTTGGTGGAGTGATTACTGGACGTGATTCATGGTAGCTATCAATCATGGCTTTAGTGGCAGCTGCTACCTGTTCTTCTAGGAGCGATTGATCTGCTGTGGTATTAGTTCCCTCAACATCCGCGAGCGAAGACGTCAGCCTATTGAGGTATTTTGTTTTATCCGCCTTGCGGGGATTTCTCCATGGTGGTATAGCGGGGAAATCGACCTGTAGTACGCAGCAGATCCATCTGTGGTCTGAGCATGAGGCCTCTTTCGACACATGCCATCCCGTTATTAGCTTAGCTGCTCCTGTTGCAAGTGTGAGGTCGATTATTGTGTCGACAGCGTTTATTTATGAAGGTTGGTTCAGAACCAGTGTTTAATATGGTTAGGTGAGTGCTAAATAAAATTCAACTAAAACCTTACCTCGTTCATTAGGTTTTTCCATTCCCCAAAGGGGATGATACGCGTTGGAGTCCGTCCCGATCACAACGTCTAGTCCGGCCCTCTCACAGAAATTCACCAGCCTGACGAGGTCGTGAGGGGGGAGGGGTGTCTTCCTCAGGCATGTAGACCGAGGCGACGACTAACCTTTCCTCCTGTGTGTTTTGTAATGCTACGGCTTACATGTCTATGGAACAGAAATCTGTTAGTGGTTTTGCACACATATCTTTAGTAGTATAAATACACGCTCTAGGCTTGTCGTGCTCAGAGTTGTAGAATAACTTACCTCTTAGGTTGTTTAGGCCTTTAATTTTACCAGCCCCAACTCATGGCTTGGATTAGGGATGGCCGTCCTTTGTGCCTCCAACCACTTGCGTAATTGAGCCGACGCTGTCTCACTGTGGTGGAGGTTGGCCTGCACTAGGCTAGTTTTGGACGAAGGGCACGCCATCATCGATCGCGTCATCCCCGTCCCCGCCTAAAAATAAGCCTGCCAGCAGATCTCGGGTCTCATCGTCAGCCACCGAGTCGGAATTGGACGGCAAAATGCAGTCCTCTTCGTCGCTCAGTGAGCTGCCGCTGAGCTCAGTTTCCACTGGGGGCTTCGGCTCGATTGTGCAGGCAGTTTTTTCACTGGACTTGACATCAGTGATTTCGATGTACAGCTGCAGGTATCCATGACTTCCGGTTTTATTTTTCTGCCTCTTTGCTAGGTGGGGAATCAACGAATTTTCCTCCACGACCCTAGAATTTAACGTATACCGCCCCACATACACATGCGAGACGGCGCCCGGCTTTCATAAGGGTCGAGATATGATCCTCCGGCACCGAAACAACGAGGAACCACCCGTCCGTCTGTTTGTCCGCTTTGAGTAGTAGCCAGTCCTTGATTGAGTCCCAGCGGTTCTGGTACGCAAGCACACGACCAATGTCGCGTGAGTCCTTCCAGGCACCTTGGGCATCAGGGATAAGGATACCACATTTGATTATTTGTGGTATCTCTGACTGTTTCTTAATACTCAGCGAGGTGTTGGATTTGAGGTCGAGGGTATTAATATTCCCCTTCAACCAGTCCAGAGCCTTCTGGTCATCGCACCACAGCTTTAGGACACCCTCCGTGTAAACGGGTCCGGGCCCGACGCATCAGGGTCCTGGTTACTCCAGGCCTCGCTGATCATCTTCTTCTGTATGGCCACGAGGATGTCATCAGCTACCTCCTTTGTTATGTGACCTGAACGCGCACACGTTAAGGCCACACCCAAATCTGTTTTAGCAGCAGAAGCGTAGCTTGTTCTTGCAGCCTTTGTTTTGCTGTTCAAGTCGCACTTTTTGTGCTCTCCTCTCGGCGAGGTGGACTCCTCCAGCAATCTTTTGGCTGCTCTTTCCTTCTTTCCAGGACGCTTCGCTGTTCTCTGGTTTCTGGCGGATTTCTTAGAGCTGGTTCCGGCGGCCGTTCCTACTGCTCGGGCTGGATTTTCATCCTTCCCAGTTTCAGCACGACTACTGGTTCCAGCCCCAAGCACCGCAGTAGCAGTAGCTTGCTCAGCTCCCTGAGTCTTGCTCTTGGAAGCAGCGAGCGTAGCTCTTTCTCTGCGGCCTTTTTCTCGCTGCTTCTTATTCTTCTTTTTGACCTTTGCGCTACTGCCTGCTAGGATAGACCCACCTGATGGTGCGTCGGGTTGGCAAGTCACCATTTTGGGTGCCTTGCGCTTCCCCTTACGGCTCACCACTTGCCAGGCAGCGGAGAAAAGGTCTTCGGTCCTTTGGGGCTCCGCAGGAGTTTTGCTACTCGCGGCCCCTTGCTCATTTTTTCTCTCCCAGCTCCTTGGATTTGGAACTGGATTTAGAGACATCCAGCGCGGAAATTGCCCCCTTGGTGGGGCTACCTACGCTGGGTGGTACAGTCAGTGGAACGGCCGGTTTAACGGCGGTTCTTTCTGGTTTATCAGTGTCTAAGGTAAACACCTCTGACACTTCTCCCTCTCTACTAATGGGCCTTGTGTTGTCCATAGTTCTTGATATGTGTACTAATTCGTCCCCCCCGGCTTCCCACCCTCCATGGAGCCCGCACCTTTGGAAACGCCCTACTTAATTAAAAGAATTTCAGGCGTTAGGATTACCGGGGGAATATAGGGACGCAGAGTTGGCTCACAGCGCGACATCGGGAGCTCGATCTAGCTGGCAGATAGGGCTGAAAAGGCCCATCCCCACTGCCCGAGTTGACTTTCACTTGCCCCGTCAGCATGGCCTTTACCACCACCTAGCCCTTTTCAGGGAGACTAGGCAGCCCCACATCCCTCGCCTGCGACCCTCTGACGGGACGCTTGCCAATTTCCTTATCTGTAGCTATCAGATAAGCCCACCGTTTAGCTTGAAATCCGGACCAAAGAGGGCGTGTTGCCTCTCGACACTATATACCCCAGTGACGATCGGCTCAACCCTCCAGGACTCCTTCATCCCCGCATACGGCGCTCAACTGCGCAGGTCCTAGCGCAGGTGGGTGTGTTAGTCCACCGGATACACCCACTCTCTCCGGCGGAACCGTTCCCTCTTCTTTTCCGGGCTTGGGACCGGCAGCAACAAAAAGCATTGACAAAGTTAGTTGCCCGTGCTTCCTGTTGCAGGCAGAGTTGAAGCAGCTGGTAGTACCCAACCATCTTCTCAATTCAAATCTACAATTACAATGTTTTTTGATTTGAAATATCGTAGCACTCGAAACGTCGAAAGTTAAAAATAAGTAAAATGCGATAAAATTCATAAAACTATCTTTTTTTAACCAAACCCTAACCAAACATACAAATTAATCGTTGCAAATAGTCTGCACGTTGTTTGCAAAGGCATTGATATACAAAATTTATATGGCCAAAGATTTTGCTTTTTCCCTCAAAAAAAAAAAACTCGTAAGAAAAAGAATAAGAAGATTTTATATTTAAAAGGATTGTTAGCCAGTCCGACCAGATGTCTAGTCTCGTGTATGAAAATTATAAATAATAATGACTATGGTTAACAGATGGCGTGGCTTTAACCGTATTTGATCATTGCATGTATTAATCCGGCCTGTCTGAAGTGGATTTAGCAAGCTCACTGAATGCAAATTGGTGGATTCTGGTTGATTTGCGAGGCATCTTTCGCTCTCCTAGCCCTCCAAAGTTGATCTGGAGCTTCTGGAGCAGAAGAGATTTAGTCTTACGTATTACCTACGTATTAGGTTTTTGAGACATGTTCCGTTTATAGTAACGTATTCCGACTACTGCGTGATACTCGTAATAAGAAACCATTTTTTAACACACTACTTTTATCAGTTAGTACGGTAGTCTCTTTTAATTAGGAGTACAAGTTAAACCTTCATTTGTACTACCTATCTTTTGGCATAGGTACTTATGATATGAAATGTAGTTTTTTGTTAAATTACCATATTTATATCTATACATAAAGTTAAGTTTGCGTTAACCTAAATTTATATATAATTAACTATGTATCTGCAAGCATATCTACATCCGTCGGTCCGTCCGCCCTGTCCGTCTCCGTCTGCACGCTTAGATCTTTTAATCTACGCAACGGATTTTGATACGGTTTTCATCAATAGACAGAATGGTTCAAGAGGAAGGGTTATATGCGTAATACATGCACATTATAGTAGAGAATTATATAAATAAAAATCAATTGCCGCATGTATGAAAGATCATCACTTGACCACGGCTGGATGGATTTTGATGAAAATTATGGGTGTGTTTGGATGGGACCCTGGATGGTTTGATTTTACAATTGAATACTATAGGTGGCGCTGTTGTCGAGGTCCAGAAATCCCCCGTGCGAAGCCTGAGCACATCACTAGTAAGAGAATACTACGTAGCCAAGTCAATCACGACTCTTCTCAGTATAACACTTTTGTCGTTAGTTAGTGTTGTCGTCTGCGTGGGCTAGTGGCCAGCAGGTTTCGGGCCTCGGGGCATACCTCTTTACCCGGGCTTTCCTCACCTCACAATGGGTCGGTCCTGGGCACCTCATATAAGGCGTTATTAGTTTCATAGCGGCTGTTAGCCGCAGTCGAGTAATTTATAAGAATAAGGAGGTAATCTGGTTAGTCTGAATTGGCTTTTTATGGCATTGTGGGTTTTACTCGATTCTTTAATCTATGCAGAAAGGAGTTCTCTTGGATAGGGTCGCCCGTCCGGTGGCCGTGCATGTAGCGGCACGATGTTATTGAGGTGTGGATGTGGCTCGTTTTCGGCGCAGTTGAAGATACCGCGCGCCAGCCGGACCACAAATTCCTGTACGGTTTCCATTCCTAGGTTGGCGGCTATAACGTCGTTCCGAACGTAGCGACCTGCACCGACAATCGTCCGTAATGACAAGTCCTGCTGAAGCGGCGAGTGAGCAGAGCGGTCGTCTTACTAACGTTGACGGCCATCTCCCACTCCGCCAGCCATGGTGGCAACAGGTCCAGCAGACGTTGAATCCTGGCAGTGGCGATGTGGGCTCTTTTAAACGAGATGAAATAGGCGCCATCGTCCGCATATAGCCCCAACTCTATGTCTACCTTCCATTCGCGCAGATGTCCTACCAGTGTAGGGATATTATTTGTATAAGACGCGTATAGGACTGGAGACAGACAGCTGCCCTTCTCGGCGTCTTCTACACAGACGTAGAACCTCCTGTCTTCGAGTGATGACGCTACTAACCGCAACATAGCAAGAGGGATACTTGTTTGATCTTCTAATTTGTAGAGGGCCACTTCCTGTCGAACGCCTTCTCTATGTCGAGAAAGATGTCCAACGATGTGCGGCCGCGGTTGTGCTTGATCGCAAGGAGATGCAGCTGTGTTGCTGTAGAGTGATCCCTCCTGAATCCGTGCTGCTCTTAGCAACAAACTTTCTAGCAGTTTAGCCTATGTGCGGTAGCAGCGTGATCGGCCTGTAGCTGGCAGCTCTACGCCTGTCCTTCCCATGCTTCGGTAAGACGATCACTTTGCCTTTCTTCCAGTCCTCCGGGAAGTGGGATGTCCGCAATATGCCATTGTAGAGTCGACCAATCTCTACATGGACTCTACCTACTGGGCAGCTGTCGGAGTGCAGCGTTTGTAATCCCGTCGTGCCCCGGTGCCTCCTTCGGTTGCAGGTGGGTTACTGTCCTCCGCAGTTCAGCGGGGGAAATGAACCACTCTCCTGCAAGCGGTGGAGTGGACGACGACAGGAACTCCTGTACGCGGTTCTCCTTCTGGGCATGAAGCTCCATGAACTCCGCACTTGCTGGGTTAGGCATAAATTGCTCCTTGAAGTGCTCTACTAGGATATCCACTCTACCCTTGACATAATAGATAACCCACGATAACCTAGTGCGGTTTGTAATGTAATAATGTGCCATTCTATCTTTACACCATGTCATAATCTGCTGATACTTCTAGACAAATTAAAGATAAACTTAAAACATTAATCTGTGTTCTGTTAGTGGCACATATACACTGACTATGCTATTCAATGATTAGTAACACAAAAACGGGTAGTTCAGTAGGTTTTATATACCTATTGCTCAAAACAGTGTATCTACTAGGTATATCTAGGTATAATGTTTTGACCGACATCAGAAAACGTAACATAAATAACATAATCACACGCCTGTCAGCCAGACGGGTAGGCAGAGACTACGGACTCCCATTTGGCACTATTCCGACACACCTCTCTCGTCTCCTTTAGATCCATATACCTACGCATACATACGCGTCGGTTAATGGCACTCCTAATCTGGCCCATCTTCAATATATCGCCAAGTTGGTGGATAAACTCCGCCGTTCACTTACGCAACATCAATTTGATTTGTCGTCCTTTCGCCGAGCATTCTTTCAACATGACCAAACCACCAAAGCATTCTTTTCTTGATCCTGGTCACAACATCATCTTGTAAACCACCCCTTCCCTTACCACACAATATCTCAACCTGATACTCCTTAATGACCACATTTTTACAGCGTACCACAGAATACCAGCGTAAAATAGCAGCTTAATACTGCTGTGTTTCGTATGGTGAGTGTAGAGATCTGGAGACCCTTTTTTACTGGAAACGAGGCAATTCATCTTAGTCCTCAGGGGTGACAACGCATCTGCGTTTTGATTCTTAATCAAGGATAAATGTAGATGTCTAAGCGGCCACAGCATCCACTTACCATCAGGTGGACTGTGTGCTCGTTTATCACCCTCATTCTATGAAAAAACTATGAACATCAAAAAAGGACGATTTTTTTTATATATAAGAGAGGGAGCAAATGATCATGCGGCTCACCATGAACAACCGCAACACCAGGGTAATCGCAGTTAGGTTACTGGTCTCTTAAAACGGAGTAAGCTCTTTTCTTGAAGATTTCTGAATCGTATCCTAATACGTAACGCTGGACGTCGACTGGCGACGCTGAGGATTTCGATGCTGGCTGAGGCAGCAAGGTTCTTTTTAGCGATAAGCGAGCAAACCGGCGTCTTCTGATTATTTAACTGGACTAGATTTAGTCGTTCACAATCCAAGACTTTGTTAAACAGAAACATAAAAGTGCTTATCCCTGCGGCTAATTTTTTTGTGTAGGTACTTAAGAGATTTTAATTCACTTACATTTTTTATTGAAGAAAGGTGACAGACGAAAAAACTGTCCTGATGGCAGGACGATTCTGTGGCTCGTAGATATATTCTACATCTATCATAAAATAATCAAAATACAGATACGATTTCAACCCTGACTGAGATGGAGTGCCCCGTTTCTAATAAAAAGGCTCTACAGTTCTCTACAATCACTAAACGAAACACAGCAACATTAAAAGCTACTTTTTTTACGCCACTGATATTCTATTAAAATGTGGTCCTTCCCCGGTATAGACCCATCCGTGCCAACATGCTATATACTATGAATAAAACATAATTTAACACAGAATGAGAGACATACGAACGAAGCAAATGAAATAAAAGTTTGCAATAAACAAATATTTTATTCCACTAAAATTACAACACGATACCTATTTATAATATTTTTTTCCATACACATTTTTTACAAAGTCGTAACTGACAACCCTAGCACTAAGGCGTCTAGATAAAAAAAGTGAGGTACATAAGTAAAGATCATGTATGTAGAGTTTTACTATAGTACACTCTCTATTTTGTGGAATAATAGTTGATTATACATTATACCAAAGACTTTTATGTTAAGTAGAGTCTTCAAATTATACAATCTAATATATATAAATTTATATTTGTTTGTTCGTATTTTATGAGCTGTCATACGATTCATATCAGATGGCGGTAAAACTTTGACAACTTATTGCTTACATTTGCGCATTTTTTTAGGTAGGCTTAGTAACATTTACAGCATAGATATATGTGCGATACGCGCGCCACCTACTTTTTTACATGGTAGGGCCACGCTGCAGCTATATTATAGTTGTAGCATGAATGGGTCGGCTCGACCGGGGCAGTAGCACGCTCTCAAAGAAATCCAGCGTAAAATAGCAGCTTAATACTGATGTGTTTCGTATGGTGAGTGTAGAGATCCGGAGACCCTTTTTACTGGAATCGAGCTATTCCATCTTAGTTCTCAGGGGTGACAACGCATTTGCATTTTGATTCTTTACTGAGGACAAATGTAGATGTCTATGGGCCACAGCATCCATACCATCAGGTGGACTGTATGCCCGTGTGTCGTCCAATGCTATAAAAAAATACAAAATTTTAAAATTATATATCATTATCATTTCTAATTAAACAATATAACTCTTGTAAATTTAGAGCGACATTTTCACTGCGACTTATCTCTTCCCTTCGACTCTTATTCCTTGCATTAAGCGACTCAGTCATTATGTTTGGAGATTTTAACTCCAAGCATACTCAATAGACCTGCCGCACTACTACTAGTAGCGGCAGGGTGCTGCTCAATATCACTCAGTCTCTCGACCCGACTGTCTACAGCCCCCTCGCTGTCACCCACTATCCCGACAATGTTAACTACGCTCCTGACGTGCTAGACTTTGCTCTAGTTAATATAGTCTCTCTTAACCTTAGAGCAATCGAGTCTCTCGATGATCTAGGATCCGACCACCTTCCTGTATCCCTCCTTCTTGGCCATCAGCCATCTCCAACTCCCACTTTCAAAACCTACACCAACTGGAAGGGCTTCAAGAAGTCTCTAGCCTCGGCTATAGACTCTCCGGACCCCCGCATAACCATTTGTTCCGAAGTCCTCGACAGTACGGGGAAAATAGACACCGCGGTCGAAAATCTCACCATTATAACATTCTCTCTTAAAGAGAATGAAAAGATTTCTTATATTTACGCGAACACTACACATTGAAATAATAGTAGTTTCGAACGCTTTACAGCACTCATGGTCACGGGCGGGACTGAGATGTTCAACGTCCATAATATGTCATAGTTAACATAAGTTTAAGTTTCTTTCCGCATATTGTTTTTAAATAAACAGTCCTCGACACTACAAACAATTTCTTCGTACGGTAATTTGCGGGGTGTAATAGCAAAGTTGAGGCCTTTGGATAAAACCCTAATTGTTGCATCATCCAGTGTTTGTTTTGACAGATTATAGAGCGCGATTAATCTATGATCTGTGTTTGGTTGCTTTTGGTTCTGGCATTGATTCAGATGTTTGACATTTGACTTGGTTCGTTAATTTTTGATATTTTTCTATATGTTTGTTTTAGCATTCGTTATATTCACTAATTTCGCGTTTATTTAATGTTTCCATGCAAAAATTATAGTCAAACGTCGTTAAAACTTTCATTAATTCACTGGATGATGTGTCTATGGATTTATTTATGTCATATAGATCGGAGCGTTTTTGTTGGATTACCGTCCGTAACAACTTTTTACTCGCCTGATTTAAGATCTTAGCGCTTCCTCGAATGTCATTTTTGGTTGATATTTTGACATACGTAGGAATGAGATTATGGTCTCGGCATCTCTTCAAGAAATTTAAGGCTGTTAGATATCTTGCGCGCTTGGTCTTTAGATCTTCTAATCGGCGTATTTTATTTGCAATTACCAGTCCGTACTGGTTTACATAATAATTTCTTATATTTACGCGAACACTACACATTGAAATAATACTAGTTTTTACGGAATTTATCGCGTATATTTAACTTTTTAAATACCCGACGTTTCGAACGCTTTACAGCACTCATGGTCACGGGCGCGACTGAGATGTTCAACGTCCATATGTCATAGTTAACCGCGGTTACCATAGATTAAAATTTAACTTTGGTTCCGATCTATACAGTATGAAACATTAAATAAACGATAATCCAAAAACAAACATATAGAAAAATATCAAAAATTAACGAACAAGTCAAATGTCAAACATCTGAATCAATGCCGGAACCAAAAGCAACCATTGACAAACACAGATCATAGATTCATCGCGCTCTATATTCTGTCAAAACAAACACTGGATGATGCAACAATTAGGGTTTTATCCAAAGGCCTCAACTTTGCTATTACACCCCGCACATTACCGTACGAAGAAATTATCTGTAGTGTCGAGGACTGTTTATTTAAAAACAATATGCGGAAAGAAGATTTGGAGGCGATACGTCAAGACATTTCGTCTATGTTACGTCGATGTTCAGTGCCTAAACCGAATCTTCCCAAAGACGAATTTATAGCGTTAAAGAACCTACGCAATAAACTAGAACTTACGATTCTCCGCGCAGATAAGGGAAACGCCACGGTAGTCATGGATACGTCAGATTATAATTCTAAAATACAAGAACTTTTGTCGGGTGTAAGTACTTATAAAAAGGTTAAAAACGACCCAACAAATAGCACACTAAAATCAACTAGTGACCTCATAAAGAAATACTCCGAAAAATTTAAATCTGGACGTAAATGGATAATACCTACGTGCGGCAAATCACCAAAATTGTATGGGTTACCAAAAATACACAAGCCCAATGCTCCATTACGTCCCATAGTGAGCCAAATCGATTCACCAACTTACAGATTGGCTCAACACTTAGCGAAAATACTCTCACCGCTCAGGGGACATACAAGAGCACACATAAAGGATTCCTACCATTTTGTCAGCGAGATTAAAGACCTACATCTGGCAGACAATGAAACTATGGTCAGTTTTGATGTGCAGTCATTGTTTACATGCTTACCTGTTGAAGACTGCATCTCATTTGTAACTAGAAGGCTGGAAGAAAACAACATGCCCGTAGAATATGCAGTTTTACTCAGACACTGCCTTACATCTGGCTACCTATTGTGGAAGGAGGAGTTCTACAAGCAAGTAGATGGTGTGGCGATGGGCTCACCTGTATCTCCTATTGTCGCCGACATACTCATGGAAGACTTTGAGGAGAAAGCCCTGCTTAGTTCTCCCATAAATCCAAGATTCTACAAGCGGTACGTAGATGACACTTTCACAATTCTACCTTTAGATAAAGTAACTGCATTTTTAGACCATCTTAACTCTATAAATTCCAAAATTCAGTTCACAATGGAGTTAGAGGCAAACAATTCATTAGCTTTTCTAGATGTGTTAGTAATTCGGAATCCTGATAACACCTTGAGCCATACTGTGTATAGAAAGAAGACCCATACAGATAGATATTTAAACGGTGATTCTCACCACCATCCTTCACAGTTAGCTACCGTGGGTAAATCTTTGTTTCAGAGAGCACGAGGGATCTGTCAAGCAAGTTTTGCATGACAACAAGCTTCGAGTCCCGCGCCTACGTCACAGTGAACGAGTGAAGCCGGCCACAGTCGAACGTGTACCTGCTGTACTGTCATATGTTAGAGGAGTCGCCGACAAGATTGGCTACATCTTGAAGCGTGCTTCCATCAAAACATACTTCAAGCCGCTGAAGAAGATTGGTTAGTTTTTACCATCAGTCAAGAGTAATGTCCCTCTGCAAGATGCAGGAGTGTACAAGCTTGATTGTGAATGTGGTCTCTCCTACATAGGACAAACTAAAAGATCAATAAAAACCCGCGTTAAAGAACATATAGCTGATGTGAAGAATCGACGCTCCGGGAAGTCTGCAGTCTGTGAACACGTACAGGATCGCCCCCGTCACTACATCAGATTTGATAGACTGCAAATCCTCGCTAAAGAACACCGATTCCTTCCAAGGATGATTCGCGAGGCTATTGAAATCAAAAAACATCCTAATTTCAATAGAGAACATGGCTGGGTGCTACCATCTGCTTGGGATCCGATAATAAATTAAATTAAATCCCAACCCAAGCATAAAACTGCAAGACTTCAAGATACCATAAGTTCATACTGTATAGATCGGAACAAAAGTTAAATTTTAATCTATGGTAACCGCGGTTAACTATGACATATGGACGTTGAACATCTCAGTCCCGTCCATGACCATCATTCATCATTTAAAAAGTTAAATATACGCGATAAGTTCCGTAAAAACTAGTATTATTTCAATGAGAATGAAAAGGTCGTCCCGGTTGCTAAAACTAGTCTTCCCCTAGATAATAGCAACCTGCTAAAAGCCAAAAAAGCTGCCCTCCGTAGAGCTGGACGCTATCCCACTCCCGAATATAGACGCGCGGCCCACCGCCTTCAACGCAAGCACCGGTACCGCCTCCAAGATTACAGAGACCTCGAAAAGGGCAATCTCATGGAGAAAATCTCTCCCTCCCACACAGCGTACTACCAGATGGCGAGAGTCCTCCGGATAGACGCTATAACGCATACTCCCCCTCTGTCTCGTCCCGACGGCTCTATTGCCTTCGAGGACGAAGAAAAGGCTGAGTGTTTCGCCGACAGCGTTGCCGCTCAATGCTCTCCCATCTCACAACCCACTGACCCCAAACACATCCAACTAGTGGAGGTCGAGGTCCGTCGCCGGAAATCGCCCCCCACCGCCTCTGACCCTATCACTGTGTCCAAAGATGAGATTTCATCTACCATCAAAGGACTTAAGCCCAAAAAAGCACTGGGTGCGGATGGCATCTCAAACCAAACCCTCAAACACTTTCCGGAGCAGGATGATCGCCTTATTGGCCATAATCTTCAACGCTGCTTCGAATTCAGCTACTTTCCTACCACGTGAAAAGAGGCAGCTGTCATTGGCAACCCCAAGTCAGGCAAGCCTCACCACCTCCCCTTCAGTTACCGTCCCATCAGCCTCCACAAGGCCATGGGCAAAGTTTTCGAACGAGTCATTCTCGTGCGCATAAAGCGCCATTTGTTTCCCACAGACGGCGACCCTCTTGTCATCCCACAAGAATTCGAGTTTCGAGCCCCCCCAACACTCGTGTCCCCAGCAAGTTCACCGCATAGTGGAATATATCCTCAGCGGTTTTTTTCCTCGTCGGCAAAAAACCATCTCGGTCTTTTTCGACATTGCCAAGGCATTCGACAGAGTCTGGCACGAGGGCCTCATCTACAAATTGTACGACTTAGGCCTCCCTGACCGTCTCGTTCGCCTTGTAGCCTCCTATCTGAAGGATCGTACCTTTTGCTTTAGACACGAAGGCACGCTATCAAACTCTACTCGTCAAATCAAAGCCGGTGTCCCTCAAGGCTCTGTGCTTGCCTCCCTCCTATATATACTATTCACCAACGACATCCCTATCCCGTCGAATGGTGTTAAACTAGCCCTCTTCGCAAATGACACAGCCCTTTACTCTAAAGGCAACTCACTGCCACAGATTCGGAACAAGATCCAAAAGTCAGTAAGCGACTTAGGAGCTTGGTTCCAAAAACGGCGTATCGACGTAAACCCGGAGAAGAGCTCTGCCGTTTGCTTCGAATATAAACGACGCCGTGTCACCACACTTCGCCAATCAGGATGTTAGGAACCCCTGTCCCATGGCAAACTACAGCCAAATATTTAGGCGTCACCCTTGATGCAAGGCTCACTTTCGAACCCCATATCAAGAAGGTTACTCGCACCGCACGATTTTACATGGGTAGGCTCAACAGCATGTTGGGCAGACACAGTAAAATGTCCCTCCGCAACAAGCGAACCCTATATAAGGTCTGCATACGACCTGTCATGACCTACGCGGCCCCCATTTTCGCACATGCTAAGCCCAAAGCTATAAATGAACTTCAAATAGTTCAAAATCTATTCCGTCGTAGGGCCACTAACTCGCCCTATTATGTCCGTAATGCCAACCTACACCGAGACTTAGAGCTCCTAACAATCCAGCAGTTCCTTAAATCACTCTCTGAGAGATTTTTCAAAGCCTCAGAGTCCCAACCAAATCATCTCATTCGTGAGACAGCTGCCTATGCAGCCCCTATCCACACTCGCTATAGTGTGCGCAGACCGAGAAACTCTCTCTCGGACCCCCCCCCCAACAAGCTTTCGGTTGACCTGAACTTGCCTCCTGGCGGCTCGGGCCGAGCCTACATAACACATCCCTTAATCTGCCTTAGTTCGGCACACTTCTAAGCGGCTTTTCGCCGCTTGCGCCCTCCTTTCTGCCAAGGAGGGTCGCGTTCGTATACGGCTTAGAGATCTCTAGTTAGACCGTTAAGCCAGTCCCTAAAGGGCGGTGTTTAGTGGGTAAAAGTCTCCACATAACCACTAATGGAATAAATGAAAAAAACCTCATGGAATAAATTATATGAGGTGCCTGATATATGATGATGATAAAATTGAAACATATTCATAAAATGTAGGTAATTTTTAATTTTTATGTTATATTTCATTTAATAAATAGCTTTTATCTGATGATTGAAAAAATACCTAAGTTTTCAATCATCAAATAAAAGTTTTCTACGAGCTCTTTGAACAGACTTTGAGTTTGACTTTGACAATGCAGCGATTAATCTGAGGGATTTCTCATGTTCCTTGCTGCATCGGTCAAGTTCATCGACTGTTCCCTGAAGCCGATCCCTTTATTTTAAAACATTCGTATAGTCTGTATGCAACTTAACCATGTCACTTTTAGCTGAATATTTTTGACAACTATATCTATTATTTCCTTTTCATTGTCATCCCCTTCTAGGCACGCTCACGCTGCTCCTTTAACGCCTTTTGTTCTCGAAGCGCCATTTGAAGTTGGGTCTCTACTCTCCAAAATCTTTAAATTATCCTAAGTTTCATCATCATCATCTTTAATAGATCAAATACTCTTATCTACACTAGTATTATAAAGAGGAAAGATTTGTTTGTTTGAAGTGAATAGGCTCCAAAACCACTAGACCGATTTGGAAAATTCTTCCACCATTGGAATTCTACATTATCCCTGATGAACATAGGCTATAGTACGTTTAAAAAAAAGTTAGGGATCCATATAAAAACTTTATTGATTTTAACCCACGGTGTGAAAAAATACAAAAAAAATCCTTATATAGCGTTCGTTGCGAAAACTATTGACAATAGAGCAAGGTAATGTACTACAGTTTTATAGCAGATATCAATATCTACAAAAAAGTACGTAATACCATATGTTTAACTATTACAGATATGTCAAAATAACTACTGCGTTTTCATGTTAAAATATGCAATAGTAACGCCGAAAAATCCACATGTCGCGTACGCTGCGGAAACTATTGACAATAGAGCAAAAAGATTGTACTAGGTACAGTTTTATAGAGGATATCAATATCTACAGAAAAGTCCGCGATACCATATGTCTTAACTATTACAGTTATGCCACATAATAAATTTCATGCGGACGAAGTCGCGGGGAACAGCCTAGTATCGTAATATAAATAGATGCTAGAATTTACGTCGGTACGGTACCTACACTTAAATGCATCGCCGTCTTTCACTATACTCTCCTTGTAATTGTAATTAAGTACAATTCTGTACTTAATTACCAGCAATACTACATGTATTTTCGTTATTAATATGTTTCATTGAAATCGAGTTCAACTTTACCGGAATAATTTGCACATTTTTAACTCTATTGCGTATTTGGCACGGTTTAACGCTCTTGTATTAATTGCTCTTTCAATTAAGGTTTAAGTTGTTAAAGTTGTGGAGTCATAGAATTAAATAAAAAAATGGTAATGTGTCTTTATTTATATTCATATATTGTACGTTTATAGGTAGGTATACTAACATATCAGGAAGTGCGGAACGGTACGTATTATTATTTTGATTTTTATGTTGCTTGTTAAAATATAAACAACCAAAAAGTATTTCAATATTATAAAACTAGTATTTTAAAACAATGTTAACTAAAATAAAGAAAAAATTAAACCTTATGCATATGTATATTGCGTTGGCCTCCACAAACATTTACTTTGGTAAGAATAAAATTGAATTTTCTAGTACCTACCTAAAGGCTATTGTTATTCGACATACCAGGAGATACATTGATACCAGGATAGATAGCAGGTAATAGGTTTTACTATTATCTGGATCTAGTTATTGGTCTAGTGGTTGTTAGCGCGCAGCTGATCTTGTGGTTTCAGGTTCAAATCCTGGTTTGAGCCAGAAAACTACTGGCACGTGGTAGAGCCATGCTGCAGTTATATTAGTAGTATAGTTGTAGCACGAATGGATCGGCTCGACCGGGGAAGGACCACGCTCTCACACAATACCAGCGTGAAATAGTTGCTTAATGCTGCTGTGTTTTCGTATGGTGAATGTAGAAAACCGGAGACCCTTTTTATTGGAAAAGAGGCATTCCATCTTAGTCCTCACGGATGTGTGCTCGTTGGTCACCCTATCCTATAAAATAAAAACAAAATATATAAAATATATTAAAAGTTATTGGGTTTTTCTGTCAATGTATTTCCAGATCCAGCCCAGAGTCTGAAATTTGGCGGTGTTTCATACCGTGCCTCGAAAAGCACGTTGATTCTACACCTGCCTTTTCCCGGTCGCGTCAGATGGTCGTCCCATCGGACTAGAGATGAAATACAGGGAGCGCCTGTGATTGCGCACACTCATGCCTGTAATTCTGTTCTGTGCGGTTTTTTGTGTTGTTGAGTGAGTTGAGACTGGTCGCTTTGACCGAAATGAATGAATGATCCACGTTGACAATTTTATACGTGGTAGAGCCACGCCACGCTACTACGTAGGTATATTATTATAATATCTACTTAATCTTTACATATCGATACGACTTAGGGACCTTCAAGAAAAGAGCTCAATTTCCCTGATGTTGCGGTTGTTCATGGACGGTAGTCACTTACCATCAAGTGAGCCGCATGCTCGTTCGCCCCCTCTTCTATAAAAAAAATAAAACTAAAATTTATATAATAATCAATTGTTGACAAGTGCAGAAAAACCGACACTGTTGCGTTTGTTGATCTCGAGGGGTGGCAAGGCACGCCAAACAAACCGTATAACACGTTGGCGCTCGCCTATTCTTGGCCATTTTTTTCTTTATTAACTGGCTTCACGGCTCTGGGTTCTAGTCCTTCTGAACCTATCATTTCTTTTGGAATCTCCATTTTATATTCTTTTTCTTCACAATATGTTGATGCGTCACATTGCGAAGCCCTTGGGAGATTTTGACGACAGCTCAACCAAGCGGACAGTTGATGATGACAGCCACTCAAGTTCATAAGGCGCCCAAGCGGTCAAAATAACTTGAGGTTTATATCGACATTTGATCTCTTGCACTTGTTTCGTCGTTTTCTCTAATAGTTCACACGCGCGGACACTTAATACACAAAATCGCATCACTTTTACGAATCAAAATCCACTTCAAACCATTATCCAAGCGACAAAACAGGAGCGACAATCCGTCTACGGCCAAGTTCCCGCCAAAACTCCCGCACTCGGCCAGCTAGGCGAGCGACGACGAGCAATTGCGATGCTGGTCAAATGGGTTGTCTATACGTTGTTACTCGCTACCCGCGTTCGCTCGGCCAACACGTATAGCCGGCATTACACATTTGTGCAGCTCATTATTAATTTAATACACGATAAAGCAGTAAATATCACGAGTGTTTAAGTACTGTAGATATAAATTATACACATCGGCGATAAATAACAGCGATTCTAATAACAACTTGCTATAACAATAAAGTGCAATATTTTTGCCGTAATGACTAAACCATTGTGGACGACGTGGCTCGTAAACAGTATTACCTAACCTAATCTATTACAAAAGCGCCTTAAAATTTGGATATTGTTTACTTTTTAACCGACTTCAAAAAAGAGGAGGTACTCAATTCGACTGTGTTACGTCATAACTTTTTTCTAGGTGAAACGATTTTAGTGATTATTTTTTTATTTAAAAGCTGGTCTCGTGTGGTCCCATATAAATTTGATCAAGATTTGACCGGTAGTTTTCGAGTTAGACTTAATAATGCGTATTTAATTGACTTATTTGAATACATTGTTGATATTTATATTGAAGTCGGTTGTATAACATTTTTAATTTTACCAATTGTTAAGTTTTATTACAGTAAGTAGATATTTGGAAATCAATCAGGACCTTGGCAGCAGCGTCTTCCTACAAAACTACTAAAAATAAAAACTGCGGTTGTCAACGCACTTGCCAAGCGTGGAAACTATGGTAAGTACTAAATGTGCCCCTTGTGAGGCAACCTATGAGGAAGGCATATGTTCAGAGTGGACTTTAATAGGCAAGTACGTATTTAAAGCGCATTTCCACCAGTCAAACAAATCTAACGTAACATAGACTTGCTTCTCTTTAATAATTTGAAACCGTGCTCTGTAAGAGGACGGAAGCGACGAGGCCTCAAGAGCGACGGTATCGAATGTCTAAGTTTATCGCAGAATGTATTAAAAGGCGTCTGCGAGCGTTAAGCGAGTTCCAGTGCGCTTGCAATGAGTGCGATTCAATTTGCGCGGAGGTGCCGCGGCCGGGCGAGCCGCTTTGTTTACATTGCGGCGCACCGTGTCTCACCGCTCCGCTGCGGTTCGATTAAGGACAAATCAATAAGGCGGCCGATAGCGAGCGAGTTTAATAGAGTGAGCGCGAGTCGACTCGACTCGAGCGTCCTCATTACCCCCGCAATTAGCGCACGGCGTGCTCCCGTCGACGACGCACCCCGCGCGAAAAACGAATAAAAAGAGCTGCCCTCAAAATGGCCGCCGCCCTCCTCCCCGAGCGCCCGCCGACCCCCGCGCCGCTCGTGATTGCATCCCCGCAGCTCTTATAAATATGGCCGTATTCCTCCCGCCTTTACTGATTGCCCGTATACCCCCCTTGCTCCCCCCGCGACCGCGCCGCCGGCGTCTGAATAGATAAACGAGTCAACGTGGACTGCCGCGCTTATAAAAATCGCCTCCGCCAATACGGACGTGTTCGCGCTCTGCTCCCAGCAATCGCAGCGTCGGAACGCGTGTAACTCCGCCCTTAATAAGCGATCTCGCCGTCCGAGCCAATGGTAAGCGAGGGTTCCACGAATTCCGCTCGGCGACGACGAAACGGTCCACGTGGACTGACGCACACACGCGGGCGAGTATAATGCCTCGAGTGGAAATAGCTATGACGGCGAAATGTGCGACAGCGAAAAAATAAAATGCGGTCGGTCGGTGCGGCGGTGGATCGACATGGAGCAGGCGAGTGGGTGTAAACAGGGGATATTTCGGTGCGGCTCGTTCATTATTATTGAATGCGCGGCGCTAATGGCGCGTCGCGGCTCGCGGCTCGCGATATACTTCCTGCTATTTAGGCGTGAGGACAAGTGACGCGTCGCTCATCAAATTACTCCGCCGCTTCGCTGTACGCCTAGTACCTACTACAGCCCTTTGATCTAGGCATGTTAAGGACAACCGCATAATCCCTCTTCCTCTAAGCCCTTAAACATATCATCTGCAATATATTTACAGATTAATTAAATAGGTTCTAATTTTCATGTTGTCCTCCCCATTGTCCGCATATCAATAATTAATGCCTAAGTGCTACAATAAATCATGAAAAGTTAAAGTTACAGCCTACATAAGTCCCACTGCTGGGCACAGGCCTTCTCTAATTTCTGAGAGAGTTTTAAGGCATTCCGCGCTGCCCCAATGCGTGTTGCGTCTTCGAAATATTTATTTTTCTTATTTATTCGACATGCAGATTTTACCGCGATGTCTTCCTTTACCGCCGAGCACGTGGTAGAATCGGCACTTAAAATTGCAAATAACAATTTCATTGGTAGGTACCGGTGGAGATCGAACCGGGTTTGCTCGTGTAGTGTGAAATTTACAGCGAGCGCTTACCATCTGAGCTACCACGGCTTACTAATAAATCGTTGGTAGTTGCTACGGTGATTACAAGGTTTATTATTATTTATTACCTACCTAGGCACTACTATATTATATTATGAAACGTTTATTTAGGCATTTCGTATCGTAAATTCGGCTATTGTCTAAGTTGTTTTTAAAAACTTTCCAACCAAGTGGAAAACGATTTTTCGCCAGTATTTCACTATACTTTTAAGTTAACTACTCTGTTTAAAAAAAAAAAACACCGAGATGTAATGACTAAACGTTTTTAAAACTGAATGCATCATAAGTTACTTGTGCATTGTAAATCGATACGTTTCACACATTCTATAAGAAAAATGCAGGTATGTCACGCGTTCATAAAGAAGCATGATAGCAACTCAGGATGTACGTACCTACAAGAAACGCAAAGCGAAGATGTTTATCGACGTGGGCGTATTATGTCGACCGCCGCGCGATAAACTATGTATGCTGAGTCGGTAGCATTTACAGTCGACTTGTCTTAAAAAGATTAATGACATGCAGCCACAGAATAAATAATAGACGTAGCGAGCACTTACCTCGACGATTTCCTCGTCTTGACCGCAGCCGAATTGCAAATATACTTTAATACCGTGTTAGTCGAGCGCTTACAATAGTTTTCTACTTAATTGTTTTTGTAGTAATGATACATTCAAATGTGAATGTCTGTAAAAATATAGAAAGTGATTAAAATCTCAGTTTTTGTTTTTGTTTTATACTTTTATATAACTAATTTTGAATATTCCAAAAAAGCAAGTTTGCGGGTTTTTATTAAATAAAATTTTGAAATACAGGAATTATACAATGTACGTAACAAGAACGTTTGATCGATGGTTGATTTAAAAAAAATAGTTCGGCAATTTTAAATATCGGCTTACATAGTTTGGTAGGCACCCAACGTAGAGTTTTTGCAATACAACATAATATTATAAGTCGCCAACTGGCGTCCTAAAGAAAGGGTTTTTGCCAAACAGTGCATAAATGCAAAAAATATAATGTTGTAAATTTTATATATAAGTTTTAATTTAGGTACATTTAGGTCTAATAAGGATAATAAAGTCTCTTTTTCGTAATATTTGAGCAATTAATTTTGCTTATTTCTAAAAATAAATCATCTCTTATAAATATAGGTGCCGTTTTGTCGTGGATCTATTTCGGTCGAGTCGAATGAAACAAAAATGTTTTCGTTTGAATTTTTACCATCGCGTCGCTGACGAGCCGCTGCCGGAGGTCGACTATTCAAATATTTGATTAACAGTGAAATCGTCACGTGAAAATGTTTGCGTCGAAATAAGTTTGTTTATTGCATTATGTCGTACTTGTTTCTGGCGCATCAACATATAGGATCCCAAGCAGGTGGCAGCACCCATCCATCTTCTCTATTATTCTATAATTAACAAAATTAAACCCAAACCCAAGCATACCACTGCAAGACTTCATGATACTATAAGCTCGTTTTGCGTAAATCGGACCAAAAATTAATATTAAAAAACTGAAGGTAGCTGGACTAACTATGACATTGGGACGTCAAACATCTCAGTCCCCCCCCCCCCGTGACCATGGTTGCTGTAAAGCACCCGAAACGTCGGGAATTAAAAATAAGTAAAGTAGTAAAATAAACGCGATAAAATCCGTAAATTTAGTTTTATTCAATGTGTAGTGTTCGCGTAAATTTAAGAAATCATCATATGTTTTTTTTTTAATTTGAAGTACCTAACCATTCTAAAATGATTTAAAATAAACGACTAAGTATCCAACTCGCACATGAAGGGTTCCGTACCACCGTTAAACACGTTTCTAGTAGGGGAGCCCCCTTTAATTTTTAATTTATTTTATTATTTTTTGTTATACCGGCAACATAAATACACATTCTGTGAAGATTTCTACGGTCTGCCTATTACTTATCATGAGTACAGCCAGCTGACAGACAGACGGACGGACGGATGGACAGCGGAGGCTTAGTAATAGGGTCCCGTTGGTTACCCTTTGGGTACGGAACACTAAAAACATGAATTACCGTAAGTGTTAGAAAAATGAGTAGATATTGTACTACCTAAGAGAGCTTTTGTAAAGTTCTTGCCGCTTTTTCGCACAAGGCAAGGGACTTGTTTAAGCGATGCCGTAGCTTTATTGACTTTCAAAGTGTTTTGTATAGATCAATTTTGATTAAAATTGCCTCATGAACATGTATGTAGAATTGACATAGTTTTATGTATTAACTAGGTATTGCAAAATTATGTAACCTCTTATATTAGTTAGGAGAGGAGGTAGTAGGTGCAATCAGGGCTAATAGTTTTCCCAACAGCAGGTTTATTTATTCTGTGACCAGGTGCCGTTAGTTGATACTGAGGTGAAGTTGTATATAAAAATTTATCAGTTTCTAGAGTATTATATTAATACAAAAAACAATATCTCAGTGATTTGCTCTTTAATTTTTTGCACAATTTTTTAAAAAATTTCTACTTTTATTAATACATCAATAGTTTCGTTTATTTTTAATCAAATTAATGTAAAATATACCTAACTAATAGTACAGAGAGAAACATTAAATTTAACATATTTCGAACAAATTACTCGTAACTTACTCGCTACGAAATATTTCAAATATTACCTAAACCTAATTTTTAAGTAGTGCCGCCCTGGTTGCAGAAAATCGCGTAATATTGTTTTCCCTCATGTCAACCCTCACTGTAAGGTACGACTGCAGTGAGGACAAACTAATAGAGTATTTAAAAAGTTACGCTGATCAAATCACTGCCATTTTGTATAGATAGTGCATGGTTTTTCAAACTATAGGGTATAATGCCAAGGGGTATGCGAATAGATTTTTTCAATAGCGTTAAAAATCAATTTAGTAATGCAGTCACATTCTATTTCACATATTGTATAGTAATGTGCAAGCTTACCTCTTCGACACATTTGATTGATTTGTCTTGAGAGCTTAAAAATTATTTCATTTTAAAAAAAAAATACTAATGTCCTATTGTAGGATATAGTTCTTTTTTCCTGAGAAGAGTACGTGTTAACGTACTTTACGCGTTTACGTATTTATTTTACCACCTAGGCCTTTATTACCTAGTATGTTGTAAATCTTTTTTTTATATGATAAGGGTGACAAGCGAGCACACAGTCCACCTGATGGTAAGTGGATGCTGTGGCCCATAGACATTTACATTTATCCTCGATTAGGAATCAAAATGCACATCCTTGAAGTCTTAGATATAATGCCCCGATTCCAGTAAAACGCGTCTCCGGTTCTCTACACTCACCATACGAAATACAGAAGCATTAAGCTGCTATTTTACGCTGGTATTCTGTGAGAGTATGGTTCTGCCCCGGTCGAACCCATTCATGCTACAATCATAATAGCTGCAGTCACAATCTACCACGTATAATGGATTTATACTTCTCATTTCTCATCATTCACCAATTTACTCAGGACTATTAAAATTGCAGATTAGCAACTTCATTAGCGCCTTCGAGAATCGAACTTGATTTTTTCATTTGTTTCATGTGCCTATCCCTGTGCTGCCACGACTCACAATTGATAGTATTTAGCTGTAGGTACTTACGTTCGTTGATAGTAGAGGTAGGTTAGTTTAGGTTACTTACTAGCTGAATTCCGCTCGTTTCTTTGTGCGCATGATTATAGACGAGACGATAATGATATAGATATAAAATATCAAGCTATTTTTTATGGGACTATCGTAAAACCTTAATGGGCGTCTACATTGCGAAATGAATAACTATACTAAATTTCAAGTCAAACGGGTGTATAGTTTTAGATATATCGTGATGAGTCAGTAAGTGGTAGTTGCTTCGCTTATATGTATATTTAAATGGGGTATATGAAAATGTGAGACTAACAAAGCTTAAAAATGCCTGCATGATGAAAAGTTAGATACGTTGACAGCTGCTACTTCGATAGAATCGATCATGTTTTTTTTTTCAAATTTAAAAGTTGCAATGATATAAAAGGGAAAACTCGTTAAGATGTTATCAAGAATTCGCTGCGAATAGTTCTCCAAGTTAATTTCTCGCTAAAACATCCGTAGCTCGAACTAATTGCTCTAACATGAATAATGCACATATGTTATTGTTCGAGCTGCACGCGGTCCGCTCCGCTCTAACGACTTATTAATTGCCTTTCCGTAATAAGACATTTACCACGACAACTATGGCTGAATACCCAATATTGTGTAATAATTTATGTGGATCAGATGCTTCCCAGCCGGTTTTCTACCACGGAATAATCGGAAGCAATCAACAACTAAAGTAAAGATATCGTAGTGCCATAATTCCACTCCACTTAACCATTCGTCCTATCCTAACTTTTTTTTTTAAGATCAAAGTCAAACGATCATGCGGCTTATGTGATGATAAAAATGTTCGCCGCCGCCTATAATCATCTTAAGATCAGGGTTGCAGTGTCAGAGATACTTACTGGACCTGTTTAGCTACGAACGCGTGACTAAATAGGTCATGGTCGCGACTTCTAGGTTTTGTTCCCCAGTGAACGTTTGTGCCTAAATTGTTTGTTTTAATGTGCATACACGTTACACGTTAACATCGTCGTCATGATATATTTTCATTAAATTCAACTGTAAGGACTTCGCTAACGTACCTACCTCGTAGCCTTAAAATCGTATTATGCCTTATTGTGTGAAAATAATTTTACTATCGCTCACTGATTCATGTTTTAACCGGCTGTTGGGAATTCGTTAAACAAAACAAGGGTTATCACATTGCATGGCAGCGGAACCCTGGTAATGGATTGGCCTATAACAGAGCTCCACTGTCTCGCAAGGAACCCTTATAATTATATTCTGTTCACCTGTCCCAATGTGTCACAGACTCATAAATAACTTTGAGCGTCTTTTATCGAATCAACTAGATAAAGTAGAATATATCTCTCGAAGTATACTAATTTTCTACTTTAGGTACTTTTGCCTACTATATTCTTAGAAAAAAAAATTGAAAAATGGGATATCAATATCATACACCATTTTACCAATAAGCTTACGTAAATCATAAGGCTTTGGGCGCTACATAAGCTTTTTTTTAAGTATATGCGTGGCAAACGAGCACACAGTCCATCTGATGGTAAGTGGTTGGTGTAGCTCATAGACATCTACATAACTTGACCTCGATAGCGAATTAAATTGCAGACGCGTTTTCACCTGTGAGGACTAAAATGGAATGTCTCGTTTCCAGTAAAAAGGGTCTCCGGTGCTCTACACTTACTATACGAAACACAGCATCGTTAAGCTGTTATTTGACGCTGGTATTCCGTGAGAGCGTGGTGTTTTCCCGGTCGAGCCGACCCATTCGTGCTACATCTATACCAGTAATAAGAGTTTTTTTTTTTAAATTATGCATTACAAATCTGGCAAGATCTAAGAAATAATTAGGTACCACCTGATATTTTCGATAAATATGAATCACAACGAAAGTTGTAGCATATAAAAGTTTAATAATTTGTTATTTTTATACAACGGAACTCCATTTTAAGCATGTCCCAAAACTGAGATGGATTTGGTATTTAAAGTAACTACATATGATATAAAAGTATTAAGTACACGATAAATATTTAGCATGCAGTAGGAATGGTAGATAATGGTATAATTATAATATTTTGCGGGAGAAAGCGTGAATTGTAAGTCTAATAGACCTTAGTAGAGAAAGTACCTACTACCATACGGTTACACGACTAACACACGCTCTTTGCGTGGGGGCAGGTGAATCTAACCTATTTGAGTGAGAGTCAGTTCATATTCGTACCCATAACAAGATTTTCGCTCCGTGCACTAAGTTTCTGTTCTTCCCTAAAATTCTGCAGGTCACTAAGTTTATACACAAAAAGACTTTTTGTTTCAAAAAGTAAAACCTACACAAGGTCTCTTACAACGTGGATGCGTCTAAGATACATAAATTTTATATAGACCAATTGCCAGACCAGTAAATTGTTACCGGTAGACAAACACTTGTATCGATTCTAACTTGGTGCCCGCGGTAATGTAGCCTAATACTCCGAAATAGACCGAATTGTTTAATATTTATTAACACAATTTATTTCATTGTAACGGACGTTCCATATTTTTTTTACTCACGTGTAAATTCAAATGAAAACACAACTGCGATAATATCATCAATCTAAATATTACAGGTATAGTATGCTAGGGTTGAATCTGAATGACAGGGTGAGAAATTGCGTGATAAGAGATAAATGTGGTATATGCAAGATGATGTTGTGACCAGGATTAAGAAAGGAATGTTTCGGTGGTTTGGTCATGTGGAAAGAATGAATGAGGAAAGAGTGACAAAGAAAATTTATGTTGCAGAAGTGAATGGCAGAGTCGGGAAGGGACGTCCTAGAAAAAAGTTTATCGACCAAATTGGCGATATTTTGAAAATGAGCCACGTTAGAAGTACCCTTAACCGACGACCGACGAGCATGTATGCGTAGATTATGGATGTAAAGGAGGCGAAAGAGGTATGTCAGGATCGTGCCAAATGGAAGTCCGTAGTCTCTGCCTACCCCTCTGGGTGACAGGCGTGAGTGTTTATGTTTTTATGTTATTATAAATATTATATCTATATATAATAGTGTTATAATATTATCTAATCCACAAATATAAAGACATATTATATAGATAATACGGGACAAAGTTTAATAGGCAATTCTATTTAGCAACATGTATTTCCACTACGTTGTAGCGCGGGCGGGATTAAAAATAATTAAAGATACAATAGAACACGCTTGTTCCTGTTGATTGATTGCTGTGTGTTTACACGTTTGCAAGCATAATTAATGTGTTACGTAAAATATGAACCGATTGTCTTGCCGCAGGTGCACTGGTTAACAAATACGCGATCCAATTCCCTGGTAGTGACGTATTAATTTGTTGTGATAATTACAATGTTTACCTCCATTTAAAACCCGGCAATTAACCGTGTGAAAATCACAGCTCTGATTGTTTAATTAGTCTGTGGAATTAATTTGTGCTGCTGTTTGCTTACTAAATTGTTTCTTTATCAAGTTTATTGGTAATTTTAAAGTAACTCCACAGTAGTGGACGTCAATAATGTACTATTATCAGTCGATCGATCGCGATGGTCTTACAAAATTGGGTTGGGAATTTTAGATTATTTGTTCAATTGATATCGTGATTGTTGTGCGTGTGTGTGTGATGATGCTAAAAGTCTGCATTTTGATTTTTTGGAAAAAGCATTAATTACCAACAAACCAACAATATTCAGAAACAGGAAAACATACTTTAATACCGAAGGTTAACTTTACAACTGTTAATCACAAAGTCTCAACAATAAGTACCTACTTTCCATCAAATAGTCTTAAGTCTTGAAACACAAAGTAATGCTACAGCTAAGCAAAATTATCAGAAGTGGTAGGATAAAGCCGATATAACAGCCTTTGAAAAGAAGTATTTAGATAACAATAAAACCGGCCAAGTGCGAGTCGGACTCGCGTATGAAGGGTTCCGTACCATCGTACAAGAATTAATACACATCTACTGTTTGGGGGGTCCTCTTTAATTTTTAAATATTGTTTTATTTTAATATATGTTTTAGCAAATATAGCAATACAAACTCTGTGAGCATTTCATGCATTTCCTTGAAGCCATTATTAAGAGCGAGTAAAATAAGCTAAAAAACAACACGTTTCTAGTAGGGGGCTCCCCTTTAATTTTTAATTTATTTTTGTTATAGCAGCAACAGAAATACACATTCTGTGAAGATTTCAACTGTCTACCTATTATTGATCATGAGATAGACACAGGGCGCTGACAGACGGACGGACAGCGGAGGCTTAATAATAGGGTCCTGTTGGTTACCCTTCGGGTACGTAACCCTGAAAAATTATGTCGAAACTAAATATTATAGGAAATCACGCAGCACTGTTCAAAATTTCTAGAAATTATCTTTTATACTTAATTTTAAGTAATAGGTAGAAACAATCGACATACTTAATAATAAGGCTGCGCACGGGTGTCTTCGGGATCTCGACAATACTGGATCTCGATCAGAACCTTCTAGGAACCCATTTAATACACACACAAAACATTTCATGAAAATCGGTTTGATGGTTTTAAAGTATAACGGACACAGGTAGAAATATTTTTTGTGTTTTATATAGATAGATTTATTTGTAAGTATTCTATGTTTATACCATCACATTCTGGCCTACATTCTAAATAACATCACCATCAAGCATAAGAAGTAATGTTATGGTTACATTATTGTTACATTATTAAAATTGCAGTCATTAGACGTAAATTCTCAGGCGAAAAAAATAAAAGTCCGCAAGAACGAACGAGTCGATGCGAGGCCTTCTGGGAACTGTGGTGACTTTTCAAACGGTCGTTTTTTTCGTATAACACAATGGCAGGTTATACAACTAATTGTTCGCGCCGGTTAATTATGTAGCGCATTTTGTTTGCTAAGTTTGTTTGGTGAATCGACGCGGGACGCGGCCTGGGGGTCCGGCGAGATAATGCTCGGTCATTGTGTTTTATTGACCGAACCGCTGACTTCACAATTAAGTGCTGGCGTGCTGGCGATGCTCAGATGTCCTTACTGGTTTTATCGTTAGTGTCATTTCAAAATACAAATAATAATCCGTTGATAAACTCCTAACCTTATTAATACACGAAGTAGAACAATAATGTTCTTTTTATATTCGATTTTGTACAAAGTTGTAAGCTTTTATACGTGACATGTTACAGTTGTATTAGTAGTATAGTTGTAGCACGAATGGGTCGGCTCGAACGGGGAAGGACCACGTTCTCACAGAATACCAGCGTAAAATAGTAGCTTAATGCTGCTGTGCTTCGTATGGTGAGTGTAGAGAACCGGAGACCCTTTTTACTGGAAACGAGGCGTTCCATATTAGTCCTTAAGGGTGACAACGCATCTGCATTTTTGATTCGTAATCGAGGATAGATGTAGATGTCTATGGGCCACAGCAACCACTTACTATCAGGTGGAGTGTGTGCTAGTTTGTCACCTAACCCTATAAAAAATTATCAAATGTTTCTAGTCTGCGGCGAGTGAATTTAAAATAAAATTTTGTAGCTTTTATATTTTTGTGAAAATTAAAAAAATACATTAGTACTATCGATCCGCATTAGCTTTGCACAGGTGATTTCTGGATCCCGACAGCAGCGCCACCTACCGGGTCCTATTGTGAATATAAACCATTCAGGGATCCTCTCAACTCAATCGCAGACAAGAATTTTCATCGAAATCGTTCCAGTCGTATGCGAGTTTCAGCGAGATTAACTGACAACAAATGATTTTTATATATAGATATTAGTATTTGAAAATGGCAGTAGAAATATTTTTAAAAATAATAGCACAACAACTCATAATTACAGTTATGAAGTGCGAATAATAACTACCTATAATGGGCGCGAAATAACGGGTGTCGATAAGAGTGGTTTCCCGCCTAATTAATTATTTAATGCTTATCTTACCGAAACGCTGTGCGCCGGGGTTGCGGAATTGTAAAAAATGTACTTTAAATATATGGTTATTTAATATTCAAATATATTGAGATTAATTTAAAATTTTAAAATACCTACTCACTGCAACCCATCACAAGTCATTACCTCAATGACTATTACTGCTATGTAAGTAATATAGTTCGATGTCACAAGTCCACTACTGTACATATGGCTCCCTCATACATTGCCACAAAATACGGTCCTGGGCCATCTGCGTCCATCCTCTCCTGCGTGATTGATCAGGTTGTCACTCCGCTTAATGGGGGTTGCACAACTCGGCGCTTACGAATACGGGGCTACCACCACAACAATCTTTTTATTGCAGAATAAGGTAAATTGATGCCGTGCGGTGGCACATAGACATCTACATTTATCCTCAATTAAGAACCAAAATGCAGATGCGTTGTCAACCCTAAGGATTGAGATGGAATGCTACGTTTCCAGTAAAGAAGGTTTCCGCTTCTCCACACTCGCTATACGAAACATATTTTATGCAGGTATTCTCCACCACGCTCGCACAGAATACCTCGGTTAAGTTGACCCATATTTGCAACAACAATAATATAACTGCAGCGTGACTCTAAGATGTATAAGTCTGAAATCTATAAGTCTAAAATAACATAATATACAGTATCAAATATTCTAAAACATAATACTTCAATATTACCGCATCCAGACGTTATTAGTCACCTCCGTGGGCGACATATTGTGGCCTGCGAGCAAAACGGCTGCGGGACTCTGAAATGAGAATAAAAAGCGCATCAAAAACTGTACGACGCAAAACAAAAACGAAACGAGGGTCCGTCGACGTGCTTGTTTTTTTTTATTGTCGCGACTCGTTACTTCCCGCGCTTGTAGATGCAACGTAAATTACGAACGCATGGAACAGTAGCGAGGTGGCGCACCGCTAAAGTAAGAGGTTTTACAAAATGAATTATTCTCTTTTTAAAATGAATAGAGTTGTTATTATTACATAATGTTTATCCTTTTTGTATCTATCTAATTCATGATTTTAGATGATAGTTTACGAGTACTTTACATATAAGGTACCTATGTGAGGTAATATGGTCATCTTAAGCTTTGTCGCCCTATAAAACCAAAACTAGAAGAAACATAGAGACAAAAACACAAAGTCGAATATTATAACTTATATACATAAAAAAAATAGCAAACAAGCTTTGGAATATATTTGGGACAATAATTAGGCAAATTTCAAAAAAAAAAATCTACTTAAAAAACTAACTACACTGCACCAAACTAAAATCGACTAAAATATTTACTATAATAATATCGACTGTCAAAATAGCATCGATAAAGCAGCGCCCTTTTGACCCTTTATTATTTGATTGATTGACTGATGAAGATCTATCGTATCACAAAGCCATCTATGCAAACAAGGTTGTAGTTTTTGAGTTCTAAGCCCTGACGTACTATATTTTACATAATATTTAACTGTACTGATAAAATTGACGTGTTTATTGTCCATTTCGACTACAGAGGTAAATTATGAATATTGTCGAAAACTAACAAACTGATAGGTGATAAATAAGCATGAGATACCTATCCTATAGTAGATTCATAAGTGGAAATTTTGAAAAATGTTTTTCAATAAGAATTACATGTAATCAATATAGAATTGAAATGATTCTATTCTATTCTATATGTGTACCTACGCAATAACTCGCACTCGTGCGTTGTAAATATAACATAATTGCAATCTGATGTGTGATATCTGATGTAAACCTAAGATAGGCTTGGATGTTATGTCAAAATCAGGGAGGACCATCACAAAGTAACAAGATCATAAAACTAACAATAGGTAGATGATATGTTTTTACACGCGTAAAAATAAGATAGGACTAAAGAACACAGAATATAATTATTGTGAAGCATACTGTAGCATGAAAAATAAAATACGAAAATAATGATGATGGTGAAATAACTATGATTAAAATAAATGCCAGATTTAAAGTCTGTCGTTAGTCATTATATTTATTATACGTTTGACTTGAATAATGTATCTAACATCTATTGTCGCTAAATTTTCGTCGTATCATGTTGATAACACTTACACGAGTTTTGTCGTATTAGACGTCCAATTAAGTATGAGTAAAACCATAGAATACAGTTGTTTGAATTTTTTTTTAATATTTTTGTAAGGATAACACGTCTTTTGGTGAACGTGATCATATTCAAAGCTCCTCCTCTTTCTTTTCAGTATCTGATGTATTAAGTAATGACGACAGTTTTGAGAGCATTCCTCCATTAAAAGAGACCCTTGACTCCCATTTTTCTCAAGCTATCAAAAACTTCAATATAGTCCACATAAATGCACAGAGTATTCCGGCTCATTATCCCGATATGTTAGCTAGTTTTGAAAGTGATAATGTTCACGCAATTCTTGTTTCAGAGTCATGGTTAAGGCCATGTCTTCCTTCTATATCCTATTCCATTCCATTCCAGTTAATACGCAACGACCGAACTGCGAGAGGTGGTGGTGGTGTTGCCATTTACATTCGTGCTCATATTTCCTTTTTCTATTGTTTGTTTATCATCTCCATCTCAAGCTAAGAACGAAGCAGAATACTTATTTGTTGAAGTGCTTCTTTCGCACAACAAATTACTTCTCGGAGTTTTTTATAGTCCTTCTTCCACAGTGGACTATTTTACTACTTTGGATAACCTTCTAGAAGAGTTAACTCCATTATATACACATACAGTGCTTATGGGCGACTTTAATACTTGCCTTCTCAAGAATGATGCCCGATCTCTCCGGCTTAAGTCCCTTATAGAAGCAGCCAATTTAAATATCCTTCCTCTCTCTGAACCTCATTTTTTCCCTAACTGTATCCCATCCCTCCTTGATTTGGTCATCGTTTCTTCTCTTGACCATGTTGATAGTTTTGGCCAATGTGCTGCCAATGCGTTTTGGTATCATAATCTCCTGTTTCTATCTTCTAAAATAAGACCACCCAAAGCTAAATCAAGGATACTTCTGCAGCGTAATTTTGAGAAAATGGATTTGGAAAGCTTCAAAAAGACGCCGCTAATATGGACTGGAGCGTTATAATGAAGGCTTGTGATGTTGACGAACAGGTAGCGTTGTTTAATTCACTTCTTGTTCAACTTTATGATGCTCATGCTCCTGTCCGTCTAGTGCGAATACGTCATCCTCCATCTCCGTGGTTGACCGACGATCTTAAAAGATTAATCTGCAGGAAGAATAGTGCAAAGTCGAGTTACAAGTCAGATCCTAAGAATGACAGGATTCGGGAGAAGTACAGACTCCTGCGGAATCAATGCAACAAGATGTGTAGAGATTTACAACGCCGCCACATCCATAAATCAGTACAAAACGAATGTATATGTGTGTACATGTGCATGTCGTATTTGGAACTTCTTAAAGTCTATTGGAGTTGGAAAAACTCGTTCATGTCCTATTCCAAATAACGTTGATTTAAATTTGCTTAATCAGCATTTTTCTTCAGTTTCTTGCCTGAACAATATGGCAAAATCAGCAACACTTACTCAACTTTCATCGTTTCCCACTCCTAACTTTTCTCCATTTGTGTTTAGGCAATTTGCAGATTGTGATGTTAGGAAACACATACACTCTATCCATTCCGACGCTGTCGGAAGTGATGATGTCAGTCGTAAAATGATCATTCCCTTGTTGGACTTTTTAACACCTATTATAACCCATATCTTAAACTTTTCCATATCCTCATCTTCTTTCCCTTCCCAATGGAAGGACGCCCAAATCATACCTTTACCTAAAAAAGCAAATCCTTCAAGTTTTTCTGAATATCGTCCTATTTCAATTCTTCCTTTCTTTTCCAAAGTTTTAGAACGCCTTGTCCAACAACAAATTAATTCCTTTTGGTTAAGAAATAGCATCATTAGTCCTCTCCAATCTGGCTTTAGATCTGGTCACAGTACGACTACGGTGTTATTAAAAATCACCGACGACATTTGTCACGATATGGAGAATCATCAAGTCCACAGTATTGGTGTTGCTGGATTTCAGCAATGCCTTCAATACTGATGATCATGATATCCTGTTAGAGATTCTGTGTTCTCTTAACATATCTCCAACTATCAAACAACCTAGTTTCATAGTTATTTGCACGGGCGCCGGCAACGTATTCGTGTCCAAGATAGAATTTCTTCGTGGCTTGATACTGTAGCTGGCGTTCCACAAGGAGGTGTCTTATCTCCTCTTTTATTCGCAATCTTTATTAATACGGTTACATCCCAAATATCGTCTCTCTACCACTTGTATACAGATGACCTTCAAATATATTTACAAACAACCATCGGAGATCTTGCCAAAGCTGTTGAATGTATCAACAAGGATCTGGCTTTTATTCTCGACTGGACACGATCTTATGGATTGACGGTTAACCCTTCAAAATCGCAAGCTATAATTATTGGGAGTTCAAGAACTATTTCCAAAATTAAAAAATGTCAACTTCAACCCGTTGTATTTAATGGTATTCTTATTCCATATAAAGAAGTAGTGAAAAATTTAGGTATCCTTTTGGATTCCAGTCTTTCTTGGACACCCCAAATTAATGCAGTGAGCCGAAAAGTGTTTGCGGCTTATGCTTCACTCCGAAGGCTTAACTAATTTTTACCCATTTCCACCAAAATTACGCTTGCACAATCTTTGCTACTCCCTATCCTCGACTATGCTGACATTTGTTACCTTGAATATCACCGAGGAGCAACTTAATAAACTTGAGCGATTCCAAAATCTCTGTATACGGTTCATATTTGGGCTTCGTAAATATGACCATGTCTCGGAATACCGCACTAAACTCAAGTGGCTACCAATACGTCTTCGTCGGAATACTCATATACTTTCTGCGCTCTACTGCGTCTTATTTAACGAATCAAGTCCTCCCTATCTGAAAGAACGTTTTAAATTTCTTAGCTCTTGTCACGATTTTTGCTTACGGTCCAAAGAAAACCTTTCGCTCCAATGTCCTGTACACTCCTCGACTTTTTATGATAAATCTTTTGCTGTTCTTGGAGTAAGACTCTGGAACTCCTTACCCCAGTCCATTAAAAGTGCTCAATCTTTAAATGTGTTCAAGAAACAAATTAAGGAACACTATTTGTCTCTTTAACTCCTCTCTCTTCCTCCTCTTAGTTATGATCACTAATATACCTCAAGTATGTTGTCATTTTATAATATATAAGTTGTATTTTTTTTTGTCTAATTTATTGCACTCTACCCGTTAGTCTTATTTTATTTTTATTAATTTCCTCTTCTGGGTTGTCTGAAAGAGATTGTTATGTAGCAATAAGACCGCCTTTTGTTTATCCCATGTTCATTATTTGTTATATTTATGTTTTGTTGGTGTACAATAAAGAGTTTTGTATTGTATTTTAATACTATAATACACAATAGAATGGCTGTCAACCTTATTTTGTACGACGATAGGCGTCGCCGGGAAGACACATACAAGCAATAACGTCGTATTTTCACTACTACAAACCCGATTCGCTGTGTTGACACACAGATTTTAATTAATATTTACTTGTAAATAGTGTGCAATTTGGCATTTTCTAAATAATTTGCATGGGAAATTTGGAAACGATTGTAACGTCAAAACACATCTCGTGTTGACATTTATACGTGTTAATGACATTTTAGTGGCTACACGGGCTCCCCCCACTCCCCCCGTTCTATTATGTGTGTATTACAGTATTCTATGCGTAAAACAATACAAGACAAACCCGCCCGTTTTATTATCATACACCACACACACTCACATTCCATTGCTGAGGTCGCCCCTATAGATAACTTTATGGCAAGTTACGGCCTTGAGTCAGCTGCATCAATTGACTACCTGCGTGTTTCATTAGTTCGTCACTCCAAGTAGTGGGGGGTCGTGCAACACCATTCGACAACTTTTCCCCATCATTTGTGGGTTTTTCAAGCTACGGCCGGCTTATTGCCACTTCAGTTTTATCCGCTGGCCGCTGGCCCGCTGGGCTATTTCAAGGAATGTTAAGGATTTTATCCCGCAGAGAAATTCCGAGAATCATCATTTACATCGCACGTGGAGTGCAACTGACGCGTCGAAGATTAATTTGACGCGTCATGATAATAAACGAATTGCGTTTTAAAAACAAATTGTAGAATCGATAAAACAAGTAGCTTTTAATCGTTTTTTTAACATATCGATAACTTATCAAATCCAAATGATCGTTTAACTCTGGTTTTAATTTACTTCACATGTATTGTAATTGCGTCATAGTGAGTACACGGTGCACGCTATGACAAAATCAGCAAGTTTTACCATAGGAGATAATTATAATTTTAATGTTAAGTATATTTGCCGTGAATTCAATAAAGAGTTTTTTTTGCAAGGACTGTCAACTGAAGCCAAAGTCAAAAGAAATCAAGCCCTCTACAAAAAGAGGAAAACGAAGATTTTTAATAATGCTGTGACTGCGACTTCGTTTGCATAGACTTTAAAATTTATGGTAATCTTCAACCGCCGGATATATTTCCAAGAAAGAGAGATTAAGTATTCCTTTCTCGGTTTACGGGGTGACTGCTTGTAACATAATTAATCAGATGACTCTGTTACCTATATTAATTAGGTTACATAACTTACCTTAGTATTAATAGCAATAATTTGAGCAAAGAACAGGGTAATAAAATAAGTTTTAAATAAGTGCATAATTGATAAACGTCGGGGAAAACGTTCTATAATAACAGACTCGTACCGGCAGGTCTGATGTGGTTTTATAACTCACTAACTCTTGATAAATGGCGGTATGATAAACATATGAAGTCAAAACAGAGAATCAAAGGAAACAGTAGTTCCGAATTTTTAAAAACTTCTGCATTTCCTAATAATTATTAATATTTATGCTAGATGTTTAGTCCTAATTTTTTAAAGTGTATAATTATTCGTAGACTTGGGATATGTTGCATAAGTAATGATAATGATCAAATAATACACATAATAAATTAATGACGATATTGATAAAGCGTTTTTTTTAACAAATGCACACAGGCCCCTTTAATTAGTAACATTTTGTCACACGTTACACGGTGCGTGCACACTCACCTCCCCGTGGCGTTGGATGTAACCTAGATAAATGACGTAGAATAAAATGCAAATATAAAACAATAAACGTTTTAGGCCTCTCCAAAACTGCTATAATCCGCTTGCCGGCCTGACGCTGCGAGATTGCGAGATCTGAAATGTTTCGTACAACTTAAACTAGCTTACAACTCACAAGACCATCGCACTCTGTGGCAACTGATGGTCATGTTTAACAGTATTTTTACACAGCAATTACTTTTGTTTGGCAACAATAATGATAATGATAATGTCAATGTTGAAGCTCGCTTCGCGTCGGCTGCCGCTACGTGATTTGAAATATCACTAGCTATTATACCTAATACTATATCACAAATACTAATATTAGGTACGTAGCGTAATTAGCCATATGAAACTTAGCAATTTAAGTAAGAATGTAAAGTTCTTTTATGTAATTTATTGGTAATTTACGCGGTTACTGTTTAATTTCTGTTAGTTCATAAGTGTAGCCTTAAAAATAAGCGAATAGGTGGGGGGGGGGGGGGGGGGGGTCAACATGGGGGGGATGTTAAAATAACTATGGTTATAATAATGCGTTGTTCAAAATATCATAAATTAAATCAGAATTAAACACAAATGACACCGGGTGTCGCTAACTAATAGAGCGAGCAGCGAACACCAAACTTTTAATTCGCAATGAAACATTCCATTCTCCACAACAAGTTTATCTTTGCCAGATATGCGATTATTAGTGAATGTAAACGTTAACGTAACGTAATGTATCGTGGTACGTAAATTTATCTTGTGGATGTCAACATTTATATTACAGATTCTTGATAGGTTAAATGATCTTTATTCCATTACCTTGCGTATTAAACGTGACTAATTGGTAATATTGAGACTCCTGTAAGAATATTTCTAAATATTGTGATTTTTACTTTTTTATAGTAAGGGTCACAAACGAGCACACCTGATGGTAAGTGGTTACTGCGGCCCATATACATCCACATCTATCCTCAATTACTAATCTAAATGCAGATGCGTTGTCACCCGTGAGGACTAAGATGGATTGCCTTGTTGCCTGTAAAAAGGGACCGCGGTTCTCTACACCCAACATACGAAACACAGCAGCGTTAAGCTGCTATTTGACGCTGGTATTCTATGAGAGCGTGGTCCTTCCCCGGGCGAGCCGACCCATTCGTGCTCCAACTATACCAGTGTTATATCTGTAGCATGACTCTACCGCGTATATTACGTATATTATTACTTAATCTAATTTCATTAATTAACCCGGTGTTTAAATTTTTTACAATTATTATATAAATTACTAAAAAATAATACGATAAAGCTTCAAAACAATTTCTTTTATTATCTAGACTCAGACCAACAAAAAGTAAATACGGGGCGCTGCGTATAGAAAAACCATGATCATGCTCAAGTTATTGTTAGACCACCACTCATGTTCACATATTAAAATTTAATATGTGAACATGAGTGGTGGTTTATATTTTAATATAAAATCAATCGATTTAGCAACCAATCATATGGTATTTATGCGCTTATATGTAAGTAAGTACGTCCGGCTGTGTACTTTTACCGGTAATTAAGAAAAAAAAAAGAAAGATGAGTGTGTGAGTGCGTGTTAAGACGTTGAGCATAATTTTGGCATCACTTAGAATGTAAGCGCTAACGAAAAATATACGTTAATGCAGTTACAAAAAATAGGTTTTGCCAAAGCTTGGCTTGGCTATATTGCTAGAAAACATTGAAGCTAGTTAGCTAACAAAGCTTCTGTGTCTACATAATCTACAAATAATACGGATCTATTAGAACGTACATATATCTCTGATTCACTTAAGTATTCCTCAAACATTAAGATAGTCGACGAAAAATTCGAGTGGAGACAATAATATGTATGGCAGCGGTATGCGGAGGGTGGCCGAGGAGGTTGGGTACCGGGGGAGAGCGGGCGGTTCCCCCCCGCTGGCGGTTAGTTTGCTAGCAGCCTTCGTGCGTGGCTGACGTTCGTTGTGTTAATTTTATTTTTAAGGAAACGCGAGTGACTTACCGTGCGATATACGCGCGTGCTTCTAGTGTATGATTTGGTGTGAGTGGAGTGTGTGCTGTGCCCTGTTTGTTTTATATTAGTGTTGTACAGACGATGAGCGCGTGTGTCTGACGCGGGGATGTATCCGAGCGCGGGCGCAATGAACGCCGCCGCAGCCGCTGCTGCCGTGGCGGCCGCAAGGCATCCGGTGAGCGTCACCCAACATAATACTTGCACTCCTGTTACCGTAATCAACGTAGCTTACAATTATTTACTAATGACAATTTTTTCGTTATTGCCATAAAATGATAATATAATGAATACCTAGCGAAATTAAAACAAAATTCAAAATATTTCGTTCAATGGATATAGGTAATACGGAAGGAAGCTTTTAACTTTTATCCAAAGTTTGACGTAATAGCAAAAACCTACATATTTGTAGGTTCTACATGTGTATGATCGTAAATTTAAGGAGTGTATAGATAATAAATAGCATAATAAACGTATAATACTTTTCAAAATAAAAATAAAAACTTAAGCGACTTACTGTGCAACTGATGTTAAGTGGCTACTGCATGCAGTCTATGGACAAGGAGTAAAACTAACTGCAATGATTTATTAATAACAATAACAACAACGTTGTTAATTGACACATTTCTCAGTTTAGTTTGAATCATGTATTTTGTCCTCTTTGGTTTGTATAATTAACAATATTTAAATGTAGCCCATATCATTCCGGAGTGCGGAGCTCTGGAGTAAAACACCACGCGCTCACACTTCAAAATTCATAAATTCGTACACTTGAAAAAAAAAACAGTTGTAAAAATTGTTATCTACACTTTCGAAAACATGAAAGCTGTTTTCAAACTGTAAAATTTTGCAAAATAAATGGTACTTAGGTACACCTATAGACCAGACATCCAATAGTTATTATGTTATATTTTTTTTTTCCTTTTTTTTTTTTTTTATTTAGGGGGGTGGTGTGGTCACTGTAAAAATCAACTTTTCTAAAATATTTTTTTTTTTTTTTTTTAAAAAAACACTCTTTTTATTTTTTTTTTTTTGTATTTGGTTTTTTTTTTTTTTTTTTTTTTATACAGATTTTTTTTTTTTTTTTTTTTTGGTTAAAAAAATCTCGAAAATGTTTCGTGGATATAAATAATAAACATCATAATGAACATAATTACTTGGATTGTATGTTGAAAAACCATAATACTTTTAAATTGACCTTTATCCAATTAAACATAAGAGTTATACCTCAGTAAATAACCGCAAGCCACAACGCATCTGTCGCGTTTTCCGACGGCTATCAAACCACAGCGCCAATTCACTATTCTTATGACTCTTATTTCATTTTCAACGTTTTTAAACCTTAAATTATAGTTAAGTTATAAGTAACAATCAATCTTTTTGTTTCTTATAATAATTAAAGTAAAAAAATACAGTTGACCCTGCAGACCATTCCTAACTTCCAGGAATGGCCTGCAGGGTCTCTCAGAGTTTTTCGCCGCTTATTTCCGAGCGCAACGCTCGAAAATAATTTTTTTTATAGGATTGGGTGACAAACGAGCACACGGTCCACCTGATGGTAAGTGGTTGTTGCGGCCCATAGACATCTACATTTGTCTTCGATTACGAATCAAAATGCAGATGCGTCGTCAGTGACGATTCGTCGTCCGTGAGGACTAAGATGGAATGCCTCCAGTAAAAAGGGTCTCCGGTTCTCTACACTCACCATACGCAACTCAACAGCATTAAGTACAAAAAGCAAATTTTACGCTGATATTCTGTGATCCCGTGGTCCTTTCCGTTCGAACCGACCCATTCGTGCTACAACTATACCAGTAATATAGCTGCAACATGGCTCTACAACGTAAAAAAAATTAATGTAGAAGCACGCGTGCTTCTACATTAATTTTTTTGTTGTTTTTTGAAAATCTTTAAAAAGACCGATTGACTTGAAAATCTAGTCAGCTCGAAGTATTAATAAACACTTTACGAACGCCGCGTCTTGTCGCTCATCTCGATCGGTTGATTATTTTTAAAGATATCGTACGACAAAATTTTATTTACATACACACATACACGTCGGAAGGTCCAGCCAGGAATATTCGGAACGGCTTCATAGGACCTCTAAACATGGAGATATGATGAAAACTCGCATTATCAAAATCGGACCGAAGTCTATAACTTCCTACTTTTGAAAATTACTAATTTTCAAAGCAAGAAGTTAAAAAACGCTCAAATACGCTAACACTATTATTCTATCTATCAATCCATGGGAAGGACTATTTGGTAGTGGAGTTTGATAGGGTGTAATGATTGATGATTATTTAATCAATAAACAAACAGTTTTGATAAAATGGTGGGGCGTGAAACTATTACTTTGATATGACTATAAATGTGTAATAATACATATGCATGTTCTTGTAAAAGATAACTGTATTTTTCTCATTAAACATTTTGAGAAGTGGTACGACCCAATTAAAAGGAATTTATCCCTTCATCCCTTTTTTGAATTTTAAAAGCTTTATTCAAGCCTAACGAGCTTCCCTAAAATATTATTCCGTAAGGGATGCGGAGGAGTGGAGTGGAGTGTTTTCCGATGATGCTTGAAAAGATAAACAGATCTTGCCAATCTATTACACAGACTTTCAACATGTGTTTAAATGTGTCACGCAATGGCAAATAAGTTCCTCAGACTTAATGACAGAAGTAATAAAGAGAGCATTTGTAAATATGTGTCAATAGGAAAAATACTTTGTTTAGATGTAAATTGTAAAATGCATTAAGTGTGATTACATTATACAAAAACAAAATAAGATTAAGGCCAATTAATCAGTCAATTAAAAAGGTTTGAGTTTTTTATTATTATTAGGTACGTGATATATTTCTTTTGAGAATATAAACTTTGTTAAACCACATAATAGGTCAATATTTGACCAATAGCTCGTCCAAAATTACGTGGCATTCGGATCGTTAACAATAGACAAGCCCAGAAAATGCTATTGGTACTATACTGAATACATGCAAAAGATATTTATATTAAACGAGTAAATTATTATCTATATAGGGTATTCATACGTGAATAGAAAACTTTTTACCTCTTATTATCTTATTAAGTATATTGCACGCACGGAAGAGTGAGATTTGGCATTGGTACAGTTTATATCGAGGAGTGCAGGAAGCTAAAATTTATATAAAAATATGTGTTACCAATACATTAAATTAAATAAAAAATACATTGTTAACGTTCATATTGCCAATGCCATACACATACCTAATTGTCGCTTGAACCAGTGTTTTTAGTTACCTACCAGCCCACCACTAGTTTTAATAAAACGGAGAAACCAACTTCATTACAATAATAATAACTATATTACCTAATAATACAAATGCATTCTTATCATACCTATATGTTGTAAAACTTTAGACTGACGTATGTAGAGATCGTAAATTCTAGCTGTTCTCACAAGAAACTATGAAGTGAAAAGTAAGTAGGTATGCGTCTGAGATACGTCAAAATCGTTAGGATTAAATCCAATCCCTTGTTTTTATGATCTGAGATTCAAGCGTATATTAAATCGTTCGCTGCCAAAATTAAGATTAATTTGAGACTAAACACTTTCTGAAATGTAACCTATAGCATATCGACTGTTGGTGAGTAGCAAAATCATAAATATGGTAACAGCATTCTATATGGCTGGCTTTAATAACTTGATCCCGTGTGAAATACTGACGCACTTGTAAAACACCAAGTTTTATGCGATTTACTTGTCGATGTATCACTGGTGGTTGTGACGATTGACTTTGTTTTAAAAATACTTAAGATTTATAAGATTTTTCCTGTTGTTTTTATAAAGTTGTTAATACCTATGATTCATCATCATCATCATTACAGCCCCTCACAACTCCACTGCTGTATATAGGCTAATAGGCCTCTCTCAAAGAATGCCACAAAGCACGGTCCTGAGCCACCTGCATGCATCGACTGCATGTCTTATGATTGTGTCATGTCCTATAGAACTACCTATGACTAGTCTTAGATAAATATTCGGTTACAGTTATACCTTTGTACCGATAACAACAATAACTGCTTATCAGCAATAAGTTATGACTGTAATCACATCGAACATAACATTTTATCGCCTATACTCAGCTACTGTTAATTTTTTATTCAATCATCAAAACATTTCGAATAAAATATGAAGTAAGTAAATTAGACAATCTATCAGAATAATGGCCTCCAGACCGAATTTCGGTCACGGCGGCCAGCCTCATCGGAGACTAGCCATCGGCGCAGGACCGGATTATAGTGCCCAAGAAGTGTACGCGCAAGTACAGGTGCACTCTCTATTCCCTCACTCTCATACTCCGATGGGACGGTAAACCGACACGACCGGAGAGAAATCAGGCGCAGGACCAATGGCTTTACGTGCTTTCCGAGGCACGGGGGTGAGACACCGCCAACTTTCTGACTCTGGTCGGCTACTGAGATTTTCTTGACGGAAAAACTCAATAATTGATTTCTTGGCCCGACCCGGGATTCGAACCTCATGATCAGCAGTAGTACTACTGCAACCACTAGACCAACGAGGCAGACACTATCGGAATAATGTCTACAGCAAGCAACCTAAAATTATTTTCCCAAACATCTAAATAAACACATTTTGACTAAAAGAGTAAGTTATAAAATGTTAATTGTATTGTATAATATGTAAATTACGATGTTTGACGGTTGTCCAGAATATTTACTCCATTATGATATAACAGTAATGACTAATGTGAGATATTTTTTTATAATAGTTTTGGTTTTATGACTCGTGATGTGAAGAAAGGAGTGGGGGGACGGGAGGCGAGGAGGGTGTTAATGTAAATGTCTATTCATGTGTTTGCCGAGAATCCGTGTCGAATCCTAGGCACACTCGGGCTCTTCGTCAATATTTGAGTGTCGGAATTACCGCTACGAACAAATTTTGCGATAGCGTCTCGCCTCTTAGCCGATTCAGAAATAAAAATGACGTTTTCATTTTCAAATGATCAAAGAAACTTAAAATTGTAATGTAGATATTATTAAGTACCTTTTACAGTTTATGCGCTAGTTTAGCGTATGAAAGCAATTAAAATCTCCTACATAACTTTAAACACGTTACAAATTAACAGCTCTCTGGCGCAGTGGCTTAGCAATGAGTTACAGCGCTAAGGGCCGCGGGTTTGAATCCTGCTTGGAACAAATATTTGTACGGCCTACAGAAAATTATTCCGGGTCTGGATAGTTTTCCTTTTGTAATTTATGTATGTAAGCGACCCCCACAATATAAGAGAAAATCCTAGTGTAGAGTTAACGTATTTAAAAAGAAAAAAAAATTCTTTAAAATTAAATACCTGCCATTTATAATAGTGATTACTCAAAATTTATCCCCGGAAATGTATCTTGTGAGTGAAATGGATTTACGTATCAGAACTAATCTGATAAGTGTAGTGCCTTGAGTCAGTGCTCGGCCCGAAATAATTCCCGACATTTGTATAGAGATAACACTTATCAGTTTGTACAAACAAAGCATTTGGAGTATGCCTACAATACTTCGTCATAATCAGGATGCCATCAATTCATTCACCTTGCAAGTGTAGATTTTCACACTCATTCCTAAATAAAGTAGGTTAATAATGAAAAAATACATATCTGTGTACAGTTTCGTCGGTCCAAAAATGGTTTGTTTGATAGTCTGGGGCTTTAAGAAGAGTCTTTGTCACGAAAGAAATCCTTTAGCCACGATGCTAGTCTTCTCGAAATTTGATATTTGCTGTCAAAATCCATTGGTATTTTATATTTTATTTTACATAATATTTTACACGAAACTTCTTTATTGAAACATACTCTAGTTAAACCAAAAAACTTCTTGTAATAAAGCGGCTCAAGTCGAGAAATTATTTATTTTATATTTGTAAATTTATTTACCGCGTGGTCCTCGGTAAAGGAAAACGTCTTGAGGAAACACATGAAATGAGACCCGGCCTCAGTGGCGAAGCTTCCATTAAAGCCGAAAAGCCGGGCTTGCCTTATTAAACCTGAATCAATCAATAATATCAACTAATAAAATAACTCGTAAAATGTTTCAAGCTATTTCAAATTTCCCGCGCACTCCACTGTTCGACACGTGTCGACCGATGACCTCGTATTGCCTTAGCGATACTGCTGCCGTCATAAAAAATGAGTTTTAATAGAGCTAATAGTTGTCTCCCTCGCTCGCGTGGGCTTTTTTACGGGGCTTTCGAGAAGACGATCGCTCTCTTTCTAACCTATGGCAAAATATTCTATAATGAAATATAACTACGATTGTATATTTTAGTATAGAGATTTAAAGCCAGGCTTTTTGGAATACATTTGTTAAAAGCGGAGGCGCGCGGGCAATACGTTTGCAAGTTCATTTTCACGTTTCAATGTTTATTTTCTCTGTGTGCTTATCTTAAGCGATTTAATATTACGAGTTCAAAATTTATGCTTTTTTAAGATTTTTAATGAAAATGGAGGATAATAGTGTTCCTTGTGATGAATTGAACTGTGTTAAAGTGATAATCGGAGAGGAAATCTTTAAACTTTGTTGAGATAATACACAAGGTTAAGAGTGTATTTCAGACTTATCAATTATCGCAATTAAAAACAGTTATTGGTACAATTGAAACGTTCACCAACTGTAATATCTTTCCATAAGAAAGCGAGACGATTCCACTTATCTTATCTTATCTCTTATCCATTAGAATGTAAATAATTTGTTTTTGTTTTTAATTTTGTACATAGTTTGTTTGTACTTTGTTCGTGTTTTACTTTTGTTCATGTATTGTATTGGATGTAAATATTTTTTTTTTTCGCTTAAACAAACCCAAACGGCTTTCTTCAAAGCCACCGAAGGAAGCTATGCAAATGTTGATATGTAATACAATTTATCTAGCAGTGGTATGCCTTCTGTGTGCTTTGTTAAACACGTCCTTGACAGCACTGAATATGAAATTGAAGCGTGGAGACAGATCAAGATTGGTGTATTTTTATAAAACTGCTAAAATCAACGATCTATATTTTTATCAATTTATATCTTGGGCTTGCCCTAGCTTGGAGCTCTAGCTTCGCCACTGCCTGGCCTGTGGTACTTACAATGTGAGCTATAACTTTTTTTTTGATCATAAATTAAATTTGAAATAGGACTGACAAATGATGCATATAAAAATTGATCTTTAGTTCCCCAAACCGAAGTAAATCAATGACATGTGGCGGGTGGTAGCGTGTTTCCCAGAAAAGGAAACCGGGCTTTCTGATTCATTAGATTACATTAATTTTACAGGCATCTTTTGTTTACTTAAAAACGAAACGACGCAAAACGCAATAAATATCAAAGGCTTTGCCTTTATGATCTTTAATGCTATCATTACTCGGCATAAATTATGTTGAAAAGTTTTAACATTGGGGCGGTATACGGTGTTTAAATATTTGTATACGCTTGTTTGGTTTGTAAGTGCGAATGGTGTTTAGTTGTTTACGGAGCTGCTGAGTTTATTTACACTTTTCGTGACGCTCTCTAATATCGCTAATTAACAGTTGACATCGATTTTTTTTTCTGTCACTTCTGCGAAATGAACGGTTACTTATTTGGATAAATAATCTAAAAATTGAAAAAAAAAAACGAAAAGTAAGGTTGTGTCTTAACCATAAAAACTTTTTTTATAACAGTATCTGCATTAACCACTTTATTTTCTATTCATTTTATACATTGGGCAGTGGTTCCATTGATTTGATTCGTGTGTTGTGACGGATTTTTTATGTTCGTATCACAACATATAGTTAGATATGTACAATGTTTATAAATTTGTTGTTTACCGTTACAGTACCTATATCAAAAGTCTGCAACTGGTCATGGGCCTTTGATAAATTTACTAATTATGTACACCGATGCAAAGTTACTTAAAATGAAATGACGTATCAGTTTACTAATTAGTCTTAATTAAAAATCCCCTAAAATTACTGAACTGAAATCTTTAAAAATTAAAAATGTGTTTAAAAAATAACCATAATAGATATCTGATAGTTTACAAAACTATCAAAATATTCTTTTCGCTTTTTAACGATATAAATTTAAAACTTTCTGGTCGACTTTTTATATATTTTATCAAATGCGGTTCATTCATTGCTTTCGTATTCCAACAAAAGACGGTCCGGCCCCACGAAGCGCACAGGTAGACATGGGTTGGGCAGACGTATTCAATAATTGGAAAAGAGAATACGTATTTCTTTTTACGTCCGTTTAAACGCATTCTGTTTAAGTTTTGTTCTTACGAGCGGTCGCCGCTGTATGCGGGCCTTTCATTCGAATCTCCACAATACTGCCACTCAAAAACTCTTCATTGTATTTTAATTTGACCTTTTCGGCGATAATTTATGGCATTTTTTTTTATTAAGGGCGACTGCATATTCTATTGTCGAGGTCTATTTTCATCATGATCTGCTTGGAATTAGTACTTACAATTTGAGATAAAAAATCCGCTGAATAATTTATGTTAGTTGCTTCGTTTAGTTGAATATGAAATAAGAAAAACATAATTTTATTACTCAGTCAAGAACCTTGTTCTCTTTTAATGAACAATGTTTCTTTTTACTTATTAAAACTTTGATATCTTGGCAACAAATTAATCGTTTTTAAATCGCAATAATATACTTTCCGGCAAAATATTGGTGTAAATTAATTTTTAACTAAGTTTTAATAAAGCCCAGCCGTAAGTAGTGAATAAAGCTTTGAGGTGTGTAAGATTTTATTGATATGTTAATACATACAGGTTAGTTTAGTAAATTTAAATGTTAATGTCGATGTCGAGTTCTTATAAAGTCATAACACAAATGTTAAACACGTTAATGTATATATATATATATATGTATATATTTTTTTTTTATATATATAAGAAATAAGCAATATAACAAGCAAGAACAACTTGGCGCCATGTCATTTATATTATTTAAACGAAATATATGGTGCTTTTATTGAAAATTTCAAACCCTGAAGCTTATGGCACAGTATTCATAAACATTTGCATTAAAAATTGTGCAATAATTTTGTAACCTACTTGTAATTTGTGTCGTCATGCGAGGGAATTTCTTCGGGGTGTTCTTGCGGTAATCCCCGCGTATTACGTTATTAAGAGCAATCGCCCATTACGCAGTGAAGCAACGACGCGACCGCAACCTATCTCCCCAGCGGTGGTTACATTCACTAAATTCCCGGGCACATTTTTCCCGAGCTCGATTGTCCGCAGCTCCATTTACAACGTCTACACGCCACGCCAGTTCCTTTTACGCTTTTATTTACGCTCCTTTTATTATTTTTAAGTCCGTTTGTTCCTCGCGCGCCGGCGAGCGACGGTTATTTATTTTTTGCCGCCTGGCCTCCCGGCGACCGTGTGTTGTGTTGTGTCCCTCGCTTTATTTTTATTTTTCCGCTTCTTATTATGGAGTTGGTTGTTTTTTTATTTTATTTTTTACTTTATTACTATGCGTTCGCGTGTTTGTGTTGTTTTATTTTTATGTTAAAAGGTGAGCGGTCGGCTTAGTTGTTCCTTTTATCATTAATCGTGGCTCACACCGAATTATGGTCATTAAAACATAATTTGTATTATGGTAATATGGGATGCGTGTAATTTAATTTTATGATAGGTTTGTTCTTTCACCTATGTTGAGGTGGTGTTGTTTGATATGCGCGTTGTATTTGAGGGTGATTAATGAAGGCTTATATAGTATTCAGGGTTGCAAATCATCGAGATAATAATGTACATTGATAAGTATCCGATAACTATGCGGTTATTATCCAGCAATAAAGTATATAATAAAAGTATTTTAATAGTTTATAATCCTAAACAAAAAAAAACGTTTAAATTTTATTATTGTTGATAGTATCGAACATCGATACTATCAACAATAATAAAATTTAAACGAATCAATATTATTATTAAACTCGCTGTAGACTTTACACACAATATCACAAGCAGTAATAAACTTTATTATTGTTAATATTTATTATTGTTGATAATTATTATCCCGTGCCACCCTGATACCATTTAAAAGTGGTCAAAGGTACTATGCCCCACAGCACGTTAAATATATTGTCATAATTTTACACGTCTCAATGGTATAGACACCTGTTTTATATAAATAAAATCGTAATATAAATCGCATATAATGTAAATATTTAATTGTAAACACCTAATATGTTAAATAGGTACAAAAAGTAGCCAAAAGCTTGTGTCAGTAAACACGGGATTAAAATGGGAGGAAATTGATAGGAAAGTAGTAGATACTCTAGTAGTAGTAGTAGTGTACCTACTTAGTTTTATGTAACTGTTATTTATAAAGTTGTTTTTTTTTCTTGGCAGGGTCCACCACAACCTGGGCAACCTATAAAATTCACAGTGGGTGAATCCTGCGATAGAATTAAAGAAGAATTCAATTTCCTACAAGCCCAGTATCACAAGTAAGTTACAAAAGAGTATTTTAAGTTAAGAATCCACAATAATAAATCCAGAGTGAAGTTATTAATAGATGCTTCCGACAGAAATAAGAGTACACCGTGGTGTTTGATTCACAAATTTTAAAGTTGCGAAATATTATATATAATTGTCACATTATTTAAAAGTCACACTGCAAGGCGACAATTCTTATTTAATTTTGCCTACATGGTATGAAATGTTCACCATACAAATATTGCCTTTGTACTATTTAGAGAAATATTACTAATTCCAATTAATAAATCTAATACGAACCTTCACAATATACATAAATTCCTTGAAATGTACGTCACTTAAAACGATTTATCCTTAAATTTAAGGAAAAAAACATTCAAAATAGGCTCATCCGGGTTTCCTTTTGTCGTCGGACATCGGTAAAATCATTCCTTACCTGCCCTTTTGTGAACACGGGGTTAACCTTTTTTTATCACAGCAACGTTTCTCAACGTTTTTAATTTCTTCGTTAAAAGGTACAATCAACATGTTTATATTTTTTTTAGTATATCTTAAGGTAGTATAATTTCAGTATCATGTCACCATGTTAACAATGAATATAATAAGGGTTATTTTAAAATAAAAAATAAAGTAACAGCCTATATTATTAATCCCACCGTTGCGCTGGTCGCCTCGCTTTTCTAAAACAACCTCAGTGTTTTGGTTCGCCATTTTGCGCTGCCTCAACGTTTATTGGTGGATTTCTCATGTTCTTTATTTTATTACAAATACTGTTTCACCGCCGAGCACTTGCTAAATAAGTACATAAAATTGTAGTAAAGCCATGGGGAGATTTAAAGTAAGTGCTAATAGCATAAGCTGCCCCGGATACGGTAATATACAACACAAATGGAGTGAAAATAGAAGTAGGTAAGTTAATTATAATACCTTGTATCAAACTGTATTTATCGCAATGTAGACAAGTTAAACACGTTGTTAATAACTGAGCATTTGGATTTAGGTAGCCTACAAACATTACCGACTCGAAGTATGACGATAAAAATATCGATTACGAGACTGACCTAGGCGAATCGATAACGACTATTAAGCGAGTTATATCGCTATAAAACCTTATCTTGTTGATTTACAAGTGCCGCTTAAACTAACCATCAAGATAAGTGCCACGTTAATAACTGTTTGTTGCTATAAATTAATGTTTTTACTTGATCATACTGTTTGCTTATAGGTATTTATTGTTTGTAATGGAAGTGGCGACACAAATTACTTTTATAAAATTATCAGTGGAAATGAACTATGTTCATTATCAATGTTTACAATACAGCTTTGCAGCAATTGTCACTTGTTCAATACAGCTTATTCCAATACTTAACAGGTCCACAAATTGCAAAGCATCCTCTTTTTATAGAAAAAGGCTGACAAACGAGCACAAGGTCCTGATGGTAAATGAATACTGTTACCCATAGACATCTTGTCACCTTTATTCAAATTGTAGATATGTTGTTAACCTTGAGGACTAAGATGAAATACCTCGTATCCGGTAAAAATGGTCTCGGGTTCTCTACACTCACCATACAAAACACAGTAGCATGGAGGTGCTATTTTAAGCTGGTATTCTATGAGAGCGTGGTCCCACCCTAATCGGGCCGACGCATTCGTGCTACAACTATAATATAGCTGCAGCGTGGCTGTACCACATATAAAAAAGTCCGTTCCTTAGTTACGTAGCCGCGTGCATCTACCGACTCCCTGCATATCTCACCGGTACGTTATTCCGTCTATAGTAAAACAGACCTACACTGCTCAGAAGTACGACGTTGTCTCTCGAGAACCCTCCCTTCCTATCGTTTGTCTGTTCTTCGAGCTATAATGTGACGATAGCAAGTTAAGCTTATCGCTGGTCTATGCCAGTGTATTCTTGTTGATTCTCGTTATGGATCAATCAGAGAAAATCTGATCGTAGCGTATGGAGTGACATAGCTCAATTAATTCAAATATTCTAAATATTTTATAAGTTGTTAATACTTTAAATGTCAAATGTCAAACAGACCTTGGAATTGACAATGCATTTTGACCTAAGTAACCTAACCTAGGATAGATTATATATTAGTATTAGCCTGGGCAGGGAACATAGAATTGGGTTAAGCTAAATTTAATTATTGTGTACTAAATTTAGCTTAACCTAATTCTGTATTCCCTGCCCAGGCTAATACTCTCCTTTAACTAGATTTTTACTCTATATTGTGTGGTCCTCAATTCATATATTTAGTTGCTTTGTTTTTATATCTCACCTAATAACCACTAACTCCTTTTCCACCGGAAAGCCTCAAGACAAGGTGTGACAGACCGAAGACCGGACATTGGCAGAATTATTGTAACATTATCACAATACCAAGGGCCATATAGTTATTTAAAAAAAAACATTGCATTTTAAATGTTAGTAAAAACATAATGTTTATTTTTGTTGTTACAGTTTAAAATTAGAGTGCGAGAAGTTGGCTAGTGAAAAAATCGAAATACAAAGGCATTATGTAATGGTGAGTAACATTTGTTAAATCTTTTAAAAGTTGATTCTTCTTTATTAATAGAAAAGCATATGTTATGTAGTTATATCTTACTTAAATTATTAAAAAAATCTTATATTATTAAAAGATTAAATTTAAACACTCTGTAAACGTATCCCATATTACAGTAAATTTATTTCATATGAATCAGTCGTGTGTATCCAAGTCTCTATTATTTTTATCGATAATGATGAGTGTGAGAGGCGACAAGCCGAACATCTGTTTAAAATTAAACATCGTTTGACGTTACGCGGTCTTCTAACTATAGTTAAGTTTTTCTTTACATCGTTGTGTATATAATATAATATCGTTGTTTTTACAGTTTCAATTATTTTGGGATAACATAATTTTGTACAGGGACCTTGCAACTTTTATAGTTCAGTACCTATTTATTAATTTCATTTAATTAATCATAACATGGAATCATTGGTTTGTTTAGTTTTTGTTGTGAAAACAAGATGGCTTCGTAATCTGTTTTATCTATTTTAAATTGCCCAAAACAGTAAAGTACAATTCGTAAGTGGACCGTTAACCGCAAAAACTGCCAACATACTACAAAAAGTCTTACAGACATTTGGCGGGCTTTCATTGCCGCATGCTGCCTACCATTCCGATATGAATCACGATTAAGTGTTGCCAAATCGCTTGCAATTTATTTTAATATGCTCCAGAGGAAATTCTCGCAAGCATTTTTGTGTGTCGGAAACACTTCTGGCGGGCTTCCAAACAGTGCTGCGGATGTTTAGTCACTTGCCCCCCAACGATTTGAGGAAACTAATCCGCGCCAAAACTATCTATGTCACATTTAGCATACCCGCGTATCCTCGGGTGAAGTGTATACCACTAATTTGTACCATTTGTGTTTCAGTACTATGAAATGTCGTACGGCCTCAATGTGGAAATGCATAAACAGGTACGTAAAATCATCTCAACTTTCTCACTAGTGTATATTGTAGGTGCGTCTTATTTTACTGTGTAGTCATCTATTTCGTTTTAAATAACTTCTCTTCGTCGTAAAAAGCAATAAATTGAGCCAATTGTTTCAAGATAAAATCAAAATGTTTCCACATTCAGCAATTTCAAGTGTTTTTTTTTGTCATAAAATATAAAATTTCTAAATCAAACAATTCGGCCTATACTTATAAACGTCTAAAGTAAAGCATAAACTAATGCACTTTCCCAAACATTTTTATTACTAGTACAAATATTTGATTGTGTGTCCATGTGTATTTTCTGTGTCTTAAGCGCCTGCATAATGCAGCAAAAACTAATTATTAAATAAAAATAAATACATATACAAAAAAATTTGGACGTATTTGTTTCAAAATCGCAGCCAGCGACGAAATATTGTGATGCTGTTTATTTCAATACTCTGCGTTATAATCGAAATATGATAGGGGGAACAAACTCCCCCAAATGTGTGCGCCTGAAGCGAACAATATAATATATCTTTTGGTTAGGGACGCTTAAGAGAATTTATAAAACAGGCATCTAGGGTTGTGATAAATTTAAAAAAACTCATTAAATAGGTATATTAAGTAGATTAATCGATTATCACAATTCATGAACACACTATTTCATAAACCTAAAATGGTACGTTTGGTTTTACAAAATTTCTTCTGTCTTTTTTAATAGAATTATCCACTTATAACGTTTGACAAACAAACGCTTAACTATTTGCTTTCAACAACAAACCTTCGCTTCAATATTAAATTTCTAATCCCTTATATTATTCACTCGACAACCCTAACCGCAGAGTTACAATAGGGTACGTAACGAATAGATATTACTGTTATGCGCCAGGGGTTCTCGCTGCAGGGGTGATTCGGGGGGGTCCTTCTGTAATCTGTTGATTTTACACTCTTTGGCCTCCGCCGTGCTAGAACCCTACTTTTAATAATAACCGTACTAGCACGTCCTCAAAGCGAAAACCAAATCAATTTACGGCTCTAATAATAGCATGGGATATTTCAGCTCATATTTTTCTCTTTTGTAAGTAAAGAAAAGATAAGTCGCTTTAGACAAATTATGTCGTCTGAAGATTTTTCTCTTTATTTATAAAATCTTGATCGCGTTTTAAATTTATTAATATTTAAATACGTTAATATTTCATTTTCAAACATGTTGCACATGCACTGTATTATAGAGCTTGAATGTCGAAAATATTAACAGTTAACTAGTAATAAAGATATTACTATTTAATTCGAAACCCTCCGCTTAATTAAATACAATGATGTGTTTTACCTGGATTGAAGAGCACCTCCCGCCCTCCCTCAATTGCATGCACTAATCCCGTCACTACTAGTCTTAGCACCATTACTTCCAACGCCACTACTCCCGGCACCACTACTCTCAACACCATTATTCCATCAAAGACACACCATCGACGATAATATGTTACGTGTTTCGCCTCTACACGAGGCATCTTCGGGTGATGTAGACTCTACGGCGGCTGACCGCTAAGTCAGTAATTAAATAATTAAATACTAATATCTTTATTATAATGAATTTCCGCAAAGTAACGCCTGATTCTATCAATTAGTTAACTATTAGTCGACACTTCGTTTGGTATGCTTATATTCCACAATTAAAAAAAATTACTAATACTGAAACAATAAGTTGACGATAAAGGTAGTTGCCTCGTAAAAAAATTCAGGTAGGAAAGATTACGCAGGTTGATAAAATTTGTCCTCTATTTTACAAAATTTACGCAAATAAAGCCAATCCAAACAACAACGGCAGTTCTCATGTATTATTGATGACAGCGTTCACAAAATTATCCAGGGCTTGGGCATCGCCGGGCAATATTTGTATAGGGATAGCAAACTAGCAGCGAGGGTGAGTTAGAAGGGTGCATTGTTTGCCATTGTGGCGGACAGATGGCGGCAGTGCCGCTGAATGCTTGAATGCGCTATTTAGCGTATACTGCTGCGCTTTATTGTAATGGATTATTACATTAGCACTTAACACGCTCAGTCAAGCGAGAACCAGCAATGTACCCCTCTGTTGAGCTCCGCATCGCGTTCAACATAATAGAAATAACAAGCGATGTTTTTACGTTTCTGTCCGACATTGTGCTTGTTTTTGTGTAGGTATGCTATTGCGTGACGGTTCAACATTCAATTATTGCATTTTTTGCACGATTAAATATGAAATTGACTACAAATAACTCTTGGTCATTTTATATGTTTTTAACACTCGTCACTATTTGACGTAATCTGAGCTTAGGCTTTTAGTTTTTAACAATATGATTGTAATAATAGAAATGTTTGAGATAATTTTATTATTAAAAATCGCTTAAAAAGCTGTCTAGATTGTTCTTGAAGATAAAGTAAATTAACAGACTGCTTTTTATATTCCAGCTGTTTAGAATTCTGTTTTCGGAAAGAGTTTTGGAGTAAAGTTTAAATATGATGAAACATTGAGTGTGTTTTCGTAAATATTTTAATTTCCTTGACATGCCGGTTTCTTAATAATGTTTTCTTCATCACCGAGCAAGTTATATCAACATTAATGACTTGCTTGCATATTATGAAATTTTAGAGAAGCGATTATATCCTGAGAGTCCTTGTATCAGAATATGCTTTGAGATAAAATTATTTTCATATCATTTAATTCAAATTAAAAAATACCGGATCTTAAAAAGTGGGGACAGCAATGAAATTAAATGCGAAAAAAAAACTGTCATTAAACAATTTAGTTACGACGACTATAACCTATTGTATTTGCTTTTAGGTCTAAATCAAATAGGTCACAACGTTATTATGGAATATTTGGGTCGCGTCTGTAAGACATATTTTTGCTTAGCACCAAGCGCGGCGTGACCGCACCGCATCGGTCCGCGTGACCGCGTCTAACGCGCGTTTTCCGCTCTTTCTGACGACGACTAATTGGTAAGATTTTCTTTTGTTAGACGCGGGGCTGGAGCGTAGTCGGACCGTGCCGAATTACACCTACTTACGGCGTGAATTGATTGTTGCGTCTTTGTGCTTGTATCGACACGGAACGTTATTGTTCTGCGCACTGGGTCATTATTCACGCCCCGGCGAACTTTCACGTCGACGTTTATAGCATAGTTTCCGCATTGATACTAGGGGTTAATGGTTATTACTTAATCTGTGCACTGAGTCTCTAATGTTATAAAATTATACATTTATCTAATTAAACATTAGTTGTGCTATCTGCTTATTATCATATTATATAATGTGCTGAAGTGCAATGCGATTTGATTTTTACTATGTGGCAATACACATTTTGTACTAATTGTTTGTTTACACACAAAAGGTAAGGTTGAATTTTATACAATAATTTCCTAGAGCAACACGAGCTTCGGAATGATACAAAGAGACTGCAATACGGGTTGCACCCAGCGGCTTGTCAACGAAATACTTTGTTGTTTTACGAGCGGCCGTACGCTCCGGGGCACACCACTCTCCCGAACGTTATGAAACTTGGGCGTTGAAAAACGACTTCTCCCTCGCTTCAAATATACGTATATTGTGTCTTTAGGAATCAATATTTACTATTACGGCGTGCTGTTTTGCTTTAAAACTTAAATAACAGTTAAAAGTTTGTAATAACTACCAAAAACACGTCAACATGATTTAGTGTTTCTGTTTTATGTTTTTTTTTAATTTAATTGAAATATAATATAGTAATCGTCAAGTTTTCATTATAAAACTTAACAGAGTTCCATAATTTGCACATTTTAACCGTAAAAGTAAATTTTACACAAGTTCGTATAAATTAAACTGGAAGCTGGTCCGTATAATTAAATAATTTACGGGCTATTGCGATTCCGCGCCGCCTGTCCCTTGCCGTGATGCGTTCAAATTATTCATACGCGGGGCGGAGGATTGTTTACCCTTGCATTAGGGGTGCGTCCACAGCTCACCCGCCGACTCTCGATGATAAAAACATTGCACGTGCCCGATCCGCTTAGCTACTATTTATAATGATACAACAGGGGGACTCGGTCTAATCCTGTTTGTTTTCGACCGAGCTTTTTGTCATTCGGCTACCTTCTCATCAACTATCCGCGTCCACGCTAGGTAATTGTAATTAAAGAGTGGCTTTGTTAAGCCGTATATGCCGCATATAAGTAATGAAAAAAATCCTGTGATTATACGCTTAGCTTTATTCCTGCTACTTAAGTATTTACTGTACTTAACTTCACCAACCGTACATCTAGCGTCTTATTAACTTATTATAATTGTGTACATGTTTGTAAAAGTTTACCTAAATGTAAATATACTTCAAATATTAATTTTAAGCAACTTTTTATGACTAAGGCTTTATTGTGTGTTTAATTTTTTTTAAAACGTCAACATCTACATTATCATAAATTTATATGACATGTTTGAGTGGGTAATGGGTTTCTAATCTTAGCATACAAGAAGTATGTATGTTATTATGTTAATGATAGAAATTTAACGTTCAAAAGTCATAGTAATTTCGGCTCTAATAACGCAATAAATTACTAAGATTGTGTATCACTATATTAAGTTTCATATGTTATTATAAGAAATAATTTGATAAACGACATCGCGTAATGTCGATTCATCTAATTGTAAACAATAATTATTTCTATTCGAATAAGTTTTCCGCGCACGCATATTTCCATGGAATATGTGCGCATTGTAGCGTGTGACTTGTCTTATCAAATTATAACTGTTGAGTGTTCACATCAGCATGCAGGCGGTCGTTAGGGGTCCCGCATAATGGGAGCGCTATCGCGTACATCTACAGACGTATACAGCGTTGTGAATTGTCTAAATGAACCCAACAACTCACAATGAACGCTCCGTCGCCCCTTCGCTTTAAAAGCGAAATTATCTCTCCATCTACAGAGTGCGTCGCGCGGCAGATGGCGCTTGCAATAAAACCACTGTACGCGATATCGCTCGCTCGATGCCCCTCCGCTGTATTATTTGATCGGGGAGCCAAATTAAAGGATTTACCGAAACCCCTGGCAAGCGACCCTCGCCCGGCAACAATCACCTCTGTATTAACTCTAATTGTGTTTTCAAATTCCGTCCCTACATTGATATAGGGATGCCATGTGAAAAAATAGGGCGTTTCGTCCCCTAAGGCATTATTAATTTTACTCGTACAGTGCATTGTAGCATTTAATAGAAGAAACTTTCGCAAATATGAAATCACGTCACATAGAACTTTAATTGCGTAGACTTTTAAATATTACAATGTTATAAAAAGACCGGGATGACCGGACCGATTTTTTTAAATTACATTTAGATACATATTACATAAATTATATTTTTTGATCTTATTGACATAATAGAAAAAACTGAACTGGTTATTTGAATAAAAAATCATGAGTGTAATTAGTTTAATTAAATCGTTGGAGCTGAAACGATTTTCATAAAATTTTGTGTCCAGGGAATTTTGGGGGCAATAAATCGATCTAGCTAGGATTTATTTTTAGAAAATGTCTTTTTGTCCGTGTTTTCAGGCAATGATCGTAATAGCTCAAGTGGTTATCGAGCGGTCGCGAAATGGTATTACCTTGGTTCGCGTCCTGTCTTCCGTCCGATTTTTTTTCCTTTTTTCTCAAGTTCCCTTCTTTTGTGAGAAAATCTATTATTTCGAACCCTTTTTTTAGTATTTTTTAAAAATACGAAAATTTTAATTAAACTAATTGCACTCATGTTTATTATATATATATATATATATATATATATATATATATATATATATATATATATATATAATATATATATATATATATATTTATATATATATATATATATATATATATATATATATACAAGTATTGCTCGTTTAAAGGTATAGGATATGTAAGAAGCTTTTAATACAGTTGTAAACAAAGAAGAAGTACACTTCATAATTTGCAAGTATACTTGTTATCGTATAAAATAGAATATGTTGGAGATAATTGTTGGCGTAAAGTACCAACGTGTTCAATGTTATTTAAGCTGTGTGCGAGCCTATTTACGAGCAGTAGCCGGCGGCGGCGGCGACGGCGCGAATCTAATTACATTGAATACGGCCACCGACGGATGGGCCGCCTTAATTGCACTGATTGAGACACGGATATATTGATTTCGAAACAGTTCGCGTTGATGCCGGGCCGCGGTCGGGTCGGCGGCGGTCGGGCGTGAAACGACCCTCATGAATAATGTACGCCTTGTTCGCTCCTTGACTCCTCATTCAAAGCAGACGATTTCTATTCGACTCGTAAACTACACGCCTATGACTCACTCATTTTACATTCACTTGTAATACTCCGTAAAAATGCAGCTGGGCGGTCTCAGAATGTTAAAGAGCCGTATTAGCATTGTTTCGTTGCGTATTTAACATTAAAAGTGAGTACCGTAGTCAAAACCAATACTTATTAAATATTTGTAATTTGATTTCAACTTCACATTTGCTATTTTATTACCCGACTGCCTCAGAAGGAGGGTAATGTTTTTTGAGAGTATCTATGTATGCGTGTATTTCTTTGGTACGCTCTATAGACTAAACGACGAAATCTATTAGATTGTAGCATATGAGGTGTCGTTAGATCGTGTGCGTTTGCGTACGTGCGTCCGTGCGTGCGTGCGTGCGTCCGTGTGTATGTGTATATACAAATTACGGGTTTTTAAATAACTGTTAACCTTTCCGCTTTTTTCATATATTTCTTAAATCAGTTTTATATTAGCGTTATTAAATCTCGGTAACATGTCATTAAATTGTACAGCTGTTGTGAGCTGGCATACCCGTATACAAACGCGAACAACTCGAAACTGTGGAAAGGGGTAATACAAATAAAAGGGGCGCCCACCCTCAAAACTATTGACGCTTCAATCCCTCACAATTTGACAGTTGTGTTGTTGATTGTAGTACATTTTAAACCCTATTAAATTGATTTTATTACAGTATTTAACATGTAACATTCTCATTATTTAAAGTAAACGAGTCAGAGTTTTAGAACGGAAATTAAATTCATTGCGTAGCATACTTAATTACCTAGGCTGCACTAAAAGTATCGGGAATGGAATATTTTCACTGTTCCTGTCATATTAAAATCTTTTTAATTGAAAACTCCTTGGTTTTAAAAATCGAATACCATTTATTTATTTAAAAAAAGATTCTCGGTCTTGTCACAAGATTTTGTCAAACTTGTTTAGTCGTTGAGAAAATGGAATTGATTAGAGAAAATTCAAGAGCGATAATTTATTATGACTTTCGAAGTGGCTTAACACAAAAACAGTGTGTTGACCGGATGATTTTGGTGATGAAGCCCCATCCAAAACCACAATTTATCGCTGGTTTGCTGAATTTCAACGTGGACGTGTCAAGCTCAGTGATGATCCCCGTCAAGGTCGTCCAAAAACTGCAGTCACCAAAGAAAACGTTGATGCTGTGCGTAAGCTGATTGAGGAAGATCGACATGTGATATACCGCGAAATTCAGGCAACTTTAGATATTGGCATGAGACAAATACAAATAATCTTGATGATATGAACAATTAAGTGTAAAAAATGTTGTTTTCCCGATGGATACCGCATTCGCTCTGTGAAGAGCAAAAAGCGACTCGCGTTACTTGGTGCGTCAGAACTCTCGAAAGATTCCACGCAAGATCCTCAAATGCTGTATACAACATCGTATCAGGTGACGAATCCTGGATATACGCGTACGAACCCGAAACAAAAAACCAGTCACGAGTTTGGGTGTTCGAAAATGAGTTAAAGCCAACAAAAATTGTTCGTTCACGGAGTGTTGCAAAAAAAAATTGTGGCTACGTTTGTCTCCAAAACCGGCCATGCTACGACTATTCCTCTTGAGGGACAAAGAACGGTTAATGCAGAATTTGAATTTGAATTGTTTGTCACAGGTCGTTTCTGAACTCCGTAAAGAGAACTGCACCCGCCGCATCATCCTCCATCACGACAATGTGAGTTCTCACACCGCACACAGAACAAAAGAGTTTTTAGATCAAGAAAACATAGAATTATTGGACCATCCGCCGTACAGCCCCGACCTAAGCCCTAATGATTTCTATACTTTCCCTAAAATAATGAATAAATTGCGTGGACAGAGATTTTCATCACCTGAAGAAGCTGTGGACGCCTACAAAACGGCCATTTTAGAGACCCCAACTTTCGAATGGAATGGTTGCTTCAATGATTGGTTCCATCGTATGAAAAAATGTGTCAAATTTCGCGGAGAATACTTCGAAAAGCAATAAATACATTTTTAAATAGTAATGTTGTGTCACTTCCTTCATTCCCGAAATTTTCAGTGCCGCCCTTGTATATGTATTATTGCTCAAGTCTCAAACTATTACTAATTAGTGTTTAATTATAACTTAATGTGTATAACTATTAAAATATATATACACACGTTTCAACCACTATTCACGCAATGAAGATCTTCATCATTAATTTAATAGCCTTAATTTAATTTTGAAACTAGTCTATTTAAAAAAATTGTTGAAAACATCGAGAACGATTCGGGTTTTTATTTACCCGATTGACTTGAAATTGACTGAAGTTGTTGACGCTCATTAAGAGGTGAGAGTAAGTCAGCTCAAATTCCAATTTCGCCCCCACTTCCCCGCGGGTCGTATGCTATGTACATGTTTGTAATCACTAATACTCTAAGTAGATAGGTCGTTAGATACTTATTTCATTATGTTTATCATATATATGCCTGTTTCTTAACGCCAACCTAGTCGCTTCTTATTTTTATAACGGTTATTTCCCATTTTAATTTTACGTCTTCCTGTTGCGTAATGTATTTTCTGATCGTAAGCGACACAACTTCTCCCTTCAAAAGCCGGAGCAATACTAACGGAGCGACAGGAACCAAGCTTTCTTTTTACAGTGAAAATAGTGATATTTTAAAAAAAGTAAATAACATAAGCACTGCTTTATGGTTAGTTCAGTTAGTATGCAAAGTTTCATGATCTTATTTAAAGTATTTTATGAATAACAGCGGTTTATTGTTCAGTTTGGAGGTAACTTTGGAATTTTTTTCTATCGAGAAAATTTTACGGAATCGTGTTTTCGTCTAACATAAACCTTAACATTAATCCTCAACTTTACCATATATTTATTTCAAAATTAATGCTGCAATACTTTCGGCATAACGGAGGATCTTGCTAAGTCATTTGAGGTTATATTTCCCCTTAAGATCGGATTTTATGATAGTCCCATCACAAAAAAATCTTGATATTTTACATCTAGGTTCCGTAATTATCGCGCGTCCAGTGAAGCGAGCGTGTCAGCTACCTATAAAACCCATATATTTGCGTAATGCTAAAATGTATTCATTTGTTTTATTTAGTTTTTATTTGAATTATAGTGTCTAGCCTAGCTTAGTGATTAGACCTGAACAGACCTGCCTTTCATTGCATTGTAAATAATGTTTCTGTAAAGGTCACATATTACCTTGTGTTATGCTAGCTTTTACATACATATAATTTCACACGTTCGTGATACTCGTAAGTTAAATTACCCATTAAAGTTTGTATTATTACGTACATGTTTACCCGAGTAAGATAATTGGGAGAACAGATAGGATGCACTGAAACCACAGCTGCGTTTAATACTTGATCAGGCAAGCAGAAACTGTAGGGTAGTTTAAGAGGAGTAGTTAATTGAACCGTTCGAATTTTACTCGTATAAAAGCTAACCTTATCATCTGAATTTAATTTTTATTACTTTATTTGAGGAGTTTTATCTCTAAATACCCTCATTTTCATTATCATCATCATCATTATTATCATTACAGTCCATCACGAGTTCACTACTCAATATTGATCTCCCCACGGAAATCCACTAAGCTCGATCCCAGCCACCGTAGAACCGACAACCGATAATACCGTCACAGAAATACAAATATTATAAATTTTACTATTGGATATTTGATACAGTCTTGGCATGTGCTGAAAACGTATTAGCTAACGTTCTACTTTATGTTGCTTCATATTTTTGTGTTTTACCGGAGTCTAATTAATTAAACACTTATTAGCTTAGTTTTAGTTAATATGGCGATAGTACTTATTAACTTGTATCATTATCATCATCATCAACATTCTTCCTTTGTTATACTAGTATTTAGCACTAAAGATTACCTATTGTAAAGAGACCATAAATGGACTAAATAATTTATTCATTTCAGCTGGTAAACATACGCTTTGCCCAGAGATTGCCTCATAAGCAACTGCGGCTAATATAAGGGGCTTATTTGCCACGTTTGGCAGTCGCCGTTCATTTTGTAATTTTGCTGTTACTAGAGATGCTGTCTCAGTTTACCTTTGTCGCCTCTTACGACACCCACAGTAAAATATGGGGAAGGTAGTGGATTTTCTTACGCCCCATTGCAAGGTATAATAAAATATGGGGAAGGTAGTGGATTTTCTTACGCCCCATTGCAAAGTATAATAAAATATGGGGAAGGTAGTGGATTTTCTTACGCCCCATTGCAAGGTATAATAAAATATGGGGAAGGTAGTGGATTTTCTTACGCCCCATTGCAAGGTATAATAAAAAAGTGGTGGAGGCACACTGCAGCTATATTATAGTAGTAGCACAAATGGGTCGGCTCGACTGGGGTAGGACCACGCTCTCACTGAGTACCAGCAGAAATTTTATCAATGGTGCTGTGTTTCGTATGGTGAGTGTAGAGAACCGGATACCCTTTTTACTGGAAATGATTCCATCTTAGTTCTCAGGGGTGACAACACATCTGCATTTTGATCCTAGAGTTTAAGATAAATATCTATGGGCGTGAGTGGTAAGTGAATGCACTTACCATCAGGTGGACTGTGTGTTCGTTTGTCATTCTTATTCTATATAAAAAAATGTATATTAAGCGACAGTAGCCTAATGGCAGGGCGCGGACCGCGAACTCAAAGAGGTCGTGAGTTCGAATCCGCCATTCCACTACTGGCGTGAACCACTCGTAACACAAGCAATTTAAGCTTACCACGACTGGTTAAGGGGAATATTAGTAACCTTTATAGCATTGTTAATATTCTTTATTAAAAAAAAAAAACAATATTAGGTAGAGTTTCAGTGGGTTACAAACTTGTCGAATAAGCTTTCAGTAATATAAACAATACAGTGTCGGATGTAGATTGTAGATACGGCATAAAGCCGGGATCACGAGTAAAGACAAGTCCAGCTTAGTGAGGGCGGGATCGCTGCGGTCGGCGGGCGGGGGAGCGGGGCCGCTGGTGCGGCGAGCCGCGCTTGCGGTTTGCGGTCGCCGACGGACCTCGCACCGCTGTCGCGCTCCACCGCAACTCTGCGGACTATCCTTGTTATACCTACACCATTTTATAGTTAAACTTTTAATATGAACAGCACATTTTCAATTTAAAGCATTTTGTTGTTGAAATACACTCGGCGTCAAAAAAATCGCACATCCGAAAAAAATAATTTAAATACTATTTTAACACAACAGGCCAATGGCAATGTTGTGGTTTGAGGGTATCATTCGAAAGGTATCATTAGCTTTCAGGAATTTTAATTGAATTTTACTTTTATAACGAGACGAAAGAGAAATTAAAGAAAAAGACAGGGTATGTACAAATTTGCAAATTAATAATTTAAAAAAAAAACTTAATAAATACAAAAAAAGTTCTTAAAACCTAGTGTTACCCCCCCCCCTTGCCTTGATAACGGCTTCCATGCGATCTTTCACGGACCTTACAAGGGTCGCAACAGCCTCTTGGGGTATTTGTTCCCACTCTTCAAGTACCGCATCATGGAGCTCTTGAAGAGTGGTTGGAGCTGGATCTCGAGCTCACACGCCCGTTTTAGGTCATCCCAGAGATATTCTATTGGGTTAAGGTCTGGACTTCGTGCTGGCCAATGCATAACAGGGATATCGACCTCCTGTAAATAATCCCGTACAATAGCCGTGGTGTGGCAACGAGCATTATCATGCATTAACATGAATCCATCACCGACATAACCAGCATACGGGACCACATGTTCCTCCAGGATTTCAGTAATGTACCGACCAGCATTTAAGGGGAAATATAATGTCAAATGGCTTAGCAAGATCCTTCGTTATGCCGAAAATATTGCAGCATTAATTTTGAAATAAATATATGGTAAAGTTGAGGATTATAGTTAGTGATTATGTTAGACGAAAACACGATTTCGTAAAATTTTCTCGATAGAAAAAAAATCCAAAGTTACCTCCAAAATAAACAATAAACCGCTGTTATTCATAAAATACTTTAAATAAGATCATGAAACTTTGCATACTAACTGAACTAACTATAAAGCAGTGCTTATGTTATTTACTTTTTTTATAAATATACATTATTTTCACTGGAAAAAGAAATTACCTAAACTATCGGCCTTTTGAAGCGTGATTCCTGCCGCACGGTCACTTCGCTTCGGCCTTTGAACGGGGAGATTGTGTCGCTTACGATCAGAATATACATTACGCAACAGGACGACGTAAAATTAAAATGGGAAATAACCGTAATAAAAATAAGAAGCGACTTGGTTGGCGTTAAGAAACAGGCATAAATATGATAAACCTAATGAAATAAGTACGACGTACGACGAACCTACACGAGCCACCCCCGTATTCGACGAATTCTTCGAAGCAGGGTTGTGTGAACCTCTCCCCCCTGTCTTCTGTAGACCCTTCTACGTCTGTCATTGTAGAAGAGACAGACCCTCGTCTTATCAGAGAAGAGTACGGTCCGCCATTGTTCTAGAGTCCACTCGCAATGATTGCGAGCAAACTCTCTCTCTCCGTGTCCATCTTTACTTGTTCTTACTTGGGTTACTTGTTCACGTGTGTTCAAGCCTCCGGAAAGCGGTGGAGAGAGGCGGTGAATGCTCATAGCATACCACGCAGCCGGCTGCGTGGTTATGTGGAGACTTTTACCCACTAAACACCGCCTTTTAGGAATTGGCTTAACGATCTGACTAGAGATCTCTAAGCCGTATACGAACGCGACCCTCCTTGGCAGAAAGGAGGGCGCAATCAGAAAGGAGGGCGCAAACAGAAAGGAGGGCGCAAGCAGAAAGGAGGGCGCAAAACACATATTTCATCCAGATCGACCCTTTTATACCCTTTTTAGGTGGTGTAACTAGCGTCCTTACTAACGAGCATTTGACAGTGTTTATTTTTGACGCTCTATAATGATAAATGTTTAATGATTTCATGATTTTTTATTAATAATGTAAAGCTATTCAAATACCCATTTCAAACATACCAATATTTATATAAATATAATTGGTTTCTAGCCATTACAGCCATTTTTCGTGCAAACTCAGAGAGGTGCGATTTTTGTGACGCTGAGTGTATTTGTAATAAATTACATCCTTCGTTTATCTGATGAAAGCGACAGTAGCCTAATGGCAGGGCGCGGACCGCGAACTCAAAAAGGTCGTGGGTTCGAATCCGCCATTCGACTACTGGCGTGAACCACTCGTAACACAAGCAATTTAAGCTTACCACGAGTGGTTAAGGGGATAGAGTAAGTCGGCTCAAATTCTAATTTCGTCCCCACTAGCCCGCTCGTCGTATGCTATGTACCGACATGTTTGTAATCACTAATACTGTAAGTAGAAAGGTCGTTAGACACTTATTTCATTAGGTTTATCATATTTATGCCTGTTTCTTAACGCCAACCAAGTCGCTTCTTATTTTTATTACGGTTATTTCCCATTTTAATTTTACGTCATCCTGTTGCGTAATGTATATTCTGATCGTAAGCGACACAATTCCCCGTTCAAAGGCCGAAGCGAAGTGACCGTGCGGCAGGAATCACGCTTCAAAAGGCCGATAGTTTAGGTAATTTCTTTTTCCAGTGAAAATAATGTATATTTATAAAAAAAAGTAAATAACATAAGCACTGCTTTATAGTTAGTTCAGTTAGTATGCAAAGTTTCATGATCTTATTTAAAGTATTTTATGAATAACAGCGGTTTATTGTTTATTTTGGAGGTAACTTTGGATTTTTTTTCTATCGAGAAAATTTTACGAAATCGTGTTTTTCGTCTAACATAATCCTTAACATTAATCCTCAACTTTACCATATATTTATTTCATAATTAATGCTGCAATATTTTCGGCATAACGAATGATCTTGCTAAGCCATTTGAGATTATATTTCCCCTTATGGGGAATATTAGTAATGTTTATACCTAGCATTGTTAATATTCTTTTTTAAAAAAAAGCACGTCAACACAAGAGACTAATAAGAGGTATCATTATAACAAAAGCTATTATTACATTACCAAAAAAATTGATATATTGCATTAATAATTTTTTACAGTTTTAATTGAAAATATTTTTTAACAATAAGTAGTTTTTATACTAGATATGGGCTGAATATGGATTCCACCGAATAAGAATATTCGGCCGTACATTATTATTCGGCAGGATTACATCGGCTAACTAATTGTAACAGTAAGATTATGAAAGGCATGGCATTACTAAATACATTTCAATTCAGTGGACACTTTGAGTACCACTTACGAATGTTCGGTGATTTCGCCGAATTTTCAGCAAAGCTGCCGAATATGCCGAATACCGAATATGAAACGAATATTCGGCCCATCTTTATTTTATACGTCTAAAGTGGGAAACCCCGCCCAAAATATCGCTTATAGTCTAAAATGTAGTAAAGCTAAATTATTATATGTATAATATTTGTGGAGGCTTGTAATTAGCAATTTTTATCACCATTTTGTAACTTAAGGAAGATATTAGTCTGTAAGCCTTCCTAAAAGAAATATATATATATATATATAATCATATATAATCAGAATTGTTTGTTTCAAATTAAACTTTATTTGAACATTTTCAACGTTTCCTAGTTTGGTGTTGACAATACAAAACAAAGGCCTCATCTGTCGGGCGCTTGCAATAAGCATAATATACAAAAACAAACAGCCTCCGCAAACTTAACTGTGTAGTAAGTACACTTGCCGACTCAAGCTGGCTTCTATGGTTACTGTCAAGATTTTACTTGCCTAAATTTTAACTTATTGCAATTAATATAATAAACACAAATACGGATAGAGGAAATCGAGGTAGTAATGGCATAAAACATACCTACTTAATGTATCGGATATAAGTATTTATTAATATCTCCTTGAGTTTTAACGAGATCAACGGACAGCAATAGATTTTTATACATTTAACCTTTTGATAAAGTTATTTTTTTAAATCTTACAGGGTACCGTAACATTATAATACGCTTTAACCTTGTCACAAGATTAACGTTTATTTTAATTTTAGTAACAATTACCAGTTCAAGCTATTCTTATAGTATCGTGAAAGAGAAAGTCAGTCGTTGGTGGGATAAAGTAGGTAATTAATTCAGATCTTAATATGAAATAGGTATAAGAATTTTTACGTATAAAATAATTTTATAGTAAGTACCTAATTGAAACCAGCGCTGTTGCTCCGGAGACAGCATAAGCTGAGTGAGGTCCGTTTGTATGACGCGTCACAACATACTCGTACAATATGAGAAAAAATTAAACAAGACGCATTACACTACACTGAAAACCAGCGCTGTTGTTCCGACGACAGCATAAGCTGAGTGAGGTCCGTTTATATGACGCGCCACAACATACTCGTACAATATGAGAAAAAATTAAACAAGACGCATCACACTACACTGAAAACCAGCGCTGTTGCTCCGGCGACAGCATAAGCTGAGTGAGGTCCGTTTATATGTCGCGCCACAACATACTCGTACAATATGAGAAAAAATTAAACAAGACGCATCACACTACACTGAAAACCAGCGCTGTTGCTCCGACGACAGCATAAGCTGAGTGAGGTCCGTTTATATGACGCGCCACAACATACTCGTACAATATGAGAAAAAATTAAACAAGACGCATCACACTACACTGAAAACCAGCGCTGTTGTTCCGACGACAGCATAAGCTGAGTGAGGTCCGTTTATATGACGCGCCACAACATACTCGTACAATATGAGAAAAAATTAAACAAGACGCATCACACTACACTTAAAACCAGCGCTGTTGCTCCGGCGACAGCATAAGCTGAGTGAGGTCCGTTTATATGACGCGCCATAACATACTCGTACAATATGAGAAAAAATTAAACAAGACGCATCACACTACACTGAAAACCAGCGTTGTTGCTCCGGCGACAGCATAAGCTGAGTTAGGTCCGTTTATATGACGCGCCACAACATACTCGTACAATATGAGAAAAAATTAAACAAGACGCATCACACTACACTGAAAACCAGCGCTGTTGCTCCGGCGACAGCATAAGCTGAGTGAGGTCCGTTTGTATGACGCGCCACATCATACTCGTACAATATGAGAAAAAATTAAACAAGACGCATCACACTACACTGAAAACCAGCGCTGTTGCTCCGGCGACAGCATATGCTGAGTGAGGTCCGTTTATATGACGCGCCACAACATACTCGTACAATATGAGAAAAAATTAAACAAGACGCATCACACTACACTGAAAACCAGCGCTGTTGCTCCGGCGACAGCATAAGCTGAGTGAGGTCCGTTTGTATGACCGTGTGTGCGTGCATGCGTGCGTGCGTGCGTGCGTGCGTGCGTGCGTGCGTGCTCGTGGTGCGTGCGTGCGTGCGAGCGTGCGTGGGTGCGTGCGTGCGTGCGTGCGTGCGTGCGTGCGTGCGTGCGTGCGTGCGTGCGGCGTGCGTGCGTGCGTGCGTGCGTGCGTGCGTGCGTGCGTGCGTGCATGCGAGCGAGCGAGCGTGCGTGCGTTCGTGCGTGCGTGCGTGCGTGCGTGCGTGCGTGCGTGCGTACGCGCGCAATGGATACAACAATTTGTGTAAAGCAAGTCTCAATCTTAATTTACTACTACTCGAACCGAAACACATGATGATTTTATGATTCCATCAACAAATCTACGACGATATGAAATGCTAAGGACAAGATTACTGTTGTGTGTGTGTGTCTAACTTTATGTCTAAGCTGTGCTTGTCTGCAAACACGCTACACTGTAGACCTGTGTGGATAAACACGCTCTAGGATACACCGCCGGACGCACTTTAATTCAAAGTTAAATCATTTTAATTAACGCTGCACTTAATACTAGTTTTTTAGTATTTATTTTTTAATGAAATTACATCTTCAATATATAGGTAAAAAACGTTTGTTTATTCGTATCTTATGCGCTCCCATACCACTTAACAGATTGCGAACTGATAAACGGTAGAACTTTGTCAACTTATTGTTTGCACTTGCTCGCGTATTGTACGGACAAAGTTATTTGATAGTCATGTATTAATGTATTATCATTACGAATTAAACAATATAACCCTTCCAAATTTAAAATGACATTTCCACAATTATTTCATCTTCGGCAGAAACGCGCCGAGTACCGGCTAGTTTCAAGTAAAAATGCTTTTAATCAGCACTTCACTTTTCCAGCGTGGGGTTGATTGAAAAAGCAGAGATAATTTTATCAGAGTTGAGCGATGTAAACATTTCACAAACGTTCAGTTTGCCGTTCAGTTAACCGAAACTAATGCAAATATTTATTGAAGTCTGAACATTTGTTTTTCAAATATTTACTAATGTCTGCATATTTGTTTTTCTATTTCAACTTTCTGTTATGGTTCTGTTGCAAATAGCGTGTTGTATAAATATAACAAATTGTGCATTGTTTTAAATGTTTTGAGTTAGGTTAGAACGAACTTATCTAGACTTCATGGCGCTTTTATTTTATTTATTTAAATATGAAACCGGTTTTGATTTATGAGTAAAAGGGAATTCTGTTAAGAAAATTGATTGAGCAAATAAAATAATGGAATACAAATATAAACATGTATGCAAAATTTTAGCCTAATCTGTTGGGGGTGACTGCTTTAAAATTCATTTAATTTCATTGCAAGTTAAATAAAAGCTTTTAAAAATATGATATAGGCTACCTTTACCCGTTATAGACTTTGAAACCATCCAACCGATTTTGATGAAATTTTTGTGTGTATTTGAATAGGTTCCTAGATGGTGTAGATTCACATTTGGACCCGGTAGATGGCGCTGTTGCCGACATTCAGAAATCGCCCGTGCGATTATGCTGTTGGGTGGTTATGCTGGTTTGATAATAAAACTGTTATAAAAACTAAGTTTTATGATTAAACCATGCTGTTATTGACACAAAACTACTACAGTGGGTAAAATACTGTGTCATTTAATACCGAAGTGTTGCGTTAGTATCATGAGCAAAGTGCTCTCTCCCAGTTCTAATCAATGATCAATTGATTTGTACAAGACGGTTGTATCCCGTTCTCATATTGTGTTTGCTAATTTGATTGTGGTGTTGCATATAAGATAAGAATTTTAACATAAAAGTACCTACTACAGTTAATATTAGTACAAATATCACTAGTCAAGCTTGACTTATTTTTAAATAATCTTAGCTTAGTTTTAATTAATTGTAAAGTACGTGAGGGTAATATGTGTGGGTCCTTAAGCTTTACAGCTCTTTAAAAACAAAACTAAGAGGAGGATAGAGACGAAAAACAACGTCATATACTATAACTAATATATTAAAAAAATAGCAAACAAGCTTTGGCAATAATTAGGAACACTTCGAAAAATCAACTTAAAAAAAACTAACCAATACTACTCATAAAATCAATTTCAATGGTTACTATAATTTCAAATGCCAAAATGGCGGCCATAAATCAGCGCCCTTTTGACCCTTTAATATTTGATTGACTGATGAATAGCTATCGTATCACAGATCAGACTGCAAATAAGGCTATAGGTTTTGAGTTATAACAAAGTGACCACAATACCCTCACTATAATAATTGATCTTAAAGGCAACGGAAACTGGAACGGTTTAGACAATAGGGGTTATGTAGCATATCGCACTGCAGCACTAATTACATTAACAAAGGAGTTGTAGTAAACAGTTTCAATTCATATCAAACTTACCCGTTTTAATCTACCCAGTTTGAAACTAGCTGTTATGTGGTTACTTGGGGAGTGTGATCCAGGCTACAAAAACATTTTTCTGTTTATTTTCTATTGAATTGGCGTGGAATAAAATCTATGTCGCTGTTACTCAGTGTTCAACTTGCACAATGTCCAGGCGTACTTTTTATTTTTATGGTTTTTAATACTAATTAGACCATAAATATAAACCATTGGACATGGAGGTCTTATAGGAAGGATTTTTCAAAATTGCTGTACTTGTTTGGCGCAAGTTTTCCATCTATGACGCTGTTCCCTGTCGCTGAACAGATTATTTAACTTAATGCATAAACGAGACGCATACCGCCATCTATTGGAGGGCATGAGTTTTTCCAAGCCTTTTGCAGCGTTGCCTCTTATATCGGACGAAATGGTGTAACAGGTTGTAATTATTATTGAGATAATTTAATTAGAATTTGCTGTGAAAATTATGTATAGGTACTTTTGTTAAGTCGGCATTAATACTACTAAAATAACCAAGCCTTTGATGGATAGCTTTTGAATATTACCTGAAATACCTTGCCTGTTCTCTTTGTGTCAAGTAGCTATAGAAATTACATCCGAGTAATAAGTACCCTTCAAAAAGTGCCGAGTCAAAAAGGCTTAACGCTTTAGCGGAAGGTAGGGTACACAAAGGGCAGCCAACGTTTGGCGCGGACCTAAACAAACAAGGGTAGCTAGGAAGCTGGCTTTTTGTTTGCTGAGGAACACACGAGTCTACAAACTCTCCGCTCTTAGTCATTGCCGTCTATTGACAAAATCTCGCGTTATAAATACCTCATATTCACATATGAACTATTCCTGTTTATTTACGAGTTACGTCCGTGTTCTTGACAACAATTTTTTAATTTGCGTTTCATCCCTACAACAATACTTCAAATTACGTTATAAATATTGTATTATTAAAATTTAAATTGTACATAACAAATATGTAAGATGTAAATAGATAATTATTTCTAAATGATTTCAGAAGCTCATTCACGTCGGAAAGTTTTTAAAGACTTAATTTCAATATAGTAGGCCTACACAATATTCGCAGTCATGTATTTTTTTTAATTTACCTCAAGATAGGACAAACTGAGAGGGTTTTAGAGCAAGGAAGTGTCCGCCCCGCTACCCCAATGCACGTCGGCGAACTTCACATGTCTTCGATAATTTTTTTCTTATTTTGCAGATATGAAAGTTTCTTCACGATGTTTTCCTTCACCGCCAAGCATTTGGTAAATCAGAACTTAAAATTGCAATTAACAATTTCATTGGTGCTGGCGGGAATCGAACCCTGTTTGATCACGTAGTACTGTGAAATTTTCCAACCAGCGCTAACACGGCTCTTGAGGATATTTATTAAGATATTATTCTGCCATGTATTATATACTTTTAGTATTTATTGCATTATATAAACCATCGTCACGCCACTTAATAAGTCTAAGATGAACGAGCGGAGCTAGTTCAAGCACTCTTCTTGATCGTTTCATACAATCTGATAACGAAGCGAAGCGACATTGCCCCTGCTTTGTATACAATAAATGTATAGATACAGGTTTTCTGACGTACTCGATAGTCGATATCAAGATAACGAAGTCTCCCGCTTCGCTCGCCCACTCAAAACCTCTCGAATCAACTCGTTCCTGTCTATTAATTATAACATTTTGTTTGTAATAGCCATTAACGATACGCACTCTATTTCTACGCCTTCATTTTTTAATTTCAATAATATTTACCTACAGTTAATAAGCAATAGCTAAGTGTGATATAATGTGGTCGATAATTATAAATAATATTGTTCAATTAGTGGAGAGCCAATATTTTAAACTTCTCATTAAATAGTATAAATAACGTAACGATAACTTTAGCCCTTGTTATCATAAGTCTTTTATCAAGTGGAGTGGCATTTCAAAGAATTCATTTATTGGCGAGTCATAAGATCGACGTCGTTTCAATACAAGAGAGCGTTCTTGAACGGCGACTGTTTTGTTTAATAAAGTGGAAAGTTCGCAAGAGCTGCGGGTAAGATAAGCTGAGCGCGGCCTGCATAAATAATTCATAAAAGAGCTGGCAGCCATTAATGAAGGTCGAAACCGCAGCTGGAGCGCGGCGTCCGCGTGGTTTATTTCTCGAACACAATCGCGGTAAAAGTTTAACGGGCGGAGCGCTCCGGGGAGGTCGCTACCTATTGTTACGAAGAGCCTATTTACTATTAAAATGTTTAATAAACTTTAACCCTGTCTAGTCCTTGTATCTTTGGTTGTTAGAACATCAATCAATCATCGTATTACATCTATTAGGTTAATTTAGTATTTTATCTATACACAAATAAAATTAAAGTGTCTATTTGTAATATTGAAGTACCTGGCTTCTATTGATACGATGGAGTTATTAACACATATAAACAACCATTTTAAAAACATTTGTATCTCTATCTGTCGGGGGTTATCTTCGGAGTGGCTAAGCAAATTGTGATGAAACTTTACAAACAGATAACGAGTAATGCCAAGAACTAGGTAATATTTTATCCGAAGAACTTAGTCTTTTGAAAAAAAAATTGCCGGCACATGCTTATGTTTTGACTATTGTTGTGAGAAAATTAGTATTTCGTTGTGTTATTCTTAGTGATAATTGATAAGTTTACGACGAAAATGAGTGGCAGGAGATCTACTATTTGGACCAATTTTAGAGAAGCTGACGACTGTAATATAATGTATCTTTGTTTGATTCCAAACAAAATTTTATCAAGCTTTCTATTTGCTATAATAAATCTACAGTATCTCAAAAACATAACGCTATACAAGTAGATTTAACCCATAAATAAATATACATTCAACAGTAAAATTATGAAAGACATGGCATTACTCAATTCGTACATTTCTGTACAGTGGTATAATTTGAGTACCATTTTAACGAATGTTCGGTGATTTAGCCGAATTATTCGGTCGAATACGAATTTTCGGTAAAGCTGCCGAATATGCCGAATACCGAATATAAAACAAATATTAGGTCCACCTCTAATTTATAGATCCTATCTTAAGCCGGAGTGAGTCGCTGGTTTCCAAATAAAATTATTTGAGGATTTGTTATTGACGAGTCAACAATTGGTTTGTACAAATTAAATGTTTTGAATGTCGCTTCCTCTGTTATGGAGGTCGTACAAGCGGACTGAAACGCAAGCATTCGAGGCGGGAGACAATAAACTGTGGCGTGCTGCAACGGGCGCGACCCGCATTTGGGTCACCCCCCCCCCCCCCCGGCTTCATGCTACATGTGCATTCATATATCAAGCACGATAGTGATGCTCCCCATTCAAAATAAAAACACTTATTTTAATATGTTTTTATTTCAGTCTCATTTATTACACATTACACATTAGTACGTTACACATTAGTACTTAAAATTTAATCTTAAGGGGAAATATAACCTCAAATGGCTTAGCAAGATCCTCCGTTATGCCATTATTAAAATCAAAATATTGCAGCATTAATTTTGAAATAAATATACGGTAAAGTTGAGGATTATTGTTAAGTACCTACCAAGCTACCACGGTCTTCTTACGCTATGAACAATAGTAATTAATTTCCCTTACCCACCTTTAATCTAATCAGTTTAAAATTACGTTTAAATCTGAATTTTTCTCCAATCTTATTAAGTTTAAATTACGTTAACAGAGTGATTGGTCGTTAAGTACCTATCGTAATTAAGCTAAGTACATTAAATAAAGTTTCAGTGATACATATTTTAATAAAGAACTTCTGTTTTATTCTCTTCAATGTAATAGAGCCCCACCGCAAGATGCAACTCGAGATTAAAAGCTCGACCGACTAAACCACGTGAAAATCGCACAAAAAGAGGAGTCACCCGCGGCATTAGCGGATGAGTGTCGGAGCCATTAGTGCACATCCCCCCTCCCACTGCTACCCACCCTCCATCCCATTCGCTCCGAAACCCCGACGTACCTCTTTTATTTCTCGCGCGGGGATGAACTCCTTAATGACAAACCTTACTATATCTTTTGTGGAGAGCTCTGAAGTACGTATTTTGCGGCCTTTTTGTAGCTCGCTTTTTATTCCGTACCGTTTTCAACTATTTTACCGCAGATGTGCAAGTTGTGTGCTTTCACGAACGTGGAAGTCGTATTTAAGATGCCTCTCTGTTTTTAACGTTAAATTTTGAAAATAATTAATGTTTTTGTATTCCATGTTGTTTCAACAGCCTGTTGTTTTTAGAATTCTATCACGGATATAAGTTCCGAGCAGAATTCCATAGCTCGATGAGCAACGCGAGCTTAAGCTTCCTGATACCACCAGCGGTTTAGGACTACGCCTCAGATCCATGTATCATAATTGACAACTCCCACTAGTTGTACACTCTTGTTTTCAAGTTTTGAAGAATATGTGACAATAGAATGTCGCGTTATTACTCGAACGCTGTCCAGTCGAGGAATATATCCGTCGATTGATCTCTACGTCGGACAATTTGTTCTACATAAACATTCTCATAAACAACTTTGAGCGTAGTGTTCCCAATGACCATAGCTGTGATATGGACATTCCTGTTTATGTTTATTCTAAGACATGTCCGTTGGGAGACACATATTGAGCTCATTAAGCATAATAGTGAGGTCCTTCAGCTATTCTGCCATAATGATTAATTATTTCGGCGGCAAATTAAAGGTGAGAGATGTATTCGTCATTGATGTACGTACAATAGGTATCCTTTTTGGTCCAGTAGCTTGTAAACGTCTTATGAGATGTTTCGTGGATATAACTTCACCCAGTCTTAGACTCCTGTAAGGGTTCCAAACGAGTGCATATGAATAGCCGCAATTTAATGAACGGACAATTTAAAAAAAGCGACTTATAACAACAAAACATGTACCTAGAATTTAAAACGTCGTAAAAGTAATATTTAATAGATTTGTGTAAACATAAAACTTATGATCAAATTAAATATTACATAGGTCTGTACCTTTTAGGTGAGCTTACATCACACTTATTTGCATTACATCATAATTGGGCGTTTCATCCATCCTGTTAAACCTAGTCCTCCTCAGTGTTGCATTATTTAAAGCAATTAACACAAAGTTGGACAGTTTTTTTTGTTTTAGATATATTGTTATTGAATTTTGAATAAATAATAAAAAAATAATTGTATTTTTTATAAAAATTAGGAACACCGTACATCCATAAAACTATTTCTTATTTAAATGTCACTGGTCAGTATTTTATGATTTCTTTGTAACTGAAAATCTCTCACAGCTCAAAGCGAAGATTTTAGGATCTAAGATAAATTGTAAAATTTTATTGATATTTAAAAACATGTTGAGTAGATATATTCTGTGGCACGGTGATAAAGTTTTGTAACGAGCACCGGCCGTGGAGTGAGAATATGGCGTAATTTGCGGTAAATCTGGCGCGGACCGGCTCACACTTGTCATTTGCTGTGTATCGTTTAACCGACAAAAACATTTATTAACATTCCAACAAGATTACCCTTCATTAAAATATTTTTACAACCGACAATTTATGTGAAGTTTTCTTCTGGGTTTACTTTATGCCACTGTTTTGTTATATGTACTTGCGGGTAAAATATATCTAGTACTTTGTGCATAATAATATTAAACATGTTTCGAACAAGTAACCGATATACCGCCAAAGATATAAAAGTTTTAGCGGTTTCGGTTTTATAGAGTTTTGTAAGGCATTCAGGTTTTATGATTTTTAGGGTTCCATACCTTAAAAGTAAAAACGGAAGCTTTAATACTCAGGACTTGTTGCCTAATCCTTCCATCCGTCTGTTAATGCCCTTTTCCTCAGGAACGGGTAGAGGTATCAATTTGAAATTAATATCAATTACGAAGATTTACCGTCCCTTCATAGTGAATTAATCAAGCTTTTATCAATGCCACATTCAAATTATGCGATCATTTATGTGACATATTTTGATACTCACAAACTCACTCATCAAAACCCTTAGGGTAGTTCCCGTTTACTTAGAATCGTGATGCTTTTAAAGAACACACCGCATTAGTAAATTAAAAATTCCAAAATTATTAATTTGTGTAACATATTATGTGTGGATTTATATATAAAAAAAAAGAAAAATATATCTTACATTTGTAGTTAGAGCATCGACCGTAATATTTTAAAAATGTATGGGAGTTTGTCCTTCAATTCGATTTACCTTTTCGTTAACGTTCGGTGCTTACAGTGATGAACTATTTCATACGTTATAAAAATTGTACGTAACCTACAGATGGCCAGACGTTTTCGTAATTGTCCGGTTTCTTTTATTATAATCTGTATTAAATTTATTACTGTAAGACTTTGAATACAAATGTTACTTTTTGCATTTGAAAAAAAAAAGTAGAACAAATCACTATTTCTTCAAAACCATATATCATCGGCATGTTTGTAACGAGGATACAGCTATACAGCCACAGCCAGTACATGATAGTGGTGTTAATTTAGTACGTTGGCGGGGAAACAGTGCATTCATTGGGGTGGAATGAAAGTGCAATTTGCGGTAGAGCGGTCGCTGCGGTCGCTGCGGTCTGACCGCTGTGTCCACCTTGCATCACTCTATTACATCATGTGAGTTCATCATGCGTAATCGGCAATCATCAAAGGTGATTTCTGACGCATTTAAAACGCTACACTGTATTTTTCAATACAGCTGTTAGCAGAATATTGAAACATTTTGCTTATGTAATTACTTTATTATTCCTTACGTCACTTTGTAACTTAGCATAATATAGCCGTGTTCAAGTAAACTTTCTATTTTTCAAACATGTCTGAGGCAGCGTATTGGCAAAAATCATTAAAACATATATTCTGCGATTAATTGATTTTTATTATTGACATCTTAACTAACGAAATGATTAATGACTAATCACAAAACAATCAATTTACGATTACTTAGTTTCCCGTCTCCGAAAGCACATATTATGCTTAAAATTAAAGCTCATTTTTATTTAATATTCTTTTATCGACGAAAAGTGCGCTTCAATAATGTAAAAAATAATGTACTACAGACCGAATTCCGGTCACGGCGGCCTGCCTCGACTGGCCATCGACGCAGGACAGGATCATAGTGCCCAAGTGTATGCGCAAGCACAGGTGCACTCTCTATTCCCTCACTCTCATAATCCGATGGGACGGTAAACCGAAACGACAGGAAAGGTCAGGCGCAGGACCAACGGCTTTACGTACTTTCCGAGGCACGGGGGTGAGACACCGTCAACTTCCTGACTTCAGGCGGCTACTGCAGTTTCTTGACGGAAAAACTCAATAATTAATTTTTTAGCCCGACCCGGGATTAGAACCCAGGACCTCATGACCAGCACTCACACTACTGCAACCACTAGACCTACGAGGCAGTGCTTCCCGGTCGGCCGATCGGTCTGTGTAAAAAATAAGATTTATTATGATTGTATATATTATTAACATATAACCAAATTAATTATAGTTTATTTATCATTTAATATAACTACGATAGAGATGCTTTGTTCCGATCTGAAGGCTATCGAGAGGCAGTATAATAATAGGCAGAGGCATTCATCTTTGTCCACAGAGGTGACAACGTAGTTCCTGTAGCCTACTCTATTTTAATCCGGTTTCTGGGATGCAGTATCCACTTACTATCAGACTAATAGTTCGTTTATCATTTCAATTTAATATAAAAAATAAGACTAAAGGATATACTAAGACTACACAATCTGCTAGTAAATATAAACCGTTACTCTGCTTAGGGTTGCCAGGTCTTAAAACAGGACTGAAAAGCCGGTAAAAAGCCGGACACCCTTAATTTTTAGTCTATGTATAACATGACAATTTTTTTAAAGTAAAACACTCCTTTTTATATTTACCATAAAATCTTGTTAAATTCTAATGAAATAACAATAAAATTGAATAAATCAGTCTTCTTTTTTATTAATCATTCAATATTCATTACAAAATAATTTCGATAATTGTTAAAGTACGTATGTTACATGAAAAATGTAAAAAATGGTCAAATTTAAAAAGCCTAACAAAAGCCGGACTGTGTTCTGCTTTAACTTTAAACGGACGCCTGGCATCGCTAACACTGCTTTTGAGTTCCTTTTACGGCAGCTATGAAAGTCGGACTAACTATTTAGGTACAATCATACAAAACGACATTAATTTGCTATAAATGCAATTATTATTTGTACAGATTTATAATGAACTCTGACACTACCTACGCCAATAAAACGGGTAACAACTGGTTCATCATTTTATTTCGCCGCGTGCATATATTGTTTACCAGATTAATTTATTCGTCGCTTCCCGGTCGGCTTATCGGTCGCAATATGTATGCATGCGTTATTGAAACATGCAATGTGGAAACGTTTTGTGAAACTATATTTATACGTGTAATTTGGCCTCAATAACATTCCGCACTTTAATTGATTACTGCCGCTGTTACTGTACGATAATGTATTCAATCTGTTTACAGATGATAATACTTGTTTCGATAATTTATTACTTAGTCCTATCTTTATTATAGATATTTTTTATTCTTTTATCATCTTTATTTGCATTTATTATAAATTCAATTACAAGTAATAACAATTTTAACCAACTTCGAGAGGTGTTAACCTCTTCTTTATTGACAGCTCTTTTGAAATCTCCAAAAATCTTCATTGTTTGTGATTCACAATTTCTTGTTTTTATTATATTAAAAGAGTAAGAAAATATTTTTCAAACAAATCATCAATCAAATCCGATTACCGATTTAAATTGATTTTCACTGTTACTGATACCCTAAGTGGTTCTACTGCTCAGAAAAGCTATCCCGACATTTTTACTGTTTTAAACTTATTCTTACATTCAATAATTTATATTAACAAGAAAATTGTTAAAAAATATTACAACTTTATTTTGCAGGAAGCAATTTTATTACAGCACAATTTTAAATTTACAGACGGAAATCGCCAAGAGACTTAACGCAATAATAGCTCAGATCCTTCCGTTCCTGTCTCAAGAGCACCAGCAGCAAGTCGCGTCGGCGGTGGAGAGGGCAAAACAGGTCACCATGACGGAACTCAACGCTATCATTGGGGTAAGCCTAATAACATATTATTTTTTAATCTGACTTAAGGAACATAATAAAAGTCAAAGAAATGATCCTTAAATTAGATAAGGACGAAAGTTATAGAGTAGCAACCTCGTTGAAGGTTAAAGGTTATGGAGCAGAAGGAGTGATGGACTGGAAGTTCTCCAGGAAGTCGATGAATGCAGATGGCTCGTGTTGGAATTCTTTGGAGGTCTATGTTTAGTAGTGTGTGAATACAGTCAACTTGTTGGTAGTTCCTGGTAGTTCCACTGTGCCTTTTAATCTTCTGCGTCTATACTCGGTTAAGAATAAAAATAATGTATGTTGCCTGTAAGGAATCGGTTGGAATGCCTCGTTCGTTACCATTTAAAAGCATCTGAAACAAGAGTTATATAGAAGTATTACGTACCCTAACACAAATGCGTCACTATTCACTGGCCCTCTTCTACACCGGCTATGTAAAGTTTTGCGATAAGCTAGAATTGATGGTAGAGCCTAGGTTGCAATGTCAGAGATACAAGTACAATGAAATCAAATTCTGTAAACCAGTAATTTGTATATTTCCATAAATAAAATTTTCCGACAAAGATTCAAACCCGAACTCGTGATGAACAATTCTGTCGTAGATATAGATACATACTTAACAGCAGATGGGTATGGGACGTAAGAACTATTACAACCAATAATTACAATTACCCAATACGTTTAAGTATTTATAGGCGCACGAACGTTTATCTAGTTTTCTCAGTTTACTTTATGTATGTATTATTTATATATATATATATATATATATATATATATATATATATATATATATGTATATATATTGAATAGAATAAGTGTGACAAACGAGCACACAGTCCACCTGATGGTAAGTGGATGCTGCGGCCCATAGACATCTACAATTAATCGCGATTTTGAATCAAAATGCAGATGCGTTGTCAATCCTGAGGATTAAGATAGAGGAATGCGTTGTATCCGTTAAAACTAGTCTCCGGTTATCTACACTCACCATACGAAACACAGCAGCATTACGCTGTTATTTTACGCTGGCATTCTGTGAGAGCGTGGTCCTTCCCCGGTCGAGCCGACCCATTCGTGCTACAACTATAATATAGCTGCAGTGTAGCTCTACCACGTAAAAAATTATACATTAAGTATTTATGAGCGCACAAACATGAATCTAGCTTTCCCAGCTTAATTATATCTTAATTTTATCTTAATAGTAAATTCGGTTATATTTATCTGTGTAAATAGTTTGTATCATACTATGTGGAATAATTGGTTACGTTGTATTATCTCCCAAAAAAAAAAAAAAAACGTAATCTTGAATGATTATATCTGAATCATGTTGAGCAATTTACACAAGCCGTTGATAGGAACACGTAAACATTGAAATACAGCACTATAAACATATATAAATCATTTAAAGTTGTAGCTAGGAGAACTATTAATTTGTTCGCGGTAACGTTACGCTAGAGCGATTTAAACATGTGTTTTGTTTGTACAGCGGCCCGTTGTAAATGTGCCATGGAATGTTTAGCGATGCTATTGCTTCTCCGGCTGCTCATTGTGGCATCTGTCCAAACAACCCACTGTTCGCAATGTCGTATGTTATCGCTTACTGAGACGCCCACACCTGGGTTAATATACAATGTGAATTCATTTTAGTAAATTATCGCTTCGAAATGTCTTTATAGTAACGATTATCTTTCTATTATAGGTACCTATATAAAATTTACAAAATAGGAATTTACCTATATTAACTTGCGATTGTTCGAACCACTTTATAAGTTATTTGCAAACGATTTCTTTCTGTCAAAATATAAACCGATTTGAGAGTTCAAACACTTTAGCGAATGGAATTAAATTATTCGTAACGTACAACGAACTTATTATAATATATAAAATCTTAATATATATAAATTAACTGTCACGTTGTTTGTCCGCGATGGACTCCTAAACTACTTAACAGCTTTTAATAAAATTTGCACACCGTGTGCAGTTTTGTCCGACTTGAGAGATATGATAGTTTTTTTGCCCAGAGTGACCCACAATTTTTCGAATTTAAGTATTTTTAATAGGGCATGACAAAGGGTCGTCGAAAAGGGTAGAACAACGTTTGCCTGGCAAACTAGTACTTAATATATCAATCAAAGACTTAAATCGAGTCATAATTGTCTCACACTTTTGGCGTGTTCTTTGTGGACTGAGGACCTTTATTTGAATTTGGACCTAATTTCAAAAGTATAAGTCTTGAAAACACTCTTAGTCTTATTAATAAAAATACTTAGGAATCGAGTCTTTTACAACACTTCGCAAATCCATAATTTATTTAGTCGTTCCGCACAAATATTTAATGATATAAATGTAGTGTAAGGTTATGGAATATTGAACGTAAATCCTCACTTAACAAAGGCCACACCACACTAAACAAGATTTACATCTATATATAGCTAGGTAAGGAATGTATGAAGAAGGGGTGACGACTAAAATAAGTTATAATACAGCGAAGCCCTGCTTTCAACAGGTCGAAAGTTCAACGATTGTTAATTAAACGATCTAAGCAGTCAGGCTGGCTGCACGCCAGCGCGGGGCATTGATAAAATTGCAGCGAACTGATATATTGTAGGTACGTTCGAGTTAGAAATGAAAATATTTTGGCTCATTAAGCCAATGTCCACCGATTTCGTGCGTTGCGGTCGTCATAAATTTGCACGTTCAATTTATGTGAAATATTTTAGACCAAAACATTTGTCACATAAGTTGGAGCTGGTGATTACTATATGACCACTAATGAGAATGACATAGTTTTCTATCAAAACATTAACATTCTCACCTTTTTATATATTTTCGGTAAAAAAATCTTGGAAGTGCTCTGTAATTTTTATACATGGCAGAGCCGCGCTGCACCTATATTATGTTATAACACAAATGGGTCTGCTCGACCGCGAAAGGACCATGCTCTGACGGAATACCAGCTTAAAATAGCAGCTTAATACTGATGTGTTTTGTGAGTGTAGAGTACCGGAGACCCTTTTTAATGGAAACGAGGCATTCCAACTTAGTCTTCAGGGGTGACAACGCATCTGCATTTTGATTCTTAATCAAGGATAAATATAGTCATTGAGCCACAGGATCCACTTACCATCAGGTGGACTGTACCTTTGCCCGTGTGTCGCCCTTATTCTTAAAAAAGAAATGTAAATGTTTTAAAATGTAAATGTGTATGCTCGTATAAAAAAATTGTTTTATTTTTAAATCTATCAACCTAATTCTATTAAAGAATTGTTTAAAGTACAACACACGTCACGCCCTCCTTACAGTTCGCCACGCGACATTTCAAAGCATTAATTGATAGTCGGGTACCGGGCCAAAATAAATCACTAAGAGATAATGAGCTCCAAAATAAAGCGGTGAAACACTCGTCGCTCATCAGATAGCAGCCGACGGAGACTCGGGTTGTTGAGATTTGGACTTAAGCCAACTCGATTAGTAAACTCAGCAGCCACTCACACACCTAAATCTCTACATCTGCGCCGCAAGAAATTAATTTATTTCGACTGCTTTGAAAACAAAGATATCCACTCATTACACCTATATTTATAATAATTAGTCGTTCAAAATATTTTCGTCAAATATTATTTGAAATAACAGCCAACTGTGTTTTGTAACTTTTGGCCGCGAATCAACTATGTTATAAATTATTTATATGAATTTATGAATCAAGTTCGTAATAGTAGCAAGCGGTAATTATGTCATGTCGTGTCTCTCACATTTTGTAGTTCTCATATTATAATGAATATTACCGCATTTAATACTTCAGAACAGTTTACGTACCGACTTCATTTTTTTCTCAGTTGTCCTTTAAATATCAGCAATATAAGAATAAAATACGTACTTGTAAATGTTTTATTTCCGTAATAGTGCTTTGTAACATTTCCATTATTGACTATTAGGTAAAACAATGTTAGTTATTGATTTGAAAAAGTTTAACGATCCCATATTTTTTCGGGATTACCTACCTATAGAGTTAAATACAAAGGTATAACATTGCTTTCGATAAAAAGCGGCAAAACGCAATATCGCTTTGCCCCTATAAAGCACTCTAATTTAAATAAAAAAGCGGCGCCACCTTCCGTATGTCGGTCCTTTTTTATTACGAACCTTTTTTATTTTCGGGTCAGCTAGGGATCAAAGGGGCTTTCCCCTGAGAGCGGCTTTCGCGCCGCACCCTCCACACGGTCTGATTTGCGACGATTCCGCCGCTCGCCGATTTGTAAAGAGGGAATAGTCCTCGAATTGGGGACTGTTTGCTTGCCTATTAAAATCACTTACCTTTTTGAGTGTACCTACTCGAAATTTAGACGTCTTGTTTTGGTAAAAAGGTTTTATTGACGTTGCAGATTTTTCATTCAAGTTCTCTTTACCAACACTGTCTCTATTTATTTTTTTTATTTTTTTTTTTAAATTTATTCATTAGGCTCACTAATAGTCTACTTAGGAGAAAAGTTTCTTAAGCTAAATGTAGTGACTACTTAGGTACTTAGGTGGTAGTAAACACAGCATGTATCACAACTAAAAAAAAACCTACCTCACCAAACTTGCAATGTTATCGATGATGTTTATCACTTTTTGATAGAATGTGCCCAGAACTCCATAGAAAGAAAAAATTGTATTTTACATTTGTCATTGATTGGCGGTAGGTACTAATAGTATTTTATCAGAGCCGTTATCAGATGATGCCAAAAAACTTTGTGTTAGTAAAATAAGAGATTAAGTAATTAAGAAGGTTATTTGTTAGTATTTACCCTATTTAAGAATTTTGTTGTACCAGGGCGTCATAATCACTTCAGCGACAAGGCCTTTTTGTAAGAATAAAAAATAAAATAAAAAAACTTTAAAAAAGTCTTATTTATGTATATTACTTATATCGATAAAATGTATCCGTTCTGTCGTAGTGTCACAAAGCAAGATACCATAAACAAAGTAACGAAGCGGCAAAGCATTGTCGTTGTGTAGGGTAATGTTCGTGAATTGATCAACAATAAGCAGGGAGAATTTATCGTCACGTCGTCGCTGCGCTATCGGCGGGTATATCATTTCTCGTTCTGATTTTATTCCACGTCGTCGAACCCTAGGGGTGGTTCCCGATCCCGACCTCTGTCGGGGCAATAGCTCCCATATACGAAGCCCCCCTCCTTATTATTCACCGATACATGACACAAATGTTCACATTGAAACAATGCAATGTTCACGAAACATCTGCAAATCGATAAGACGTGCGACCTCGTCTGTCATATGTGTCTTGAATTCAATGTTTAATCACTTGTTTATTTCATGAACGTATAATGACTGTGGTTAACATTCTTTTATAACTTAAAACTGAGACGGATTAAATGCGAAGAATTGAACAAACATATTTTTTCTTTCTTTTCTTTTTTTAAAAAACGTTACCTCCATACTAGGATTTTCTCCTGTATCGTGAGGGCAGTTTACAAACACAAATTGCACAAGGACAAACATCCAGACCCGGAACAATTACTTGGCCATACAAATACTTGTTCCGTGCGGGGTTCGAACCCACAGCCCCCAGCGCAGCCACTCATTGCTAAGCCACTGCGCCACGGAGTCGTCAATAACGTCGGGAGAATATGAGCAAACTCGAACACCTCGCATAAATACTGTATCAGTTTCCTCGTCAATGGCTTGATAAACAACAATGTTAAAACTTTCCTATCAAGTCCGAGGGTCTCGAGTGAAAATAATATGACGGAAATAAATCGTGGCAGAATGTGGAGGAACGTGGTGGTTTGCGAGGGAGGTGGGGTGTGGCATGAATTTGTCATTTTTTCCAAGGCACGTAGGTACAGCATCCGGATAATAAATATTGCATTGCGGACGTTTCGCTTTTCTTGGTTTTTCTAGCGCTGCCTTTATTTAACTGCCCATTAAATATTTTATTACGCGGTTCTAGCTAATAGTACATAGATAACTTTTGAGGACATTAATCTATTTTACATTTAACTGATTTGTAACTTTCCTTATACCTACCAGTTATAAGAGTTATTTAGATCGGTCGATGGAACAGATTTTATTGATTTGTTTTCTTCTCAATAAGCACAGTTATTTATAATCAAACATTCAAAACTTGTTTTAGACTAGCGGCTCGCCCCGGTTTCGCCTGGATAGGCTTATATTTATTGCGGTGTTATTTAGATTTAAGATATAAGATAAGATAAGAGATATGAGAATCAATAACCCTTTATTTATCAATAATTATTCTCTTTTAAATAAAATTTTCAAGTTTTTGTGATGATATAGCCTGGATTCCTCCTGACATTGCACTCCATCTATTTATAAAATTCATCACAGTCGCATCAACCATTCTGAAGATCAGCCTGAGTGGACTGTTATCAATGTCTTATTAGCATGCAAACACACCCTAATGCTTAATAAAAAAGTAAAAAGTAAAGTTACAGCCTATGTACGTCCCGCTGCTGGGCACAGGCCTCCCCTCATTTCTGTGAGAGGGTTTAATAGAAGCCGGTTTAATCATATGTATAGATATGTTAAATACATTTAAATAAGTGTAAAATATTAGTACAGTAACTAAAAACACGAAATTATGTGATAAATTTGATGTACTGTGAAAATAAAAACTACACTTAAACCACAAATAAATACTATGTTAAGCAGTGGTTTTTACGTGGTACAGCCATACTGTAGCTATATTAGTAGTATAGTTGTAGCACGAATGGGTCGGCTCGAACGGGAAAGGACCACGTTCTCACAGAATACCAGCGTAAAATAGCAGCTTAATGTTGCTGTGTTTCGTATGGTGAGTGTAGAAAACCGGAGACCCTTTTTACTGAAACCCAAGCATTCCATCTTAGTCCTCACGGGTGACAATGCATTTGCATTTTGATTCGTAATCGAGGATACATGTAGATGTCTATAGGCCACAGCAACCACTTACCATCAGGTGGTCTGTGTGCTCGTTGTCACCCTTCTCCAATAAAAAAGTGGGCTTGTGAAGTTCTGTAATGATGATGATGATCACGATGATAATTACAAGTAAAATATTTCTGTGAAAATTTTGTAATTTGAATATGTTCACCATATGATAAATGTAATAAACTAAAGCACAAGTGCATTTCTAAAAACCCTAATTGAAAAGTTAACAAACGAATGGCTTCACTTCACAAATTGTGTTTAGATTCGCCGATAGTATACAATATAGCTGATGTATCATTAGAAGCAATTACGTTGAAAGTGTAACACGTGTCGACGTCGCGTGCCGCCTCGAGACTTCCTGTCTAATGGTGCGTGAGGACTGAACATCCCCTCGATCCTCCCCCTCTTAGCCGTTGCGACCCCACACCCCCGTCTCGATAAACTGCCCTCTTTATAGCGAGCGCTGTCGGTTTGGGTTAGTCTTTACCAGGGGACTGTTTCGCCACCTCTTGCTTTTCTATTTTTATTGCTTTTGATGCTGTAGGAATCTCAGAATTTGATTGTGACATTTATTATGACTTTATATTGTTATTCCGTTTATATGTCTCTTGTAAATCTGCCAACATTATTGAAACTGCCATACCATAATAACTTCTAGCTTAAGTATGTTTTTGTTTTTTAAGTGTCGTGTGCTTACTTTTGGTTTAATTATTGTTTAATAATGTAGGCAAATCAATTTTTTTCTTGCTGACCTCGGCTTAGTTTTATATGTTCTGGAAAAGAAATCTGCATTGTCTAAACTTTTAAATTTATTGTTCTCCGGTACCATCTAAAGATCTAAACATTCATTTTGGGATCTAGGCTTAATATCTGAAATTATTGAGGTACGGGAGGGTAATATGGTCGGTCACCTTAAGTTTTTTTACTCCATAAAAAAACTAGAAGGAGAACAGAGAAAAACACGAAGTAGTATACTATAACTAATATATTAAGAAAAAAATAGCAAACATACAAAAAACTAACTACACTTCACAATACTATATAAAATTGGCTAAAATATTTACTATAATGTCAACTGTTAAAATGGCGTCGATAAAACAGCGCCCATTTGAACGTTTATTTTTTAATTGGCTGATGGAAAAGATATCGTATCACAGAGCCATCTATGCAAATAAGGCTGTAGTTTTGGAGTTATAAGAAAGTGACCATATTAGCTAGATGACCAAATTACCCTTACGTACTATAGTTAACGTATTCATTAGTATCTTACAAATATTACTCATGAGTTGATATTATGTGAGATATAATAACGCTGTCGTTGATAATTATTGTCAATGAAACAATTCAAGAAGAGAGCCTACTGTTTTTTTAAAAGCCCGGCTACGCACCTGCTAGTTCCCTGGTGTAGCAGTTGTTCATGGATGATGGTCGATACTCACCATCAGGTGAGCTGCATGATCGTTTGCCTCCTCTTCTACAAAAATTTAAATCTAGTTAGGCTTAGGACAGTCAAGAATTAGCTTTAATGAACAACATCAAATTCACAAACTTTACAACCTTATTGTTAAGATAAATAAAATGCTTCTTCTCATTACTAATCGAAAATATTTTCAAACGTTAATTTCATAAAGGGATAAATTTAATCGTTCCGATAAGTAACACAAGCAGGTAACACTACCCGCCATAATAACGTTTTAATGCGCCACTAACCTCGAGCCAGCCGCTCTTTAATTATTTGCGTTTGAGTACAAACTTTCCCGCTCTCGGCAGCTCATTTAAAACTTAGCTAATTGCACACCTATAGATTACTCGCTGGCTAAATTAATTGCCTTAGCTACTTAATGATCGTTTGGGAAATTATTGCTTTGTCTTACGCGTCTTAACTTTTATTTATTTATTTCGACCGTATTTAACTTGCAAACTTCCTAATTATTGTGCTTTTAATATGTGTTTATTATGTAATATCTCTTGTTTTACACGTTCTTATTAAAAAAGATCAGCCCATAGTCCGCCAATTATAAAATATGAAACGAGCAGTATCTACTCGTGTGATGATTTGTTGTTATGTGTTTCGGTCTTTTTATAATTTTTGTAAAGTATAGTCGTATATAATATATAACTAAGTAAAGAATAATCCGGCCCGATCAGACAGTAAATGCGGCGTGAAAACCAGAACGCGTCGAAGCATTTTTCTCGCGACAATAGCTTTCAAGACGGCACACGCCTGCCTACTCTCTCGCATTGTAATAAGATTACGTGTACGTGTGAGGAGGGTTTATCTTTCATTTACCAGTATTTTTTGCAAAGTTATTTTCACGTAATTTATACATAGAGCTGTGCTTATTTACCCATTAGGTAAGTCATCGTAGGTCTACCTATGATTGGTCTAATGGTCGTTAACGCGGTTGCTGGTCATGAGGTCCCAGGTTCGAATTCCGGATCGATCCAAAATTGGTTGTTGAGTTTTTCTGCCAAGAAAATTTCAGCAGCAGCTCGACGTTAGGAAGTTAGCGGTGTTTCACCCCGTGCCTCGGAAAGCAAGTACCGTTGGTCCTGCGCCTGATCTCTCTCCGGTCGTGTCGAATTATACCGTTAGTCTGTAACACATTATTATTATTACCTATATTAAGATGGAATTCCTCGTTTCCAGTAAATAGGGTTTCCGTTTCCTACACTCAACCATACGTGACACAGCAATATTAAGTTTATATTTTACGCCAGTATTCTATGAGAGCAAGACCCTTCCCCGGTCGAACCGACCTATGTGTGCGGCGGAGATAAATTAGCTTTTACTGTATTATTCAAGGTATACGTATTTTATTTATTCGTATAATATGTGATGCCAAAAGTAGTATTAATTTTTGCATAAAAAATTTAAACAATTACAAGTAAAAATATTAATATATAATAATATAAGTGAATGTTTTATGTCGACTAAATTATAAATTTTCTTTACTTAACCGCTATTAATCGGACACAATAATATAAATTATACAGCAAATCTTTTATGTAGTCATATTCTAAAATTAAAGTTCGCTGTTAACATCTCATACGCGATATTTAAAAACATACGGGTGAAGATAAGTCGTAAACCCCGCGAGCCTATCTCAAACATTTAATCACTTCAAAAAATTGCAAGCTAGAAAATATCTCGGTAAAATATCAACACGCCACGTTATTGTCATTCATAACAGGCGCGTGGGTGGGGGGTGGGGGGTCGGTAGGGGGGCTGTGCGGGGTCAGGAGCTTACAGCTCTCGATAGCGGATTGTGTCATTCCAGCCGTTTCAACGTGCCACGGCTTTGTGTCTCCACTCTAGTTTAGATTCCTCCTGGGGTTTCGCAGTTATCCGTCTCAACGGCTCTCTCAGCGACTACATGTTCCCTTTCAATAATAAAAAGGTCCCTAGTATTTTTAGACGTGCTTGTAATATTAGGATAGAGACAAACACGATTCACCAACAACATATTTAATTCAATTATTAAGTTTCGTATTAGAATTACAAGAAAGCTGTGGTTTCGTTGTTAAAACATAATAGTTTCTTACACCTACGCCTAGCCCGCTAATTGCTCAATAGACGTAATCAAAGCTAAACACATTCCGTTGATATTAAATGTCTTTTAGTCGTAATTGCTACAGAACTAATGTCATTCAAAAATCCCCTTAGTAAAAAGCACTCCCTACTAAGTGGCGCTCGGCACCTTTTGACACACAATAAATCACAGCACTGAGCGGCTAATAAAAAATATGTTCCACCCTCGGTGAAAAACCAATTAATTTTCGATGGGTGAAAAAAGATCGTGCCCATCCGGACGGAAAATTCCTATCCGATGGACTCAAAAGAAAAGAAGAGGCGACCGCGGACGCGGGAGCGGAAGCGATAAAGCAAAAGCAAGTGAAGATGGCCCCCTAGCGTATTAATAAAGTTAAACGAGACGAGATAGGAAAGGAAAGCGGGGCTAACGCGAAGTGGAAAAAGGAGAATAATGCAATAGTAGTAATCAATTTCGCCCACTCTTCGCCGGCGGCGCGGTGAAGCTCTCATTTAAATTTTAAAATATCGTGGCGCAGAGGGAGCCGGAGGAGGACTTTTTAATTTGGCAGTTTAAAGAATGCACGTCGCTCTGCGACATATTCACTTTGACACGCCGTTCGCAGGCAAAAAATAAAAAGTATCAGTGATTTCCAAGGGCTGCAATAATTTGAAAACGCTTGTAGAATATTCAATGAAGTAATTCATATCTCATCAAAGGTTTAAGAAAACTTACTCACTCATTAATTTTTTTTTGACAATTGACGTAATTTTAATAAAACTGTCTTATGTTTGCTGAAAATGCATTGTTTTATAAACATATTGTATTCATTTCATACATTATACTCAGCTTATATTAGTTAAATAGTGTTTTAAAAAAACTATTATCGCATATAATATATACTTCTCATCAAAAAATCGAAACACCTTCGTTTTAATTTGTTAAAAAATTGAAACACCTAATTTAATACAAAGGAGTTTTCATTCCATGAAAAAAAAAACGTTATTGTATAGCTGGCAATCTGGCCATTACAATGGTAGGTAAGCGAAAATTCAAAATTCGAAATTAGAGTTTCATTAATTTGTTTATCCTCTAAATTAAATGAATCACGCGTCGTTCTGGATCTGGCAGGAATCGGGTCACTTCTGAGAGAGATGATCGATTTATTGTATCAACTTCTTTACGAAACCGGCGCCTTAATGCATTTCAACTGCAGCAGCAGCTTCAAGTTGTACGAAGGGTCGCTGTAAGTGACTCTACAACTAGAAGAAGGTTGAAGGAACGTGGACTGGTACCACACAAGCCAGAAAATGGACCGAAATTAACTGCAGACCATCGAAGAGCGCGCCTTGACTTTGCACGCGAGCACCTAAATTGGTCATACCTCCAATGGAGCAAAGTTCTCTTCTCTGATGAATGTAAAACCATGCTCTATGGTAACGACGGAAGGAACAAGGTCTACAGAAGAGATGGATAACGCTTTGTACAATGCTGCATTGAAGAAAGGGTCAGTTATGCTGGTGGTTCGTGGACGGTTTGGGGAGGAATCAGCGCCGACGGTAAGACAGAGCTTGCCTTCGTGTCTAGGTCACGTCTACCTGCTGTAAACTGTCATCGGTACGTGCGTTCAACTAAAGAAGCAAATCCGAGCGAGGGATCCTGCCCCAGACTCACTAGACCAGCTGAAAAGTGCCATTCAGGAAGAATGTGACAACATCCCACAGCATGTCATCGTAACTCTAATCCGATCGATGAAAAACCGGATGGAAGCGGTGATAAGAGCTCGAGGAAGGAACACTAGTTATTAAACGTTATTTATTACAAGTTTTTCAGTTTTTTTTTCACCTACTTGTGTTGTTTCATTCATTGCGTTCGTTCTCCATACAAAATAAAAATGACTCATTAAAGAAAATATGAAACCTATGAAAATTTAATTTGAATTTAGAACAATAACATTAAAATTTGAAAACCTCATAAAACTCACTATTAAGCGACATTTGATATTTATTCGTAAATAATTAAAAAAAAAACTGATAATCCTTACAAAACATAAACTTGCAACTTGCAAGGTGTTTCGATTTTTTTGATGAGAAGTATATTATAAGTTATATATTTTACTTTGAACGGAGTACAAAAAATTTTTGTTGTCAATAGATAATTCATAACCATTCACGAATTACCTTAAATAGGTGGCGAATTTAATAAAATTATTCTTTGAGGTCATAATATAACATATCTACAAAATTTTATAATTAGCATACTTGACGATTAATCGCGAGTCAGGGGGATCGAATTATGCCAAAATATGTTTTATAATACTAATTATGTGTAAATATTAATATATAGGTACATATTCGTGAAAAACACACAATAGATTTTCGGGTTCCAGATGTATTATATCATCTTAAACCTTGCGTCCAATCTCCACGTGTTATAATAAACTGAGATAATATATGGCGAGATAGGTTTTGTGTTTGCGAGTACACTTCTGCACTATAATATGTATATATCTATCCATAAAAATTTTTAGTAAAGAATGGTCTTTGCGAATATGCACATTGTCTTCCTTTCAGAAATGTTGAAAATTTATAGGATTTAATTAAGATAATTTGTTCATTTGTAGCAACAACGGCCAGACCTTCCTCGGTTGCTTCAACAAATGCACGCGGCGCATCTTCCAGCGCATGGTGCTCCACCACTGCCGCTGCTTGGCCAGGGTGCATTACCCCCGGCAGGTCTACTCGGCCTGGGCGTCCCACATCATCCCCTTTCTGTACTAGCGAAACCACCTGAAATTCACCGACCTGATGATAAGGGAAACGGTAAGTCTTATCTTAGTTATTAAATATTTATTTGTAGGATTTAAGAAGTTTCGACTATTTCTTTTAATGATAACAGCTACGGTCCCTTGTAAGATAGCGATCTCTTTAAAACAATGGAACATAACATTTTAAGTATAATTTTTGTCGACGGCAGACATTGTTGTATTTCTTTCTACTTCTTTTTTATCACTTCTAAATCTATAACAGTCCACTGATTGAGAGAGCCTCCCCCATAATAGAATATGCCTTAATCGCAACGCCTGGTGGATTAGCGAACGCAGGGCCAAACATATTGTACCGTAAACGCTGGTCCTCGCTGCCGACCTGGGTATTTTGTTTTGTATATTATTTTGGGTATTTTAGATATTTGACTGCCTTGTTGGTCTTGTGCTTGTGGTAGTGCGACTGCTGATCATTAGGTTCTCTGTTCGGGCCAAAAGATCAATTATTGAGTTTTCCATCAATGAATTCTTAGCACCTGCCCGGAGTCAGGAAGTTGGCCGTGTCTCACCCACGTACTTCGGAAAGCACGTAAAGGCGTTGGTCCTGTGCCTGATCTCTCTCCGGTCGTATCGATTTACCGTCCCATCGGACTATGAGAGAGGGAATTGAGAGTGCACCTGCGCTTGCGCATACACTTGAGGTTTATAGTCATATCCTGCGCCGATGGCTAGTCTCCGTTGAGGCAGGCCGCCGTGACCGAAATTCGGTCGGTAGGACATTATTATTATTGTTTTCTATTTATGTAAGCAACTTGGCTGGCTTGGCACCACCCAAATGATCCGGTTTCTTTTAAAAACTGATGTGTCAAACGATAGTCGATCAGATAGTTACTGGCTGCTACAGTCCGTGGATGCCTACAGCAAACTCTAAACAAAAAAGGCTACATATACGTTGTCACCTCTAAGGACTAGTATGGAAGGTCTCACAGCCTAAAATTGTACTGCCTCTGTGTACCATTCAGACCGGAATACCACGGTGCAAGCTTTGATATTTAGCGGCAGTAATGGACAAGAGAGTGGTGGGTAACTACCCAGGTGGACCTCTAAGCGTAAAAAAATCCTATCACTTAAAAACCTTTCCGACACCCTAGGGATGACATGAGTAATGGATTTCTAAACGCTGCGCTGTATACACGCCACGCGTCGGATGTATTTCTTAACAGTTTCGTAACATACAGGAAAAGGTTTTGTTTACCGTTATTAGTTACAATACAGCTAAACTACATTTAATTATTGTTTAATCAATCCTTTTATTCGTTTATAAAATGACAAATGCTGCATAGTCATAACATGATTACCGCAACAGTTTATTTGTTGTATTTATTATATATTTTACCCTAGTGCCTACAATATAGTAATATTATGTCTCAAATATTTGTAAGAATGCTAACAACAATTCATCAAACATTTTTTTATGATTACAACATACGTTCAAAAATAGTCTAAGGTTTTTTAAAAATGCAAACACAAATTTCTGTAAGTAAATTTCGATTGCTTAATCAAATTTGTTCTTGTATATTTTAAAAGTGGTAATTCGCTGTTATTAGCTTGACTTGTAGCTATATAAGTGTGTGAATTATGTGTGTATGTAAAAGAATTATATAATTCGGATTTCACCTATTTCCACGTCTGAATAATTTTCATGACTACTCGTATGACTTTTTACAATGTTAAAGCATCTGTGAAGTTAGTTTGTGTTCACTACATTGAATAATTTCGGATCATTACCCACCGGGTGAATATTTTAAACGCTACGTTATATCAATGCGACCGTCTTGTTTGCTTTACGCCAGGTACGGAGTCTATTAGAGTCGACCTCGCCCGCGCCGTCTCGGATCCCACGTCTGTTTCAATATTTACCGTCTTCGAGAGGCTTTTTGAACTCAATGTTTGCGTGTTTTCGGATCGCTGACGGCTGTACTTCGGAAAATATTTCTTTTGAATATCTTGCTTCCTCAGATCGACTTGTCTCTGTCAACTCGTACATTTGTTTAGAGTACCTATACTGTGTGCAGACATGTGAGATAGATACTGACGCAGTTTTACTATTTCACTTTGTAACTTTCTTGCCATGCTTGACTTTGTAGTCACGCTGCATCTGCAGTGGCTGCAGCATGAATCGGCTCGACTGCAGAAGGACCACCCTCCTACAGGACACCGACGTTAAATGTTAGCATATGCAGCGTCTGTGCTTTGTATATAGTAGTTATTTACGAGAACCGGAGACCGTAGTACCGATGATAGGGCATGACCGAATATCAGGATTGGCAACGCATCTACATTTTATTTTTTTAAATGTGTCTATGGGTCATAGACTATCATCATGAGGCCTGTGTACTCCTTTGTCATCCTTAATTTAACTAAACAATGTGCCTTAAATTTAGTTTGCGGATCCAGGTTTCGTATTCCAACTGGGGCCAATCTTTGACCAAGCAAGTCGTTAATTTTTGAGTTTTTATATCATTTTCTCTAACATTGCATCCAAACCCATCGCCGATCTTATCTTCATAACGCACAATACATCAAATGAGTTGAGCTTGAGTCAAGTGGCGATTATACTTTTATGGAATTATATTTTTTTTTTTCACATCTGATAACTTGAGATAACATTTCTGTACAAAAGAACAACATTTATCAACTTGCGTTATAAGGTGGGCACAACATTGTCAGAAAATAGGCAATGTTGAGACATTGAAGTAAATACATATGAAGTGTACATATGTAAAATGTTGTTTGTAAGTATTTTTGTACAACTGCCACGCCGCAGTGCTTGCGGAGTGGATATTACCCGTGCAAACAGGAAGCGAGTTTCGAGCGTGGAACGAATAATCCACGCGCGGCAGGGAGCTACAAGCGCCGCAAATGAAAATGTAACAGAGAAATGGATTTGGAAGCCGCCCGTCGCCCCGGTTAATTACAAAAGCAAGCGGTAATCTGCGCTCCGGGATGTTCCGGCTTAGCGCGCCCCCCGCTCCCCCCCCCCCCGGCCCCGCCGCCGCGCCCGCCACTTCCCTGGCTAATTTGTGCCATTATCGGTGTACTGATGTAAGAGTTACCGCGCAGATGGCCCCCACCGCCCCACACCTCCGCACCTAGCCCGCGCTCAATTAATTATTCGTCGCTGGTGTGAGCGTCGCGTGTTTTAGTCAATTAGTAACGTAATTTTGCGGGTGACTTGAGTGCGCGCCACCGCACGGCGACTCAGACACCGCGTTTTAGTACTTGCTAAATTATACATGCGAGAATTAATATGATTAACGGTCAGCGGAGCTCGTAATTACAATGATAATGGGATACGTGTATTATTACGAATAATTGTCCTAATGACTAGTTCGTTTTGAACCCACTCATTTTCTTTAACTACTGTTCCTTCTTAAGTGTCGGTTGTTTATGTTGAATCATGTTATTGGATAGTTTTCAGTTATTGAACAATGATTATCATCGCCAGCAGTCTGACACGAACCACGTTCAAGTTGGGTGACTCGCCATTAATTCCCACGCGTAATAGACATACTCGTATTATCAGATTGTTTAAGGCTTATTTAATCCCAGAAATGTTTAATATGGTTACTGCACCCTTTATTATTGTTTGAGGCTCCCTATTTTGTTTTTTACAACAAATGAAACAAGATATGGTATTAGATATGTATAATACTTGCGCCTAGGGTTGCCAGGTTTTAAAACCGAAAAGCCGGACTGACAAGCGAGCTAAATTTTTTTTTTGCGCCTGAAGCAAATATGGGCAACCCTCCGGAAAGCGGGGGGAGGGAGGTTGGGAATGCTCATAGCATACCACGCAGCCGGCTGCGTGGTTATGTGGTGACTTTTACCCACTAAACCCAACCTTTTAGGAATTGGCTTAACGATCTGACTAGAGATCTCTAAGCCGTATACGAACGCGACCCTCCTTGGCAGAAAGGAGGGCGCATGCGAGCTAAAACAATGCTTTTTATTATATACCATAAAATCTTCTTAAATTCTAATGAAATAACAATAAAATTGAATGGATCAGTCTTCTTTATTATTAATAATTCAATATTCATTACAATATTAATTTCAATAAATGCAAAAGTATATGTATGAATGTACATGAAAAATTAAAAAAAATGGTCAAATTTAAAAGCTTAACAAAAGTAGTACAAGCCGGACACTGTCTAATGTGGCCGGACACGCAACCAAAAAGCCTGTCTGTGTCCGGCCTTATCGGGACGCCAGGCAACGCTACTTGCGCCTATAGCTGAAAGCTTAATTTATTGAACATACTATCGTCTGAAACATTAGTCAGATATAGTTTTGATATTAACTAGGCGAGGACTCTTCTCCTGGCTAAGTGTCCGTCTGGGTGGATACGACCCTCTGTCTGAAGGGTATAGAGAGCCAGTATGATTACACACTGTGAGGTAGGTATTCCATCTTGGTCGCAGAGACGAAATACAGGGTAAAGCCACGCTTCAGCTATATTATGGTTGTAGCACGAATGGGTCGGCTCTATCGGGGAAGGACCACGCTCTCACAGAATACCAGCGTAAAGTTAAGCTACTACTTAATGCTGCTGCGTTTCGTATGGTGAGTGTAGAGAACCGGAGACCCTTTTTACTGGAAACGAGGCATTCCATCTTAGTCCTCACGGGTGACAACGCATCTGCATTTTGATTCGTAATCAAGGATACATGTAGATGTCTATTGCCCCATTTACATTCAGCCCTGTTGGGCAGGGAAGTGAGCAGGGCAGTGGGCAGGGCAGTATGTAAACAGGCTACTCGCGCTGACACTGCCGCTGCCGCTGCCACTGCCCGACGATCCCTCAAAGTCGAAGTCAAAGGACGGGCAGCGCGAGCGGCAGTGAGTGTTCACATTCAGCTCCATCGCTCACTTCGCGCCAAGCGCCTGGATGAACGAACGTGCGTGCCGTCTTGTTATTAAATAAGTACGATCTACGAAAATGCCTTTCGAGTGGAATAATGAAAATACAATAAAGTTTTTAGAACTTTTGGAATCAGAAAAAACTATATGGGATTTCAACGATAAAAACCACAATTCATCATCTTCTACGAATACGAATTTTCTTTTTTGAGATAACATAGTACCTATGTACATAATTAATTATAAATTCGTCAAATTTATTATATTAATATAAAATTTAGTTTAAGGAATTAATGAACATTGACATTTTTTTTCTAAAAACGATTAGTAACTCATATTTAACATTTATTTATTAAAATGTAAAATAAGTTAAATGGTAATATTTGCATAATAGCCTGAGATTTTTAAATTATAATTTTATTGTAATTAAAATTATGAATTAATTTATCATCATCATCATCATCATCATTACAGCCCTTCACAAGTCCACTGGTGAACATAGGCCTCCCCCAAGTAATGTCACAAAGCACTGTTCTGAGCCACCTGCATCCATCGACTTCCTGCATATCTTACCAGGTCGTCACTCCATCTAGTGGGGGGTCGCCCTACACTACGCCTACCGGTACGAGGCCGCCACTCGAGAACCTTTCTTCCCCATAGGTTATCGGTTCTTCGAGCTATATGGCCGGCCCTTTGCCACTTCAGCTTACTAATCCGTTGGGCTATGTCGGTCACTCTGGTTCTACTGCGGATATCCTCATTTCTGAGTCTATCACGCAGAGAAACTCCGAGCATAGCCCTCTCCATAGCTCGCTGAGCGACCTTGAGCGTCCTCATACGGCCAGCAGTGAAGGACCACGTCTCAGATCCGTAAGTCATCACTGGCAACACGCACTGGTTGTACAATTTAGTTTTTAGAGATTGAGGTACACCTGACGAGAAGATATGTCGTAATTTCCCGAACGCTGCCCAGCCGAGTTGAATCCGTCGATTGACCTCTCGGTCGAAGTTGGACTTACCTAGTCGGACTATTTGTCCCAGGTAAACATACTCGTCAACAACTTCGAGCATAGTGCTCCCAACAACTACCGGCATAGGTGTGACATGGACATTAAACATGATCTTTGTTTTGTCCATGTTCATCTTAAGACCTATCCGTTGGGAGGCACTATTGAGGTCATTGAGCATAGTGCTTAAGTCCTCCAGCGAGCGATTCTGCCATAAGGACTATATCGTCGGCAAATCGAAGGTGAGTGATGTACTCGCCATTGATGTTAATACCGTATCCTTTCCAGTCCAGTAGCTTGAAAACGTCTTCCAAAGCAGCGGTGAAGAGTTTCGGGGATATAACGTCACCCTGTCTTACACCTCTCTGCAGTTGGATAGGTTTCAAGCTCTGGTTCTGTACTCGGATAGCCATCGTAGCCCTACTGTACAAACACTTCAGCACTTCGATATACCGACAGTCAACTTGGCACCGCTTAAGGGACTGCAGCACCGCCCAAATTTCGACGGAATCAAAGGCTTTCTCATAGTCCACATACGCCAGGCAAAGTGGCAAATTGTACTCTTCAGTCTTCTGTACAATCTGCCGCAGGGTATGTATGTGGTCTATGGTACTGAAGCCTTTTCGGAAACCGGCTTGTTCGGGAGGCTGGAAGTCGTCGAGTCTAACGTCCGAGACGATTCGTAATGACTCTCGAAAACAACACGTAGACGCGGCTCAGAAGGGAAATCGGTCTGTAGTTCTTCAAGAGAGCGTTGTCGCCTTTCTTAAAGAACAAGACCACCGCACTTCTGCTCCACGCCTCTGGAGTAGTGCCACCATGGAGGACGGAATCGAAGAGCTTCTGAAGGACTTCCAGTACCGGTGTTCCACCCGCTTTCAGAAGCTCCGCTGTAATTCCATCCTCGCCTGGGGCCCTGCCGTTTTTAAGGTGCTGGAGAGCTATTCTAATCTCGCTTAGACTGACGTCCGGGATATCATCGGAATAGTGTCGGATAAGACTTGCTCTTGGATCGTTACTCACACTTGCGTGTGGCTCCAACGATGATGTGTACAGCTGCCCATAGAACCTCTCAATCTCACTCAACATCTCAGGTGTCCCGGAAACGATGCTGCCACATTCAGTCTTCAGTTTTGACAGTTGGCTCTTTCTGGCAGACAGGTCTCTGGCAAAGACTTTGGAGCCCTGGTTCCGCTCGATCGCTTCTTTAATACGAGCAGTATTAAAGTTGCGTAAGTCTCGCCGCATGCATTTGGAGATCTGTCTGTTCAGTTGCCTGTATGCTGTCAAATCTGTTGACGATTGCAGCCTCATCTCCCGTCTAACAGCCATGAGATTAAGAGTGTGATCGGAGAGTTTTTGTGTTCTTCTGCGGTGGGTCTTGCAGAACTTAGCTCCGACCGCATGGACAGTTTCCACGAGCTTGTCATTCATATCGTCCACTGCATTGCAATCTTGTAGGCACTGAAAGCGGTTTTGTAACTCGAGATATATTTAAAATGTAACATTGGGTTTGTGTAATTACTAAATTACTAATTACTATAAAGCTCATATCATTTTTGCATGCCAATTATGGCAAAACATGTAAGTTCCACGTCATTGATCATCTTATGTACCATGTTTTTAAGCAAATAAATTTTCTATCTATCTATCTATCTATCTTCTTTTGAACTTGATATCTTTTTAAATTATTAACATAATTTTGTATTGCAAGAAGACGACACAGCGCGGACGCTGTAATTATTTCGACGTCTGCCATAGTCGAAAGCCGAAAGTGATGTGAGTGGTAGGGCAGAGTGTAAATACACACTTCCCGCGATCCTGCTACGGTAGTATTTAGCGAAGTATTGCCGGCAGCGCGAGGAGCAGTGGCAGGGGCTGAATGTAAATGAGGCTTATGGGCCGCAGCAACCACTTACCATCAGGTGGACTGTGTGCTCGTTTGTCACCCTATCCTATATAAAAAAGGCAGAATGTTTGTCACTGCAGTTTAATTTTAAAAAAAGTTGTAAAACTTTAGCGTTGTAATATTTATATTTTTAGTCAAATGTGTAGTTAGCTAATGTGTGTTTAAATATATGTATACGGATAGACATTTAACATATTACTGCTGGAAACATACTCAATGGTATCATTAAACAAATATATCCATAAAAGGTGACGGCAACGTGTATGTGTTACACCGCACGCAAACATACACATGGTAGGCATTATGTACAAATAACATTTATGCAAGCGACCGTAGCATGGACAGAATCGGCATAATGCGGCACTTCTAACCGCCCAAACATGCATATTAGATGTTGGGGTTTAATTGCGCGGCAGTGTTCGGCCCGGATAGTGCTCCTAGTTCTATCGTTTCCCATTAATTGATGCTATAGCGTTTAAATTAATCACGGAGATAGTGCGGCGGGAACGGTCTTTGTGTTCTTATGTAGCTACATATGTGTTACCGGCATAATCGGGCGATTGGCGCACAATTCGCCCATACACAAGTGCTCAATGCCTTTGTATGCCTGTTCTATTATATAGAAAATTAAGACGTATACATTGTAAGTATCTCTAATACAAAAATCTATTGCTGTCCTTTAGTCTTGCTAAACTCGAAAATGGCTCGACCGATTTCGATGATCTTTTTGTATTTGCGTGGGTCAATGGATGGTTTAAAAACTCAACTTTCGTCAATATATTGGGGCAATGCGGCAGACCTCCTTGCCCTAATGCTTCTCACCAGACTATTACTGTACTTTACCCCTTTTTTAACTGATTTCTAAAAAGAGGAGGTTCTCAATTCGACTGTATTTTTTCTCCGTGTGTTACCTCAGAACTTTTTTCCAGGTGAACCGATTTTGATGATTCTTTTTTTTTTTTTTTTTGAAAGCTGTTCGACTACATTGATGACGACGCTCATTTTATTTATACTGAAGTCGGTTGGTACAAAATTTATAATTTTACCACTGGTTGTCAAGATGAGCCATAAAAATCTTCTATTTCCGCTATGGATTCGACGTTACAGCAACGCTTGACAGATAGTTTGACTGTCGCAGTCAGAGTTATTACTAGCATATAAGAGAGTCCTAAAATAAGAACAAAATTCTTATAGCTGAAGTCTTTATACATATGACGTTTAACATAGTACAAAATATGATAGCTTTATTATTCTCACCTTCTTTCTTTTACAAGGTGGTTGCCGTTTTTTCATTCCATGGACACCTCTATTGATGTGCCATTAGCGAAACAAAAAATGTTGTCGATAAATTAATTTAGTCCATGACCTAGTAAAATTGAAGATTTTTATTAATCCGGTTCGTTGTACTTATTTATATCAACGAAAGTTTATGGAAACTTCATCTGACATCTCAAAAGGACAAATGTAAGTAACATTTATCCTCGATTAAGAATCAAATACAGATGCGTTGTCACCCCTGAGGACTAACATGGAATGCCTCGTTTCCAGTTAAAAAGGTCACCGGTTCTCTACACTCACCATTCAAAACCCAGCAGCCTTAAGTTGCCATTTCACGCTGGTATTCAGAGAGAGCGTGGTCCTACCCCGATCAAGAAGACCCATTACTACTAGACATACTACAACTATTATAGCTCTTACGCTGGCTTTACCACGTAAAGTATGTAGTATAGTGATATAACGGAGGCACGACCGCCTTCTATTTTGTCGCTAGATCACAATTACCAATAACAAATATACACAGCATTATCAAAATCCTGTCTTACCTTCATGATTTAGAAATATCCAAGCTGACTAAGCTTTTTAAATATAATCGATGGTTTATATTTTCCGCCAAGCAAGTGGTAAATCTATATATATAAAAATCGATTACCGCATGTATGAAAGATCATCACTTAAGAAAGGCTGGACAGATTTCGATGAACTCTCACACTTATAATTGTACTCGGTAAGTGGCATTTTTGTCGAGATCTAGAAAACAGTGGTGAAAAGCCAGGCGGAATGTTAGTCAGTATATAAAATTGGGATTACAAATAGGATCCAACTCGCTCATGTAACGCGTTTTTAAAGTATGCGAAACGAATATTTGAAATGTAATATAATAATCATTATCAATTGATTTAGAAAACAATTTATTTCAATATTTTCAGGCATATAAAGTAATAAAAATAAATAACTAAACAAAAACGAATATATCGATGTCGATTGTTGCTAACATTGCGAACTAAATCACAGATTATATGACGTAATATCTTGTACAATAATGTCATACGTAATCCTGCCACAATATGGATGTCATTTTTCTATTAAGTCAGAATATACGAGTAAATTTACTCTCATATTTGGCATAGTATAGAGAGCAAAGATCACCACTTGACATTTCTATTGCCACGCGTGAATTACACGCAACATCTTTCTTATTAGAAAAAGCGAGACAAGTATACCAACTCAATTTATGTAGAATTGTAGGTTCTCTATGCATACGTATGTATGTAATTACTCTAAGGTTACGTTTCTCGAACTTTCAGTGCAGCTGTCGCGTTTTTATTTATTCAAGTTTATATATTATTCTATAGTAAGTGTTTATAGTCTGTACTATTAAAGTCGAAATAAATTTTTGAAATGCTAAAAGAACTAAAAAGGAATAATTATAGCTTTTAACAAAAAGTAAAAATCTACTTCAAATTGATAAAAAATAACTTATTTATTTGAAACCCTTAGGGGTATATTTTTTTCTCCAAATTTACATGGGACCTTTACTTGAAATATTAACTATTTAAGAAAAAAAGGATCAAATTAAAATCGGTTCTTTATCTGCGAAGATATATAAAATTCCCTAAATAACAGTCCACTATGAAACTGTCCTTTTTTCCCTATTTTCCACCCTTGGTGGCGGAATTTTTTCTTCAAAATTTAATCAGATCACCCTTGAGGTATGGCCTATTTAATAAAATAAATTTAAATCAGTTCACAATCTGCGAAGATATCGCGTAACATACAGACAAAACATACGCTCGAATTGAGAACCTCGTCCCTTTTTAAGGCGGTGAAGAATAATTTCCACGTAATAAGGAAGTTTCTGAAGTTAGGGGCTTCAATTTTTTGATACACCATGTGTTAGCACCGATTTCAGAGGTTATTATGTGCAAATTATTTAATTATTTTTAATTCTTAGAAGTCTGTGTCATGACCTACTGTTTTTTTTATTGAAACTAGTTTAAACGAGAATTATTCAACTTATATTAAACTATATCGATCTATTTATGAACATAATATGTTGTTTCATACATTAATTATTGTTACAACAATCATTCACACGCCTTTTATTGTACTTACAAATGTTAGTCATGAATTAAATTAACCTTACCTTTACAAGATTATCATATTATGTAGGCTAATATATAATTAGGAAATTGGTAGACACGTGTGGGGGTTGACCTGAAGGGTGTGTAGGCTTGGGTACGTCAGCGCCGACAGCTCGTGCAATATTCATCGAGCACTTTACAGCCGCACCTGAAGTCGTCCCGACCTCCATTATACCTGAACCCATGTTCTGCTCCCTGAGATTACTGAACACGATATTTTCGTGATTAATATATTGACTTTTTTATCGTTTGCTCTCTGTTAGTTAAAGAATGTAAACGATACGTGATCCTATCACAGATTACTACACTACGACTTAAAAAACGAGTCGCTTATAAAATTTACTGGTCGTATTTAGTTTCGTTCGATATATTTTTAATAGAAAATGCGGTTGGACAAACGAAGACTATAAAAATGGTGACTCACAACTCAATGGCATGTAAATATGCGTTTTATACAAAAATATTAATAAACAAAATCTGCAAAAGTTATAAAGAAAACTCTCAGAACACTTCTAGCTCACAAATTAGCGAAACCGGATTGATTTATAAGTATTTGTAGTTTATGGCATTTTATCTTTGCTCAATCATCAAATCCATTTCTCTTTTGTGCCTTTGCCTTTTATAACATGTTATATATATCCTGCTGAACAAACAAAAACATGTTTGAGTCTTTTTCTTATGTTCTTTTTTTTTTAGAACACTCCCAAGATGTTTTTCATAACATCCACTGCCGAACGAAGACCTCCCTAAAGATTGCCTCATTGCGAGGATTTTGCCTTGGCAAGCGAGTTCACAACCGCATTTTTTTATTAGTTTGGAGTGTTATCAAGAATATGCTGCTGCCGATCTCCAATTCCAGTTTCCGGTGGCCTCTTACGACACCCACGACACGTTTTGGGGTAATGGATATTGTTACACCGTGCCCACGCGGTACTAGAATGTATTTGTTAAATTCAATAACGTTATTCTTATCAAACCGGTTGTTCACAGGTATCAGTTCAGCGGAAGAGAGACATGTGAGTACAAATTATCATAACATTACACTCCATGTTTATTTTATAAATATAATAGCATTTAAAGGATCAACTCGAATAGGGAAGGCCCGTGATTTTTCAGATAAAATCGTTTTGACCAATCAACATTTTACATAATTGATATAATGTCAATTATAACCAGTTATTTGCAAATACCTTATACAACTAAATTCTCAAGGGTGTCTGTACAGAAAAAATAATTTTTTAATAGGATAGGGTGACAAACGAGCACACAGTCCACGTGCTGGTGAGTGGTTGCTGTGGCCCATAGACATCTACATCTATCCTCGATCACGAATCAAAATGCAGATGAGCGTCACCCGTGAGGACTAAGATGGAATGCCTCGTTTCCAGTAAAAAGGGTCTCCGGTTTTCTACATTCACCATACGAAACACAGCAGCATTAAGCTACTATTTCACGCTGGTATTCTGTGAGAGCGTGGTCCTTCCCCGGTCGAGCCGACCCATTCGTGCTACAACTTTACTTCCAATATAATTACAGCATGGCTCTACTACGTATAAAATTACAATCAGGCTTACCGATCGAACTTTGTTTGGATCGAATTCACATCAGGTTACAAAAAAAAAGTTATAAAATTTTCATTACAAAAACACTCCTAATCATACTCATAACATTACCGATACATCCTTTTAAAGTCCACTGTTGATCATATGCCTCCCCATTGATTGCCCCAAGCGGGTTGGCTACCGCAATATTTTTTTGAGTCCTTATTAGAAAGTAGGTGCTGCCATCGCCTGATTTGTTCACCTCTATCGCCTCTTATGACACCCACGGGATGACAGCAACGCCACTATACGATACAATAATACCTACTCATACAGGTACAAGTACTATACGATACAATAATACCTACCAGGTACAAGTACTATACGATACAATAATACCTACTCATACAGGTACAAGTACTATACGATACAATAATACCTACTCATACAGGTACAAGTACTATACGATACAATAATACCTACCCATACAGGTACAAGTACTATACGATACAATAATACCTACTCATACAGGTACAAGTACTATACGATACAATAATACCTACCCATACAGGTACAAGTACTATACGATAATACTCATACAGGTACCAGTACTATACGATACAATATCTAGGGTATTGATAATAATACCTACAGGAAGTATAGATAATATACCTACTCATACAGGTACAAGTACTAGTATCAGGTAAAGTACTATACGATACAATAATACCTACTCATACAGGTACAAGTATATAGATACAATAATCTCTACAGGTACAAGTACTATACGATACAATAATACCTACTCATACAGGTACAAGTACTATACGATACAATAATACCTACCATACAGGTACAAGTACACGATATCTCATACAGGTACAAGTACTATACGATACAATAATACCTACCCATAAGGTACAGTATCATACAGGTCAAGTACTATAGATATATACAACTCAGGTCAAGTACTTGCTATTTATCGAGAATGTTTCTATAGTTTTAAGTTTTAACCCGTTGCAATCCATTATTGGAGCGCGGAATAGTTATCATTTGCGGATTTCTCTTTGAAAAATTCCCCCATATGTGCAAGCATTTCCATTCGAGAACGTGAAGCTTGAGTGTCGCGCTCGAACACGTTGATTTCATAACACAGCACTGCCTGAAACAAGAGGGCGGCGTGAGAGGCGCGCCTGCTCACTAGGGCTGCCACTTGCTGATCATTTTACTTAATTTAATTTACTTGGGTATTTCTCCTTATTATTTATTTAAAATATTTTATAAGATTCATCATCATTACCTGATCCGATCTGTTGATCTATGCCAGTTAATCTAGTTCTTTTGCGGAGAGACAGTTGTGAAGGGCCAGGTCTCAGATCCATATGTCATTGCGGCGGCGCTGTCGTCGTGCCACAAGCGACATTGAAGCCTAAATCACGCTATCAAAGTTCTGAAGTACTGCGTAATATATAGAACAGCTCTGTACAAACACGGGGAAGATTGGCCACTCCTCGGGCTAAACATCTTGCCCGACGGGAGATCTCTTTTCCTTTTACGGCCAAATCACTACTGTGGACACGCACTGGTTGTTTAAACTTTTGTTTTCAAGTTTTGAGGAATACGTGACGATAAGATATGTCTTTATCTCCTGACCAATGTAGATTAGGATTATAACATTAGGTTAAATATTACAGAATTTAAGTGGCAGTTTGCCCTAGAAACTTAACTCTTTAACAAGATTTGAATTGTCAAACGAACTAGCAGTCCACCTGATGGTGTACAGAAATAGTGAAAGAAGGTAGTACCCACACAGACTGACTAGGTACTGTTTATAATCTTTACCACCTATAACCTTTTACTTTTATGTTTAAAATCTAAGTAACCCATATATGATACTAAGTGCAAGCTCCGTCCCGATTCTAACGGAGTTATAGAGCCGTAAAGAGTTCACCCCGCTACTGCAATGCGAACATCATTATGATCATTTCACAAGTCCATTGCTGAACAAAGGCCTTACCCAAGCAATGCAAAGCAATAAAGAAATTTTTATTTTTTTATAAATGCAGATTTTAACATTTAAAATTGCAACAAATTAAAATAATTATAATCTAAATAAGCTTTATTACCCACTATTTGCAATTAGTCATCATAAAAATGAGCTGTACACAACGCCTATAAACTAATATAGCCGTTGTGAATTTGATTAAGTAAAGATAAAAATATTAAATGAAAGTAAAAATAATATGGTTTTGAGGCAGCCCTAGAGTGAAGTGCAGCAGCAAGTACGTTAGCGAGGTGTTGGCAATGTCGGGTAGCGTGCTTGGTGGCGGGCGGGGCCGCACCACCCTTGTCGCTCGGCTGAACGCATCGCGCCGCCAGGGTTGATAGGCACTGACAACTTTATTCGAAACCTATTATTACACACAGCGTGCACGGTATTTCGACGGAATTGCGAGATTCACTTGCCTCACTTTATTAGTAAAATTTGCACAAACACACACACACACGTACTTGTTATGTATGCTTGTGAATTTTGGTTTTTTGTGAAAAAAACGATTTCCTATAATTTTTAAAAAAAATCCAAAATACCCCAAAAAAAAAAAACACCTGGTTAGTTTTTTTTTAGTGAAAATAATATATTTTAAAAAAAAAAAAAATATATTTTTTTGGTGGTTGTTTGGGTTTTTTTTTTAGTTTGTGTGGTATTTGTTTTTTTTTCGGTTTTAGTTGTTTTTTTTTATTTTTTTTTTTTATTTTATAGGTTTAAATCTTTTAAACAAACTTATCATTAAATTCTAATCTAAAATCTTACTGTGTGTCTTTGTTCAACTGTCAATATATAAACATTATAATCCAAAAGAACGCGTCCTACAATAATATAAGTAGATACATATGTTACAAAAGCTACAGCATCACTTTAACAAGTTCCTACTTTATAGCGGTACTGCGATTTTCTTGTGTCAATTTTTTCATCACGTTCTTCGTGTTATGTTCATCAACTTTTGTTAACAGTCCTCTACATAACATGTACGGTCTCTATTGTAAAAAGGAACCAGCCGCTACCGCCCCTCCTACGGCGTATTGGTAATCACAATACCAGTTGTCTCACACCTTGGACGCTCGTATCTGCGCAAAATATTATCGTAATTTACCAAGCAGTGGCTTCTTGATCCTCGCTTCACTTACTAAACGTGACTGATACTCATAATTTAAAGAGACTTATAGTATTTTTAAATAATTAAAGAGGCCTACAGCTGAGTTAATTACATATAAACACTTTAAATTGTTATTTTAAACGCGATATTAAGATGTGACATAAAACTTTTTAAAAACTAAAAGGCCTATCGTTAAAACATAATTTGTTATCAGTCATGCACTTACAAACTGTGACAATGTTATGAATAAAATATGGTTGTCAAACGAGCAAACGATCCGCCTGGTAGTGGTAATTTAATGCTGCGGCCCATAGTCTCCTATGCTCCTAATAAGAATCAATTAATGCAGATGCGTTGTCACCCCTGGTTGATATTTCATGCTATATTTAAGTATATATATATGTCTAATACTATTAGATTCACAAACAAGTTTTACATTTATAATCGTCACAAACGTGGCTAAAAGTTTTAACACTTACATCTAAAAGCCATAAATTTACAACCCTAGACGTGACATCGCGACGCTCGCTCGTACTACGAGCGCAATGCATGCGAATCAATACAGCGCACTGTCACCTCCTAACACTGTCTCAGTGTCTGTAGTCTAACCTACTTTGCGAAATTCTTATATCTCTGCTATAGTCAGTATGTCACGCTTTAATGTCTAAACTGCGCTCGTTAGCATCGTCGAAAACGTAGCAAGCCTAGTTTTACCAGCCATTATCAACTCTCTTGTCTGTATTTAAGGTCAGTGTAGAATCTACAAGTTTTAAGGGTTCCATCGACAAAAACTTTTGAGGAATGTTGGTCTACCAAATGGAATGTTCGAATATTTTGTGTGTAAGTTCTAAAATAACTTCTTGATAGGTTTCGAGCCTCTTAAAACAATGAAAGCATATTTAATCGAACTGTGAACTGTGCGTGATCTTTAACTTTTTTCGTTCTGAAATATATATATATATATATATATATATATATATATATATATATATATATATATATATATATATATATATACATATATATACATATACATTATTAATAAATTGGTAGTTTAAAAGTAGTAATAATTAATTTTTAAATAAAGGATGAACGTTTCGAAAACACGTTTGGAATTGCAGTGTGACCCCGATACGTAGTCATTCACAGTCGTCTCACGGAGCAGTGGATCTGTGCAAACAGGCGGCTGGGTAATGCACGGACCACGGACGTCTTACAATTCGATGAGGGAGCAGGGAGAAGGGCGCTGTAATAAAGTTTACACAAACCGTCTCGGAGGGGGCGTTAAGTTACATGGTGCGTTCTCCTCGCCCGTTTGTCCGGTACGACGTTTCTGTTGCGAATCACGGAGAAGCTACAATGTTGCAAGCCCGTTATTTATTTGATAACACGTCCAGTTCGCTTCTCCGATTCCTTCTTCACAATTGAGATTTATTTAATTTTTTAGTATTCTTACACTTCGCTCACTTATTCCAAAACTTTCATTTGAATTTTTTAAATTTCAGCATCGAAACTTTTTAACCTTTAATTCAAAAAATGAAAAATGTTGCACTTCATTAAACTAAAGCTGGTGGATTGACGTACCTACAAGAAACAACTTAATTAAAAACAATGTAACGCGCTTGCTTATAAAACAATTTTGCTTTTAAGAGAAAGTTTTATTATGTCACACAATAATCGTTAAAAACTTTGCTAATGTTTTGAGAAGTGGTGTTTGTTAGTGCGAGTCACCACAATCTCATTTAGGTAACATAATATCCGCGGGTTTATTCTCACCGCCCGTTCTTTCGCCCTCAAATCGTGCCTAATATTCAATTTAGCACCCGAACCACACAAAAACTGCTCAAAGCCGGTTCATTACAGCGCGCATCTCGCCTCTTCATCCTCCTTACCTTATCTAAGCCACTGTGAATAGCGCCCCCATGACCCCACCCGCTCGACGCTCGCTCACCACTTCAAGTGGAAAACTCGCAGGGCGAGGGCCGCTCAACCTTGTTTAGCATTCTCCTCGACTTCTTTATTTAATAGATGCCGAAAAAACTCCACTCGGAATAAATTTGCGTTTGTTCTCCGATACGCCTCGCTCGTTTCATGTTTGAAAGTGCCCGCGCGGCTTTAATTAAGGTAGCGGCGGTGCGTGTAAATGCGACTTATTTATTACGTTGGGGCTCGAGCACTTTATTAAACCATTAAAACAAAATTCTACGAAGGTGTTTTTGCACCGGTAGCAACCTTAGCGCGGCATGTTTACGCGCAGTAGGCTGCCGCGACACCCTCGCAATTTATCGCCCGAGACTTTTCTTAATTGGAAGAAATGGCCACTTGTAATTATTAAGACGCCCTAAAGTGAAACAGATTGCACGATAGCGCTCCTCGACATGCTTTGGCTTTTCCCCTCGAGAATTAAGGAAATAAACAAACCTCGCAACTAAAGCGCACCATTTTGAGGAAGCAAACATTCAAAATTACTTTTATCGATTCATCTTATATAATAATTGATTTAACAAACAAAAGCGATGCTAATAATTTTTAACAATAATAATGATTTGATTGACATTTTTACAATATCAGCTAAGTAGGTTCAAACCTATGGCACAAGCATCTGACAACTGATAAGTCCGAATAGAAGCGTCCGCCAATCCATCTCGGAATTACGGTACCTGACGGACGGATTGCGATTTCTCACTCAGATACTTACTTTAATATAATCACGTCGTATTGAGATTAAACGCTCCAATTTCTCTTTTACCTTCATGCGATGCTGATAGCAATCTTTTAAGCCGATATAAACCTATAAATAAAATTGTCGCATGTATTTTCTTGCTTCAAAGATCTTGACATAAAATTTAGAAAGTAAAGTTACACCATATAACCGTCATAAGTACTTGGCAAAGGCTTCCTCTTGTTCAGACATTTAATTAATCTCTCTCTTCCTCTAGTTTTTTAATTATTTCTATTTTCTTGATAATATTATAATTTTAAACAATGGACAGCTGTTAAACTTTATTTAAAAAAATCAATAAAAATATATTGAAATGGACCTATCTAGCTTTTGCTTCGCATGGATACAGAAAAGTCCACATGTTAACTATCTCGTAGTAAAATATACTATGTCTTAATTCAAGACTTGGTCCAACTGCGTACTATTCATTTAAATCCGTTCAGCTGCTTATGCGTGATTGAGTAACAAACGTCTAAACATCTTCACAAACTTTTATTTATAGCATGTATATAGATACCTTTATTAAATAATATTCTTGAGCTTCTTATTTCCCATACAATAATAATATTAAAAGTACAAGAACAAATGGAAAATTTCAGTGAAATATGAATTCCAACATCACAAAACAAATAACAAAGGAGGTAGCATTCTTCAGAAAATCCTCAGCAAGGTGACACAATGGGTAGTGGGTATAGCAGTAGGTAGGCGGGGGTATTGCTCGGCTCGGCGCGGGCTTGCGGCTTTGTTCCCGATCCGGATCGCGTCGATTTATGCAAGCTTGATCGAATCAACCACCCTCGCCGCCCCCTGCAGCAATACCTGCTGGCGTTGTTGTTCCCTGGGAATACTGGATTAGCGTATGTTAGTGCAGATTAAGACTGTGACTAGCGAGTCGCGACCATTCCACAACATTGTTACTGAGACTCTTTGAACTAATATGAGACCTGTTAAATAAAGGTTGTGTGCGGCTAACAGCTTAGTCATTGAATAAGGCTAAAATTGATGTAAAACTAAACTGCGAGCCGTGGTAGTCTCTAGTTATTATCTTATAGTATCTCTAGTATATATTACTACATATATGTATGCAGTAATTTATGCGTGGTAGCTTAGCTGTGGTGTCGATCCCCGCTGGCACTAATGAAATTATTAATTGCAATATTAATTGCTGATTTACCACGTGCTTGACGAAGAAGAAAAATCGTGAGGAAACCTGCATGTCTGAGAAATAAGAAAAAAAATAATTCGAAGACATGTGAAGTTCGACACGCATTGGGACAGAGCTATAGGCTGTTACTTTTGAACTTTAAACTACGTTCTTCATAATTCTTTTAATTTAAGGTGCTTGTTAGAAATTTTTATCGGATTGAACCTTACTGAAATATTTTTGAAATAATACTAGTTTTTACGGAATTTATCGCGTATATTTAACTTTTTAAAAAGTGAAAAGTTAAACATACGCGATAAATTCCGTAAAAACTAGTATTATTTCAATGTGTAGTGTTCGCGTAAATATAATAAATCATTATGAAATATTTTTCTTGATAATTTTAATTATGAAACAATGCTACACAGAGAATACTGTAAAAAGTTTTATATAGAGCCGTTATTGCGTCCGCAACTCAAAGTGTAGACTAAAGAGCACCTGAGCTTCTTTAGAAGCACCTGGCTGTGGTCCAACCACTGAGGCGGGTCTTATAAACTACAAGAGCTTAGTAGCGGTAATTGCTAGATTAAAAAAAAACTTTTAACTAATAAATCGCTTTGTTTATATGTTAAAGTTAATATTCATATTGACAGATAACGTTTACAGCCGGGATATACAATGGTGAAAAAATTTTAGGATATAAATGAAGAATTAAAATAAAAAATTTAAACTTAAAAGGATAGTAATTAACTTCATTCAATAAAGTTAATTACTATTCACTAGGATGACATGCCGGAAATGTTTAGATATTCCTAAGTTTGAAGTGCCGCGTAGTGGCTACGTGATTGTATTCCCTATTTCACTATTAAGGCGGTACCCCGACCAAAATCTTGCAAAACTGCGTATTTCAGAGACTATTATCTCATTAGTTATGAGAAATAAGTTACATCTAAAAGCACATTATTAATGTTCGATATCCTATCATCACGTTCCACGTTCTAATTTGTTTTTATGTGTTATAAGTACATTTAAAATCTACTTTTAAAAAATGGCTAAAATTACTGATTACATGCATCTGTTGCTAAATGCAACGCTCTAATCATTTGAGGATTACACTAATGGATAGATAATTTAAAATTTATTCACGTTTAATTTAATTTCTTAAGTTCGCTTTCCTTTTTTAATTGAAATAATTCCAAAAATTCGGGCGTATTTTTGCGTGATATATTGTAGCGAAAGCGCGTGGATTGTATAGGACCGAACGCTCAAGATCGTTCGCTAAGGGAAACGCCTTAAGTTCCCCGTTTTGTCTTGTGGCTGCCGTAGAAGGCGATAGTAGGTAAAGCCAATGTCTATGTCAGTGTCTTCTACCTTCCTATAGATCGATACCTCGGTTAAACCAGATGTCAAATAACGTCTGTCTGAGTCTAAGTTAAATAATCTAAGTATCAGCCCGTGTATTGTTTTATCGTCGTGGTTAAATTAGTGGCAAATAATTAATAAATAACGAATATTGTTTATCTTATACATAATGAAATGTTATTAGTAAACACATTAGTTATATAAAAAATATATAGAAAAACAAGACCTTATAGAAGAACCGGCAGAAAATTCTGAGGTCATTTTTTTAATTTCTAAGAGAGGTAAGTGAAACTGAAACAGGGGAGGCAGTAGCATCTTCCTGATAACAAGTGAAAATAATGTTAAACCTGCTAACTCGTTTACTAAACGCGGCAACTATGGCACAATCCCTCGTAGTGAGGCAATTTATGGGGAAGACCTATGGTACTAAGGGTAAAAGGATGTATATATACTAGCTTGCCAGGCAGACGTTGTTCTGCCTTTCCGACGACCCTTTGTCGTGTTCTATTAAAAATCCTTAAATTCACAAAAAAAATTGTGAGTCACTCATGGGCAAAAAAAACTTTCCTATCTCTCAAATTGAACAAACTGCACACGGTGTGCAAATTTAATTAAAATCGGTTAAGTAGTTTAGGAGGCCATCGCAGACGAACAACGTGACACGTCATTTGTATATATTAAGATATATTATAGCGTAAATATCTGTCGCGTAAACAGCGTAATCATCCCATTGCAAGCGTTGAACTAATACGCCTGAGATTTGTAGACGAAATTTTCTAAAGAGCTCGCCTCTTTTTTGATGCTTGACGTTAAAGCAGTGAAAACGAAGTAGAATGTACTTTAGGTGAATGTGACCTCTGCGGTATCGGATTGTTTAGCAATGCGTCGCATGCCGCCGCCGCGACAGCCCGCCCGTGTCCTCCACCACCAGCCCAATATGCGCACCACGTCTCCCTTGTGCTTATCGCACGTTTACATATTATGCCTAGTTTGCTTCAAGCGTGTTCGAGCATTCTAAATGTTTCATGAATAAATTTCTTACCCAACCACTACCTCAAACTTTACGAATCACGGTTACTGAATCTCGACAAATCGAAATAAAAATCGACTCATAATATAATCTCAGTCTCGCTTAAACCAATTCGCAATAAAAAAGGTCGCAGCCCTTTTTCGAGTTTCCTCGTTACGGACTAAGACGAGAATCATTAGGAATTAAATTTCCCCTTTCATTAGTCCCTCAACCCTCGTATAATTCCGGACGTAGCAATAACAATATAAATCCCCCGTCGCGCCGAGCGGGGGATTAAGGCTTGTCTCGACCCTAATTTAGGGCTGCCCCCGCTACGGATTAACGAAGTGGCGGAATCCGCTAGGGTTGTCGTTGCGCGTAAACTTGTTACGTGTTTAATGTTTTATTGACGGGCGACGAGGGAGTGCTCGTTTAAATACGCGCCGGTCGCGGTCGCGCTCGTACCGATCGCCGTCTACGCTGTTTTATTGTCACTGAAATAGCTTTATGATCCATTTATTGAACGACACTTAATATCGTGTATTTAAATTTAAAATACGATTAAGGCTGTAGAAATTATTATCTACTTAGATATATAAAATTCGTTTGTAATATTCAGATCAGTGTTTTTAATAATGAATGCTATTCTTATTTATAATAAAGCATTTGTCAATATAATTTTGTTAAAACTTCATCCGATTTACTAGTTACAATATCAAATATGGCCAAAAGAAGTTTGAAGAAAATATATTCTCGATTTTCATTTATTCATATTTGTTCATAATTGTACGTATTTCTCATAAATTGTATAAGCATAGGTAAAAAGTAAAAACGTTTAGAATGAAAAACATTCTCTGCTTATTGAAAGAAAAAAAGAGTATTAAAATAAAATAAAATGTTTACGAGATCATGGATGTTATTTTTGCTGGTCGTTCACCCTTATAAATTCATTTGAATAGCTATTATTTCGTCACGGTGAATCGCTCTCGGAGCCGGAACGAATTGTTTATCTTCAGTATTAAGTCGTGGCAGGAGTGCCGACGCACATATTGCAGGAATCTGTGAGGGATTGACGCGCCCTCCCGCTTTCACTAGCTGCCTCACAATTAAATGAAACTGCTTTTGTTGACATTATACAGGCGCGATATTGAGTACTTGGAATATTATATTGAGGACAAATTTGCTATATAAAATTAAGGTTACTTAGATAACTTTAAAGGGACTTTACCATTAAAAATAGCTGCAGGTTAGAATTAAGTCAAAAAATATTTTTTTTATAGGATAAGGGTGACAAACGAGCACACAGTCCACCTGGTGGTTTCTGCGGCCCTTAGATGTTTCAATCAATCCTCGATTACGAATCTAAATGCAGATGCGTTGTCACCCGTGAGGACTAAGATCGAATGCCTTGTTTCCAGGTTCAGGGTCTCCGATTCTCTACACTTACTATACGAAACACAGCAGCGTTAAGCTGCTATTTGAAGCTGGTATTCTGTGAGAGCGTGGTCCTTCTCCGGTCGAGCCGACCCATTCGTGCTACAACTATACTATTAATATATCTGCAGTATGGCTCTACCACATAAAAATATATCAAAAGTTAACCAGTAAAGCCTCTACAAATGATTACTGTAATTTAAACATTTATTATTATGATCTGTGAATTGTTTATTAAAAATCGTAAAGTTGATGATGAGGTGTATATAGGTAAATATGATCAATTTATTCGGTTTTAGTTTTCCAGACGACTCGCTATCGTCGTAGCGCGCCGGAAACTCAATTCGAGCGGTAATTTATTTAAGTAATTCTACAAAGTGAGACCACGTTCACCGTATTAAAATTTGCCTCGAGACCGCAAAGTAGACGCTAACACAAAATTCAAGTCGTCGACACTTAAGGGCTTCGTAGTTTGAAGGGGTGCGCCGTGAAATTTCACTTCGAACTCCAAATTGTCGGATGAGTTTCACAAGTCAACTCAATTATCGTTTTAATTACGCCGCTGCCGTGCCACGTGACGTTTGTTTGCGTGCATGAAACCGATCGCAGGCGGCGCTGTGCCCTCCCCCGTCCCTACCCCTCCTGTTAATTGTACTAATTACAGCTGTAATGGAGCAAGAGTGGGGTAGGATTGCTTATCGACGGCTTCTCTAAACTTCTGTGATACATCTGGCCTAAACTTGTTAATTTAACACGGCTTCTTAATTAAACACGCCTCAGGTTATTATTTTGCACTTAAGTTAAGTATTTCTTACATCCCTGTCTTTTCTAAAAGTTTATTGTAGAATGCTTAACGATTTTTTTAATTAATTGAGTTGTTTACTCACATGTAATTTATTAATGTTAAATTTTAACATGAGTTACGTTTAAATGCCTCTATTAAAGAAATTAAGAACCTCCCAAGAATAGGAGAACTTTCACAATGTTATCAAAATCAAAATATATTTATTTCATCCAAAAACGTATATCCATACAATATTCATTGTTGGAGCTGCCTAGTAAGCATATATATATATATATATATATATACTTGTGGCAGGCAGCTCCGTCCTTTCATGATGCTTACATACTATACATTGGATGTTTCGAGCTTCCTTAAATCCAGAATTTGCATTTACAAAAGAAAATTATTGTTATAAATCAAAATTTTTAGATTAGGGAACTTGAGCTGAAAACATTTTAAATTAAGTTTTATAATATTTAAGAATAAAGGTAATATGGAAGAGATAATATAAGAGATATAATTACAACTGTCGCATAGACCAGCGGCGGTAAAATACATATCATACAGCCACTAATTCACACTGAGAGAAGATCTATGTAATACTTATTACTTTATTTTGTAACCCTTATACAGTATTTTTCTCATGTAATATTATTTGTTGCATGTGAAATTAAGTCAAACAAGACGTATAATCCGGAATTTAATATGTATTTATTTTTCTGGAATCTTAAAACATGTTGCTTAGTTACGAAATAAATTTTCCTACGTTGCTTTATTCAACATGCATAAAAAGTTAGATGACTACGGAATTCACTTGCATTGCCAAAACTATCACAAAATGCACATAACGTCAGCACTCAACAGTCCACAATAATGTGAACTTTAATAAAACTGACCGAGCGCATAACAGTAACATTGGGCATGAGTCCAGTCGTTTATTTGTGTTGTGTACGAAGGAATATTTGCTTCAGAACGTGGTGTTTATATGGTGTTTGGTTTGCTTGAAATAGTGCACTATACCAGCCACCGTAGAGATAGGCAGAGGTAAGGACACGCCAGCACGACAACGAGCATCAGGCAATTCGTTTATTTGGGGTCGGCCATAAACCGATAGCGTGCGCAGTAAACGCAATCCAACACTCGCGACTATAAACTTTACGAGTCACGTAAAAACGCGTTCGAAACTCCGGCTCGCTACTATAAATTTATGCTAATGTATTCTTTATTGGAGTTTAATGTGTATTCAGAAATTCCTTCATTATTTATGTATACGAATGAACCGGTAAAGTCAATTTTAAAGTCGCTGTGCGCCCCGCGGTTTACGCGCTCGATACAGTTTAATTTTTTAACATTTTTATTGCCCGGGTTTCCGATTACCGCAGTCCCTTGTTTCCAATTATTGCTTTTTGTATGGAGGTTCAGGTAGCAAGCAATTTATGATGCGTGAAAGTTTAAGAATGAATGACATAAATTAATGGATTTCTTTTCTTACGAACCGTTTATTATATATTTTAAGAAATTTAGTTTTTATTTACCTACGTATGAACAAAATAACTAAAAGGGTTGAAGAATAATAGTTGAATGATAAAACTTTTCACTAGTATCATAAAACCGACCCCGAATAAAACCGGTCGACGTGATAAAAGTGGAAAATGTCGCGTGTTAACCGCGTAACTTTTCAAAAACTATTACATCTGAAATATAGTCAGAACTCAATTCGAACATTTCCGAGTGGCGGGCGGGCGGTCTATTTATCTATTTCCCCCGCTTCCGCCCCCGAGCGTCCGGTTAACCGCCCCCCTTCCGGTTAACCGGGCGGCGGCGAGGCGCGCACGGCTAAACGGCTCGTCGCGTGACCGCAGACAATAAGCCCGAGCGGCGTTAACAACGCGCCTGTGTGTTGCCACTTTACTTGTATGTTGCGTCAGTACCCGCCCCCGCCTCCGCCTCCGCTCCGCTGCCCGCGCCGCCTATACGCGACACATGTGCACGAGCTCCGCGGCTACGGTTATACGGTAGCCGATAAGTCGTGTTGTCGCAGCTTGTAGAAGCTCATACTTGTTTAGCGTCGCCCTCCCGCTACCCACACGAGACTGGCTCAATTGCCTTTTTCTTGAGCTCGACCCACGTAATGGGATAAAGTACAGATTAGCTCTGTTCGCTTTTCTGTTCGGAAATGGAAAAGGTTTTCGATACACTTTATATCACCAGATCTTTCTTACCCGAATTTTAAAGGGAATAGGTCTGTGTCCGAATTTAAGTGCAGGTTTTACTTTTCGTGACTGTTAAGGCTTCCGTCTAGCTGTGCTGTTTTACATTCCCAGCCATTAGAGGGGGCGCTCTCCCCCGTGCATAAATACGTTCGAGATCGTACGTGAAGTTGCTCTATTTCATTAAATATATAACTTATTATTTTTTTTTCCAAAAATATTCCTTTTAGTTTTGTTGTGGTAGTATAATTTTTTACCCTTTTATATTTCATAAATGTCGTTTTTAGTAATATTTATACGGGTTGTAGGTTTAAAAAGGGTATATACAACCGAAGGAAAAAAAAATACTGCTTCTTGTTTTCATTCATACAAATTACGATTCTACCTTGTATATTTTGTATTATGAATCAGTCAATTTTTTATTTTAATTTTTTTTGTATGAAATGTGGTTCAGCTCCATCATTCCAACTCCTCCCGTCTAATCGGATGTATATGGTCTTTTATACAAACTGAACATAGAAATAGCGCTTATACCAGTTTTTTTTATAAGAAAAATCATATAGAGAAGTAATTTAGAAGGCAATCGATAAAAAATTCAAACAAAGGAATAACTGAATACACAAATATTTATTTATTTAGTTGGTTACAAGATTAAAAATAAGATTTCGCATTTCTTGATCCGCTGTTTTATGAAACCAGTCATAAACAACTTGGCTTGTGTTATTGTACAATTGTTTTGACATAGCGGGTATATCAGTGTTTGCCGCTAGTTCGTTCAAATTTTCGAGACCACAACCAATACTGATCGTGCCCGCGACAATACCATGATTAACATTGTAATTAGCATTGCTTATATTAAATTCTGCGTTACATAATTGACATTTCAAGCACAACGCCTTTTCTCGTCTCACCGATGCATTTCAAATTTGAAAATCTGCATCCAAATGATTCATGACTGTGATCAGCAACTGCTTGCAGAGAAAGTAAGAAGTATCGTATAGAGACAATTCTACGTCCCTCTAAATCAAAATCCTCTTTTTTTACTACACATTTCTTCACGTTCTACATTGAAGTCGAAGCAATCACCCTTTTCACGTGCGGACGGCTGGCGCTAAAATAAAAAAATAATAGCTTTGTTTTACATTTCTACGAGTCAAATTTTATGAGCCCATATTTATCATATTTTTATTACCTTAGTTTTAAATTTTCTAAAAGGCAGTCCACTGGTGGTTTTTCGTTTTCGCCCCTTTTTATTAACCTAAAATAAATATTATTATTAGCTTTTTTAAATAGCAAAACTGCAAGTATTTATTTGTGTAGATAAATAAAAATGAATAACAATTTTAAAACAAATGCGATATTGTTGATATTAAACATGTACAACATGTGTTTTATGCACGATAATTGGCTAATTGCTACTCAAAAATAACTTAATATGTACCGAGTTTTTATTTTGGGGTTTATTTGCTAATCTTGTTCTTTTGTTTCCTTAGAACCATTAGTTTGTATTAAAATATTTTTAGAAGAATATTGAGGTTTGTTCTCTTGATCACTAAAACGAAAAGTATTATATGTATTGTATATGTAAGTATTAAAGTTAATATCGCATTAGCGTATATGTATAACAACAGAAAATGTTACCATGGCATAATATCATTTACTGGAGGGCAAGTGTTGCTAATATTTGACATCGGTTGACGATCGGTAGACGCAGTGGCACCGTACATTACTGACAATTCAAAATAAAAATAATATTATTTTAATGAATTCTATTATAGTAGAGACGGACCTTGCATTTTCCGGGATAAATTAAACACACACGTACAGACATAAAGACAGATAAGAATATTTCCAAACAATTATTCGTCATCAATATCGATAGTAATGAGCAAATAAAAGCGTCCGTATCTAAAGAAATGTAAACGTACTTACTAGATTAGAAAACAAAGTGTCTTTATCGCAGTACCATAACCCTACTAATCACTATCCTAATTACAGTAAATAAAACAATAGGTAAGCGTCTTTTTCGCGGAAACGTTCACAAAAACATTAAGAGGGCACGCGTCGCCTACGCTACCTGCGCTGCCCGCTCGCCGAGAGTTCTCTAAGTAGCTAAGTATAGATTGTATTATTATATAAGTAAGATGCTAGTTTCTAAAATTTAAATAAATCCGTAAATAATAACGTTTAATTGAAATATAATTGCTTCATGAAACGAAAATGTGAAAACGTATTTGTGTTTTTTTTATAGAATAGGGTGACAAACGAGCACACAGTCCACCTGATTGTAACTGGTTGCTGTGGCCCATAGACATCTACATCTATCCTCGATAACGAATCAAAATGCAGACGCGTTGTCACCCGTGAGGACTAAGATGGGATACCTCGTTTCCAGTAAATGGGTCTCCGGTTCTCTACACTCACCATAAGAAATACAGCAGCGTTAAGCTACTATTTCACGCTGGTATTCTGTGAGAGCGTGGTCCTTCCCCGGTCGAGCCGACCCAGTCGTGCTACAAATATACATTTAATATAACTGCAGCATGGCTCTGCCACGTACAGAAACGTCGCCTTTGTAGCAGCACGTTGTACATGTGTATAAATAATGCAATAAATAATATCTCAAATTACACTTGTTAACTATAGTTATATCAATATTATTCACCTATACCTAGGTAGTATTCAGCATACCTGCTTAGTCTGTTTCTTTTCATCACTTCAACTCTTGCTTTACATTTCTTTATACTGACACAGGGATATTTCCTCTTTTTTCCATCCATCTTTTTCCGTTTATTTCTTTTGGTTGTAAATTGAAATTCATCAAATAGAAGTCAAAGTCAATTATTAATCTAACACACTAATACTAATATAAACACTAATACACTTACACACTAAAAACTAGAACTAATATGTACAATTAAATAAAAATAATATATATTTATGTAGAGCAAATTTCACGATATGCTCCAGTCAGTCCATAAGAGCTACGCGAGTGAAAGAGATCAACCGTGCGAGCGAGAGGTAAAATAACGTTGAACAACACAGCACACGTCTGAACGCCGAGAAATCCCAGCGGAACTGAGCGAACTTTCACGCGTTTCTAGTTTATAAATGGTATATAGGTAAAAGGTACGAAAATATAATATTTTTTTTATTTTATTTATTTCTAATTTACTTGAAAATAGTTATACTTAATGTGGTTTTAAGTACGACTTTGCCACATTTATACTTCTAATAGAAAAAAATAGATATTTGCAGTAAAAAAAATCATGAAATTACAACTTTTTAAGCCCTTCAAATAAGAAAATTAAAGCATTTATAAAAAAAATGACCAGATCAGATTATTGTAAACAATATTTAAATAAATGTGATCTGAATACTTTTCTTGATATTGTTATAGTTTGTACATAGCAGAGACTTTAATAAGACCTTTTACGCATGTAAAATAAACATAGGTATGTTTAACGCCTAATAGAGCTATTAATTTAAACACCAAAATAAAATTAAAAAACAGTTTCCAAAATATCAAATCCTACACTTTTAATAAATGTAAAATATGTTTTACTTTTTCTTTTTTAAATACCATAAAAAATATTTGTTTTGCTGTAAATTTTGCGAGAACACAAATTTTTACAAGACCGGGGCCTTAAGAAAACTTTCACTGTTTTATAACTAACTTTATACAAATGGTCATATTATATGATAACTTTTTTTTCGTGGTAGAGCCATGCTGCTGCTATATTATGGTTGTAGCACGAATGGGTCCGCTCGACTGGGAATGGATCGTACTCTCACTGAATACCAATATAAAATAGCAGCTCAATGCTGATGTGTTTCCTATGGTGAGTGATGAGTGTAGAAAACCGGAGACCCTTTTGACTGGAAACGGGGAATTCCATCTTAGTCCTCAGGGGAAGCCACACATCATTTCGGCTCTTAATCGGGAATGGATGTTAGATGTCTATGGGCCGTAGTATCCACTTACCATCAGGTGAACTGTGTGCTCGTTTATTACCTTTATTTTATAAAATTATATATAAATAAAATTGTTAAAGAGTTATTTTAATATTAAGGAATTTGATTAAAACTACTTTTACGGATTTTATCGCGTTTATTAAATCCGTAAAAGTAGTTTTAATCAATGTGTAGTGTTCGCGTAAATATAAGAAATTATTAAGGAATTTATCAATGATAATAACCCCCGGGAAGGGTGATCGCTACCAAGCTATTTTTAATTTGTTATGTGTTGTCGATTATAACATAGATGATTGTAAGCCGCTATTTTTTTTCCAAATTCGCGCTGGGTATGTTGCTGGTTCTTCCCAGGATAGAGGTTTTTTTCGAACCAGTAAAAAATAAAAAAGTAACTATCAATAAGTATTACATATTTATATTCTATATTGAATAAAAAAGTTTCTGTTTGTGTTTCTGTAGTGTGTGAGTGAACTTTTTAATTTTCAGCTTTCAAAACTAACAATAAAATTTTAGACCTCGTTGTATCTGTAATGTATACGAACACATTTCACTCTGAAAACTATTGAATCTATGAACATAAAATTGACATAGTTTTTTATTGTACCTTACCATTGGACCAATGTAGTTTTTATTTCTATGTAATTTCTGACGATATCAAAGACGGTTTATGTGTGGCATGTCTCAGTAAAATAATAACATATTATTTATTATATTAACGGCTAAACATTTTATAACAAAACGCAGTTTGTTGATAGTTTCGGGTTTAGACAATGATTTAAGTAGGCTTTCTCACGGAGACTTTCTGTTAACCACAGTTTTCGAAAAATTTCACATCTGTATTTTTTAATTCCATATTTTACATTTTGGTTCGCATATTTTCCACGGAACTTTTTATTGAAACAAATAATATTGTTCAACGTAGCAATTTCAGTGCCCGCAATACAAATTCCAACTAAAATCAATATTTCATTATTATTTATATTTTATATCGTTATAGGTAATAAATAAAATATAAAATTCCGAAATTTCGACTTGGTAGAGCCATGCTGTTGCTGCAGTTATATTAGTAGTATAGTTGTAGCACAAATGGGTCGGCTCGAACGGGGAAGGACCACGCTCTCACAGAATACCAGCGTCAAATAGTAGCTTAATGCTGCTGTGTTTAGTATGGTGAGTGTAGAGAACCGGAGATCCTTTTTACTGGAAACGAGGCATTGCATCTTAGTCCTCACGGATGACAACGCATCTGCATCTTGATTCGTAATAGAGGATAGATGTAGATGTCTATGGGCCACAGCAACCACTTACCATCAGGTGGACTGTGCGCTCGTTTGTCACCCTATCCTATAAAAAAAAATAGAAAGGAATGAATAACATACACACAAAGCTGAAATGCACAAAGTATAATATAATAACAAACAACACGTGAGCCCTAACCTCGGCAGCCAACCGCAAATTCAATCTATTAAATTAGCGATTAACCGCAAATGGTGCACCCTGACGCGAACGACTCCTACGGGCTACATAAAATCCATCCAATCGAGACCGACACGTCGGATTACGGCACCGTACCTCTCGAAATAGCATCGCTCGAAATTCGATATTCCGATGCTGCGGAGATCGGTCGATCGTAAAATTTGGGCCTCAAAGCGCTATGTTTCGTAGCACGTAATACAACACACGCATCGTGTGACTACGTTTCTTCGCTTTTCGCACCAGCAATAAAACTTTATTGGTTACATGCGACCTATCAAATATCCAATAACGTGGAATATTGTACTGTTTGCCGACCCCACTCCTCTATATCTACAAATTTTATCTTATGTCACGATATTGTTTCTGCATGTCGTAAAACCAAAAGATGTTAATATAATTATTGTTGTATTAGTAAACTTAATTGTGGGGCGAAGCGATAAACAAATTGGAATCTCGGCGTACGCGTTATTGTGTCGGTGGGCGGGAAGAAGGTTGTAAGTCACAGCGGGCGGCGACAGGTCGACGGCGTGGCGGGCAAATTAACAGCCGTTTGCCACTGGCCTCTAACTTAGTGCCTCGTAAAATTAGGCCCGTTAGAGCCCTCCGGCCGTTGCTATCTATACATATCGTCTTCCCAACAGAACACCGAATAAGACTGCCTATTTCTCTCAAGTTTGGCTCCAATGTACCAAATAGTATGATGTTACTTTATATAAACGGGAGATTTATTTCACAATGTCACGAAATTATTAAATCTCCTAAGCTTTACATAGCGTCACCCTATAACTGTAATGTTAATTCAAATCGTAAACATTAAGTTTTACTATTGACTTAAAATGTATTTTTAAATAATTTTTGAATTATATGCGCCATTAAAATATTAAATCAAAATAAAGAACAAATTAAATTAAATTTATAATAAACATTTGAAATCATGGACACATTATACAGTTCGAACGTCCATTAACAAACGCTTCAAAGAGCACCTCTTGCTGCAAATGGAAATAGCTTGGCAATGCTACACGAAATTCGGAAAATCGGAGTATTCGGAACAAACGCGTTCAAAGTACTCTGAGTACATTCGAGTGCAGAGATGTGACAGTTTCAGGCGGGCATTGTACGAAATGGAATGAGTAATAGTGGCGGCAGTTCGTCACATATGATTATTTCATTAGGCCGTAACTGTACGCCCGGCCAAAAGCTGCACTCCCCCGTACCCCTCCCCCACAGAAGGGAGCGACCACACCCGCAGCTAATCATGCGGTCAGCTTGTTCTGCCTCAGCGTGTTTTGATATTGATATTGACTGTAGCGTTCGCCTCGCTGCGCGTCGATTTATTTGCGAACAATGATCGATTGATTGCTGTACGTACGTAAGCCCGTAAACGTTTTGATTATGTTTGCCCTCTCTTATTTGTATTGCTAACAAGACCCGCTAGCGCATGAATTGTATCGACGGATTTTTATTCGTTTTTTGTTCCCTTGTTACAGAGAAATTCCATATCACCGGGCGAGCGGGAAAAGTATAGGACACGAAGTCCCGCGGAACCAGACCATAAGAAGCTTAAAAAAGAAGAAAAAGATATGGGTCATGTAAGTTACTAATTGTCATATTTATTTAATTTATCATTGTAACTTATTTCTACCTACTTCCGATAAGTTAAAATATAAAAACATTTTTTTTTTTAAATTTTCAGAAAAACGGCAAAGGCGAGGCGATAAAGATCGCCTGTCGCCACGATCAAATGTTATTTTTTAAATTGCATTTATTCTTTCATATTTTTGTATTTGGACTGGAAATCTCGAACTTGTATTAATATAAAAAAAGGAAGAAATATTACGAAGGTTACTACTTTTTAAATTTAAAATAGATTAATAGATGATGCCGTAGCCACAAGACTAAGACAATACAATACAACAACTTTTTCAATTTATTTTATCTCTTTCACTTTACACTCAGATGTTTTTATATTACGTACCTTAAAAGATTCATTTTCCGTATTAAAATATTTTAATATATTTTCTTGCAAACAAAGGTTCGTATTACAAATTAGATTTTACTATAAAATGTTTAATTTGTGCTACGTGTGTCACTTGAACAAATTATGTAACCACATAATTCTGGGCAGAGCCGTGCATAATTCTGGACAGAGCTGGGAAGAGCCGTGGTAGCTCAGATGGTTAACGCTCGCTGTAAATATAACAGAATGCGAGTAACCCGGGTTCGATCCCCGCCGGCACCAATGAAATTGTTAAATGCAATTTTAAGTGCTGATTTACCACGTGTTCGGCGGTGAAGGAAAACATCGTGAGGAAACCTGCATGTCTGAGGAATAAGAAAAAATATTTCGAAGACATGTGAAGTTCGCCAACACGCATTGGGGCAGCGCGGCGGACACTTCCTTGCCCTAAAAACCCTCTCAGAAATGAGGGGAGGCCTGTGCCCAGCAGTGGGACGTATATAGGCTGTAACTAACTAACTTTTTATAATTCTGGGAAAAATCTTCACTCATTCATTACAACCTATCAAACAACTGTGGAACCTTTTTACCTCAGTTGCCACTCTTGGCAAGAGGATTGTCAACCGCAGTTCGTTAATATTTTGAGTTATCAGGATGATGCTGCTTACGGGATAATAATAATCTTTTCGCCGCCTACTTTTAATATTTTCTTTAATGTTTTTACAGGAATTAGTAGTAGACGACGCGAGCGAAGAGCCCACGTCACCCCACAATGGTGCTCCATCACCGAGAGAAAATGGACTCGACAAATTGCAGCCTAAGAAGGAACATCCGCCTCACAGTCCTAGGTCAGTAGACTATTAATTTATGTTCATATACATATTACATACGTAAAGTCATTCGTCACCAACTCCATTGTTTGGAAATTCAGTACCTATATTTAATTTGTAATCACTTTTTGACATATTATGTTAAAATTTGTAAAAATGAATTTTCAAGAGAATGATTCTATTGCGGAAAATAGAGTAAATGGGGCCTTGCACTCTATTGTGAAGAGTCGAAATGTGTCGAAAAAGGCACGTATGGCAATTCACAATGCTGTGTTGGTCCCTACTTTAACGTATGGTAGTGAAAGTTGGGTGTGGCAGAAGAAGCACGAGAGTAGAATGAACGCAGTAGAAATGCGTTCGTTAAGGAGTATGTTAGGGCTGAATCTGAATGACAGGGTAAGAAATTGTGTAATACGAAAAGTGTGTGGTTTGCAAGATGATGTTGTGACCAGGATTAAGAAAGGAATGCTTCGGTGGTTTGGTCATGTGGAAAGAATGAATGAGGAAAGAGTGACAAAGAAAATTTATGTTGCAGAAGTGAATGGCAGAGTCGGAAAGGGACGTCCTAGGCGAAAATTTATCGACCAAATTGGCGATTTATTGGAAACGGGCCAAATTAGGAGTACCCTTAACCGACGAGCATGTATGCGTAGGTGTATGGATGTGAAGGAGGCGAGAGAGGTGTGTCAGGATCGTACCAAATGGAAGTCTGTAGTCTCTGCCTACCCCTCTGGGTGACAGGCGTGAGTGTTTATGTATGTATGTGATTCTATTGCGGGTTATAACGGTCTTATCTGCAAATGAAATATATAGTAGTACCTATAGCTAACTAAACTACACGAATCCATATTTGAAGCTACTCCTACCAGTAGCATCCTCGAATTCCTTGCTTGCATTAGTTAAAATTGTAATTCAAATGTCTCAAAAACTATGTAGTTTAATTTGCGTTCTCATATTGTCTAATAAAAGTTTGCAATAATATCAGTTTAAAAATTTAATGCCTTTGTTTAACTGCTATTTCGATCACAATCTTAAAGAAAGTGTTGAATATGTTAGATGTATTACCTACAATTTTCACAATTAATTATTTCACGAGTAAATATTAATATTGTAATAATTTAAATAATAGTATGTACCTAAGGGATGAGATTTCAAAAAAAAAAAACGATCCGAGCATACTATTCTAGTTTAATAATTATATTTATAGTGGAATAACTTAAATTATAAATTTTCTTAATAATATAACAGTTTACAATTGTGAACTGTTACCTCAATTCGTTATATAAAATCATTGTTATAATCAGTCACAGTCAGAGAAATTATTTTTTATTACTTACAAGTTCTTCGATTCGGTGTTTAAGTGTTTTGTAACGCACCTAGAGGCTTCTAATAGGCATTATGTCGAGCACGATGAGTTCGATATAATCGTTGTATCCGTTTAACGAAGCCGTATGAACGTATGAACTGGCTGGCACATTACATATGTTTTAAGGTCATACTTGGGTAAACAGTAGAAAAGCTATCGGCGTGATAACTCCTGTAATATTCATATTAAAATTAAAACACAGGGCGTAAGATTTCTTTTAACAGTCAAACAGTCCATCTTTCCCTTACTGTATCAAAGATAATCCTGGAAACTATCTAAAACTTCTAGGAGTTATCTCACAAATTGTCAAAATATTTTCTTACAACTTAAGCAAAAGGTGTGAGATGTCTGCCTATAGATCGCCAATTAGTCGGTCAAGCTCGGCATTTACAACAAATCCTTTCTACTAAGTCTAATGTACAGTTAAGGTTGCCAATCCTACTATTTATTGTAGTGTAAGGCCTTATGGCGTGAGGCTTCTAATAAAGACTTAATAGTAGCGAGAAAAACCTTGTAAATAAAATAATCATTTAAATTGTACCAAATGTATTTTTATTTTTATGTCATCTACTTTATTTTTATAAGCGGTATATAGCCTCTCAACTACTATGTCTTAAAAACGATAGTGAAATAAGTTGGCAACCCCATAATTTGCTGATGGAAAAACAGTAAACAATATTATTTATTTGATCTGGAAGTGATAGACTGGGAGAGAATGATCTGTGGCAAGAAGTTCACTTTTCAGTATGCTATTGTGCAAAAAAGTAAATAAACAATAATTTCAACAATTCTCAAAAAAGTAAATAAACAATAAGTTCAACAATTCTCAGAATGACATGAAGATAAAGTTAGTTTAAGAGCTTTTAAATCAATGAAAAACAAAACATAATTATAACAAATTTTATTTTAAAAAGGTTTTTCAATCAGATGATAAAAGGACATTTTGTTATAGTTTATTTTTTAAATGAAAAGCGGCAAACGAGCATGCGGCTCACTTAATGGTAATAGAGATTTTAATGAAAAACAGATTAATAAAAGAGGACAAAATAAAGCACTTGTAGCTCTCCTACAAACGCTTGTGATATCTCTGCCATCACTAAACTACACTAAGAAATAACACCGTCTGTATACCGCACAGCTCTTCCCCTGATGATGCCGATTGCCGAGGCGTAACACGTATTATTGACAAGTGCATGCATTTTCTATAGCGTAGAGGTTAGAGTGGTGTACGGTATAGTGCAATGGTATATATGGCTAAGTGGTGATACTGTCAGGCAATTGTAGGAGAGTTGGAGTTGCGCCGCCAACTAGATTATTTATAGTATGTGTGCAATGCGTTCTTTATGTTTAGCGTGCAAAATAATGCATTTTAACTATGCACTCTAATCTTAGTTAATTAATTTTCTGTTTCTATAATTTCTGGAAATAAACATCTAAATGTAAATCACGAGGAACATAGTGTACTAGGGCGTGAATAACGATGTATATAAAGTATAAACCGGTGACAACAGATCGGGCACTTCGAGCAACGCGTCGACGCCGTCCGCGAAGAAGTTGGACGAGAAGCCGAGCACGCCGATATCGAAGCCGGTGACGCCGACGTCTGGCGCGGGCGGAGTGGGTGGCGCGGGGGGTGCGGGCGCACCGCTGAAGGGCGCGGTAAAGCCGCCCGCGCTGCAGTACCCGTACCTGGGCAACGGTGCGCACGACGCGTACGGGCTCGCCGGCTACTCGGCGCGCGCCGCACTCGCCTACGAGCCGCTGCGTGCGCCCATCGGGCCCACCGCGCTCGCGCCCATACCCGGCGGCAAACCGTAATTTCCTTTTTTTATTTTATAGAATAAGGATGACAATGACAAGTGAGCATACAGTCAAGGGACACGTTCTCACCCGTGAATACTAATGGACCAGTAAAAAAGGTGTTCGGTTCTCTACACTCATCCTACGAAAGACAGCATTAATTTGTTGTTTTACTTACGCTGGTATTTTGCAAGAACGTGGTCCTATCCTGGTTTAGGCGAACCCTTTGTGTCGCAGTCATATACAGCCGCAGTGTAAATCTACCACGTAAAAAACGCTTTGCACAATCACAATTCACTCTTTCTCAAAAAGAGTCTTTAGTGGAGAACTCAAAATGGTGGAAAGTCGTAACATGCTAATTACTGTTTAAAATTAATTTATTTTTGTGTGACATCGTCATCATCGTCATCATTACAGCCCTTTATAAAGACACTGCTGAACATAGGCCTCCCTCAAGGTATGCCACAAAGCACGGTCCTGAGCCACCTGCATCCATCGATTTCCTGCATGTCGTACCAGGTCGTCACTCCATCTAGTGGGGATAAGAATATTCCTCAATTCGTTTCCGGTACACCTGAGATTATGTGTGACATACTACAAACAAATTAAGATCCAATATATTATTCAAATTTTACAGATATTTTTCGAAGTAAATGTTGGGTTTTGTTTCATGCATATTTATATTTATTATGTTAATTATATGTTAATTATTTTATTATGTTAATCAATATTGAAAAAGTCTGATGTTTTTAAAGTTTAAAATAGATTAACCATTTTACTAAATGTTTATATAATTGTCATGATCACTTTAGAAACAGTCCTCTACCTCCCATAAATAACTGACTCTAATATAAGTAATTTACATTTTATTACTTTTAATAATAATAATACTTAAAATAAAGATTTAAATTTTATAATTTCAAACCATGAAATCAAATGGCATCACCGATCTTATTGTAATTATAGCGTGTTTTTATTATAATTTACTCACAGAAATAATGACTGAATCAAAATATCTCTATTTATACGTGGTAGAGCCACGTTGCAGCTACATTGTGGTTATAGCAGGAATGGGTCGGCTCGACCGGGGAAGGATCACGCTCTCACAGAATACCAGCGTAAAATAGCAGCTTAATACTGCTGTGTTTCGTATTCTGAGTGAGAGCTCCTGAGCTCCTTTTTTACTGGAAACGAGGCATTACATTTTACTCCTCAGGGGTGATAACGCATCTGTTTTGATTCTTAATCGAGGATAAATGTAGATGTCTATGGGCCACAGCATCGTGCTCGTTCGTTTATTTTATTAAAAAAATTTTTTTAGAGATATCTAAATTTTCTACCATATGCGTTCCATTTGCATTTTTACTATAATTTAACAATAGTCATTAAAATCGCCGTGTGTTAATGGATATTGAAAAAGAGTCGACCTCCGATAGACGGCGGTGTAATTGTCCCATTTAAACCTATTTATAAGATATTTTTTTAATAAAATAAGTATAACAAACGCACATACAGTCGAATTGTAAGTGGATATTACGTCCCTTAGATATCTACATCTATACTCGATTAAAAATCAAAATACAGATACGTTGTCGCCCCTGAGGCCTAAGATGGCCTAAGAAACCTACCTCGTTTCTAATAAAAAGTATTTTCGGTTTTCTATACTTCCCATACGAAACAGCAGCGCTTTGAGCTGTTATTTTACGCTGGTATTCTGTGAGAGCGTGGTCCTTACCCAGTCGAGCCGACAAATTCGTGCCACATCTATACCTAATATAGCTGCAGCATGTTTCTACCACGTAAAAATAATATAGCTGCCTGCAGCATGGCTCTACCACGTAAAAGATAGTTACGTACGTACGTACGTACGTAAAGATAGTTAGTGAAAGTCATTGGATTTTTATCACTAAACAAAGAATCTCCAATAAAAAAAGAACCTCTATCCTGAGATGAACCAGCGGGAAAGCCACTGAACTTTAAAACATAATTTGATGTATGTGATTGTCGGCAGCGCGTACTCGTTCCACGTGTCGGCGGAGGGACAGATGCAGCCGGTGCCGTTCCCGCCGGACGCGCTGATGGGGCCGGGCATCCCGCGCCACGCGCGCCAGGTGTCCGCGCTGGCGCACGGCGAGGTGGTGTGCGCCGTCACCGTCTCCTCGCCCACCAAGTACGTCTACACGGGCGGCAAGGGCTGCGTCAAGGTGTGGGACATCAGCCAGCCCGCCAAGGCGCCCGTCAGCCAGCTCGATTGCCTGGTGAGTCGGTAACTGTCCGCGCTGCACGCGATCCTTTTACACTTATACATTTTTTAAATTAACTCTTGATAGAAATAACTATCACCTCATTTTGTTTTATGGGTTATAATATAGTATTAAAACAGCTTATACTTATAGATCGCCACTTGATGCTAGCAGCAGATCCAAGATGCTAGATGCAGCCGAATGAACGCTCTACAACTAACTTCCAAACATTGAAGTAATATGTGTACTACGTAGTAAAAGAAACACCGATACTTGTTTGCAAAATGCGTTAAAGCCCCCGGTTATGGAGTGTAAAAGTAAGGAGTACCAACTCTCATAGTAGAATTGTTGAAAAAGTGGTCATCTGTAACCAGTAAATAATAGTTCAAAAACTATCAAAAACTCTCTATAACAGCGCTGGAGTAGCTACTGAGATGAAATGAACTTAGCAGTTTCGACGGTTTGAAGTGTGCTGTTAAACTGCTCAGTAGCTCTAAAATCTAAAATAATTTTATTTAGTAATTATATAACCTCGAAAAAGTCGTCTATCCACTGACCTCTATATATACAAGTACGCTGGACTGGCTATACACCGTGACATGGTGAAGCGATTTGATTTCCGCCATTTTGGCGCTCACAGCAGAAGTGCACGTCCACGGAACTAATACTAGGGATAAGACAGTGTACCAAATTATATCGATAAAAATTCTATACCCTACCTATACCTAAATAAATAGAATGGACTCTATGGATAGATGGATTCTACCCATAACGTCCATTCTATTTATGTATCATATTAATATAATACCATTATCATTCATCATCATTAAAACCCTTCACAAATCCACTGCTGAACATAGGCCTCCCCCAAGGAATGCCACAAAGCACGGTCCTGAGCTACCTGCATCCATTAACTTCCTGCATGTCTTACCAGGTTTTGACTCCATCTAGTGGGGGGAACGTCCTACTCTTCACCTGCCAGTACGAGGCTACCACTCGAGAACCTTTTTTCCCCATCGGTATTCGGTTCTGCGAGCTATATGACCGGTCAAATGCCGCTTCAGCTTACTAATCCATTGGACGATGTCGGTCACTCTGGTTCTGCTGCAGATATCCTCATTCCTAAGTTTGAAACCCTGAGCATAGCCCTCTTCATAGCTCGTTGAGCGACTTCGAGCTTCCTCATACGGCCAGCAGTCATGAAAGACCTCGTCTCAGATCCATATTTCATCACTGGCAACACGCATTGGTTGTACAATCTAGTTTTGAGGTATTCCTGACGAGAAGATGTGTTGTAATCTACCGAACGCTGCCCAGCCAAGTTGAATCCGTCGATTGACCTGTCGTGATCTGACAGGTCAATCGACGGACCTACCTAGTCGGACTATTTGTCCCAATAAAAATTCTCATCAACAACTTCAGCTAAGTGCTCCCAAAAACCACCGCCATAGGTGTGACATGGACATTACACATGACTTATGTTTTGTCCATGTTCATCTTAAGACCTATCCGTTGGGAGACACTATTGAGGTCATTGAACATAATGCGTAGGTCCTCCAGCGATTGTGTCATAAGGACTATATTGTCGGCAAATCGAAGGTGAGTGACGTTCACGACATTGACGTTAATACCGTATCCTTTCCAGTCCGGTAGGTAGAAAACGTTTTCCAATGCAGCGGTAAAGTATTTCGGAGATCACACTGTCTTACACATCTCTACAGTTGGATTAGTTTTGTACTACAAAATAAAAATAAAAACATAATTTCTAGAATAATGTATTGTCAACCGTTCATTTTGTTTTAGTATTATAAAAAACAAATCAGCTGCTATAATAACGCCTATTCTAATCAACTACACGTCTGTCTATTGACAGTAAAATATTTTCTACTATATAAAAATTTATGTTTGTTCGCACTTTCTGCGATGCCATATCGTTCATCAGATTGCGGTAAAACTTAGTCAACTTATTGGTTGCACTTATGCGAGGGTTACACGCATGGTACAATTAACTGAGACTAGGTGGCGTGCGTATTATACTGACTATTTATTTGAAAGTTATAGAAAGTTATATATATCATTCTATTTCAATGATTGTATTATCATTCCTAATTATACAATATAACTGTTCCACATTTTTAACGATATTTCCACAATTATTTCTTCTGCGGCAGCAATGCGCCGGGTATGAGCTAGCAAGATAATATAAAAAAAATATAAACTTTGAATTACATAGTTATCAGTTATTTACAACGACATTTTCGAAATTAAAATTACAATATTAAAAAAATAACTGAAATTATCAATTACCGAGCCCGATATGTGAATGGAGCCAGGGAAAAACGAGCACTTGGAAGCATCAAGTGGTGCAGCCTCAACAAAGTCGCGAAAAACAGTCGAGTGGCGCATCACCAATCGCCATACCAACACTCCTCTTCCCTTACGAATCCACCTCGACTACAGCGGTACAGGGAGAGAAAATAAATCTCCTCTAGCCGCAGCCCACTAACATACATCGAACGTGGTTCGACATCATCAGGCGACCTTTCGACACTTGGCTATGGCCCTTGAGTTTGGTGGAAAATGAGGAAAGAAGAAATTAAAAAAAACATTCGAAATAATAATCTAATACATAGTACTTGGTAGTGGGTAGTGCTTGGTACTGGTACTATAATAAGAAAATATTGTCGGTATACTGCACTTTTTCAAAGTGGTGCAGTTCTCATGTCTAATAAAACAGTCGTCTGTGAAATGTTTGGAACAAATATGATCATTTTGTTTCAGACGCCAATTCACAATATTTATGATTTTAAGCCATAATTTTAGTCTAGGTTCAGTTGGAAACCTTTTAATTAATAAACATTTTATAATCATCTGTTGTTGGTGACTTTGTTTGTTAACAGATATGGGTAGGAAAGAACATCGATAAGTATTATAGACACGGAACTCGACAACCCTATTGAATTTTATTGTTTATCAAAACTCAGTAATATACAGCCAAACATGTTTTTATATATGCTATTAAGATTAGTAACAAATTTCTAAGTACTTTTATTATCAAATAGTTTTAATTTGTTTAATATTTACTACAAATTCACTTACTTGTGAAATGTTACACCACTTCCCTTTTGGTAACGAGTTTTACAGATTACGCACACTCTCATTATTATTAAAATAATTCTTATTATGTAACTAATATTATACACAATCAAACGACATAAAATACTTTCGTTTTTTAGTTTAAAAGTTCAAAATACAGACTTATTAAATATGACAATATGAATAAGACAACAGACTTTGGCATATTATGTCAATTTTATTTTTCAAGACATCCTTTAGCGGCGCTTCAAATTGGCACAGTCATTTTGTATGGTATAGCCAGTCCAGCGCCCACTAATATTTTTCGGTGCGTTTCTTAAAATTTACCCCGTAGCTATATAGTGGCGCCACCTTATTTAAAGGTTTTTATGGACACTTTTTAATACACAGTCTGTACTGTACTCTACTTACTCTGCTTACTTCTACACTCCATACCCCCAGTTCAAACTTACTTGGCCTGTGCCATAAAAGGTTTCGTTCGTGTTGTCTGTTCAAGTACGTAGTACATACATATTGCTACAATACTTCAAAAGAAGAAAGCCGTTAATGCATTGTCATCCACTATGAATTTTGATGGACTGTCTCATAGCGGTTGACTATACTGTACTGGATATATGGGATGATTTGCCAACAAAAACAACGAAGACCTACTAGTGTTTTATACTTTAGTAAGAGGTAAATAAAGAAAATGTCCAGAAGATCTACAACCTCCGAAAAAAGTATTACCATCTCAAATTTATACCGGATGAAAAATTTTAAAACCGCAGACGAGAAGGCAACATCGAAGGCCTGAGGCGTTTTGGACTGCAATCGCCAAACCACCTGCTAAACGTGACGATTATAGAAAATCAAGAAGGATATGCTAGGACTACTTAGGGATAGAATCATGTTTAGCAATGGACTGTATACAATATGTATAACATAGAATACTATATTACTGTCAACCTTATTTTGTACGAGGATAGGCGTGCGTAGTGCGCTTACGCACATACGAGCAATCACGTCGTATTATCAGTTAATCACTATTACAAACCCGATTCGCTGTGTTGACAGACGGATTTTAATACATATTTATTTGTAAATAGCGTGCAATTTGGCATTTTCTAAATAATTTGCATGCGAAATTTGGAAACGATTGTAACGTCAAAATACATCTCGTGTTGACATTTATACGTATGACGTATTAGTGACATTTTAGTGGCTACACGGGCTCCGCCCACTCCCCCCTATAATGTATATAATATGTGCCGATGAGCATATAAACGAATTGAATTCAATACTGTTGACTACTGACACCGTTTAAGGCGATTTACGTATCTCAAATGTTACGATTCTTATATCAAAATTGAGATAATAAAAATTAGGATATAAAAAAATCACTCAATTATATCGATATTGTATCCACCCTATTTTATATATTCTGTTATAAAAATAGTCGTTTCTAATCATAATGTGTTTTATTTCAGCAAAGAGATAACTACATCAGATCAGTGAAGCTGCTTCCGGACGGTCGCACGCTAATAGTCGGAGGGGAAGCGTCCAACCTATCGATTTGGGACTTAGCGTCTCCAACGCCGAGGATCAAAGCAGAGCTTACTTCTTCGGCGCCCGCTTGCTATGCACTAGCCATCAGCCCCGATTCAAAGGTTTATATCATACTCGTGTACTATTTAATTTATTAAATATATTTACAAATTTATAACGTGGTGATGATATGTAATGTCAGAAAATCCATCATCACATTTTATTACGTGGTAGAGCCATACTGCAGCTATATTAGTAGTGTAATTGTAGCACGGATAGGTGGGACTGGGGACGGGGAAAGACCACGCTCTCACAGAATACCAGCGTAAAATAGCAGCTTAATGCTGCTGTGTTTCGTATTGTGAGTGTAGAGAACCGGAGACCCTTTGAGCTGTAAAGGAAACATTTCATTCCATCTTAGTCCTCACGGGTGACAGCGCATCTGCTGCATTTTGATTCGTAATCGAGGATAGATGTAGATGTCTATAGGCCGCCGCAACCATTTACCATCAAGTGTGAAATACTAAAAAATATAATGGCTTACGATAGATGGCGATATACCATTTCGTTTACACCATGTATAAAATTACCAAAACTGGCAATAGAAAGTAGCTTTAAAGATACAAGACAATCTAGTACATTCATCAATTCGTCTGCTAAGTGTTACGTACAGGCTAAATCCATACTTACACTGGGAGAGGCTGATGTGATGTACAATAGTAGGCTTTTACTGGCTGATTAGGAAAAGAAGTCTAACATAGTAGAGACACGTTGCAGATAAAGTAAAGACTATACTTGCATAGATACGTACGTGGTAGAGCCACGCTAGGTTATGGTTGTAGCACGAATGGGTCGGCTCAACCGGGGTAAAACCACACTCTAACAGAATACCTAATACTATTGTGTTTCGTATGGTGAGTGTAAAAATCCGGAGACCCTGTTTTACTGGAAACGAGGCATTTCATCTTAGTCCACAGGTGTGACAATGCATCTGCATGTTGATTCGTTTCAAGCATTTTGAAACGAGGATAATTGTTAATGTCTATGGGCCTCAAAATCCGCTTGCCATCAGGTGAACTAAGTGCTTATTTGTCCCTCTTATTCTATAAAAAAATACTGACATGGTAGAGACACATTGCAGATAAAGTAAGCACTATACTTGCATAGAATACAGCAGCATAATATGCATTTCCTATGGAGGACCACACTTTCACATAAATATGTATTAACATAAAGTAACAGCATAGTGCTGCCGTGTTTCGTATGGTGAGTGTAGAAATACGGAGACCTTTTTACTGATAATAAGATGTTCTATCTAAGTCCTCGGGTCATTAAAATGTGGACTCCTCAACAATCAAAAGGCAACATTTTGATTCTTAATCAATGAAAGATGTAGGTGTGTATGGGCCACAGCATCCACTCTTACTGTCACGTGGACTGGGTGCTCATTTGTCAACATTGTTCTTTAAAAAAATTGTACTCTTCTTAAAAATATTTTACACCGACATATCGTAAACAACATTAAAAACTTTCATGTCATGAACGCAAAATGTACGGACGAGGACGCGTGAAGTCTGTCTGTGAATATATGTTATATTGGAGAAGCGTGATGGTCTTTGCTCTATTGGCTCTGAAACCATAATAAGATTTTGCCCAATATTGGGAAGCATTTACTGTCACTTTATCTTTTTTTTTAACAGTTATTTGTTGCATTTCAGGTGTGCTTCAGTTGTTGTTCAGACGGCAACATAGCAGTGTGGGATCTACACAACCAGACGCTGGTGCGCCAGTTCCAGGGACACACGGACGGTGCCTCCTGCATCGATATATCCGCGGATGGAACAAAACTCTGGACGGGCGGGCTCGACAACACCGTCAGGTTCGTACCTTACACTAAATACCATCAGCTTTTGTTTTAGCTTTGTGCCAAATTTTGAAACACTTCGAAGAACGTGTACGTGGAAGAGCCACGCAGTTATGTGCTCATTTTTTATAAAACTGAAGCGATATACAACCTACTAGTACTACTACTAGTTCACCTTATCATCCTGATCACACTGAAACCTGACCACCTGAAATAAATCTATTAATGTAGCAATTTATGAATTTTATCACCAAGTATTTACAAACGTTGACAGAAAAGTACCAGTGACAGTCTTATATATGGACATTTCGAAGGCTTTCGATTGTGTCCGTTAACTTTTTAATTATTAAATTAAATAAATACAGTGTAAGAGTCAAGATTTACCTAAGGGCAAAAAACGAATTTATTAATTGGTCTTGTCCTTAATCCTCAAATATTGGTGTTCCTCAAGGAAGCGTACTTGGTCCCTTATTATTTTTAGTATATATTAACAACTTACCTATCAACATAACCTTTCATATGACTATTTGTAGATGATAGCTTCATGGTGTTTACATGTACAAAAATAAATATTAATGAAAAAGAAATTAATAACTTCCTGAAGAATATAATTAGCTTAAGTGAAATAATTTAATAATAAGCTTAAATAAGACTTAAAATTTGAATTTTTGCCAACGAAAGGGTCCCTTGATTTGCTTAACATTAATTACGATGGTGAGACCATTAATAATACCAAAGTAACAAATTTCTTAGGTCTTTATATTGATAATAACTTAAGGTGGGAGACTCATACAAAATATATTTACAAAAAGTTAAGTCAGTCTTCTTACGCTCTACATGTATTATCCAAAGTAGTAAATGAAGATGCTTTACGGACGGTATATCATGGTTTCGTATCTTCTACTGTGCGCTACGGTGCATTTTTTGGGGCATTGGATACAAGGCGCGAAAAAATATTTAAAGCGCAAAAAATTGTGTTGTGCTATTGCAAATATACCAAGTACAAAGAGCTGTAAATCACAATTTAAATTTTTTTAATTGTTGACGTTTCCCGCGATGTATATTTATGAAGGTGTGACATTTGTAAAAACTAATACAGAAGTATTTAATGAAAACTATTTATAAACAATCGACGAAAAAATAAAATTTATACAATGTCATCAAAGACAGCTTTGCTTAGAAAAAGTGTTTTCGGTAGAATATCTTGACTCTACAATAAAGTTCCATCAATGTTTCAAGAAATGGAAAATATTCATACATTTAAAAAATAACTAATTGAGAAATGCTTACACTCAATTAATGAATATTTAAGTGACACATCACTAGACATATTATAATGACATTGAATATTATAATATTTTTTGACATTCGATTAGACTATATATGTATTGTAAATATGCTATTCTAATTCATATATATAATTTAATTATAATAATGTAGGAGATTTAATTGTAACTATATACAATATTTATATACCTAAGGATTGCATGCAGCGAAAATCATTTTTTAAAGATCTATTCTATCTCTTGTATTCACTATAATAAACATATTTGAATGGAATTGTCGTATCTATAGTCCATGGACACCTGCATCCAACTTCAAACAAAGAAGGCTTGGTATGCGTTGTCCTCTCTGAGGACTAAGATGGAATACCTCACAACTTGTGCTGGCTCTCAGACCGAACCCTGCAGTGCGAACTCTGCGATTTGGTGACAGAAATAGGAAAGAGAGTAGTAGGCACCTACCTGGACACACAGGGAGAAAGGACATCCTACCAGCTAGTAACCTTATTTTAATTTTTTCTAACACTCGTTACAGGTCATGGGACTTAAGAGAAGGCAGACAGTTGCAGCAGCATGACTTCAGCTCACAGATATTCTCGCTAGGCTACTGTCCCACAGGTATATTATTATTTTAACGTAATATTTTTTCTTTGTACCCGCGTCCTTTACCTCTTAAGATAGGTTTGCAAATTAGACTTTGGAAGTTTTTATTAAGATAAATAAGAAGTTAGTTAATAGTGGATTTCTAGTAACCTAAATTTCTTTCTTATTAAGTATGTATTTTAATTAAATTAAAAGAATTGTGCGTGTTATCTTGATAGTAGATTTTCTGCTTATAATGTATATATGAAGGTTAACCAGATTTATAAAGCCAGTTAGAAATAATTTCTAAAAAAAATTATTTAATGATTATGTCTTATATTTGTTTGACGTATATGTGTGTTATGTTGCAGGCGAGTGGCTCGCGGTGGGCATGGAGAACAGCAACGTGGAAGTGCTGCACGCGGTGAAGCCGGACAAGTACCAGCTGCATCTTCACGAGTCGTGCGTGCTGTCGCTGCGGTTCGCCTCCTGCGGCAAGTGGTTCGTCTCCACTGGCAAGGACAACCTGCTGAACGCGTGGCGTACGCCTTACGGCGCCAGCATCTTCCAGGTGGGCACGCACACGCGCACACGCCTATACACGTACGCGTACACATGCATTAACGCTCTCACACTAAAGCGCACACACACTTGCTCGAGTATGTATCCGTAATTCCAAATAAATAAGGGACCAAAATAACAAAATACCAGCAAGAAAAGCCGAAATAAAGACTTTTTTATTGTTGTTAATCAACGAAAAAATTATCCTTCTACAATTTCCTTTTTTTATAAAACTGGATTTACAAACAAATTTGATGGCAATATAAAATGACAAAATGTCAGTGACACCTTCTTCCCCCACTCCAGGTAGCCTCAAGAAATGAATGCTAAAGGTGCTTAGGCCTTTTTTGAGAACCGAGATGCTTCAAAGCTGACCAGAATACTGAGGGTTGTTTAGATAGGATTGGAAATAAATGCTTAGATAGAAATGGACATAAAGTGGTTTTAGACCAGACTTTCCCTACTAGGAGTATTAACTGTCTTATTAATGGTCATTCATATCCATTACCACTCATCAAACTGTCGAATCATTGAATCACGAATACTACGTGGTATAGCCACGCTGCAACTATATTAGTTGTAGCACGAATGGGTCGGCTCGACTGGGGTAGGATCACGCACTCAAAGAATACCAGCGTAAATAGCAGCTTAAGGCTTCTATGTTTCGGTACGGTGGGTGTAGGAAACCGGAGACCCTTCTTACTGGAAACGAGGCATTCCATCTTAGTCATCAGGGGTGACAACGCATTTGCATTTTGATTCTTAATTGACGATAAATGTGGATCTCTACGGGCCACAGCTTCCACTTGCCGCCAGGTGAACTGTGTGCTCGTTTGTCACTCTTTATCGATAAATAAAAACTAGGGAAAACCGACTCATATCATAGAAAATCGTTAAGCAATTGAATACGAGGCATTTATGTAAATATTGCGTGCGGGTAGCATATAAGAAACCTTTTACTTCCTTCACAACATCTCGTGATCTCGGGATCGGTAAACTGTCTGCAAAGCGTGAGGCAAATCCTCTTTACCATGAGAGTAATGGACTGATTGCTAGTTTATGTTGAGGAGAATGTATTTAAACACTTAAATAATTGTTGTTTTAATTTTGTTACAGTCAAAGGAATCATCATCGGTGCTCAGTTGCGACATCTCATCGGACGACAAGTACATAGTGACGGGCTCCGGCGACAAGAAGGCCACAGTGTACGAAGTGATCTACTAGCGCGACTGGCGCACGGACAGACAAACGAACAAATTCGATCAACATTTGTTTGAAAGTGAGTGAAGTGCCGAACGCTCCGGACGTGGCGAGTGGTGATATAGCTTTAGTGTATGTATAGATATCGGGAAGCCTGTATGTACTTATGCGACTTGTTTATATAGATTAGTGAGCGCGCGTTTATGTTTATTTGTTGAGCGCCCGTAGTAGTGTATGTTGGCAGCAGATCTCAAAATGATGATTTCGTTTCAATATTGTTGTATAATGCTCGTATTAAAGAAAAGATATGCGCAAACTGTATTTGTCGTGTTCATTTACCCTATACCTTATGTTACAATGACCAAGTTGCCATGGCGTTAAATTGTCTATCATTCCATCATTAATGTAACCAGAAAAAGAAGGGATTTTGCCATGATCGAAATACTTGACAACGGGCAATCGCAAGCACCTCGTTGCTGTATAGTATATACACGAACAGCTGTTCATGTCATACAAATTAGGTCTGTAAGATATTACTATTATTAATTGCACTCTGGGCTTTTATAATTAGGCTGCTACATTTATTTGGGCCTTAGCTCATCTGAACAGGATATACGGATATAATGCCAGATGAGCAGAGATAGTACTTTTGAAAGAGAAGCAATGAAAGAAGTAGAAGTCTCTGAAAAGATCATGTGTCCTTTTAATATATCCAAAGATAATAGTAATAATATTTGAATACCATACATTATCCAAAAGATAATCAGATAAGATAATAAATTACGGTTTTATTTGGACGCCATGATCATGTAAACCCCATAATGCTAAGATACGCTAAATGTCATTTGACGGTCGAAATTAAAACTGAACTTTCGATGTTCTCAAGCTTGATGTTATTTCAAAAAATATCTAGTCAATATATCCTTTATCATCAACATTACAGACTATCATAAGTCCAGAGGCGAACTGAGGTCTCCTCTAAAAATTGTCTAAGCTCAGTCCTGATCCCTCAGATGAAAATGTACTACAATCAGAGCCTAAGCCATAAGTCTCTATTTGCTTATCGATCTAGACGGGATCTCCTCCTCGGGAGCGTACGACACTACTAGTCGAGAACCTTTCTTTTCCATCTGTTGTGAGTTTTTCTACATAGCCGGCCCGTTGTATTTCAGCTATAGATCAGTTTTTTACGATATGTCAGTTCCGCGTATTCTTCAGAATCCCATTCAACATCACGATATTTTTTTCATTCAGCAAACTCCCGAACTTATTTAACAGTATTACATGACCACGTCTGAATTAACGCGCAGGTCACCACTAGTTGCCTTCTACTTTAGTATCATAAACACTGGTTATACAATATTGTTTTGACTTTCTGAGGACCAGACAGCAAGATAAATCTTAAGTTCCTTTACGATACCCTGTCGATTTGAATTCGTCGGTTGTCATTTTGGTCGAGGTGTCTATCTGGATAGGTAGCGCCCTCTTCACTTCAACTTCTACAAGAGGTTAATCGACGAATCCAAATTGAAACATAGCACGTTTTAATAAAAGTTCAAATTTTTCTTTTCTCCTTTTAGAATAACATATATAATACTTAACATAAGTGGTAAAATTAAACAATTTCGTACAACCGACTTCAATATAAATAAAATGAGAACATCATCAATGTATTCGAAGTTTGTAATGTGATGTCTTCGCCAATTTGAACTTTGTCTTCGCAAATTGTGAACCAATTTTAACGATTCGTTTATTCTTAATTAAACTTTACCTACCAACGGTGGACTTAATAAAATTTAAAAAAATCACCAAATTTCAAAGTAGAAAGTAAGTGAAGCGGTCGGTCTCTTCACCTCACGCCCCCGATCAGGGATCAATCAATTATTAACCTTCTATTCACAGACCAATACCAAACTACGCTGGGTTCGGGGCAAAGAGACGGGCGTGACCCCAGAGGAAGACTTTCGATTCCGTTCACAAACCGATTCTTAAAAGAAAGAAAGTTGACGACTAAGATGACGGGAGGGAATCCCGGTCTTGACGCCTGTCGTATGTGCCTATGTGGATTTTATACTTCTTAATCCTACTATTAGAGTGAACACTGAAGGATCTTGAAATAAAACAGCAATTTCTTCAATAAAATTCCCCTTTCACCTTGGAAATGTGATACTGAACTTTCAATACTTTCCCTAATTTTACTTTTTCTTTCTTGATTATAATCCTAACTGTCACTTGTCCCGTACGAATTGCGAATGCCGTATCCTCCTACGAGGGTGACATTGAAAGTTCTTAGAAAATGAAAAACTGAACAAACTAGCAAGTTATTAGTTTTATTATATCTTTTCAAAATAGTGTCCATTTACATTAATACATCGCTGCATCCGATGGAACCACTGAGAAAAGCACTTTGCCCACTCGGCGTTCATATGACGTTTTCCTCGAAGTTTTCTTTTATTTTCGTAAATAAGAAAAAAATCACAAGGTGAAAATAGTTGTAAAAGTTTCAATGTATTTTAAAAATTATATATTATTTATATTACCTATTTGACAAATTATAATAGCAAAACGTCGTTCCTACTATAACCACAGAATAAATGAATAGTACTACGTATCTATAACTGTTGCGTGGATGGATACTAAATAAAATGACCAACAAAAGGTTTCATATCATTCTTTAAGTTATCGAAGAATTTTAGAAGGAAATTATGAAAGGTGAATTTATTTAATTTTTTTTGTTAGAAAGGTACTTACAGCAAAAAAAGAATTAAGTAACAATTTGGTCTACAGAAGAAATACCAAGTATTTACCTACTTACATACATACCTATATTTGTATTTTGTAATTAAAATATTTGAAGTGATAATAACACAAAATACTGAAATTAAAACTTTGTATACTAAGAAGATTTTTAAGAGAGTAGAATAGATCACATTTCTGTTAGGAATCGTATTTTTTCGTAGTTTATTGTTTCCTATTGATACGTAGGTTTATTTGTTGTTTACACTATCTACCTATTTCTTCCGAACCAAGCGTTGCGATTCCCGACGATTGACCATGCAATTTGCATGCGTTAGAAAGAAAGAAAGAAAGAAAAGTTTATTTGGTACATACATTATAACAAAAAGAATAAAAATAAAACATTTTTTTAATATCTTATCAAAAATATTTAAAAAGTAATAACAAAATATGCACCAAAATGGTCTCCACTCAGCTTTAAGTCACGAATTGAAGATATAAATACATCAATTCGTAACGCTGATTTTCAGTGAAGCCAGAAGCAAGAGAAAAAATGAACTAAACATAAATATAAAATAAAATCAGAAAAAAATTCCACGTGTCCGTGCAACTTTGATAGTGTAAAGATGGACGAACGGTGGTATGCATACAGAAAAAATAAAATAAATTGTGTATGTGTATGTGTGCATGCGTGTTTGAGTATGTGAGTGCGTTCGTATGTGCATGTACGGTACTGGCATTGAGATTAAATCATACCATTTATGCCTATTTGCTGGATTTTTGTACGGAAATCAGAAACTTTTTTAATAAAGTTTTAAAAGTGTCAACTGTTTTACTATTTCTGATCGGTGGTGGTATATCATTCCAGCACTTCGTGGCAGCAAAACGGAAACTACCACGGAAGGCAGCTGTGTGATGCTTAGGGTATGTGAGTCGTGATGCTGTCCTAATCGCACGCTGCGAGAAAATAAGTTTTTGGTATAAGTATGATGGTTCCCTGGTATTTATAACTCCAAAAAGCAATGATGCAAGGTGGAGAGTACGTCGAGCAGCCATACTCATCAGGTCGTGTCGATTTAAAAATGGGGTGATGTGTGATCTCTTAGGGACTGTGAAGCAGAAACGTGCGCAGGCGTTTTGAACCCTTTGTATTGATTTTTTCGTTCTTGCGAGCAAGCATTCTCCAAATACTGTATCCGCATAAGTTAGCTTCGACAGAATGAGTGATTCACACAACCTAATGCGCATGTCCACCGTCAAATACTCTCTGATCTGGTACAAGACTTTGAGTCTATAGAAACAGTTTCGCATGGTTTCTTGCACATGACCCTCAAAACGCAACCTTCCGTCCATAACGAGACCTAAGTTCCGAGCTTCCAACACACGTTCTAAAGGAGTAGTCTTGATGTTAATTTGCGGATTGAAAGTTAGAATATTATTTGTCTGGTTATGCGTTCCCAGTAACATATACTTCGATTTAATGGGGTTCAATACGAGATTATTTTGATCACACCAATCGGCTATGCGGTCCAAATCTGAGTTGATTTTTTTTATTGCTATATTGGTGTCACTAGGTTTAAAAGACATATACAATTGAAGGTCGTCAGCATATATATGATAACTACAATTTTTTATGGTGTTCACTATATCTGAACAATACAATATAAAAAGTATAGGCCCCAAAATGGATCCTTGAGGTACACCTCTTGGAACTGGCAACGTGGTAGATATCCATTCTGATCCATTGTCTTTATTTATTTTAACAAATTGTGTACGATTAGTGAGGTAACTCGCAAACCATTTTATTGTTAAATTATCAAATCCATAGAAAGCGAGCTTTGATAAGAGTAGAGTGGTGTTAATGGCATCAAAGGCTCGGGAAAAGTCAAGCAAAACTAACATAGTACCCTCTCCAACATCTTGTGCAGTCAGAATATCATCCACTACATCCATGAGAGCGGTTGCAGTGCTACGAGACTTTCTGAATCCGGATTGCTTTTTAGGCAGGATATTATTAGCCTCAAGGTACTCCGTCATCTGTGTACAGACTACTCTTTCCAAAATTTTTGACGTTAGGCATCGCAGAATTCACATAGGGGCGAAAGTACGGTCAGTCGATCATAGTCAGAATAGGTACTTCACCTATAACCATTTTTATATATTTTAAATATTTATTTTTTATAATATATATAATATTATTTTTAGTTAACGCGTCAAGGAAGGACAAATAAATAAACATACACACTTTCTCATTTATAATATTATTAATTTATTTATTTTATTTAACAAAAGTCCAAACCAAACAACAAACAATTATCAAAAATATCGAACTAGAGTCGAGACGCGTATCCGTAACAAAAATGCTATCGGTACTGAGCGCGCACGGCCAGCGCGGGACGCGGTGCGGGGAGTCGGGAAGGGGGTTCGATTCCAGCGGAGTCTCAAGTTAATTCGTACGTGTTGTAAGTGACAGAATTAACATTTCGATGTATTTTTTTACTTTCTATTGACATCCCTTAATAACCACGGAAAGTCCGCCGTGACTTAGGAAGCGGAAAAGATGCAAAGTAATATGGACACTAACGCGCAGCGATAAAGTGTTATTTAGCTTGCGTGCGCGATTTATCTGATTAATAATAATTAATAATGATAAGGAATCCTGATAACACCTTGAGTCATACTGTGTATAGAAAAAAGACCCATACAGATAGATATTTAAACGGTGATTCTCACCACCATCCTTCACAGTTAGCTACCGTGGGTAAATCTTTATTTCAGAGAGCACGAGGGATCTGTTACAGACAATAAACACCTGGCTGCCGAGCTCCACCATGTCAAGCATGTTTTGCATGACAACAAGCTTCGGGTCAGGCGCCTACGTCACAGTGAACGAGTGAAGCCGGCCACAGTCGAGCGTACACCTGCTGTACTGCCATATATTAGAGGAGTCACTGACAAGATTGGCTACATCTTGAAGCGCGCTTCCATCACATATCCGCCGAAGAAGATTGGTCAGTTTTTACCATCAGTCAAGTGTAAGGTCCCTCTGCAAGATGCAGGATTGTACAAGCTTGATTGTGAGTGTGGTCTCTCCTACATAGGACAAACTAAAAGATCAATTAAAACCCGCGTTAAAGAACATATAGCTGATGTGAAGAATCGACGCTCCGGGAAGTCTGCAGTCTGTGAACACGTACAGGATCGCCCCCGTCACTACATCAGATTTGATAGACCACAAATCCTCGCTAAAGAACACTGATTCCTTCCAAAGATGATTCGGCTATCGAAATCAAAAAACATCCTAATTTCAATAGAGAAGATGGCTGGGTGCTACCATCTGCTTGGGATCCTATAATAAATAAAATTAAATCCCAACCCAAGCATACCTGCAAGACTTCAAGATACCATAAGTTCATACTGTGGAAATCGGAACAAAAGTAAAATTTTTATCTATGGTAACCGCCGTTAACTATGAAATTTGGACGTTGAACATCTCAGTCCTCCCCGTGACCATGGGTGCTGTAAAGCGCTCGAAATGTCGGGTATTTATAGTTAAATATATATGATAAAATCCGTAAAAACTAGTATTATTTCAATAATAATAATTATGTAGGCTATTAAACGTCGGCAAGTAGTTAACATCAAAGGAGTGCAACTAAATATTAAGTAACTAAAGTACTACGTACAGAACGTAGTACTATTATTTATTCTGTGCTGCGAGGTCGTTTCTCCCGACCGAAATTTTTCAAGACAAGTGGCAAACAATTGTTAGTGTACCACTTTGCAGTAACTGTTTTTCGATTCTCTAAAACAATTGTTGCGTAATGACGTCCTTCCGAAGAACGAGGCCACCATCTTTTTTCCCACGCTTCGACCTCTTTTCACTTTAGTTGTCAACTTCTCGGAAGGAAACACCCAGACAGCAGATTGTCTCTTAGTTTCAGGATCATAACAATAAATCCAGCTTTTGTCACCCGTAAGTATGTCGAACACAGCATTTGAGTCACCTCCGTTAAATCTTTGAACCATTTCACGACACCAATCAACAAGACGGAGTTTTTAGGCCTCTGTCAAATTATGAGGTATCCGCCGGACACAAAGCTTTCTGACCACTAATCATAGAAATTCTATGATCTGTCTTCCTGACCGCTAAATGTTCATGAAGGATTTTGTGCGCTTGACCCATAAGGATGCCTAAGCTTGTCCAAATCTGCGGATAAGTCACTCTTTTGTCAGTCTCTATCACACGCCGCGCAACACTGATGTTATCTTCAGTCGTCGCCGTAGAAGGCCGTCCTTCACGCAGATCATCGATGAGATTAGTGCCACCACGTTTAAACTCATTAAACCAGTTAAAAATCCCACGATGAAACCTGTTAATGGGATTTTTATCCTGATTTGAATAAACATATCATCTGTCCTGTATCCCCTTAAGGGTAGGAAGAGATATTAACACCCACACTTTGTCTGATATATTTAAGACCCTATGTAAAAGGGGGCAAGCCTGTTACCATACACCGGGCACACAGTTGTTAGGCAAGCGATATTCGGAAACATTATTATTATTCCCGTTATTTAATTTAAATCTACATTATACAGTAATTCAAATTATGACAAAATATATAAAAGTCTATTTTTTGGTTTGCTAGACATTTTCTAAAACTATATTGTCTACTTGAATATATAATCTAACTATCAAAAAGTTACGCACCCCTGCTATTCCTAACTTTGCATTGGTTTTATTTACATTTGATATCGCTTCTCGTTGGCCGTACTTTAGTGAGGTCTCGCCCTACACTTCGCCTACCGGTACGAGGCTGCCACTCGAGAATCTTTTTCCCACATCGGTTGTCGGTCCTACGAGCTATATGGGCAGCCCATTGCCACTTCAGATTACTAATCCATTGGGCTATGTCGATCACTGATTCTGCTGCGGATATCCTTTATTTAGTTATGACATTCTATCAGTGGCGAAGCTAGGGCTTTAAACTAGGGCAAGCCCAAGATATGGTTTGTTGTTTTTAGCAGTTTTAAAAAATAGACCAATCTTGATCTGTCTCCACTCTTCAGTTTCATATTCAGTGCTGTCAAGGACGTGTTTGACGAAGTACACAGAAGGCATACTACTGCTAGATAGATTGTATGACATATGCAATTGCAAACGCATACCTTCGGTGACTTTGAAAAGAGCCGTTTGGGTTTGCTTGAGCGAAAGAAAAAGATATTTACATACAATACAATACATGAACAAAAGAAAAGCATGAATAAAGTACAAACAAACTTTGTACAAAATTAAAAAAAGGGACGCCTGGCAGATGTGAAACATCGAAATTATTTTGTTTAAGTTATATGCACAGAAGAACACATTACGACAGGAATTAGATATGGTATAATGAGAAGATAAAGCTTTTTTACGAGCTATTTTATTAGTTGATATTATTGATTGAGCATTTTCATAGAGCAAGCCCGGCTTCTGGGCTTCTATGGAGGCTTCGCCACTGCATTCTATTAAAAGGAACTAGCGGATTTTTTTTAAGAAACATTGCTCTGCGTCGCCAAAAATAGAGAGACTTACATTTTAACGTAAATAAATGTATGGACTATATTCTATTTGTTACCAGTTTATTCAATTACAAAAAGGAAAATCCGACTTCAAAGAACTAATTAAATAATATAAAGGATAAAATTACTTAACTAAAATTTTCATAGCTCTGAAATCGAGGCTTTAATTCTTCGATTCACTATGTCTTGGCAAATAGTGGACGTTTTTTGTTTACAGGATTTTGGAGGGGTGTCCTCTCACCCAGTCGAAGTAGAGTCACGTGGGAAGATGAGTATTGATATGAGGTGCTATATACCCCAATATTAGTGAATCTAAGTCACTGATGCGGCAGTGGTAGTACCGCGAGAGGCTGCCCCCCCCCCCAGCCTCAGGAGGGAGAGTTATTACGATACGTCGCTCTCCACTTGTTTATTGGAGAAGATGTGGAAATCCTTATAGATATCAAGCTACTCTTGAGGAAACAAGTAGGCCAGACGCAGATATTTTGATCTTCTACTGAATAAAACCCCAAGGAAACAAGGAACTCGACCGCGGCTCTTGTTAGTTCAGCTCGTCCCGGAAGTGCTTACAAACCCCCAAGCCTCTGTAAAGAAATTTTTAAAATTACTGGGCGGTTAGGGCCCCAACTCGATTTCCCTGATCCCAAAGGCCTTGTTTGTGTTGGGAGTTCACCTTCACCTGAACCTTCCGCGGCAAAAACGAGATTGGCGGCGGAGCCATAGATCAAATACCCTGCTAAGGCCAGAAAGGATGGTGTTTCCGGCTACTTGTTTTCCTGGCCCCATGTCTTCTTGCCATGGCTGCATAACGAACTTGAGGGAGGCCGTTGCGGAGGTGGAGATAGTGATCGTGTAAGGCAACGCGCTATATGTTCCGGCACGTTTCGCTTGCCCTACCAGCAACAGTTTAATTATCTACTAAAAAGTTATAATAAAATCGTTATTAAATCATACGACGATCTCCGACGATATTACGATCGTACAACCTATAAAGCATTGCAGCTGATTAACTTGAAACAACATTATGGGTTCATGGGAACTAATGATAAGTGCTGTAAACGTTGGTATCAACATCGTATATTACACTTTTAACGCAGCACTGTAGCTGACTCCGCTACATCAAGTATCACCATTACGGCCCTTGGCTTGACACTTAAGCTATCACGATTCACGACTCTAATAAAATAAATTGCGTTATAAAACTCCCGATCTTGAATATATAGAGGATACCTTGAAAATGAATCGAAGTTTTGGGGGCATGGCTTAATCCTTTGTCGGTGAAGCTAACAGACGACTGCGGGAGTGTCTAAATGAAAGTGATGCAATGACTTCATAGTACGCAAATTATGAGATAGCCATACCGAGCAAGCGCTCGGCAAAAAACTAAGTAAGCGCCAAACAACATTTTTACTTATTTTAACAAAACTTCGTTATGGATTAAAAAACTGGTTTATGCGAACTTAGATATGATTATTTACTATGCTTTAAAAATAATTCCATGAAATTATTCGTAAGAATATTGTGGTGAGATCGAGAAATGTAAATAATTAGAGTCTACTTTACAATTTTTTTCTGTCGAGAAAATTACATGATATCGTGTTTTCCTTTTATGCAATCCAAGATTATATAGTCAAAAATCATATACCAATTTAGGTTTGTAATCTATAAAACTTAAAAAAATATGTTAAATAGAAAAACCACCAAATTTTCGAGGTTTGTTTTGTGCTGAAAGTGTCACTATATTCAGATAAGTTCTCTCGATTGGTTGATTGCTATTTACACGCTTCTGCTGGGTATTGGTGAAGAAAAGGGTTTTCTCCTCCGAGAAGGCACCTCCAAGCAAGGATCACCGAGCACCGATGACCCTATAAGCGGGGAAAGTGGATCACCATCGGGTTTAAGTTGTTGAAAGTCCGACCACACAAGTAACTCATCTTTGCCATTGCGAGTTGAACATGCACAGGCATTTCTTCTAAAATAAAAGGGGTACGACGCCATGAACCACACCGAGAGAAAATAAACAGCGCTAGCGAAATAATGGGATTTCATATACCTTGGTATTCTATATAAAGCATAAAGTTTGAGGGAAAATATATCGGCTATATTTTTTCAAATCATAGGATAAATTTTTTTTTAAAGAATAATGAAGGTTTGATTTTTTTCAAAAATCGAGGTCGAGGATTTATCTCAATATCTCAATCGATTAATATATTTCTATATCAATAACTCACTTGAATAACTTCTTTAAACTGATGTAACCGTTACGGTTAATCTTTTGTTAGGAAGAATATTTTTTTTATTTTTATTTATTTATTTAATCTTTATTATACACCTTATACCTACTAAGAGATATAAAGGGCAGACTTAATGCCGTTATCTAGGGCATGAACTTTTTAATCGTGCTCATGATTAAAACATACTTTTTGTAATATTTTAACAACAAATTTCCCTTTATCATATTAAATATCATTCGACAAAGCGATGACAAATGGATCGCAGTTAGGCTCAATATTTTAGCAATGCGTAATGGGAAATTTGATGCTGTTATCTGCGAGTTTCCTATTTATTTTGTCCGCGTCGATTGAACGACACCGTCCGGCGTGTTCGTAATGACGTATTTATCTATGAAACTTCAGAATTGGCAATTATTCATCCATACTGATAACAAAAAAAGTAGAACAAAAATATATATTCACGTGGCCATCAATTTATCTATAGGAAACATTATAAATGAATTCTGTCACACGTTATTGTTATTATTAACTATCGATGACGCAGAAAAAGATCCCGGAAGCCTTTTTCCGTTATAATATTCAATCAACGTACCTAGTAACTTTTATGAATTTAATAAAAAATATTGACGATAATAAAAACAAATATTTACACAACACGTAAACACACAAAGTAAGTATTTATTTTGAATAGAAATCATTACTATTTAAATTTTTCAGGTAGCTAATCGTTATCACTTTAGGATATAATATAATATTGTTGCGCGCCATAATTAATCCTCGGTATATGGACGGTGATTATTAGCGCTATCTAGTATTAAGTAGCAGAAATAGGAGCGTCAAGATCTTTCTAGAACTTTCCTACTAGCGCCATCAAGTGGCGAGTGGCAAGGCTTTCTGGATTCTTTGCTAGAACTTTCAACAGTCTACTCGAACATTCTAGATATTTTCGGTGGAAAAGGTCCTATATAAAGTCGGTTGGGAGCGCGACCGAGTCAATATTGAATTGGCGACACAAGCGAAGACTTGGGAGCGAAATAAAGTGAACTTGTAGTGTGTTTTAAGTTTTAATTGGTATTCGGAAATTAGTGTCAATTTTAGTAATTCATTCGGCAGTTTTTTTATAGTCACGAACCCTAAGCTCGTAACAATATCAACGCAACAATAGCCATTAGGGTTGTGACCTGGATTCAGGAAGATCGAGGCCAAGGGCTCTACCCTTAGCTGCGTTGTCCTTCGCTAAAGAGGAGCCGCTAAGGGGTGGTCATTTAGTGGGGACGCGGTATGTGTAATTGTTACAATTTAAATAATGCAAAAAATCATGAATAGTAGAGGCACTAAGGCGGATGATAGATTTTCAGTACTATCATTTTGTAATTATGACATAATAACACCAATTCAAAATTAAAAATGGTTAGGAAATAACGCGCAAACTTGCGTTAAGGGGAAATATAATGTCAAATGGCTTAGCAAGATCCTTCGTTATACCGAAAATATTGCAGCATTAATTTTGAAATAAATATATGGTAAAGTTGAGGATTAATGTTAATGATTATGTTAGACGAAAACACGATTTCGTAAAATTTTCTCGATAGAAAAAAAAAATCCAAAGTTACCTCCAAAATAAACAATAAACCGCTGTTATTCATAAAATACTTTAAATAAGATCATGAAACTTTGCATACTAACTGAACTAACTATAAAGCAGTGCTTATGTTATTTACTTTTTTTAAAATACCATTATTTTCACTGTAAAAAGAAATTACCTAAACTATCGGCGTTTTGAGCTTGATTCCTGTCGCACCGTTAGTATCGCTTAGGCTTTTGAAGGGAGAATTTGTGTCGCTTACGATCAGAATACACATTACGCAACAGTACGACGTAAAATTAAAATGGGAAATAACCGTGATAAAAATAAGAAGCGGCTGGCTTGGCGTTAAGAAACAGGCATATATATGATAAACATAATGAAATAAGTATCTAACGACCTTTCTACTTACAGTATTAGTGATTACAAACATATCGGTACATAGCATACGACGCGCGGGGAAGTGGGGGGCGAAATTAGAATTTGAGCTGACTTACTCTATCCTCTTAAGAACAATGAAATATAGTGGGAGCCGCCATACACTTCGCTTACCTTGCCGCTCGAACACGTTTCTTCCTCATCGGTTGTCGGTTCTTCGAGCTACATGGCCGGCCCGTTGCCATTTTAGTTTACTGATCAGTTGGACTATGTTGGTTACTCGGGTTCAACTGCGGATATTCCATTATGAAGATTACTACACAGAAAGAGTCTGAGCATAGCCCTCTCCATAGCCCGCTTAACGACCTTTAGCTTCCTCATACAACCAACAGTGAAAGACCACGTCTAGATCCGTATATCATTACTGAAAACACGCACTGGTTGTATTACTAGGTACTTACTTTTAACGCACTGGTTGTATACTCTTGTTTTCAAGTTTAGAGGTATAGAGGTAGGTACATGACAATAAGATGAGTTGTAATCTACCGAACGCTGTTTACCCGAATTGGATCCGTCGATTGACATTTCAGTTGTACTTACTTAGTCGTACAATTTTTCCCAGCCCCAGGTAGACTATAAAAGTAATATAACTCTTCGAAAACTTCGAGCTTCGATAATGAACTGCACACATTCAACAAAGTTTGTGATCAGTTTGAAAAATCGAAATCTTTTTTGTTACGGTGGAAGAAACTATAATATTTCTTCTTCTTTTTAGATTTTTTACTTAAAAATATAGAATTAGAATATAAAACCATAAAACAAATTCAATTTTAATCCAAGCTTACGTTCATTCCGAAATTTGACTTAGTTAATTTTAAGGGATTTAAAATATTTTTTCGAGGTAAGTTGTAATTGAAAAAATGCCTAGAGGATTATCAGAAGTTTTACGAACAAGAATTGTAACTTTGAGGGAAGATGGATATTCTACGAGAGAAATAGCATGCAGAGTTGCTGTATCCCAATCCTGCGTCGTGGCCACGTTGCGGAGGTACCACGGCATGGATAGTTTAGCTGACCGACCCCGCAGTGGTTTTGTTCTAATTGCAGCTCAGAAGCGGTATACCAGATTGCTGGCAGCCCGTGACCCAACCATCAACGCCACTACAATGAAAGCAGAATTGCGGGCTGCCTCTGGACTTGAAATTGGACTCAGACCATTCAGATTTTCTTACACAATGCTGGACTACGTGCACAGATGTCCTGGCGAACATCTCTGTATTCATGGCAATGTTAACGATGAATATTACAGTGGGCTAGGCTCCGGCAAAATGAAGAAGATGACGATGAAAACATTTGGCAAAACTGTCTCTTCGTTGACGAATCGCGAATCAGTACTCATCCAGACAACCGACGTGTCTAGGGTTGCCAGGTCTTAAAACCGAAAAGCCGGATAGACCAGCGACCCTAGCAACATTTATTAACATTTTGACAAAAAGGCCGGCCGGACATCTATTATCTTGATGTTAATGCTGTTAGTCTATACGACTCTTACAGCTTCATCTTGTCACAGGCCTTGCAGGCCGCGAGCTAATTAAAAAGGGAAAGGCAATGAGGTGAAATGATGATGAATGATTTATGATTTGATATTGTTATCAATCATCATGTCGCCTTTTAGGCGTTTTTTCCTTGAGCTATCTAACCGCAGTCCGAGGGGGGGTGTGCGGACCCCCGTCTCTGACTGCTCAGCTCGTGTCGGTCGATGTTCTGGGAGGTGAGAACCGTCCAGGAACGCGGGTGTACGGTGTGTACGCGGTGTGAGCTGGAACGCGTCGTGCCCGTCTGCGGGTGCGACGCGTCCCATTCGTTGTCCTATTAGTGTTTGTCCCATTTAGTGTGGGTGTAGTGTCGTTGTGTGATGTGCCTGCGACGCTTGGGTCGACTGGATCGAGCGATATAGGTGGCTCTATTAAAACATTTCGCGGTCTACGGAGATAGGACGCGACGTTTGCTAACGGAACGTAGTTAGCTGCGTTTGTCACTAGCGGGTTAGGGTGGGTTTCTACTCTATCAAAGTAGCGTTGGGACATCTCCTTAAAATATTCGGAGATAGATGGTAGTTCACAATCATTGTGTAAATCAGAGTTCCGTTGATACCACCGTGCGCCGGTGGCTTTCCGGATGAAAAAGTTTTGAACTCTTTGGAGTTTTAAAATATGGGTCTTATATGTATGGGCGAAAGCTACACTTGCATAGGACATAACTGGTCTAATGCAGGTTTTGTACAGTCGGAGTTTGTGTCTTAGGGACAGTTTACTCTTGCTGTTAACGAGAGGGTGTAGACGGCCAATTATTGACTTGGCTCTGTTGCGTACTACACTTATGTGCGTCTTGAAACTCATGCGGGAGTCGAAAGTGACGCCTAGATATTTGGCCGATTTTTCCCAAGGGATTGGGCGGTCGTATAAAGAGATTGTTTTGGGTTTAGAACCTCCTGTAGAATTCCGTTGAAAGTATACTGCTACACTTTTATCGGGATTCACGTCGATTCTCCATAGGCGGAACCATTCACCAAGGCGATTGGTCGCTTTTTGGAGCTTTATAGCGAGTCTATTTTTGTTGGGGTCTGACACAAAGAGTGCCGTATCGTCGGCAAAGAGAGCGGTATTAACTACGGGGTCTTTTGGGATATCACTCGTGAAGAGTGTGAAAAGGAGTGGAGATAGTACGGAGCCCTGTGGAACCCCGGCCTTGAGGAAACGTTTCGAAGAACGAGTTCCCTCCACACGATATCGAAAAGAGCGGTTCGAAAGGAAAGCTCGTATGATGTGCACGAGCCTATCGGGCACTTTTAGTTTGTACAGCTTGTAAATCAAGCCGTCGTGCCAGACCTTGTCAAACGCCTTCGCGACATCGAAGAAGAGGGCTCCCGTGTTTCGAGACTTTTTTCTTAACGGGTTTTGACTGAAGCCAGACAGAATGTATTCTGTTAGGCGATGAATCTGGTGAGTGCATGAGTGATTGGCTCTAAAGCCGAACTGTTCGTCTGGGAGGAGTCCGTTGGTTTCGGTGAAATGACGGAGACGCTTATGAATAATGCGCTCATATAATTTGGCCAATGTGTTGAGCAGGCTAATGGGTCTGTAGCTAGAGGGACGATTGCGCGGTTTACCCGGTTTTGGGATCCCTATTACGTCTGCTTCTTTCCAGATGTCCGGGAAGGAGCAGTTCGTGAGAAAGGTGTTAAATATTCCTACAAGGAGGCAAATAAGTGGCGCCGAAAGGGATTTGATAACCTTGTTGCTGATGCCGTCTGGCCCAGGGGCTGATCTATTTTTAAGACTTTTAATTGTATCGGTGACTTCATCTACTGTCACAGGATCTAGAGGTTCACCCGCTGGTGGCAGCGCAGTCCTACGTTCTACTTCCGTTTCTACCTCTAATAGGTGAGCGGGATCTATCGGTGCGGTGGATGGCGTGCACTGGTACTCTAAACTGTCTGCTAGGCATTCGGCTTTTTCAAGATCGTCAAGGGCGAGATCGGGGCGGTCCAGCCTCACGAGAGGCGGCATCGGTGCGGATTTGTCGGCTTTAAGAGCTCTTGTTAATCTCCAGAAGGCGTCTTGGGATGGTTCGATACCTTCTAAGAGGTTATCCCAGTTATCATTTCTAAACTCGGCTACTCGTTGTTTAATCTCGTTTTGTAGAGAACGTACCCGAAGTTTATTGGTTTCCGTGCGATAGCGGTCGTAAGTTTTAAGCGCGGAATTCTTCGCTCTAATCAGCCGTCGAACATCCGCCGGAAGTTTCGTGTATTGATCGCTCGATACACGCACCTTACGGGAGCAATCTTCGACCGCTGATGTGAGGTGAGTCGAAAGGGCGCTAATCGCCCTATCGGCCTCCTCCAGCGAGTCTATCTTGTCGGGTATAGTGTCCAAATGCTGGGAGTTCGTAGACTTAAGTTTGACCTCAAGTTTACGCCAGTCGACAATAGTTTTGGTCTGAGGGACCTCACCTGCCGGCTGGCCCAGTTGTAAAACGACCGGCCTGTGGTCTGAGACTAGCTCGATAATAGTCTCTATCGAATTAATACTAAGTCCGATGTCTTTTAGCAACGCTATATCAAGAACGTCCGGATGTTGGTTGTTTGAAAAAGGATAACGTGTTGGACTCTCGGGAGCGATAACATCGAAGTTAAGTCTCTCCGTGAGGTCTCTTAGAATTATTCCGTTAGAATTGTTAACGTTAGAATTCCAGCTAACGTTTTTACTATTTAGGTCTCCTGCTATTAATACGCTAGGGCCTAGGTTTAATAGAGCCGATATGTCGGAATCTAATATGCTTTTTACGGGAGACAGGTATGCTGATGCAATTATTAATGGCGGCTGGCCCGTGAGTGCTATCCTACAGACCGACGCTTCTAAGTTAGTAAGCGGCGGAGTATCTATCGGTACACATTGTAAGGACCTTTTATAGTAGATCAAGGTGCCGCCTTTAGGTCCGGTCAACCTATCATTTCTTACTAGGGTATAATTAGCTATTTTGGGATCGCTCAAACTAGGTTTCAAGAAGGTCTCTTGCACTAGCATGATGTCGATATCATGATTGCGTAAAAAATATATGATCTCTTCCTTTTGATCTCTGATACCGTTTGCATTAAAGTACGCGACAGTCAGAGACCTAGGCTTGGTTCTACCTACAGGTCTTACTTCCATTTTAGTTAAAAATAAAGAAAAGAGTCGCTTAGGCGCACTGGAACGAACCTATCGCTTGGATAAGACTAAGATGCTCAATGGTAGCATTGAGCCTATCCTGAATCGAATTAGCTTCGCGAAGTTTGCGGGCTAGAGTTGTGACTTCGGCCACATTAAAGCTGCTAGCGAAGTTGAACACTAACGAAAGGTCAGTGTTGATGTTTGACGGTGCCTGAGGGGCGGGTTTGGGCTGCTGGGCCTGGCGAAGAGGCACTGGCCGTGAGGCGGCCGCGCTAACTATCGCCGGGGGCTTAACCCATGCGTTGGGCTTAGGTGCTGAAGGCACCGGAAGGCTTGGGCCTTGCCCGGAAGTCCCTTTAACGGGGGCGGGCTTGGCTGTAGCCTGAACGGGCGCGGGTTGCGGCACCGAGATTGGTGCGATCGATGGGGCAGAATGCCGTGGGCGCGACCTACTGGGGTTGCCCGCACGTCCGCGCCGGATTGCTCCTCCATTCTGCTTCCTACGCGGCGCTTTGGAACACCCGCGATAGCTCGCTGGGTGTCCCTCTTCGCCGCACAGAACACAGCTTGGAGGGCCCTCCGTCTCGGGCGTTCGGGGGCACTCAGTAGTGCCATGATCGCCTAAGCACTTGACGCACCTAGGCCTGGCGAAACAATTCTTAGCCGAGTGGCCGTATAATTGGCATCGGTAGCATTGGCCAACGATGCCCCTATTACGCGGGGACTCTACTACAATCCCCGTGAGATTGCATATTCTAGTTATATTATATATTTGTTTGCCCTCTGGAGACAGGTCCAGTATGACAAGACAGAGATCGAAGTATCTTTTCTTATCTGTATGGTGGTGCAACCTGTGCACTTCTCTAACAGGCAGGTTTTGCGATTTAAGATCGCTTAGAATGGATTCGGTTTCAAGCTCTTTAGGGAGACCGCGAACTACAACACGGAGGTTACGGTCCTCCGCGAGTGAGTAGGTATGGAAGCTCAAGTTTTGAGTTTTTAAATGCGCAGTTAAAGCGCGGAAATCGTCCGTCGTTGCGACGTGGATGCGGATGCTTTGTGGTCCATTGTGGACTTTGGGGCAGAATATTTTCTTGGAGTCTATCCACTTGGATAGGTTGCTCCAGCGCGACTTGTCCTGTAAAATTATAGGTGGCGGCGGCTTTTCCTTTCTAGGTTCGGCCTGAGTCGACTTTTTTTGCCGGAGTGGCGTTGGGCGACGCAGGGGCCGAGTGAGGCTCGTTTCCCTTTTTCGCGGCGGTGCGCTTACGCTTTTTACCCGAGACTAGGGTGAAGCCTTCGTCATCGGGTTTAGTAGGTCGGTGAATTTCAATATCCATTTCGGAGCCTGATTCGGCGTCCGAAAACAACGGTGAAGGACCGCGGGTGGAGAGCGCAGAAGGCGCAGGGGACGCGGCGTCGTAGACTGTGTCTATGGACACCGGGGTCGAGCGGCCGGAGCTCGGTGAAGCGGGATCGTCGATACGAACTACTGGGCGTTCAGCGGTGGACGAGTTACGTTGGGCTAGGAATTTAGCCCAAGCGTCGGGGCACACTTGTCCGAAGAAGTCGGCGAGTTCGGCTATAGTTATAGCCGCCATCTTGTCAGTGGTTAAAACACTTGTGTATCAAGCCCCCCCCACCTTTCGGCGGGGGAGGTGTGTGCCTAAACGAACGCTTATACAACTAGCGCGTTGGTACGCTAGGGTGTGTACCTAGCTGTCGCCTAGTGCGACAAGCGAACACAGAAATTAAAAATAGAATAGCTGCCTCTGAGGCAGCGGGTGTGTAATAAAAACTACTTACAGTTTTTACTGGAAATCCGGAGAACGTGGGGCACTACACTAGCACTACACGAAACAGAACAATGGGCCGGCGGCCCGATGCACCTGGCAGCCGTAACGGAGCACAACGACACCGAAGCACTCGCGCACGCAGGTAAAAATGTCCTGTCCTTGTCTTCTTTCTTCTTGTTATCGCACTGGGAGCGCATAGGCTCGACCGAACAATAGCACTCAACGGTTGGGTCGCAGGCGACCGAATGCGGCGAGGTACCTGATCGGAATGCCGGCGCCGGCCGGACACCATTATTTTTTTTATCTTAGTAAAACGACATTTGTTTTAAAGTAAACCAATGCTTTTTATCATTTACTATAAAATCTTCTTAAGTACTAATAAATAACAAAAATTGAATAAATCAGTCCTCCTTATTATTATCCATTCAATATTCATTACAATATTAATTTCAATAATAGCAATAGTATGTATGTAAGTACATGAAAAATGTAAAGAAATGATCAAATTTAAAAAGCCTAACAAAAGCCAGACACCGTCTAATTTGGCCGGACACGCAAACAAAAAGCCTGACTGTGCCCGGCTTTATCCGGACTTCCTGAAATGGAAGACGTGTCCCAGTCTGGAGAAGACCTGGAGACCTCTGAAAGGCAAAGAACTGCCACTGGAACCGTTCAGCAAGACGGAAAATCGGTGTCGTTTTGGGAGGAATTATGATTGGAGCTGGAACGCACGGCAGATAGGTACAAAACAGTAGGTTTTTTGTTTGATTAATTGTGTTGTTGTTTTATTATAATGTTAGTTGTTTATTATAATGGATAATAAACAACTCACAATCATGACCTTGCTAGATTTCGGTAATGCGTTCAAAACTGTTGACTTCGATATACTGTTGAGTCAGTTTTATTCCCTTAACATATCTCCATCAGTATTTGACTGGTTTCAAAGTTATCTCTGTAGCCGTCGGCAGTGTACTCATGTTGATGAGTACACTCACTCATCTTGGTGTGATATTACTGCAGGCGTGCCGCAGGGTGGCGTGTTGTCACCTTTACTCTTTTCCATTTTCATTAATTCAATTACTCATAAAATTTCTTCTCTCTACCACATGTATGCGGATTGCGGATGATGTCCAGATTTACACCCAATCAACTCTTGAGAATTTCATTAAACAATGACTTATTACTAGACTAGCAGTGCTGTTTGACTATCAAGAGTTTATATAGATTTTACAGATTTCCGCACATTAAAGTATGGCGAAGATTTCTGGATGGAAGATAGAAGATAGAAGAGAATCTAACCAAATTCGTATTAAGTTTGAATTTAGGTTGTTCTCCATAAATCCCAAAGCCTACGTCGAGGCCCATTTTTGACCCATCGGTATACCATATAAGGTTACCGACCTCACAGATGACCTGGCCCTTCAGCTATTCTTCTCTAGAGGGTAGTTCCACAATATACTTTTTATTAAAAGTGTATAATGGACACATGATATCTCACATCATGCATAAGACCAGTGTTTCCTTAATTGAGTCGAGCGTGGATCTCAATCTATAAAAAGCAAGCTCGAAATGCCCTGGGTGTTAATCATATACGAACTAGCCCCCGCCTCCTTGTATAGATAAAGATTAAGGGGCGTTAGGCATAGAAGTGCCGCTCCAGCGATAAGAGCTGTTCCAGGCGATGATCGCATCGCTCCAGTTGCAATTAAGCAGTTTATCCTTTGTAGACTATTTAGTCTCTCCACAGTTGTCTTTTGGTTGGCCTTATTAGACCAGACAGTAAAGGCGTGGGTAAGAGTCAGCACCACAATACTGCTGTACAACCATAGCATCATAATGAGACGTAAGCCCCAGTTGTTCCCGACCAAACGACTGAACGTACCTAAAACAATTTTAGCCTTCTAACATACGTTGCTAAGGTGAGAGTTCCACATTAGTTTTTGGTCGATTGTTACGCCCAAGTATGTACCTAACTTCAGTCGAAAATGGTACTTCTTTACTACCACTGAATTTTGGTTTGACTAATTTTTCCAACCGTCTCTTTTTGGTAAAGGGTATTATAACAGTTTTATCAGCATTAACTGATAAACTGTTACCCCTACACCAGTTATTTATGGTGTTTAGGGCTCTTTGTATGACTAATGATAAAGTACGTTGGTCAACCGCAAGATTCTAAAGAAGGAGTGACAAAATACCTCCTTGTGGACACTTTCTTGTAGTTGCAACCCCAACCGAAGTTTCAAACAGCGCTATTTTTTCCTTTCTGCTTGAGAGCATCGCCTTCACCCACCTGATGGTAGTGGGGTCAACCTTTTAGATGTCAGGCCCCCAATCAGCAGTGTTATGGGACTAGAGTCGATGGGACCCTCAATATCTAGCAAGGCACAAAAACTATTTCTTTATCCTCCAGCGCCTTTTCGACCCTGTCAATAACACTGATCAGGGCTCTTTCCGTAAATTTGCCTCTGCGGTAAGGATAATGGTTGTAATATATGGACCTAGTAGCTAGAGCTACATCCTCAATATATCTGTCTATAACCTCTTCCAATGTCTTAGAAAGAAAGGAAGATAGGCTTATAAGTCTAAAAGACTTTGTTAAAACGTAGTCCTTTATACCAGCCTTAGGTATAAATAGAAATTCGACAATGGTCCATCGTTCTGCAATACATTCCTATAAAAAAAAAAACATTCCTATGCAAAACTTGCTCCAAAGATTTTCACCAGATAAGGAAGAAGCAAATCGATACCTCTCTGTAGTTGGATAGGAATTATTCCATCGTCCCCGCTTGTCTTACATGGTTTAAAGGAGTCAACAGCCCGCTACAGCAGGTTTGGCAGCCCTGCGTCAGTCCTCATTACAAGGCCTTCGTAGGCCTCCGAAAGAGTTCCAGACAAAAGTCTTATGTGATCCTGGGAAAAGGGTTGACGCTAGTAACTACAATTATTCTATTTCACTAGTAGTGAAGTTACCATCAGTCATCAGGTAACCCCAAATCTTGACCGTTAGCCACCTAAGGCTCTTGTATGAGGGCGAGGTCAATGTTGTCCTCTGCAAAGAAAATTTGCACCACGGCAGAAACAGCTGCTGCTTGATGAAGATATGCCTAGAGGACTCTCGTCTTACCCTTGGGGTTAGCCATTTACAGGCGTGGGGATGGAGGGGTCGTTTTCACCTGCCGAGGACGTCCTTTACTGGCGCTCTTGACTCCGACCAAAAATTTTTTCTCTGCCGCCTTCGATCCGAGGTGCGGTCAGCGCCTTGGGTCTTAGTCACTCTCACTAATGACGTCTCACGCCTCGAGGTGGAGGGCTAGACGGATTGGAATTGGGGTAGTTCAGGCTTCATTACTGCGCAGAGCCGCCGCTGATCCTAAAAGTTATAATTTTAAAACCAAGGACGACTCTGCCGCCTACCGCAATGAGAGCCTCTGCCGATGGGTCATCCAGAGAAAAGGGTACTAGGAACCCATTCCCGTCGTCCCTACGGTGGAGGATTTTCCAGAGCTCGGTATGGAGCTCTTCATTTTGTGCCCTCAACAGCACGGCCGCCTCTTCTGGAGAGTTAACTTCGCTACGGGGCAGATATGGGATACCCAGTTGAGCCTTAGGCAGTTTGCCCTCAGGTATTATTGAGAGCTCTGCCTCCGGCCAGGGTTTCAGTTTTCCGACTTCACCCAAAATCCAGTCCTGACTTGCCTTATTCAGGCACGTTACCAGAATCCAACCTGTCTTGTGGGTGAAACCCGAAAATTTCACTACCATTCCTGGCTACACCCCACAGGCTGTCGTAGCGATAGACTGTGTTAGTGCCCGGTGGACCAGCTGTATCTTTTCCTCGCTCATAGGATTCGAATTGTGAATTCCTACACTCGCGAAGTCAGCTACGGCACTAAAGCTGAGTTTCTTTTCCCCCCGTTACCAGATTTACAGATTTTTTGGGCTGATCTTTGTGAGAGTCCTTCTCTGACTGACTGCATTTTAATAAAGATATTAATTAATTCGCAACCATCCGCTTAAAAATACAATGATGTGTCTTACCTGGATTGAAGAGCACCTCCCGCCCTCCCTCAATGGCATGCACTAATCCCGCCACCACTAATCCCAGCACCGCTACTCCCAACACCACTATTCCAGGAAAGACACACCATCGACGACAATACAATATGTATTTATTGAGGGAGGGCGGGAGGTGCTCTTCAATCCAGGTAAGACACATCATTGTATTTTTAAGCGGATGGTTGCGAATTAATTAATATATTTATCGTAATGGACTTCCGCAAAGTAACGCCTGATTCTATCAATGACTGCATTTTTTCGCCTCCGAAACCGTGGGAGGTTTAGGCAAAGGAATCTCAAGGCTTCTGGCAGAGAGAGAGGCCTTTTCGGCACCTATCTTAGCTGCTATGAGCCTCCTGTACCTGTTCCGTGCCGCCCCACTAAGCTTGTAAGGCCCAGCGAACTTTTTCTTGTCCCTTCCCTGGTTCGTTTCTGATTGTGGTTACGCTGCAGACGTGCCCTCCACTTCATGGCTCGTCCCAGGTTGGGGCGTTGTGTTGCAGGGTGTTGGTGAGGCTAAAAGAGACCTTCGCTAGACTGGCTAGACCTACAGTCCCACCATTAGCTAGAGAAATATTCGGCCACTCCCAGCAGTACGCCGCATGACAAGGGAAGAGCTAAAATACTACCCGAATCGTCCTGCTCTCGGGTAGGCACCCTTTAAGACTGGACTAACCCCCGTCACGCATCCATCGGCATGGTACGCTTAACACCTTGGATTGGGTTAAGATAGGAAAAAGGGGGTGGGATAAGAAGAAAAGATAAAGAGGATCGTCTAAATGTTTCTATTCTGTCTGTTTCCTATTGAACCAGACTACATAACAGGCGGCAACCACGTGAAGGAAGAACTCCTCAGACTTGCTCAACATGATCTGCGCTGTCCCCCAGAGCCATTTGCCAAACTGTTCGCCGGGTAGGAGAGCAGAATAGGTGTAAATTTAGTTCTATTAATAATGTAAAAATGTAAGAATTAGGAGTAGATTAACCTCCGCCTTACTACAATTTACCTTCAAGAACCGAGCTTATACTCATTTTTAAAAGGCCGATAACGAACCTGGAATTATTCTGGTGTTGCAGTTGTTCATGGGCAGCGATCGACACTTATCATCAGGTGAGCCGTATGCTCGTCGTTACCCCCTCATCTATAGAAAAAAAATAAACGAAAAGAACAAGTACAAGAAAAAGAACATTATTTGGATACGAAAAAACGTTCACTTGTAAACAGTGTAAAGTTTTGACTAATTTCTTTTCTCATGTCTCATTTCAATAATTTGTAAATTGCAAAAAGTTTCGTTGGGTTTGATTACTAATTCTCGCAGAAGTGTTATCGAGCAAGTACCAGGTACACAGATAGATGAATGTTATGTTAGAATTATTATGACCAAACGATTACATTTTGTCATAATGATTATTTATCGCGTCTCAACTTTAACTAGAGAATCTCTCTAGTAAAAGCGTCTAAAAGACAATGATGCTTTTTTATTCATTTCTGTCCGTTTACCTCTTTTGGTCAAATTTCAAAGTTACAGACGATTAAACAGTTTGTAATATGATATAAGTAACTTTGTAACACATGGTTGAAACAGACCGCGGTGGTACCAGCCACCGAATGTTATCGGCGACTATATTAGTAATCGATCGGGTAATGGTGACCTGCACAACTTGAGCTGAATAGCGTTACCTAACTGATTTATAAATGTTCAAAGTTTGTCAATTAAACAAGTTTAAGTTTTAATAAATATTTTTTTTTCCAAAATAGGTATAATATCAAGGTGTACATGAATGAAAAAACCCTTATAAAATGATGTGATTGCTACCTTGCTGGTTCTAATAAAATTCCTTTAAAAATTGTACAAACAAAATTATTGTAAATTGAAATGTTTAAAAAACAATCCCGGTGGGTTTCTCTCAGGCTCATCCCAGAACAGAGGTATTTTACGAACCAGTGGTAAATAAAATAATAACTTTCAATAAGTACCTACCTATTACATAATAATCAATATTGAATAAAAATAATTCATATTCATTCATTCAATATTTACCAATATTTTTGGTGTGTGAATAATACCCAAAGAGAGAAAATTTTGAGAGGCCTAATCTAGCTACAGGCAGACATTAAAACATTTCCATTAGCATAAGCGTCAAAGTCTTACAATGACGGGTCATCATAATATGATATTATTTAAAATTTGGAAAATTATTCCCATAGACATGAAAGTAAAATCCATCGTCATATTAGAACAGCATGGTATGGTAACATTTAAGAAACCTGAGACATAGGTATATAATGCCGAAGCGTCATATTACACAAAGGAGGAAATATCTTATACCTAGGGTTGAAAATTACTTTGGACGCCGCCCATACAAAGCAATGGATAACTCCAACATTGTAATGTAACGAGGTGGCGGATATATAATATATGACGAAAGCGTAACTAAGTCGCAGCTCAAATCCATCTTGAGGAAACATTATCTGTCGTTGTGTCCATAGTGGTGAATGTTTCTTTAATTATTTATGTGTTAATTTAAGTATGTTTATAAGTTCTAGATATTAAGAGTGTAAAACGATAAACTGTTGCGTTGCCGACAAACTGGCTTACAGTTTGGCAAAATTTAAAATTTAATTAATGTACACTCTTTCTAAGAATAAATAAAAAAAAACTCTGTGCCAAAAATATCAATTCTGACTTGTTAAATTCTACAAGGTTCAAAGTACTTCATTCTGAAGTCGGTGTTAATGCTAAGATATTTTGACCTTTTCAGTGGACTAAGGATTACCACAATCTCAATGTCGTCTATATACGTTACATTAAAAACTTCATAATTTATTTTGCAACCCTTATTTAATTAAAAATAAATATGATCATAAATATATCGATATTTGTCCTCTCTTATTTAATCTAATACACATAATAAAAATGTAAATTAAAAATAAATATCATCCTGTGGGCGTTGTAAAAGGCTACAAAGGAAAACAAATCAGGAGATGGGCAGATGTCTTCTTAATAACGACTAAGAATAAAAATAAAATGGCGTTACCGAACCGCTTGCCAAGTGTGACAACTATGGCAAATATCCCCACTATGAGGCAATCCATGGGGGAGGCCTATGTTCAGCAGTGGACTTTAATAGGCTGTGACGGTAATGGTAAATATCATCAAAACCGCTTCGTAAATGACGAAGATTTTTAGTAACATAGATATCGTCGTCATCGTACATATCTACAAGAAAAACATTAAGTCGAATTGATATAAACCTCTCCCTTTTCCAAGCCGGCTAATAAATATAATAATCACCCTTTTAGGGCATGAATTTTTCAAAATCCTATCTTAGTGGATGCTCACTTCGTCAAAGGCAGCTACTCTACAAATTTCAGATTTCTACGTCGGGTGATTTGTGGTGTGCGTAGAAAGATGAGTCGGACATTTGGGATATCTTCTTTTAAATACTTAGATAAATAAAATTTTTTGTTACGATAGAAAGTAATTGCGTGAGATTTATTCACTTTCAATAACATTCTATTATCTCTACACCATTTACATAATCTATTAATGTTATTTTGCAGTAATATGCTTTTATTGACGCTTCTTATTGATATTTATACTTTTCGTCCGCAAAAATATAAGATTAAAAGTTAAAAGCATTCAACTATATTATTAATAAACTTTGAAAACAAGAGTGGATAAAGGTTTGAGGAATACCTGATGTAACTATAAAATGACTTTGATGCGTTGATCAACACATTCCGCCAATGTTTCGACTTTCGATATTTATTGTTGTATTGCCGTTCGTAAAGAACGGGTGAATATGATTCGAATTTCGATAATTTTAATTAATTTTCCAAATGTTTGTTTTTATTTTTTGTAAAATATCAGTGTCATAGGCTTCGACTCAGTTCACATGTTACACCTTATTTTATTCCAGACGGTGAAAAGGTTATCAAATATTCGAGTATAGCAAATCAACAATCAAAATTAATCATTTGTTTATTAATTAGCGTTATGTTTTAATCGCATTTGAATATTTTTCGTCATCATGGATACATTAAAAATTCGAGTAAATATTGAATCTGAGTACCGTCATGGCAGCCACTCGGCACAAGCGGCACGCAACTTCAATGACGTTTACGGAGCGAATAGTACAAACGAACGCACCAGCAGTTATTGGATTACCTGCTTCCGTTCTAGAATTTTTGACCTGAAAAATGAACCCCGTGATCGTCCGAAAACTCTGGTCGACAATGACGAATTAAAGGCGATAGTGGAAGCTGGTGCTACTTAATCTACAGCTGAACTAGCCACTTTCGACGTTAGCATCAAAACAATATTGGTCCATTTGCGTCAAATTGGTAACCTAAAAAAGCCTGACTAATGGGAACGAACTCAATGATCGCCAGCGCGATGTACGCGTCGAGACGTGCCTTACACTGCTTAACCTGCAACGAAAAACGAACTCTGTTCGACAATCGCAAGCGCTCAGCAAGTTCGTGGGATCCGGCTTCGGTACCTACAATGTCCTAAGCGAAAACTTACCCCTCGAATAGTTATGGTCACATTTTGGTGGTCTAGCGTCGGTGTGATTCATCACCGCTTCTTAACAAACGGGATGAGCATTTACTGCAGATGTGTACAGTGAAGACTGTGTGACTGAACAAAATGATGGAGAAGCTCGCACGTCTCCTATCAGCTTAGATCATTCGTTCGTCCCCACTGGTACTGCATGACAACGCGTGACCGCATACTGCACAATAGACGGTCTCCAAGTTACAAGAGCTGGGGTTGGAAGCTCTCCGTCATCCACCGTACTCACCAGAACCTGCGCCTACAAACTTATACTTTTTCCTTAACTTGAATAACCTTTTGGCGGGGAAAAAATTCAAAGGCGGTACAAAACGGCTTTACAGAATTGGTTGTCTCCTGTCCAGCTGATTTCAAGAAGGGCATCAATAAACTACCACTGCCTCGATTGCATGGGTGATTACTTTGATTAATAGAAATAAAAAATATAGAAAAAAATAAGGTTAACTTATTTCATAAAAAAAAGGCAATTTCAATTAGTTGTGAATGTACATATGTATATTATTACAAATGATGTCTCTTAACAATCGGATTGTAATTTTTGCGCTGATATGATATAGGCCTCGATTGTAATACGAGCTGTCGTCGCGTCGCAAACATTGCCAGATGCCGGTGGTGCCAGCCACTGGCCGCTAATAGCGTCAATGAGGAGAGCGATAATCACCAAACTACAAAAGTGCGCAAATGTATGTACTTACTTATTGTTGTTAAACGCCATTTGACGACATTTACCTACCTACATTCTTTCATCACGATGACGTTACAATTCATATCTACAAAAGGTTTATAAATGGAACAAAAAATTATTTTCTAGTTTTTATCTTTCTGCTTTTTTTTAATAAACCAAAGCGTATTTAGATAAAATAAATTATCAAAATATAATGGAGTTAAGAGATAAGCTTTTGCCACTGGGGAAATTTCTAGCTTTTCCTGGTATGATAACAGATTTTTGTCGAATATATATAGTATACTCTCACAACCTTTCCTCCTTTTAGCCTCTCTATTTTCTTCTATAATCGTTTTTATGAAATTATCGTCTATCTCACCCCTCTTTTTCTAATTTAATTTTTTTCACAATGATTTAAAATTTCCTCCTTTGATGTGTAGTACTGACTGGTTAGTTTCTATTTGTGTAAAAGAGGCGTAATATTCTATATAACCCTCTTTCATTCCGTGGGTGTCGTAATTAACAAACATGGGAAAACTCTTTCTAGTCTTTCTAAATTTTCCCGTGGCTGTCTTAGTCCTCAAGGGAGACAACGCATCTGCATTTTGATTCTTATAATACTAACTAAATCAAAGATAGATGTAGTCTCACTTCTATGTCCTTACTCCTTACTCTGTGCTTCTACGGAGTACTGATTACAGAACTGCGAAAGAAACAATGGAAAATACTGATATCCTGTGGGAACTATAAAGGCTGATAAACAATAATAAGAAAGTCATAATGAGACAAAGAAAAATGGTGACGCGGTGCATCGTAACATATTTCTGGATATTTCATTCTAATGAATGTTTGTAATCGAAACTTTCTTAGGTGTTCTAGAAGTTGGTTTACGTTATTTAATTAAAATTAAACTTTTAGTAAAAAGTAGAATACTTTATGTGCTAGGCTTTTACTTCTTTATATAAAGTTTATTTTTAAAGTGGACTTCGGAATATCTCAAGGTAACAATTAGAATGTCGTCTAAAGCGTGACGTTAAAAACGCCATCGACTATTTTCCAGGGTAGAATATTTTATAAACTGACGTATAAACTATTTAAGTAAATGAGAATATTAATTAAATTCGGTTGAAAATTAACGAAGTTATTGCGTAACCTAAATTCATTAAAAAAAACATAGGTACAGTCGAATGGACGATCTCTTCTTTTTTTGAAGTATGCTAAAATAAAGTAACTGCAACAAAGTTAGCCAAAGGTTATGGAGCACAAAGAGGCACCTCATCAGCAATATATAGGACCTTTATTGTAATATATATTATCAGTGAGAGAGTAACGCATGGAGCGACCTTCTGATGAAATTAATCAATGTGACTTTCGAAATATTACCTGCATTTGTGAAATGTTTTTAGTAATTATCTTTTGACTGTTAAGTCGCATCAGTTGAATGGAGTAATTGAAAACAATCATAAAAAGTAATTATTTAATAGCTTGGTGCATGACCGCGTTTTAAGCTTACACTTACATTAATTTTGTCTATATCTATTTGCTTTCCTCAACTCTACTTGCATATAATAGTAGAACTTAGTTACTTATCTTATTTTATTATATTAACTATTTTATTAGTAGAAAGGGAAACTGAGAGGTTACGAATATCAGCATAATCTTTTCTTTATAACTGTCTTTAAAAAATAAAAGTAACATTATATAAGGTGGTACAGCTGGTCAAATATGTCTTATTTTTCAGCTGAATACACTTATAGCGTATCAATTAGAACTTAAAATGCATTTATCGTTTATTTCAGTGGTACTATATATGCATTATACTCAGGATAATCGCGTGCGCAAATACATATTCCCCGAGCTGTCATAGTTCACACTAATTTTTTTCGATTTATTGATTTGCCTCACTAACAAATACCTACTCATATAATTTTAATGCAGATGGAGTGATGACCTGGTAAGACATATAGGAAGTTGATGGAGGCAGTCGATACTGGATCGTGTTTTGTGCCATTGCTCGAGGTTGGCCAATGTTCAGCAGTGGACTTGAGGAGGGCTGTAATGATGATGATGACGGTGAAACACCGCATGTGATGTGAGCATCAATCACATACGTTTTAATACAGTTATTTTTAATAATTTTCTAAAGTAAGTGCCGAACAATTAATGTCTGTTCATTCTTTTAAATCCAAAATCAGTAACAAAAACGTGACCATCGTATGCTTTGTTGAAGGGTTATTCTAATTGGTCAGATTATATAAATATAACATTTCCAGTAATAATAGCGTGTCCTTTAGACAGAATTTCGATCACGACGGCCAGTCTCTACGGAGATTAGTCATCTGCGCAGGACATGCTATAATATCTCCGAATCATTGGTTAAAACAAAATGTAAAGGTGTGTTTAAATATTTTTAAATTCCATAGAGTATTGCCAAAAGATATCATTAAATATTTTAAAACTATTGATGTTAAGAAAACGGCAGACTTATGGGGGATTTCCATTAAAGTTATTGCATCCGTAATAGATACAATAGCACCTTATCTAGGCACTATTTTTAACATATATAAATTTGGTGCGTTTCCTGATTTAACGAAACTTAGTAAAGTTATACCTTAAGTTAGTAGATATTAAGTTTATTAATCTACCGATAAGGACCCTTGCCTGCTGCGCTTGTCATACTGCAAAGGTCCAGGCTGGTTTCCAAATAGCATTGGGTTCAGAAATTTCACGACAGCCCTATTCCGCTTGCTTAGAGGTATGCGGGGAAATCGCAGATGTATTTCGAGACGAGATTTATACAAAGTAATTACTGTATTATTATGTTTCTTCAGTTCTTTAACTCGGGGCCAACAGGTCTACGTGGGAACATGGGTTCTAAGTAATTTTCTTTTAGGATAATCTATTAATTAAGTTGAGTAGCGTTTGTGTATTTGGCCATAATTGTAGAGAAGTGATAAAAATCATTATACAGTCAGCATCTTCCGGGGTTATCACATTTTACATTTCCACCGTTTAAACAAAAAAGCTCTAGTGCTCCTCTTTGGCCGACCGACCAGTACAAGTCAAAGGTGGGGAATTATGTACTTTCTGAGAGAACTCTGATAGAGCTATAGACGTAGAGACGCAGAACGTGGACCGGGGAACGACTGAGCTCACCAGCGTATATAACAGCTTAATTAATGCTGCTGTGTTTCGTATAGTGAATGTAGGGAACCGGAGACCTGTTTTACTAAGAAGAGGCATTACATCTTAGTACTCAGGGGTGATAACATATCTGTATTTTTATTCTTAATCGTGTTTAAATGTAGATGTCCATGGGTCATAGCATCCACTTACTATCAGGCGGAGTTTGTGCTCGTTTGTCACCCATGTTTTATAAAAAAATGTGCAGATTATTTATACGTTTACTATTGTATAATGACGTATGGATATTTGCAATGTAATACAAAATGATAAGTGTTTATGTACTCGTAAGTCAATTAATATTTAAAAATGTTAATTTTGTATATAAATATAATACATATTATTTGTACTCGTATATTAAAATGGGTGCCACTGCCATCAAGTGGTAATTGTCGTTACATTGTACTTTGCATAGGTAAAAGAACTGCACGTTTTGTCGGGCAAAACAAGAGATAAGCATGAAAAAAGTGAATGATCCTCGCGTCGTTGTATTCAATAAACAGCTCAGTTATTGATATTTCTTGTCCATTATCATTTTAACTGCGCAATGTGATTAAAATACCTAAACAATAACAACGTAGATTTATTTAAAACCAGAATTATGAAATCCGATCTATATAGAAAGATTAAAAAGCTTTGTTTTTTTAGTGACGGGGGTTGATTGGTTGTGAGGGAAGAGCAGGAATAAGGTTTTCTCGTTTATCGCTGGAACTGAGAGTCTGCGCTCGCTTGTCCGCCGATAATCGGTGATCAGCCTTATCGCGCGTCCGTCGCAGTGTCCGGCGCTGCAGGACGCCGGCGTTTGTCACATTCGCCAGTGACGCGGCAAGAGAGATTCACGTGCCACTCTACCATCATATTATATCGTAATATTCTTTCCTCGTTATAAAAAATTGATCGCTTACCAAATAATTATTCGAAACTAGCGGCTCTCGTGACTATTACCTACTAACGGATACGGAAACGATTGACTTTGCAAGTTCGTGAATGAATATTCAATGAAATTTTCAGATTCAAAATGTATCGTGAGGACTCCAATTTAGTTCTAGAAGATGCTTTGTTAAGTGATCAATTATTGTTCGAGTATTCACCGGCAGAAAGCTTAATAAACTTCGAGTTACCGACGACAGTTAACGCAGAAGTGGAGGATTGGCAGCTCAGTGATTTGGACTTTCATTGTGATGCGTTCCTTGGTAGCGTAAGCGACAGAACCAGGGATGGATCCGTGGATACTTCACCTGCACTATTTGACTTCGCTGATTTAGATAAGAATGTTAATTTTGACGATTACTTACTAGAAGCTTTAAGTTGTGATCGCTCCGATGAAGCAATACAATCGGGAACTGACTCCGCTGACAGTTGTGACGATGCAGCTCTTGGGAGACTTTCCGTACTTGGGATTGATTTAGAATCGATGTGCACGGAGAACTCAATATACATATCAAATGCGAGTAAAAGTGGTAGTGAAAATAAATGTAATGGTGTGGAGGTGCAGTCACAGGTGCGGTCGTTAGGCGAACCGACATTTTGCCCGGAGTTAGGTGCATTTCGTTGTCCGGTAGGCGATTGCGGAAAGTTGTATGCAAAAGCGTCTCATGTAAAAGCACATTTACGGCGGCATAGCGGAGAAAAACCCTACAAATGTACGTGGGGAGGATGCAGTTGGCGTTTTGCACGTTCGGACGAACTGGCGCGGCATCGCCGCAGCCACTCTGGAGACAAGCCGTACCGTTGCGGTGAATGTGGCAAGAGATTCGCCCGTTCCGATCACCTGGCCAAACACGGACGCGTTCATGCTCGTCGTGCCGCCGCAGCTCTTGCTAAAAGACCTACTCCTTCACACTCATATCGAACTAGACGCTATTTGTAAGATATCTTTAAAATTCTCTGCATAGACATGTAATACCGCGCGGGCGCGAAGTTAGTTTTCATAAGTTTATTTGGCAATATATTGCTTTTGTTTACAAACCTTTGTAAAATACGTAAAATTAAACATTAGAAAAAAATAATTACACGCTGTATTTCTTTATACATACATCAATACCATACATAAAGTACACTTTTAAGTAGGTAAATATGAAGGAACATTTTAATCAAGTCTACAAGGTTCTTGAGGATCTTCAACACTAAACAATCTCTAAACGTTATAATAAACATAACGTTAACATTAACGGTCAACTATTACTACGGTATTAGAATTAAGTTTTTTGATTTTTTCAACTTTTGAGAATAAATTATATTTTGAAACTTTTTTTTTCCTACCACCAGCTTAAGTCGCGTCAAGGTGATTTTAATCCGTGTAAAATTTTACTACGACTTTTGTTGTAGTCATAGTCAACAACAAACAAATATAACTAGGTGCTTCGTTATTCATAATTCACTTGGTGTGTTCTTTTTTATAGAATAAGCGTGACAAACGTACACACAGTCCACCTGGTGGTAAGTGGATGCTGTGGCCCATAGACATCTACATTTATCCTCGATTAAGAATCAAAACGCAGATGCGTTGTCACTCCTGAGGACTGAGATGGAATGCCTCGTTTCCAGTAAAAAAGGATTTCAGGATCTCTACACTCATCATACGAAACACAGCAGTATTAAGCTGCTATTTTAAGCTGGTATTCTGTGAGAGCGTGGTGCTTCCCCGGTCGAGCCGACCCATTCGTGCTACAACCATAATATAGCTACAGCATGGCTCTACCACGTATCAAATACTGTTATATGATAAAACTCCATCCCTGATCTCTGTTCACCACTGGTTCATAAGCTCGGTCGTAGCAATCTCACTGATGATTTGCTTGAAGTACCCATACTCTTCAAAAACTGAAGATATCGTCGTTACTACACGGCGCATAATTAATATCTAAAGATATCACTCTACGTATAAGTAAACTAAAGCGTGTAGCATCTCTAATCTGCGATACGCTAAATAGAACTGCGTATATTTAGATTGTGGTTACTAACAACTTGGTACATCAAAATAACTATAAACTTATACGCCACCATATATTCCAAGTCTACGAAAATACAAAATTTATGAACCTAAGCACGAAGTTAAACACGTAATAAATACAGCACACAGCGTTCTTTAATATTATATTGAAATTTAAATCTTCAAATATCAGACCTATTAAAATTACTTCCAAATTAAATATATGCAATATTTATTATGATAGTAAAAAAAAATAAAACCAAAAACTTAAATTATACAGTACGGTATAGTGCTAAAATGCTGACTGCGTTTCGCGCTGAAATAAGTACTTAGCCTTTAATCCATAAAAGAACTCACTCTTATCGCCAGTAGCGACTAATTGCGGATACAATTCCTTTAGGAACTTAGCCGCAAATGGACCCCATGAACCGATAATCTCCACAGTAAATGGCGCAAATATCTAGATATCTCTCAGGGACTCATATTCGCTCTACTTACGTAGTTCAGCTGCCTGTGGTGCTGCCTCAGCTTTAGACGAGGTACATATCCCTAAGATGAGAGGCTGCCAAAGTTTCAACGCAAGTAGCATACAATGTACCACCCGTTGTGGTTAAAGAATAGTCGCCTCTATTCACCACTCGCTCGCACACCCGCCGGTAAAGTATGCAAAAAAATACATTGCGATGTGAGTTTTTCGTACGTTCTATAACTTCAGTCCAAATATTTATTGGAATAAATGATAACAAAATGCCATAATCAACAAAAAAGGAATCAGTGCCGTTTTGTTAATTTGTGAGCTATGACGCGTTCTGAGAGTTTGCTTTACAGTATATTGTTGATTTTGTTTGATAATATTTTTGTATAAAATACTTACATGCCACAGAGACGCTCAACTATTTTTAAAATTTTCGTCTGTCTATCCCACTGACCTCTATATATACACTTGTATATATAGAGGTCAGTGGTCTATCCGTGTTAATCATCGAAAAGATTGATCCGATTGTAATAAAACTCCATGAACAAATACATAGTCCAAGAGCTGGCTACGAATTTTGGGAAGGTCCTTTTGGCAAGTTGACATTGAGAAAAAATATGATATTTTAATTTAGTTTTTATATAATTTATAAAAATTATCCCAGACGTTTTTGTCGGTTAAAAAGTACTACCAGACTTCCCCAAAAATATTTTACTAAAATTCCCAAAAATATACTTTTAGCAATCTCAAATTTTAGTCACGCACTTTTAATAATACCTGCAAATCTCCAGACAAGTTTAGCGGTTTGAAACAATTCCCATACGTGAATAAAGTTTACAAACGAATGCGACCAAAAAGTCTGCGTAGCCTTAAGTTCGAGAAAAATATTTTATCGAGGCATGCCGGCAGCTGATGGGGGCTGACAGCTGGGGTAGTAAAGAGGATGATTTCTCAGACAGTGAATTTTCAGAGAGCAGTGAAGAAGAGGAAGAAAATCAGTAAAACGATAAATCTCTACGAATTTCCTTTAATATTATAATTTAAAATAAATTAATTAATTTAATAAAATTGAAAATAAAAAGAATTATTGAATTTGGGATTGATTCTGGGATTTTTTATTTTTTGAAAATTTATGAATTTTTTTTTGCAAATGTTATATGCTTCGTGTTTATGAAATAACCGCAAACGCTCTCCCAGACTCGTGGGATTGGATTCGTCAATTAAATAAATTATATTTTTCACAATTTTAATTGCCAAAAGGACCTTCCCAAAATTTGTCGCCAGCTCTCCGACTAACAGACTAACTACCACGAGTGATCTAGACTAAATTTTATCCGAAAAATTTAGAGATTTTATTGAAATATAAATATTAATAAAAAACCATTTATTTTATAAACGGCCTTTAATGATTATCTTAAATATAATTACGCCATATTAGTAGATCCCACCCGGGCGAAGCCTCGAGTGGGTCGCTAGTTATAAATGTTATTTTAAAATTAATGTACCTACTGGAGTATACGATTCTTTTCAAATATTTTCCCATTAATAGAAAATTTACAATTGAACAAGTAATATGATGTTATAAAAATATATCGTTAATAGCGAATTTTCGTTATTGGAACTGTGCATGTTGACAGTACGGGTTCGATGAGTCACCATTTCTAATCCCATCCTTTATCCGTGCAGACTGTATAGTTGCCGACACGAAACGTGAGCACAGATTAACTATGGTGGGGGTTGAGCCAGCATAGGTACACTGTCGGCCAAAATTATTAGGTACTTCTGTTATTTCCATTCATAATTGAATATTTTCGTTGACTTTTTTCGAAATTCTGAGTCGTTAGCTCTTTTAACTATACGCCGTACAGTAGCTACGTAGACATTAGTCGCCTCAGCAGTCTATTTATAAACGTCTATCATGTTTTTCGCAATACCTAATTATTTTATGTAACAAAACACTGAATAGACCATTTGTCGCGATTGTCTATTTAACACCGAATTCTTTCTTCTCTGCATATTTAGACCAAAATCTGAATGCTCAATTTATAACAAAAAAAATTAACAACAAGAAATATCAAAACTGTTAAAAACAAGAAATACACAAACAACAATTAACAACGAGGTAAAATTAACAAAAATAAACTAATTAAAAAGTTGTCACTAAAATTGCTCTCAAGTGTACGGTAGTCGAATGATACGTGCTACCCCAATAGACGACGAGAATCGGCTGACGAACCAATTACGTTGAGCCTCAGCGTGGTCAACGTCATATCAACCAATAAAAAATGTGCTCACGACTTGTGCCGGCAATTATATGTGACGATGCACCCACTTTCAATATTTTCATAATAGGACGAAATGGTTTGTGGCCACCAGAAATATAGGAGAGAGTAGCTAAAAGTTTTATGTCTGTGGTCAAGAGAAACAAGAGAAACTTGTAAAAAAAATGTTGACTAAAGTTTTAGATACTAGGAATAAGCATATTGCAACATATATGTTTTTTGCAGTCTACCGGCGGGCGTGAGTATAGATAGCAACAGTGTGCGAGCGAGAGGTTAATAGAGGCAACGTCATTTTCAGTTCCGTTCGTTACAAACGATCTAGTTTCAAAAGTGGTAACAGGTTTTGAAACGGTTTGATTTACAGTTTCTCCAATATTAACATAAAGTAACGTGTTATTGTATAAAACGATAATTTAATAATAATTAACGCTATTATCATTAACATTTTATTATTTTTTATTCGGCATACTTATGCAATATTAGTTTTTTGGTATAATATTGGCATATTATTTTTATCAACCGGCTTTTTATGCAATTTTAAAAAGTGCTTTAAAAAGCTGTTCATTGGTTCAGTGCCTACTACTACTGCAAACCAAAAAGTTAAGTAATTATTTATGGGACTGGAAACATAACCCAACACGAAGCACCCAATAATATGTAGTAGTTACTACTATGTATGATTTAATTTTAACATGAAACGAAACGGATAAAAGAATTTAGTCCACTTTTTATATTCCATAATATAATGGTGTTTAAAACATAGAGCAACACGAGCCACCGGCGCACCAGAGGGAGTAGCCATAGTGTTTTTCCCCAATACAAAATTGTCTGTCATTTTTTGCGGGGAAAATCTCCACACACTTAAATAAATGTCTGTCACTACATTATAATAGTGTCACTCAGTGACAGCGAACACTTAGATACAGATTCGGATTAGTCACTCTATCGATGTATGAGGACGAGCGACCTGGATTGGTAAACAATTACGAAACACTACAACCGTTATTGTCGTAATTTATTAAAAAAAAGTAAATTGCAATAATGTGGTGAAAAGTTACTTATATATTATGAAGGGTAACGCTAGCATTTTGTAACGTACGTTTTGTAAACTTGATATGGAAGATCTTTTTTGCAGCAAAAAACTGATTCAGACGCGCAACTAGATTTAGTCTAGTGAGCAGTGCGATTACTAGTTTTATTGTACGCATGGGACCACGTCACTGACCTCTATATATACAAGTACGCTGGACTGGCTATACCATACAAAATGACTGTGCCAATTTGAAGCGCCGCTAAAGGATGTCTTGAAAAATAAAATTGACATAATATGCCAAAGTCTGTTGTCTTATTTATATTGTCTTATTTAATAAGTCTGTATTTTGAACTTTTGAACTAAAAAACGAAAGTATTTTATGTTGTTTGATTGTGTATAATATTAGTTACATAATAAAAATTATTTTTATTAATAATGAGAGTGTGCGTAGTCTGTAAAATTCGTTACCAAAAGGGAAGTGGTATAACATTTCACAAGTAAGTGAATTTGCAGCAAATATTAAGCAAATTAAAACTATTTGATAACATAAGTACTTAAAATTTTGTTACTAATCTTAATATCATATAAACCAACATGTTTGGCTGTATATTACTGAGTTTTGATAAACAATAAAATTCAATAGGGTTGTCGAGTTCCTTGTCTATAATACTTATCGATGTTCTTTCTTACCCATATCTGTTAACAAACAAAATCGCCAACAACAGATAATTATCAAATGTTTATTAATTAACAGGTTTCCAACTGAAGCTAGACTAAAATTATGACTTAAAAGCATAAATATTGTGAATTGGCGTCCGAAACAAAATGATCATATTTATTGCAAACATTTCACAGACGACTGTTTTATTAGACATGAGAACTGCACCGCTTTGAAAAAGTGCAGTATACCGACAATTTTTTCTGGTAGTACCAGTACCAGTAAATATAAAATTATTAGATTATTATTTCGAATGCTTTTTTTCTTTCCTCATTTTCACCAAACTCAAGGGCCATAGCCAAGTGTCGAAAGGTTGCCTGATGATGTCGAGCCACGTTGGATGTGTGTTAGTGGGCTGTGGCTAGAGGAGATTCCTTTCCCTGTACCGCTGTAGTCGAGGTGGAGTCGTAAGGGAAGGGAGTGTTGCGTCGATTTAAGTTCTTTGTAGAATATTTAGAGACGATACCAGGAGACCCGACAGTATGGGTTTGGTTGCTTGAGAGAGAGAGAGAGAGAGAGATAAAGCTTTAGTGTGCGATACTACTTGCGAACACTTTGACAGCATCCCATCTCAGGGGTACCTCGTCTAAAGCAGGGGTGGCATTAGAGGCATCTGAACTAAGTAAATAGCCCAGAGTATCTAGAAGATGAGTACATATTTGTGCAATTTGCTGTAGAGACTATTAGTCCATAGGGTGCACGTGCTGTGTAGTTCCTAAAAAAACTGTATCTGCGACTGATAATCGCTGCTGGTAATAAGAAGTTGTTTAGTTTGTTGTTTCCTCGCTTGAAGACACGAGGACACGTAGCCAGCATTCTTGGGACGATACTACGGAAAGTAGGACTGTATGATATTTCAGTTATTTTTAATTTTTTTTAATATTGTAATTTTAATTTCAAAAATGACGTTGTAAATAACTGATAACTATGTAATTCAAAGTTTATATTTTTTACATTATCTTGCTAGCTCGTACCCGGCGCATTGCTGCCGCAGAAGAAATAATTGTGGAAATATCGTTAGAAATGTGGAGCAGTTATATTGTATAATTAGGAATGATAATACAATCATTGAAATAGAATAATATATAACTATAACTTTCAAATAAATAGTCAGTTATAATACGCACACCATCTAGTGTCAATTAATTGTACCATGCGTATAACCTTCGCACAAGTTTTACCGCAATCTGATGAACGGTATGGCATCGTAGAAAGTACGAACAAACATATTTTTTTATATAGTAGAAAATATTTTACTGTTTATAGACTGACCTGTAATTGATTAGAATAGGCGTTATTATAGCAGCTGATTTGTTTTTTATAATACTAGAACTAAATTAACTGTTGACAATAAATTATTTTAGAAATTATGTTTTTCTTTTTCTTTCGTGTAGTTAGTTTAATCTTAATAATTTTTTTGTTTAGTGGTCTAAGGGCTACAATGGCTATCCGAGTACAGAAGCAGAGTACAAAACTAATCCAACTGTAGAGATGTGTAAGACAGGGTGACGTAATATTTCCGAAATACTTTACTGCATTGGAAGACGTTTTCAAGCTACTGGACTGGAAAGGATACGGTATTAACGTCAATGGCGTGTACGTCACTCACCTTTGATTTGCCGACAATATAGTCTTTATGGCAGAATCGCTGGAAGACCTACGCACTATGTTCAATGACCTCAATAGTGTCTCCCAACTGATAGGCCTTAAGTGAACATGGACAAAACAAAAGCCATGTGTAATGTCCATGTCACACCTTTGCCGGTAGTTTTTGGGAGCACTTAGCTGAAGTTGTTGACGAGTATTTTTACATGGGACAAATAGTCCGAATAGGTACGTTCAATTTCGACCGACAGGTCAATCGACAGATTCAACTCGGCTGGGCAGCGTTCGGGAGATTGCAACACATTTTCTCATCAGGAATACCTGAAAACTAGATTGTACAACCAGTGCGTGTTGCCAGTGATGACCTATGGATCTGAGACGAGGTATTTCACTGCTGGCCATATGAGGAAGCTCGAAGTCGCTCAGCGAGCTATGAAGAGGGCTATGCTCGGGGGTTTAAACTTAGGAATGAGGATATCTGCAGCAGAACCAGAGTGACCGACATCGACCAACGCATTAGTAAGCTGAAGTGGCAATTGACCGGTCATATAGCTAGAAGAACCGAATACTGATGGCGAAAAAAGGTTCTCGAGTGGCAGGCCCGTACCGGCAGGTGAAGTGTAGGACGTTCCCCCACTAGATGGAGTCAAAACCTGGTAAGACACGCAGGAAGTTGATGGATGCAGTTAGCTCAGGAGCGTGCTTTGTGGCGTTGCTTGGGGGAGGCCTATGTTCATCAGTGGACTTGTGAAGGGTTTTAATGATGATGAATAATAATAGGTAGGGTATAGAATTTTTATCGATATAATTTGGTACACTGTCTTATCCCTATTATTAGTTCCGTGGACGTGCACTTCTGCTGTCAGCGCCAAAATGGCGGAAATCAAATCGCTTCATCATGTCACGGTGTATAGCCAGTCCAGCGTACTTGTATATATAGAGGTCAGTGGACCACGTGTAATTATACTTTAACAGAGGCGAAAGTCTGCGTGTAGCTACTCACCTCCGATCCGCCGGTGGCTCTATGGCTTAAAAAGATTTATTAAATAAATAAAATAAATGAAGTTTAGAAACAATGCAATTGTAAAATTGTGTAAAATCATAAAAAAATTTTTAGAACTAGAATGTTTGCTTCGCAATAAGTACGGCCGGAAAAGAGAGGTCTTAATAAGGCACGCTGTCCCCATAATTTAAAATAATTACGAAGAAAATACTAGCTATATGTTTTACCTAAGTGTGAAACAAGGAGTGCTATGAATTTAGCAATCTATATGTATGTGTGTATAAATTTGTTTGTAGGTTCCATGCGTAGACAGAGAAACCTATCTCTGTCTACGGTTTCATGATAACTCCAATGACTCCAAGTAAGGCGAATGATGCGTACTATGCATAGAGTAGTAGAGAAAACATAAACTCACAAATTCATACCTAGTTGTATGGAGTGTAGAGGTAAGGAGTACAGACTCTCTATGAAAAAAGTGTCCGTAGGAAAGTGCTAAATAAGGTTCTCATAAATGAGGTGTTCTCATCATTCCGCGTGTGATACGATATATACCTTATCTCTAGTATAAAGCTGGAGTTTATACTAAATTTATGATAGATACCATTCCACTCCAACATTATTTACATTACCATAGAGCAGAGCATAGCAACCATAGATTTAGTATAAACTCCAACTATATCTATGATAGTATCTGTCCACGGTATGAAGGTTAGAAAACAGGAGAACGATCACCGTAGAAAATAGTGTCCCAGAAATATGGACACCTTAAGTGAGGCACTGCGATCGCTAAGTTCGGTCAATAAAAGTCGTTTTCAGTCTATTTTTCCGATCAGATGCTAAACCACTTGCACATCCACGCACAATAGAATATTTCTCCATTTTTTATTGTTTCTTTTTGTCAAAAATTACAACATTACGGAGCATGAAAATTTTCTCACCAATACCGCGCAGAAAATTTGAACATTATTCAACTAACTTCATCTACTTGTACTCATAAACAGCTAACTTCGCAGTCACTACTCACCGACGTCAGTGCCGCTATAAATTCTGCAATTTTCAAGAACAGGCGGGCTATGCTTTAGTACGTAGTGTTCGTTCTCCTGTTCTCTAACCTTCATGGTCCACGAAGTAGTCCTGTGGGTCATGGAGGTTAGAGAGAAGGACAACGATCGCTACGTGCTAAAGCATAGCCCGCCTGTCCCTGAATGCCGTCGGTAAGTAGTATCTGCGAAGCTAGTTGTTTATGAGTATAAGTAGATGAAGTTAGTTGAATAATGTACAAATTTTCTTCGCGGCATTGGTGAGAAAATAATCGTGTTCCGTAATTTTTTAATTTTTGACAAAAAAGAAACATTAAAAAATGGTGAAATATTGTATTGTGTGTGAATGTGCAAGTGGTTTAGCATCTGATCGGAAAAATAGAACGAAAATGACTTTTATTGAGACAACTTAGCGGTCGCAGTGCCTCACTTATTTTGTCCATATTTCTGGGACACTATTTTCTACAGCGATCGTTCTCCTTCTCTAGAGAACAGGAGAACGATCGCTGTAGAAAATAGTATCCCAGAAATATGGATAAAATAAGTGAGGCACTGCGACCGCTAAGTTGTCTCAATAAGAGCGGGCTATTGTGCGCTAGTTTGAAATGATTATAATATCATTCAAAGAAAAATAAAGAAAGCAACGAAATTATTATTATTTATGAATAAATAAGTTATAAATTATTTTTTATTAATTTTAATTATTGTAAATATTGTAAATTATTAATTATTATAGATTTATTTATTTTTTTAATAATATTTCACCATTTTATAATGTTTCTTTTTGGCAATAATTAAAAAATTACTTCGCAGATTCTTCACTAGGTACTGACCGACGGCAGCGTGACTATAAATTCTACAAATTTTCAGGGACAGGCGGGCTCCTGTTCTCTAGCCTTCATGCTGTGAACATGGCGTATAGAGGTAAGGAGGACAATCTCCCATAGAAAAATAATTGAAAATGTGTCCATCCGTTAGCAATAAATAAGAGTTCAAAAAATCTCTATAACAGCGTTCGAGTAGCTACAGGGAATGATAAATCGCCGTAAAATACGTTGAGAGTGATTTTGAAAATAAAAATTTTGAAAGCAATAAAATAATTATTGTAAAAAAAATATGGTGAGTCTGTGGACTAAAAAAATGACAAAAAGTTCTTTAAAATTTAGACTGTAGCGCTTTATAAAGTTGCGCTACCCTTATTTAGCGCTTTCCTACGGACACTTTTTTATACAGAGTCCGTACTCCTTACCTCTACACTCCATAGCTGTGGTAAAAACGTAGACAGAGAAACCTTTAGACAAATGATTAGCGTGGCCTCGAGTGAGAAAGGATGATAACGTTGACAAAGAAATTCTCTGTCTACGGTTTTAAGTTATACAATAATCTTTATGAGTTTTGAATATATTTAGATAAAATTTAAACGTATATTTATAAAATTCTGTAACGAAATTTAAAATAACAATTGAATTTTATACGTAATACCAGATAAAATGTACTATATTTACGAGTGAAATGATATAAGGGTGAGTTTACGTTCACTATCACGTTTACATCCTAAGACACTACATCTAACCATTTTAAAGTTTTTAATTGTTCTAAGAACCGAACTTAACAAGATTCACCAATCTTAAGCTCACAAAACACTTTTTTCTCTCTTAAACCAAATTGTAAACTCCTTAGCTCCCTACGAACTGTCAAAGTTGTTTAGAAAAATGTAGTTTGCTAAACAAAAAAACCGCCACGGAGGAAGAGACAATCACACCGCTCTGTCTCATTTCTATACATACATCTATATTTTTCGTGTGCGAATGCGAAAGAAGGCGTCAATTTGTCTATAGGTTTCTCTGTCTACGGTCTATGGGTAAAACTAAGACCAAAGAGAATATAATCATTATAAGTTTTAATTAAAATATCTGTTGTCACCTAATATTTTTTGTCTATGTTGGTATATAACCCTACCAATTTAAAATGTATATTAGCATGGATCATTTCGAATGGTTTTAGTGTAATTTTAAATTAAACATATATTCTATACATACACGATTCAACATACAAATAAAAATGGTGGTTCAATTTCACTAAACAATTTTTAAATTGAAATTGATTGCAGATATTATTGAATGTGTAAAAAGTAATAAACATTTTAATCACAATTAATTCTGTATATGTATATTTGGTGCGGTACGTGGTGTGAAAACGGGAGTTGTGTATGACAAATAACAGGTTGTTTAAAGACACCGAAGTCGCTTTAAATCCTGTATGATAATCGAGTGTTGTTTTTTGGAGCCCAGTGCAACGTTTCTTTATGTAACAAAGGAATTTCATCACTAAGATTTGTGTTTAAGCAATAAAACAAGGATTACTATAATAGCTGTCTATTTTGAAGCGATCAAGCTTGGTGACTTCTATTCATTCAGCATGTGACCCACATCTGAGATTTCTCTTCGTTATTTTTCAAAACAAGAGTAATATAAAAAACCGCATAAGCTGTTAAACAGTAGCTGTGAATAAGGATTCTTCAGCAGACATGACATTTTTTTATGTTGTCACGGATGAATACAAACCGCAGATCTTTCAGGGGGTCAGACTAATTTTGCAGCATTTATAAAATATAAACGTACGTTTACTTAAAAGCTTTTATTTTGATGTATATACAACAATAAGTTCCAGTGTTTTTTGATTGCAATGTGTCGGTTTGCAAAGAATGGATACTAAAGAGAGCTTTTTAAAAAATGGCATTAAAACGTCAATACAATAAAAGTCCTAATTATCGGGAGTAGAGCAATGGTACAGGATGGCTCATGCTGAAAATCACAGATATATTGTGCAGGTTGGCTCAAACTTTTTCTTATTGTAACATTTTATTTAAAAGATCTATAATATACAATAAGCAAATATGAAGTATGTATCGTTTTTAATTTAACAGAATATTACATATTTTTATTTATACCTTTTTTAATAACTACTGTGTTAAAGATCTACATGTCTGACATACTAATAATTGAATTTTTCAACCATTGTTGATTAAAAGCAACTTATAAAATAATATAAAGAATCTTAAAAGTTGATGGTAATGTAATGATTAATAAAAATATAACAGGTGTTTGTGGGAGCGTTGTCTGCACAATATGAGGCTCTATCAGTTGAAGCTTCAAAGCAGACAAGCTCAGAGGAAATTGTGTGCTGTATTGCTGACAAACTCAACTTGACTGATGGATCTGGAGGGCCTTATGAACTGGCCGAGGTTGGTTTTAACAAACTTGTATTTACTACTTGCATAACTATCAGAGGTTATAAGTAGATAAGATATCTGTAAACATTCTTAAACTAGGTTACTTTGTTTACATGAGTAAATTATATAAACATTTAAGGATAATAGTAAAAAACATTATCAATTTGAAGGTTGTCCATGCATTAGAATTTATTAGAATTAGAATCCATTATCATATTTCAAAAATTGTGAAACCTAAACATATACAAGTAGTGAGTAATTCCCATCACTATGTATAGTAAGTATGCGATTACTGATTCTGATAAATAATAATAAATTATTAGGAAGTACCTCTTTTTTCTAGAAGTCTATCTAAGTAGTTTCCATCTATCCTTTTATTGATTTCTACCTCCAATCTGCAGTGCATCCACTACTGTGTTGTTTCTACTGTCTGAAAGGTATTGTGAGTAAATATAATTGTATTACTTAACTAATTATACAATTGTTAATTTCATCCATAGAAATAGCTGTAAAGAGTTTCTTGTTAGTTAAATGGTAGTTTCTCTGCATTTCAATGATGTGCCCTTAGGATAAACTATATAGTTTTATTCCCGGTGAATCTATAGTAATATATAAATTATTTTGCATGTTGTGTATGTATATTTTATTTATATTTGCAATTTTTTATCAGACTCAGAGGAAAAAGAATAGTATTATTATTATTATCTAACTGCTTCAGATGGAGTATTTATTCTGTGTGGGGTGTGACTGGGTATTGATTGATTGAGCAGGTCTGGTATTCACAACTCCAAGTCTTACTGCATATTTTGCATGTGGACAGAAGTTAAATACTATTCAAGCTACCCGAGTCTCTCAAGGCATCTTAATAAGTTATTTATGTTACCAATGACCTTGGGAATCCAAGGTACTTACCTCTGAAACTGGCAACTGCTAGACAATCAATGGGCAGTTTTTTCTTCATGCCCATCAAAAGGCTGTCTGCACCACCAAAAGTAAAGAGATGTTTTTCTCTGCTCTAAAGAAAATATGATCTGTTATGGCACTTTTTACTAGTCTATTTTGAATTTTGTTTAGTATGAGTGGTCTTTTGGAAACAATGGAGCTAGTTGTAGGTAGAGCTAGCCTCCTTATTCTGCTTACATTCGGTGTGATTTATCTAGAATTGTGTATGTTGAAACTTGGAACGATTTCATACTGCTGTCATTGTTCCAGAGACTTTAATACCGCTAAGCCATCGGAAAAACTGTTAATTGAATGATTTATCATTTTATTTTTTGCTTCCTGCTGCAATTGCTGGCACCACCTGTATTTTTCCTAATCATTTGGCCTGGTGAGCAGTATCATGGATTCCTAGCGGTGGTTTTATATGGATTTTGTAAGTCTTGAGAAGGTTCCAGGACCAGGACCTAACTTACTTTTAGATACATCGGTGCATAATTTGAGCTCATGGGAGCATTAGTTTTCAGGTGGTAGAGGTTGCTAAAATTGAATTTTTTACTTTTTATCAGACACAACCTGTTTTAAAATTCTGTCACTCTTGGCTTGCAGGTATGGTATTTCCTCTTAATTTTGTCCAAGATGTTAGTGTGTGTAGTTCTGCTATCGTTCCAAAGTCTTAAAATGTTTATTCTCAGGATTGGTTCTTGTTTAATAAATAAGTTAAGGGGAATGAGGTCCAGCATGGCTTCTAGCACCATAGTGGGTGTAGTTTTTATGCAGCATTTAATAATCATACTGGCGCTGAATCTTTGGCATAGTTGAAATTTATTGCTTACAGTGTCCATCTTGGTTCTGCCACCATATCAGTGTGTCATAAGCTATAGGGCTATGATATAGGTCAGATAACCATTTTGTACTGCCACAGGACTATTTTTGAGCTTTTAACTACCATCTGTAGCAATAGTGTATCATATAGTATAATTCAATGGTTCCTTGTCAATATTGTATTCAAATTATGATTTTTCTTACTTACTTATCTTCACACACAATCCCTAACGGGGTAGCCAGAGAGAACAGATCGCCAAGTGTCACGATCCTTACATACCTCTTTCGCTTCTTTCAGGTTCATTAACTTCTTTATACATGCACGTCTAGGTATCCGAGTACTCTTGACCTTCCCCTCTTCGAGCAATTTGCTCACATGGTCTTCGAAAGTTAGTCTCGGTCTACCTCGACACCTTTTAATATTTACTTTCGCTCTATATATTTTCTTCACTATTCGGTCTTCACTCATTCGCTCAACATGCCCAAACCATTGGGGTATGCCCCTATCAATTTTTGTGATAAGGTCATCTTTCAATCCTGCCATATTGCGAATCTCTTCATTTCGCTTTCGATCGGCTATGATTTTTCTAGTTGTATAAAATAGTTCCCAGGTCTACTACTTTATCTTTACTGACAACTGTAATGGTGTACTGAATAATGTAATCTTATTGGTTTAATGATGGAGCCATTTTATCTTAAAAAGAAGATGAAAGAGTATAATTTAAGCAAATGTCAACTGTGTTCAGCACATGTTTATGAGTAAACATAATTAGTTCCGTGTTATTAGAGTTTATCATTGGTCATAGTCCCTACATAATTTCTCAACTACTTGAAGAGCCGCTTGTGCATGGTCACAAGCCATACTAGCAGTTAGAGTTTAATATTTATTAATAGAACCTGCGAAAAAAAGGGATTAAAAATATTTTGACAATGTTATAAATATATGATAACAGTATGGGTATCAAATGAGAACTAACTAGTTAATTTTAAATATAATATTATGTAACATCTTTTATTATAGTTAGTTTAAAAAAAGACCACAATATAGCTGCAAAAAAGCTCTACTATGCTGCAGCTGTATAATGGTTGTTGCACTAACTTGGGCTTACTCTACTGAGGAGGACCAAGCTCTATCAGTATTCTAGCGAAAATAGCAGCTAAACACTGCAGTGTTTCCAACAGGAGAAATTCCATCTTATTCCTCAGGGGTGACAATGCATCTGCAATTGAATTCTTAATCGAGAGTAGATGTAGATGCCACAGTATCCACTTACCATCAGGTGAACTGTGTGCTCGCTTGTCACAGTTTTATATAGAAACAAATATGGGGAGATATTGTGATTAAATCTATCCTATGTTCAGCAGATGATACTATATTGTTGTAATTCTCATATTATGATTTATACACTATGAAGAATACATTTTCAAGTAATAATAACTATGTATTTAAGTTAATAAGTTTGAGAAGGAACAATAGCATTAGTCACTACTGTTATTGAACATTACCTTTTTTCATGTAGATAAGTGACTTCTACAAGTTGTGTTTTATCAGTTTGGCAGTTGCAGTTAACTTTTGTTCTTGTAATGTGTCAGTATTGAATAAACAAAGTTATTTTTTAACAAACTTATCAAACTCTGGCTAATAGGTACTTTTTGTTAAATCCAAGTTCTGAATGTAATTTTTTTTATTTTTACCAACCAACTATAAAGTTATAGTCCAACTATAAAATATATTTGGCTGGTAAAGATACAAAATTAATTCATCTTGTTTTATCGTTATCCTGAAACTATTTATTCTTATGACATATTGTTATTTATTTATAATATAAAACAATAATATATAATAAAAATAATAATATGGTTATTTATAAATGTTTAAAATATTGCCTGTTTTTATCATGACTGACATTTATTTTTTGTAAGTCTTTTTTAAAAGGTGGTAAAACATGTTTTGGTTACTCATAATTTAAAAGTAAATACTATATGTGTTATTATTTATTATCATCATATTTTAGTTATAATAACAAGGTTTGACACTTCTAAATATTTGACACTACATTATGTTTCCATTGTTTTTTTTTAAATATTTAAAACCGAAATGGCAAAGGAATTTCCATTCTCCTGATGGAATGGCTACTGAAGTCCATGAACACCAGTGCATGTTGTGGTTTTGACTTATCATTAAGTAGACTGTGTGCTCACAATAATTCTGATAAAAAATATGTGTTTTAATAATTAGTCCTCTTTATATTAATTTGAGGCCTATTTTCAGGTCTTGACTTGTGGATGAGCTGTAATGATATTAATTGGTTTATTGTGTTATTTATTGTACTTTATTTCATGAGTGTTTGCTTTAATATCACATTATTTAGAAATAAAATGCTCAGGTGGTTGGTGATACTGTGAGTGGTGAATGCAAGGAAAGGCGGCTTGGTCCCAATGAGTCCCCGGTCGCTGTAATGTTGCTATGGCCTAACAACAACACCGACCAGTACTACAGGTATTTAAATTGCAATTATAATATGTTTTCACAACACAATAAATTTATTTATTTGACTGCCTTGTTGGTCTAGTCGTTGTAGTAGTGCGACTGCTGATCATGAGGTCCTGGGTTTGAATCCCGGGTCGGACCAAAAAATTAATTATTGAGTTTTTCCGTCAAGAAATTCTCAGTAGTTGCCCGGAGTCAGGAAGTTAGCGGTGTCTCACCCCCGTGCCTCGGAAAGCACGGAAAGCCGTTGCTGCGCCTGATCTCTCTCCGGTTGTGTCGGTTTACCGTCCCATCAGATTATGAGAGTGAAGGAATAGAGAGTGCACCTGTGTTTACGCGTACACTTGGGCACTATAATCATGTCCTGCGCCGATGGCTAGTCTCCGTTGAGGCAGGCCGCCGTGACCGAAATTCGACCTGGAGGACATTATTATTATTTATTAAGTAACAAATACTTCAACATCAACATCAAATAAAGCATGTCTATTTTAAATATTTATTTTGTTATTTTTAAAGATATGTATGTATTGAGAAATCAGTTAATAACCTAATAAAGTTGTCTTTAAGTCTCAATGACAAACATATTGTAATACAATAATATATAAAATGAATAAATTTGATATTGTGTTAAAGTATTAAATTGCCTGCTATTGCAATGTTATTTATATATATATCAGTACTCTCAATGCTACTATGATTCATTAAATCATTTACCTCTCATAATTATGGAAATGGAAATTTGTTTCCTTATGTGTTTTGAATGTACTTGAATAAGTAGACTAGAGTGTGGATAATTACTGTTCTATATGTATTCAGATATCTACATTAATTTCAATTAGTTTTTGCGGCTTCGAATTTAATGCATATAAGTGATTATTTATGGCAAAGTGCTGTGCTTGGGTTGCACAGAGCTTGTGCGTGTGACTCATTCTTCCTGCCGCCGCAGCGTGCGGTGATAACAGTCATCCTGCCAATCAAATTAAAATTTTGTTGCACGCATTAAACAACTAAAAATACCCCGCCATTTGTTGACATTTACTTTTTGATGGTTTTAAATATTTAAATGTAATTTATTTTTAGATTTATTGCTTACCTCTTATATGTACAAACTTTGCTGAAATTTTGTTGTGTTAACAGGTTCTATCTACGCGAGAAAATACCAGATGAGCCATGGATGGAGAAGTTCTCAGTAGATCCACAGCTGATAAAAGATTACTTTCAGCGGTTCTTGTACCAACCAAAGGACCGAGAATATCCTGATTTATGTCAGTTGCCTGAACTAAACGAACAGACGTTGCTTGATAACCTGAGGGCGAGATTTGCAGCGGGATACATTTACACATATGTGGGGTCTATTTTGATAGCAGTGAATCCATTTAAATTGTATCCAATTTACAATCCGAAATATGTGAAGTTATACCAGAATAAGCGGATAGGGTCTAGCCTACCGCCTCACATATTCGCCGTTGCCGATGCTGCATATCATACTATGTTGCGCGAGAGGACAAATCAGTGCATAGTGATCAGTGGTGAAAGTGGATCAGGCAAGACTGAAAGTACAAATTTTCTCCTTCATCATCTTACTGCACTCAGCCAAAAAGGATCACATGGCAGTGGAGTTGAGCAAACAATATTGAGTGCAGGGCCAGTTCTAGAAGCTTTCGGAAATGCAAAAACCCCTCACAATAACAACTCAAGTCGCTTTGGAAAGTTCATTCAAGTTAATTATAAGGAAAATGGAATGGTTCATGGTGCAGTGGTTCAAAAATATCTTCTGGAGAAATCCAGAATTTGTAGTCAAGGTCGTAATGAGAGAAACTATCATGTGTTTTACTATTTGTTGGCCGGTGCATCAGAGCAGGAGAGAGAACAGTTACATCTCCTCACTGTGGACAAGTACAATTACCTTTCAAAGACTGGTTGTAGTGTGGTGCCTGGTGTTGATGAACAATATGAGTTTTCAAGGTTGAAACAATCTATGGACATGGTGGGCTTTACATTAGACAAACAGCGTAGACTGTTTGCAGTTTTGTCAGCTGTGCTTCTCTTAGGTAAGTTTATCTTGTGTTTCTTAAGCGATTCAAAAATATTTACAACTTCACAATGTCCTTACAAAAAATTACATTTATAATCTTAACTGAATGTTATAATTATAACTAAATGTGTATATATGTCAGTAATACTGACAAAAATTCTTATCTCAAATGTGTCACCTAAAGATAAAATGCTTCTATATGTGCCAGTTTATTGACCCTCTTTTTGTTTTAACAATTAAATTATGGAATTATAACTCATTTTATTGTTTATGTAGTAATGATCCAACCATACATTTTTTTTAAATAAAAAAACTGTAATTTGAAATTAAAGGATGAATTCGATTTTCAACATAAGAAATAAAAAATACATAAATGTATTACTATAATTTCCATTTTTATCTAAGTAGAATATTTAAGAATGAATAAATTAAAATTAAATAATAGAATAATAAGCCAAACTTTTATAATAACAGGACAATGATAACTTATTAAGATACATCAGTGAGTAAGAATCATAAAACTTTTATTAAATATGGCTAACTAACACTGAAATTCATAGTGAAGTGTAAGTAAACAGTCCACAGAAATGCATTATTCAATAGATTCATGTTGAATTAATATTTTTTGTCTTTTTAAACAATAATAAAGAAGCCCGTACCTTAAATGAATTTATTGGACATTGTTAATCAAATCATGTTTTTCATAAAAACATTTTTGGATGTACACCTTGATAGTTAAAAAATTAAAAACAAAGTGAAGTACTCTGACTCTACAGAGAAATATGCTTGTTATTTTCACTAAGTGTTTTTATATGCACTCAAAGTTATTTTACAAAACTGATAAACTGTGTAAAAACTTTGTAAAAATGATGAATTATATTTGAAAAATCATTTAGCAAAAATAAAATTTATTGCGAAAAAAAAAGGTTATGTAAGCCAAGATAATAGCATTTTTGAAGCTGATTTGACTTGTTTTTTTGGCTGCAATTCTTTCAATCAATGTTTCATGATATGAAAATTTAAACTAAATAATACCTTTAATAAATAGAAATAGTTATGCTACACGTTGTGTCGTTTTTTTAAACTATCTGTCCTCGACCAGAGGTGGTGTGTTTCTATCTAAATGAACTTACACCACCAAATATAATTTTTTTTAATAAAATTTTATTTAAATTTTCCTAAATAAATCATTTTTTATTTCAATATAAGCTCTATACCTACTACTCTTTAAAGTTGTAGGTTTCTGCGTCATAATGTGGAGAAACTTGGTTTGGTTTGGTTTTCTTAAATAAATATTATTTACATGAAGATACAATGACAATCCACATAAAGTAATTGTAAACTATAAATTAATTATATTAATAACCAAGAACTGAAAATCTGCAGCACAAAATATTATAAATAAAGTGGCTTCTCAGAGTTTTACACAAGCACTGGCTTGGAATTGTTAAAATAAATAAGTAGTAATATATAAAATTCCTGGACATTTTGGAAGTGTGAACTCTATTATTAATTTTTTTTTGTGGCGTCTCACAGGGAAACAAAATAAATTGCAAATAAATTGTTTAGGAATATTATTATTGTGTCCTGAAACCTTGCTGCTATTTTACGCTGGTATTCTGTGAGAGTGTGGTCGTTCCGCGTTCGAGCCGACCCATTCGTGCTACAACTATACTACTAATATAGCTGCAGCATGGCTCTACCACATAAAAAAAGCTAGTAGCTAGCTAGCTCCATCTAAATGTGTCTTTTAAAAATTAAACAACAAAGATTTTCAATTAATACTTTTAATTCAATTTCATTAAATACCTTTGCAAAAAATCCACAAATTAAAGTGGATTCAGAGACTTCCTCATAGTATTTATTATAGTAACATAAAACAAAGACTATGGTTTGGATATATGTACTTGTTTATCCTATCTTACTGTGTATAAAATAGGAAATGAAAACAGTACATATGTAAAATATGTAAATAAATATTATAAAAGTTTTTTTATATGTGTTTACTTTACATTATAAACTTAATATAACTAAATATAAATATGTACTTAGGTAATGTTGAATTCCAACCACAACGAAAATCATACCACCACGACGAGGCGGTCGGAGTGAGGAACCCTGAAGTTGTTTCGCTCATATCATCACTTTTGCGTGTTAAGCAAGAGACTTTGCTGGCCGCACTTACTTCGAAGCGGGCAAGAGCTTCAGGAGAAACACTTGTTATCAATTACAGGTGTGTTTGAAGCACCATTCAAGTACCAAAAATATTGTTATCTAATTATTTAAAATTAAAAAGTAAAAAAAATTATTCCATTCCATAAATTACATTATAGGGTGTGTTTGGCAGAAAAAAGCGCTAGCAAGCGCTTACAAGCGCTGAAATAGTTTTCGGCCAGGACACGATTACTACTTCAGTAGCGCTGACACAATCCGCCATTTTGCTTATTTAATTTGTTTGTTTTGAAGTAGAGTTTATAAGTTGTTTTGTGCAATATTAGTTTTAAGTAATATAATAACGTGAATAAACATATACATGTTATTAAAAATGCGTGATTTGTAAGTTTTTAATATGAATACTTTACAAACATATATTTAAATTAGGTTAGGTTCCTCGGTTAAAACTAACATCGTGTCCTGGAGGAAAATAGCTACTTACGATTTGCCAGCGCTTATCGCTTACGATCGCCATTTTGCTTACAAGCGCTTGCTAGCGCTTTTTTCTGCCAAACGCACCCATTGTATCAAAAGTCAACATAGGCCTCTTCATAGATTGCCGCACAGAGTGGAAATTCGCCATAGTTACCACGCTTGGCAAGTGGGTTGGCAACCACAGTTTTTATTGGTTTGAGTTGTTATCAGGAAGATGCTGCTGCCCGTCTCCTGTTTCATTTCCCACTGTCGTCTCCTATGATACTCACGGGATGATATTGGGTAGAGGATTCTTATGCCGCCATATACGGTGAAATTGGCTAGTAATAATATAAAATTCGATAAGAAAATCTGATTGTGAAGCAGAATTACCTTCAAGCTCTTAAAGAAATGATGTTAAAAATAATTTCAGACTGCCAGAAGCAATAGCAACAAGAGATGCAATGGCAAAGTGTTTGTACGGTGCTCTATTTGACTGGATAGTGATGCAGGTCAACCATGCTCTGCTTTCAAAAAAAGATACACTACGGGAACATCAGGGACATAGTATAGGTAAGTGTATTGTAATAGCTTAACAAAACATACTACTAACCTCTATTATACTATCTGTTTATATAATCGACTTTCTAGAATTATAATTTCCATTCACATTGACATAAACTTATTAGGCACCTATGTAAGATATCATTAGTATTGAGTTAGAGTAGAGGCAGTAAGAGTGAGGAATTAGATGAAACGGATATCCGGTAATTATCCGGTATTCGGCCTATCTGGCTTAAAATTACTATCCAGTCGGATACTGGATAACAAACAGCTATCCGGCCGAATACCGGATTTAAAAAAAAGCACAAAATATCAAATTTAGTTAAGTACTTCATTTATGTCACTTAACAAATATAATCAGTAATCACAAAATTTTCATTTTAAAACTTACAAAATTAGTACTCTTATTCCGCTTAGGCCTTAGGCACGGAATAAATAATAGTACTACATAGCTAAGGGCAAGTTATGGTGAATAAATACTAATTTCTCTGCATTGAAAGGTAACAAGCCGTTTGGCCTGTCTTCATAAACAAGGCCAGCTTCAGAAAAAAGTCTTTCACTGTATAGACTGCTGCAGGGTGCTGGTTTTGGCTAACTTTGATAAACTTGGGTATTGTGTATAAATACAAGGGTCACGATCGCGAACAGCTTGCACCGACTTTACTTTCCGCTTCTTGCGATGCACTAGGGAAGGTGCGTATTTACGCGACCAGGTTTTTATACCAGGTATTTACTTGCAAGTACGCCGACTAAGCGCCGATTTTAAATACTCGCAAGACTTCAAAGTATTTTAATATTCTCACTCTGACGACACGCGACGTGATTCTGCTCCTTATTTATTTTGGTTTGGAAGGTATATTTACTTTGGTTTGTAACTTTTTTTTTTTTTTGTAAACGCGATTCTGCTTTTTATTTATATTAACTTCCGGATCATTGACCTATGCAAATATTTTTTCTTCCAAAAAGGCTTGCAAGTTGGAACTTTTAAAGGTTTGGATGTTTATTTGTAAACGCAACTGTGCTCGTTATTTGTATATAATTATGGATCAATATTCTATGCAAGTATTTTTCTTCCAACAGGGTTTGAAAGTTTACTATTTTAGGATATGAGATTGCATTCTTTATCTATATGATCTTACGGATCAATTTACGATCCAGAAAGAAAATATTTCAAAGTATCTCGAGCCCTGGTTTTTGGCGCTTGTATCTGAAAGTGGACGTACTTGGAAGCCCTGGTACTCAATTTTGCAAGTACGAAGCATGTCTATGATGCACCAAACAGCAATGTTCGGCAGAATATCCGGCTATCCGGCGATAGGACTGGCCGAACTTCCGGTATCCGGCCAATAATATCCGTTTCATCTCTATCACATAATCCTCACTAAGGAACCAACCCTCTCTTCACTGTCACGGTTTATTAATTTATTTGATATGGATATGGTCTTACAGGAGTTCTGGACATATTTGGCTTTGAGGACTTTGGACCAAACAACAGTTTCGAGCAGTTGTGCATCAATTATGCTAATGAGCACCTTCAGTACTATTTTAACCAGCATGTGTTCAAGTATGAGCAGGAGGAGTATAGACGTGAGGGAATACGGTGGACGGATATTGGATTCTCAGATAATACAGGGTGCTTGCAGCTCATAGAAGGGAAGCCGAGTGGGCTTCTGTGTGTGTTGGATGACCAGTGCAAGTTAGTTTTATATACTTTTGGTTATAATAAATGTAAATTTTTGCTGTTTCTATAGTATCTTTGATTCTCCGTCATTTTAATAACCAGACTGCTAATTTTTACACCGGTTACTTGTTATTTTTAAAAAAAAAACTATTAATTGATTTCAATATTTCTTGCAGCTTTCCTTGGGCAACAAATGAGACATTGTTACAGAAATTCAACTCTGTACATGAAGACAATCCTTTTTATGAAAAGCCGCAGAGAAGAGAGCCCGCTTTTGTAGTTCGGCATTACGCCGGTAGAGTTAAATATCAGGTATACTTTTTAGTGATATTTTCGCCCTTATGTACAATCAAAGCCGCCCGATATATAAAAAGTCGGATTTGCTTACACGCATACGCATGGCAAATGAGAATATCCGCAGTAGAACCAAAGTGACCGACATAGCCCAACGGATTAGTAAGCTGCAGTGGCAATGGGCCGGCCATATAGCTTGAAGAACCGACAAACGTTGGGAAAAAAAGGTTCTCGAGTGGCAGCCTCGTACCGGTAGGCGAAGTGTAGGGCGCTCCCCACTAGATGGAGTGATGACCTGGTGAGACATGCAGGAAGTCGATGGATGCAGGTGGCTAGGGACCATGTTTTGTGGCATACCTTGGGGGAGGCCTATGTTCAGCAGTGGACTTGCGAAGGGCTGTAATGATTATGATGTACGCATGTACGCTTGCAGAAATGCCTGACAACTGTGCACATTTAAATAAAACTAGTTTTTACGGATATTAACTTATTTTATATTCCCGACGTTTCAAGTACTTTATAACACCCATGGTTACGTGGGGACAGAGGTGTACGACGTCCTCATAGTTAACCACGGCTACCTCCAGATTAAAATTATTAATTTTTGTTCCGATCTACGCAATATGAACTTATAATATCTTGAAGTCTTGCAGTTGTATGCTATAAGATCCTAAGCAGAAGTGGGTATCACCCAGCCGTCTCTCTATTGAAATTAGGATGTTTTCGATTTCAATAGCCTTGCGAATCATCGTTGAAAGAAATCGGTGTTCTTAAGCGAGGATTTGTAGTCTATCAAATCTGATATAGTGAGGGGGCGATCCTGTACGTGTTCACAGACACCAGAGCAGTGTTGCAGACTTCCCGGAGCGTCAATTCTTCATTGTGCATATATTGTAGACTTTTGGGCCTGGTCGAGTTGGGAGTGCCATCATAACATTGCACCCTAGCCTCGTTCTTACAGACGCGGCCACTAATCTTATTATACAGGATGTTAGTGTAAACAGCGTTATCCTTGAAACTAGTGAATTTAAAAAAAAAACGCTATTTTCTTTCATAAAATTTAAAAAGTTTCTGTCCGAAACCGTCCGTAAATTCATGGATACCCTATGCGCCCCAGTGACGTAATCACTATAAAGATCACCACCCTCGCTAGCTACTTACACAACATTCCAATAAAAACACAATAGGTACACATAACCTGTGATGTAACTTTTCCTTTATACTTTCATCCTGGCTTAGGACAGGCAAAAATTGAGGAATTAAGGAAAAAATGAGATTTTACTAAAAAAATGTTGTTATTTTTCATTGAATTTACGGTCTATAAGTGAAACCAAACCACTGGTTTCAAGGATAACGGTATTTACACTAACATCCTGTATAAGTGTTACACTGTGTTGTCGTGAGTGGGCTGCACAACTAATGCCAATCACTTCTTTCAAAGTTGCAGTTTCTTTCAAAATTCGGAAGTTTTCGACATGATGTCTAGAATGGCATAAGTTATTGATCTAAAAATTATTTTTATTAAACTAGTATGTTTAACGAATTATTCCTTTTATTACAGGTTACAGCAATGCGTGAGAAAAATCTAGATCTTATGCGACAAGACATTGTCAGTGTGCTCAAAAATTCGTCTTTAGCCTTCGTAAGGGAGCTAGTGGGAGTCGATCCAGTGGCCGTTTTTCGATGGGCAATTGTGCGTGCATTTTTCAGGTATGCTACGATAGCTGTTGTATTGCATTCACTAATAATAAAATGAGGCTGTTAGCATGAAATGTACCAAATCTTAAATTTTTTTTTATAGGATAGTGTGACAAACGAGCACACAGTCCACCTGATAAGTAGGTAAGTGGTTACTGTGGCCCATAGACATCTATCCTCGATTACGAATCAAAATGGAGATGCGTTGACACTCATGAAGACTAAGATGGAATGTTATGAATGTTGTCGTTTCCAGTAAAAAGGGTCTCCAGTTCTCTATACTCACCATACGAAACACAGCAGCATTAAGCTACTGTTTCACGCTGGTATTCTGTGAGAGCGTGGTCCTTCCCCAGTCGAGCCGACCCATTCGTGCTACAACTATACTTCTAATATAACTGCAGCATGGCTCTACCACGTATAGAAATTCTTCTGTCCGTGTGTATGTGACTGAACTCCTAAATGACTGGATGGATTTTGACGAATTTTTTTGTGTGTGATTAAGTTGATCCCGGAATGATTTAGATTCACAATGGAGAAGATAACTAGGTTACAAAATTAGACTTAAGTACGTAGGTAAAAAGTCTAGACCAAACACATAATTTTAGTTTTTATTTCACATCGATCGGTGCACTAATACCGAAGTTATAAGCGTGGAACGTTTACGTAGATTTTTAAAATCTCGCCCGTGCCCGCGAGTTGCGCGTGACGTCATCGTTTCCATGCGGTCGCGCCGCCATACCGTTCCAGCGCGCCGATCATACGTTTGTAGTAATATTTCGTGGATGAGTTGTTTGCCCTCGTGCGCTCTGGTGTTTTTAAGTAGTTAATGATGGAAGAAGGGTTTCTGACAACCTTCCAATAGTCCGTGACATGATGGTGGCGGAATATTTTCTAAGAAACAAAGATTTTGTCACGGCTGAAATACGCATAAGAATAAGATAAAAATTTTATAACCTAGGTACTCATTATTACATTAATACTTCTAATAATTATTTCTAGTATTATTTTGTTTAATTTCATTTGCTAATTGAAAAATACGTAAACATTCCTGACCTACCTACTTACTAATAGTAATATAAAGTAATATAATAGTATAGTAAGTTACTATCAGCCTCTAACTAGTTTTGTTTTCTTATTCTTCTTAAATGCACCCTAACCTTTTTGAGGTTTTTATGGTTAAAAAAATTTCCTGTTGTTTATAAAGAAATTTACTACAAATATACCTTCGGTGTATAAAAATATGATTTTATCTAAAAATCAGATGTTTTCAATATTAATAGAAAAGGGGTCGCATTATTATTATGATTAAAAACGTAGTTATATATTCTTCAGGCAAGGAATCAATGTCAATATTATCATCTAGAGTAGTAACAGGATCGACAACATATCTATGCTCAATTTCTTGTGAAGTAGTGGCAATTGCATGTGCAACTGTTTCTGACCTAGATTTGGCATTTAGTTTTGATAGTAAACATCTTTGTGGTTTTCTGTATACCGATTTTGACAAGCAAACTTGTGAGGCAAAACATCTTTTTTAAGTTTGAGGGGACCACCAACTAGTTTTGTACTTCACATAGTTTTCCATATCGTTTTAGACCTAGAACAAAATACAAACTTATTTAAAGTCTATAAAAAATAAGGAACCTCGTAATTTGTATTCCATCAATATTTAAAATATGTACCAACTATGTAATACATAAAAATAGCACAACACGAAAAAAAATTTAAGTGCTCCACGTCATAATCAAACTTTTCCATTATTTGCGGCCCGCAAAGTATGCAGGTTGAACAGCTCTGCGATGTGTTTAGTTTTTGCTCGAAATATCGTAAAAATATAAAAACCTTTGTTAACATATTCCATATTTTAACCTTTATATGCATTATAAACATTTTAAAATTTGCTGCAAACATAGGTAGGTATCTAAACTTACAAACTCACGACAGGTCATTGACTTATCTACATTACGTACATAGGAAAGTACTTTACCCAAGTTTGGATGTTTATTTACACTGAAGTAGTTTTAGTTAAATATGTAGGTATTAGGTATTGTTTCTTCTTGAAATTATAATGATCACTAAGTGTGGAAAGGTTCAATGAATCGTTAGTTACTTAAACACTGCGACTCGAGTAGGTACATGCCCAATAGAAAGCATTTACCTACTATAGCAATAACCAATGTGAAGGTTATTATTATTTGAATACTTACATCCAAATGATCCTCACAACAATATGCTACCATGATTGGTCCTAAAGGATGTGCTCTTCTCATAGCATTTGTCCATTTTTTTTCTGATGGTAGGGTTTCTAGGCACATTAAAAAACTTTTTGTGGCCGTATATTTACATTGAGGCACAGCACAATATTTAATAGATGGTGTCATGTTCTATAATGTTTCTTGTTAAAAATAGATAGCAAATAGATCCGCGCGCGACGGGCACATTTGAGTAAATATTTTGATTTTCTAAGTGCGCGTCGGGTCGCTTGCACGAAGATGGAAATCGTGACGTCATCAACGATGTCGCGCTGGGCAAGCGGCTTAGACCGAAAATGTTAACTTTGCGCCTTTATATCTCGGTCAGTTTTGAAGATAGAAAAAAATTAAAAACACACACAGTTATTCTCGTAATTTTTTGCAGAATTTTTGGGCATATAAATCAAAAAATGGTTATCTTCTCCATTGAGCCCGGTAGATGGCGTTGTTGTCAAGATCCATAAAACCCCATGCGAAGTCGGAGCGGATCACTAGTTTTTCTTCATGCGCCCACCCAAAAAAACCTCAACCAAATTGACAGTTGATGGAGTGCTTCATCCTTTTCCATTACAGCCTATCAAAAGTCCACTGTTGAACATAGGCCTTTAACCACAAATTGCCTCACATGGAGGGTTGTTGCCATAGTTGCCGTTTTTGGCAAGCAATTTCTTAACATTTGGAATTGTATAAGGAAGATGTGTCTGTCCACATCCTGTTTCATTTGTATCAGTCGCCTCTTACCATACCCGTGGGATGATATGAGTCAGTGGAGCGCCGCCACTACCACAGTCTACTAATACTAACAGTCGGTCATAGAAGGCGTCTAGATGGGGCAATCGTGCGGTGCGGTGCGGGGCGAGACGCGGGAAGTTCCCGAGCGGCTGTTAGTAGCTCGAAAACTATCCACTGGGGTTGTTCTGTCACACAAATAATTTAAACACACACTACATGTGCGGTACAAAACTGTAGGGCGTGCTCATTTAAAGATAAGTAATTAAAGTTTTATCAGTTTCCACAGGTATATGAATTTATTTAAACGTGAAAATAATTTTTTTTATTACTTCCCGTTCTGACAACCCTAGGAATTTGTTGTTTATGTCGGTATTTCTGACAACATCAAACGCGATAACTGGCTGTATGTTCTATTTAGGCTGTGCCACTACACAGCGCCAGAGCGCTCTTTATTCGTTTGTGGGTGTGATATTTGCTTGCCGTTGCTTTTTTTTGTAAACAATGAAAAAAATTGCCCTCGCTTAATTCTTTCACTAATTTTACGATATAAGAGAAATTAGGTAATTAATAAGAAAAAAATTAAAAGAAAGCGTAAATGTGCTGATTACCCAAATAAAATGCAAAAAATATAGAGAACTAGCTGTTCCCCGCGACTTCGTCATGGAATTTATTACGGTTGGGTTTCATGGGTTTGTTTTGTTTTTCTAAAATAAAATTAGCCTAAGTTACTTCTTATAATATCAGCTATCTGCCAGTGAAAATCCCGTAAAAATTGGTCCAGCCATTTCGGAGATGGACCGGAACAGACAGACAGATCGACAGGCAAACAGACAGACAGACAAAATGATTTAAATTTGTTTTTTTTGTTTTTTTTTGTTTTTTGTCAGTCAGTACCGTACCGACCTTACAAATGGACACTTCAATTGTATATATTGAGAAAAATAATACATAACTTGTTATTGTTTTCAGAGGCTACTTTGCCTTCTTAGAAGCTGGCCGAAGACACAGAGTCCAAAGAGTAGATGGCGCCTCGAGAGTACCTCGCCCGTCAATTCAGTCTGTCAACGATAACATAATAAGGTAAGTTTGTTTATATCTATTTTGATATTTTTCAAGACATTCAATGATTGTGCTCCAATTGCATTAAAGCAAGTGAAATTAGCTTTGATGATCAATGATTTGTCTAATGTCAATGAATTGTATGAGAATCTATTGCGAAAAATTTTAACATTGTTAAAGTGTACTATAATATGAACAAAATTAAAGAATGTTTTGATCAACGCTATATACATCTATTTAAGCTTTTGCTAATAATGTTATGTGATGTAATGATATGTCTTGTTGCTCAGCCAACTGGTGACAGTATCGTCAATCAATCTAGCAATCAACCGCATTGCGTAAGTCATCCAGTTTACGGCATGCTTCTACATTTTATCTGCACTTACTGCATGAAAATTTATGTATTATTTTCAATCAAACTGTGACACCACTATTCGTCCTATTGACTGTGAACACAAGGCTGTGATTAGATGTTTTTGTCACATATGACTAAAATTTTATTTCAAATAATGTAAGTTCTAATTGATTAAATACTATTATAACTCTTAATACTTTAAAAAATAATTAATTAAATTAAAAAATTAGGTTATAATGGGTGAGGAAAAAGTAATCACCCTATTGGAAAATGCTATAATTTTTGCAAATTGCGTCAAATGTCAAATCGGATTTGAGATATTTGACGTAAACAGATGTAAAATATATGTCGACAAGCCATGAATCGCTATATTCCTCAAGAACGCGGAATAATTATATTGCGCAATAATTCTTCTGTGATGTTAGCACAGCGTGAATTTCGTCACAGATTTACCAGCCATCCGACACCAACTGGACAAACACTGCTGCGTTTGGCCGCTCGCCTTAGAGGACTGGGACAAACCCGAGATGTTCCTCGGCGGCGGCCGGCCTCGGACTAGCCGTCCTGCTGAGAATATCTCCGTGATAGCCGAAGATGTCGAAATGGACCCCGGAACATCGACCTGACGATGCGCCGCGCAATGAGCCTTAACACGCGGGCCCTACGACTAATTTAGGTGAAAGGCCTGAAGATGTTTCCTTACAAAGTGCATCAGCTGTTAGTTGTTAACTGCCAAATGCGCTTAACCTACGTTCAAGCCATCCTGAATCTTGGTCAAGATGACGATTTTTCATCGAAACTCATGAGCGATGAGGTTCATTTCCACCTCAGCGGCTACGTGAATCGCTAAAATTATCGCTTCTGTAGCACCGATATCCGAAATCCGCGTGTGATCTACGAAGAACCATTACAGCCGCTCAAGGTTACGGCATAGTGCGTTGTTTATGTTGGACGAATCGTTGGGCCATTTTTTTTTCGAGGACGCCGCGGGCCAAACGGTTACGGTGAACGGCGACCGCTCAACGAGTTTTTTCTTCCTCAATTGGATGAGCTAAGACTGGAGGACATGTGGTTATAACAGGACGGTGCAACGACGCACAATGCCCGAGCCACAACCGATATTTTCAAGCAGGCATTTTCGGGGCGCCTAATATCTCGTTTTGGCAATTTGCACTGGCCGCCAAGATCGCCCGATTTGACCGTACCAGACTTCTTTTTGTGGGGGTTTTTGAAGTCTCGTGTTTACGTGGACAAGCCTCAGTCTCTGGAAGCCCTCAAGGACAACATCCGACATTAATGCGCGAACCTATCGCCTGAATTTCTGGTAAAAAGGGCCCATATGGTCATCAATGCTGGTGAGCGGCCACTTGTGCTATATCATCTTCTCGACTTGATGGAAAAAATTCTAATGAATCAAACTTAAATATTCCACAAACCAAAGAACCAAAACATTTTATTTGTAGAAAAAATTACAGCCAAAGAACATGGGATGATTACTTTTGCCTCACCAGTTATATGCAAAAACATGTTTAAAAACATTTAATTTTACTTGTCCATACACTCAAAAGCATTTGAAAGTGTACAATGACTTTTCCATTGATACCATGTTGTGTTAAGAAGAATGTTAACATACTTTTGGTTATTGTCTAAACACAGTCTTGTAAACATAGACATTTCACTATTAGTCATTCAAATTTCATATTTTAACTATTAGTCACATCTAATGCAAATAATGGCACACACTTTTGGGCACTCCAAGCCGTCAAGCATGTGACACACAAGCGGCACTAATTGGTTTTAATTTTTTTTAATATATTTTCTTTTTTGTTTTTTTTTTTTATATTAATTTATAATCCTAATTTCCTTTCTCATCCGACTATAAATTCGAGAAGAACGCCACACAGAGCGGCGAGTAAGGCGCGCGAAACGCCCGTTCGGGCGAACAGCGATAGTAAGCAGCGTTCGGAAGCGGCTAACGCGACGCGCGTTGGTGGGAAGGGGACAAAAAATTACAGGATCGCCGAAACGCGCACGCGTCGAATCGAACGGGAGTTCGACGACACCGACGTGATGCAGCGCGCCAGCCAGATCGTCTTGTACGTGCGACGCTCATATACGCCCTGCTCTGTCTCTGTCTCGCACTGCTGTCGACTTCATCAAACAAAAATAAGCACACGCGCACTTGGGTTACATATCAGACATGTCAATAAAGTAATGGGCCCGGTCGTGTTCTAATTTGGGATAATTGCGAATAATGACTTATTTTAAGAAACTGCACAGCTAAGAAAAATATTATTAGCTGTGCAGTTTAATAAGTGAACGTTTTTCATGTACCATGACAAATTGTCGATATATTATATTTTTTAAATGAAAGTAGGTACTTATTTGATTGACAATAACAAGTGGCGATGATGACGTTCTGACCAATTTTCGACTAAGTCAACAACTTCCGAATGATGGAAAGCTAGCAAAATTAATTAAATAAAAATATTTAAACCTTATGGGAAGTAAATCTTAAGATTACCTCATAAGATTATACAACACTAAATGTTTCTAGCTTTCCCAATATTAAAAAAGTAGTACGTTAATGTAATAAATTTGAGATACTTAAAAGCACATAGAGGTTTCTAACAGTATATTAATATGGTATTTAAACATTTTTATTGTTAATCTTTTAATTTGCATCAGTGATTACATTTTTTTATTATCTAATTTTGTTTGATGAAATTTATCTTTTGGTAGCAGGGTCACTCCTTTCTCTTTTATTTTGGTGATGGCTTTTTGGTTTTAATTTTCCTTGTTTATCTCCTGTTATTTGTTATTAACATGGAATTGTGTTTGTGTAAGTCATACGTAGTTGAATTTAAGATTTTTTGCCGCGCGAAAATATTGCTTTAAATGCATATCAATGGTACATTTTGAATTAAAAACCATTTTATAGTCTCGGCAGGAGTTTTTGAATTGTTGACTTTCTTTTTTATTTATAACAATTGTCAATAATCTAAATTTTTGATTTTCTTTTTTTAAAACCACGTCAAATTAGTTATGTAATGCCGAGATTGTGAAGTGATTCTTGTTTTATAAAAATAGAATTGAGATTTAGATCTAGTTCTAATTCCAGAACTGGTTAAACATAAATACTTTAACCAGATAGTCTTCGAAGCTTAATTATCAATTTTGTAACTATTCCGCCTTTTAAACATGATTTGATCTGCAACTGTATAACAGTTTGTAGCGGCTTTTGTATAACTTCTAGATTTAATTGTAATACAGATTCAATGTTATGTCATTCCATATTATTATTATTTAACTTTTTCTCCTGCATGTTTTATTCAAAGGTTTTTTTAAATAGTGGTTGGGATATATAGCATTGCTATTATATTGAATTTAATAATAATATTTGGAATGTGCAGGAAGAATAAGTCGTTCAGACCTAGGGAGCGTGCCAAAAAAGGTTTAAAAAACCTTCAAAGTGTTAAAACACTGGCAGGAAGAACAGCTGCTCCTGCTGGCAAAAGAAAACAGCCCTTGACCGTTGCTGCTCAGTTCCAGCATTCTCTAGCGGCGTTAATGGAGACTTTGAATCAAGCCAATCCCTTCTTCATCAGGTTAGTTTTTCACCCTGGCAAATTATTATCTAATTACGCAGGAAACTGGTGAACTGGTATTTTTGGTCTGGTGAGATGTTTCAAACTCTTTACTTGTTAATCGAATTTGATGGCCTCTTATTTAAATGATGGTTAAAATATTTATTACCTCTTCCATTGACCATAAGATCTCCCTGAGATTCTAGGATTCTAGGTCGTATGACTCTAATGGAAGAAAAAGGGTGATACTCTAATGCCACAAACGTACAGATATGCTAGTGGAACAAAAGTTTCCCTCTGTATTTTGATCTTCCATGTTCCCGTTTTGGTTCTAAGTTGCAATACTTTTGGTTCAGAAGTTAGCTAGCATATGGTTAATGTGTTCGTTCCACAGATTACCCCCTAATAGATACCGCATCATTGAATTTTTGTTCTGTTTCGATTTCACCAAATTTGGCAGCATACGAGAGTTGCAGGGCACGTGTCAAATGCGCTGTAATTGGATATTTCAAGGTTAAATTTCGAATGCACCGAAGCATAGTGATGGGACAGGGTTTGAAAGTTGATCGATAAATTTGGGATTAACTAATTATTGATAATTAATTAATTTGATCAATTTTTATTTGGAAGTTAATAAAAAATAAAACAATTCATATATATTTCTACATGTAATTTAATGATTTCTTAAATTTACGCGTACACTACACATTGAATGAACATTTTATCATGTTTAATTAACTATATTTTAACTATAATTTTAAATCACGACGTTTTGGCTGCTTTACGTCATACGTGAGGGGCGGGGGGGGGGACTAAGATGTTTGACTTCCCAATGTCATAGTTAGCCTGGCTACCTTCAGTTTTTGAATATTAATTTTTATTCTTACAGTGGTATGCTTTGGTTTGGGTTTAATTTTGCTAATTATAGAATCCCAAGTAGATGGCAGCATCCATCTCTATTGAAATTAGTATGTTTTTAATTTCAATAGCCTCGCGTATCATCCTTGGTAGAAATCGGTGTTCTTTTGCGAAGATTTGTAGTTCATCAAATCTGATATAATGGCGGCGATAATCTTGAACGTGCTCACAGACTGCAGACTTCCCTTAGCGTCGGTGCTTCATGTCAGCTATATGTTCTTTCACGCGGGTTTTTATAAAGCTTTTTGTTTGACCTATATAAGAGAGACCACGTTTACAATCTAGCTTGTCACTCCTGCATCTTGTAGAGGAATATTACGCTTGATAGTAAAAATCGACTTATATAACGAAAAATAACCTTGAACAAGATCATTTTAATTTTTTTAATGTTTATATTAACTATCATTAATATATTTGGCTGGCAGTATGTAGCTCATTTTTTTATTTATTTATTTAATAATATATAAAATTTAAAATAATAATATAAAATTTACCGTCAACTCGTGTTTTGCCAAGTCATAAAATATCACAATATCATCCGCGAATCTTAAGATGATGTAAGGTTTTCCTGTTTTTATTAATTTCATTTCTTATTCATTTTAAGTTGTCAATTATGTGTTTCAGTACTACTATATATCTATATTTTTAATGAACTGTTTCACTTCTTGTCCTTTTCATTGAGAAGGCAGGAATCAGTTCGGTCTAGTTTGACTTAACTAGTGCCTCATGGTAACGACGTGCGACCATGGTAACGGCGGGGCAGGGGGTGCTAAGAATCTCCGGTGGAGGTTCGGTTGCCACCTACGACGACTCGACCTGGCAACATATAACGCACGCACCCTGAGGACTGACGAGAAGATACTAGAGCTGGAAGAAGAGGTAGACAAGTTGCGCTGGCATATTATTGGATTATCCGAGGTCCGAAGAGAGGGGGAGGACACGGCAATCCTCGAGTCCGGCAACTTGTTCTATCACCGGGAGGGCGACCATCTGTCCCAAGGAGGTGTTGGATTTATCGTCCACAAGTCTCTCGTCAACAACGTTGTAAAGATTGGGAGTGTGTCGACGAGGGTCGCGTACCTGATACTCAGAATCACCAAACGGTATTCGCTGAAAGTCATTCAGGTTTACGCACCAACCTCGGCACATCCCGATGAGGAGGTGGAGGAAATGTATGAGGATATTTCCAGAGCCATACATTCCTCCAAAACCCACTACACGGTGTTGATGGGAGACTTCAACGCAAAACTAGGCACAAGAGAAAGCGGTGAGCTGAAGGTAGGGAAATTTGGAGTAGGGCAACGGAACCGAAGGGGCCAGCAGCTGGCCGACTTTATGGAGAAAGAGGGACTCTTTATGATGAACTCTTTCTTCCAGAAGCGGCCCCACAGGAAGTGGACCTGGTCGAGCCCCGACGGTTCGACAAAAAATGAGATTGACTTCATTATGACGACCAGACGCCAACTGTTCAGTGATGTCTCAGTGATCGCAAGGGTGAAAACTGGCAGCGATCACCGAATGGTTAGAGGCACACTGAACCTAAACGTTAAGTTGGAGAGGTCTCGTCTAATGAAGTCAACGCTCCGTCCCCCCTCGTGCTCTAATCCAGAATCCCGAAACCTTTCAGCTCGAGTTACGTAACCGCTTCCAGTGCCTAGAAGATTGCAATGCAGTGGACGATATGAACGACAAGCTCGTGGAAACTGTCCATGCGGTCGGAGCTAAGTTCTGCAAGACCCGCCGCAGAAGAACACAAAAACTCTCCGATCACACTCTTAATCTCATGGCTGTTAGACGGGAGATGAGGCTGCAATCGTCAACAGATTTGACAGCATACAGGCAACTGAACAGACAGATCTCCAAATGCATGCGGCGAGACTTACGCAACTTTAATACTTCTCGTATTAAAGAAGCGATCGAGCGGAACCAGGGCTCCAAAGTCTTTGCCAGAGATCTGTCTGCCAGAAAGAGCCAACTGTCAAAGCTGAAGACTGAGTGTGGCAACATCGTTTCCGGGACACCTGAGATTTTGAGTGAGATTGAGAGGTTCTATGGGCAGCTGTACACATCATCGTTGGAGCCACACGCAAGTGTGAGTAACGATCCAAGAGCAAGTCTTATCCGACACTATTCCGATGATATCCCGGACGTCAGTCTGAGCGAGATTAGAATGGCTCTCCACCACCTTAAAAACGGCAAGGCCCCGGGCGAGGATGGAATTACAGCGGAGCTTCTGAAAGCGGGTGGAAAACCGGTACTTGAAGTCCTTCAGAAGCTCTTCAATTCCGTCCTCCATGGTGGCACTACTCCGGAGGCGTGGAGCAGAAGCGCGGTGGTTTTGTTCTTTAAGAAAGGCGACAACGCTCTCTTGAAGAACTACAGACCGATTTCCCTTCTGAGCCGCGTCTACATGCTATTTTCGAGAGTCATTACGAATCGTCTCGCACGCAGACTCGACGACTTCCAGCCTCCCGAACAAGCCGGTTTCCGAAAAGGCTTCAGTACCATAGACCACATACATACCCTGCGGCAGATTGTACAGAAGACCGAAGAGTACAATCTGCCACTTTGCATGGCATATGTGGACTATGAGAAAGCCTTTGATTCCGTCGAAATTTGGGCGGTGCTACAGTCCCTTCAGCGGTGCCAAGTTGACTGTCGGTACATCGAAGTGCTGAAGTGTTTGTACAGTAGGGCTACGATGGCTATCCGAGTACAGAACCAGAGTTCGAAACCTATCCAACTGCAGAGAGGTGTAAGACAGGGTGATGTTATATCCCCGAAACTCTTCACCGCTGCGTTGGAAGACGTTTTCAAGCTACTGGACTGGAAAGGATACGGTATTAACATCAATGGCGAGTACATCACTCACCTTCGATTTGCCGACGATATAGTCATTATGGCAGAATCGCTGGAGGACTTAAGCATTATGCTCAATGACCTCAATAGTGCCTCCCAACGGATAGGTCTTAAGATGAACATGGACAAAACTAAGATCATGTTTAATGTCCATGTCACACCTATGCCGGTAGTTGTTGGGAGCACTATGCTCGAAGTTGTTGACGAGTACGTTTACCTGGGACAAATAGTCCGACTAGGTAAGTCCAACTTCGACCGAGAGGTCAATCGACGGATTCAACTCGGCTGGGCAGCGTTCGGGAAATTACGACATATCTTTTCGTCAGGTATACCTCAATCTCTAAAAACTAGATTGTACAACCAGTGCGTGTTGCCAGTGATGACTTACGGATCTGAGACGTGGTCCTTCACTGCTGGCCGTATGAGGACGCTTAAGGTCGCTCAGCGAGCTATGGAAAGGGCTATGCTTGGAGTTTCTCTGCGTGATAGACTCAGAAATGAGGATATCCGCAGTAAAACCAGAGTTACCGACATAGCCCAACGGATTAGTAAGCTGAAGTGGCAATGGGCCGGCCATATAGCTCGAAGAACCGATAACCGATGGGGAAGAAAGGTTCTCGAGTGGCAGCCTCGTACCGGTAGGCGTAGTGTAGGGCGACCCCCACTAGATGGAGTGACGACCTGGTAAGACATGCAGGAAGTCGATGGATGCAGGTGGCTCAGGACCGTGCTTTGTGGCATTACTTGGGGGAGGCCTATGTTCAGCAGTGGACTTGTGAAGGGCTGAAGGGCTGTAATGATGAATGATGAGTGCCTCATGGCCGATATTCTTTTAGGATGTTTATGTATTGCTGGGGTATATATTGGTTTTAGAGCTTTCCAAATACTGCTGTGCGAAATAGAATGAAAGTATTAGCAAAATAATAGTGGTTATATAATACGCAGTAGTAGTGGTTTTCTGATTTCATTATATTTTTCTATTGCCTATTTCCATTTTTTTTCGAAATTTATTCCCTTAATATATTTTTTGTCAAATGGTTTTTATGTTACTAGTATACGTTGAACTCCGATGAATTTGAAATAGGTTAACGTGATAAGAATAGAATTTACTTACGATTTAATGATTTGCCATCTTTTTGATAACTGGGTGTCTTAGCTGATTTGCCACACAATTTCACTGCACAGGAAGCTATTTGTAATGTAGTTTGTATACAAAACTAGTTTTAAATTGTCGAGAACGCGGACGTGCCTGCGGGTCACAAATTTGGTCGGTACTGATGTCGTGATTCTTAGCGTCACTTCATATGCTAGCTGCAGCAAGCATGTGTTGCGCGCGTTTGTAGCCCTGAATGCGGAATCTATTGGGGGGGGGGGGGGGGGTAATCTTTGGTTCTTCCCAATCATACTTAACTTTGTGTTTATTTATAATATAGAATACAAAAAAAATCATTGGACCATATCTGTTTACAGATGTATAAAATCAAATGGAGACAAAATAGCGAATGTGTTTGATGAAGACACTGTACAGCGGCAGTTGCGCTATACCGGAATGCTAGAGACCGTCCGCATACGACAAGCCGGATACAACGTACGGCTCACGTACGAAGAGTTCATACAGCTGTACAGGATATTGCTGCCAAAAGGTCTGCTGAGCTCTCAGTCAGATGTTAGACACTTCCTTGCTACGCTCAACTTGGATAGGGATAATTATCAACTTGGTAAGTGCGTTATTAAGTGTAGATTATTATTAAAAATCAGGCCTAAATTAGAGTTCCAAAACAGTATTACACGTCGTAGTATATCTTCTATCTATATCTTGTAATAATTTAAAAAAAATTGAAATTTTTATTTGTTTACTAGGTGCTGATTAGGGTCTTATATATTTTATACAAAATAATATTTTGATGCTCTTAGGTAAAAGTCAGTTTTTATTTCTTATGACTTGCTTCATCAACTAGAAATAGCTCGGGATAATTTATGGTTATGGTCACATATGTACCATACCACTTAGGTAGATATTGACAAAACTCAATGGAGAGAGACTGTGAATTCGAGTTCGCAAAACTAGTCTATTTATTATTTTATATGAAGCTAATCCGACGTTAGAATAAGGCTTCCAAACTTTGTCATTATTCTATAGTTATTATAACAGTACTGTTGTAATAAATTATTTAAAAAATTTACAGGTGCGACAAAAATATTCATGAGAGAGAGCGAGCAAAGGAAACTGGAATATCGGTTACATCAACAAATCATGGCGTCCATCATAACGATCCAGCGATGGCACCGTGCCGTGTTAGAGCGACGGCGCTTCCTCGCTTTGCGGCGCGCTGCCATCATCATACAGGGTTATTGCCGGTATGTTTAATCTTTAATTAATTCAAAAGAGTCAATTCTTCATATGAACTTATTCTTCTAAAAGTTAAAATACATAGACAGCTTCATGGCGCAGTGGCTTAGCAATAAGTTGCAGCGCTAAGGGTCGCGGGCTCGAATCCCACACGGAACAATAATTTGTATGACCTACAAGTAATTGTTTCGGGTCTTGATGTTTGTCCTTGTGAAAGTTATGTATGTAAACTGCCCCTACGATACAGGAAAAAATCCAAGTGTGGAGGTATCGCTTTTGTTTTTAAAGAAAAAAGCATGAATAGAGAAATTATTTATTTAAAGCGATAAAATCCGTGTAAAAAACTAGTTACATTAAAAAAAAAGCTTAAATCAAGATTTAATAGAGATTTATTTTCTTTATAAACTATCAATCCAAAACTACACAAAGGTTGTTGTGATTGCTATAATAATAATATTATTGACCATTTGGCATAAATTAATACATATAAAATGATGAATTAAAAATTATAAATTACACCCATAACTAAATTGCCATAGGCTTTTATAACTTAATCTTTAGAAATTTTTCCTTTTTAAATTCAAAGCCACTTCACTTCCCTTTCTTACTCTTCGCCACAACTTCAGATTTATTCATAAATTTTGAATATAATGTAAAGAATGATATAAATTTGATAAGAATAAAGACACGTATCAGGATATATCACTGTGTTGGTGGGACTTAAACCATAGTAATGTTTAAAAATAATTACAATTAATTTATTATGAATTGAGTTTCCCTTCGTTTTTGCTGCTTTAATAACAACAGTGAAATAACATTTACTTGCTTTTGTATTGCGAGTAACATGATCAGGGTTTCTGGCTACTTCGGATACTGAATTCCAATTTAATCAAAGGCAATTTGTGGAAAGCAGTTGTTGGTGTTTGTAATGGCGGCTCTACATGTTGGCCAACAAAGTGGCGAATGTTGTGGCCAATAGCAATGGCCATCGTGTAGAGCAGGTGTTTGTGATACCTTGGTATGTAATGGAATGATGGCCCACAAGTTGGTGCGAGAACCGTGTGGTGTCGGTTTTTTTTTTACAAAAGATCAAAGAATTGTGACTGAGTTTGATCGCCGCGTCCACACGTTGGGCGCGCGTTTAGTTTGCTACGAGCTCCCAGAGTGATTGCACGCACCTGTATTAAATTTTATATTCACGCTTCGTAACTCGTGTCTACAAAATGACAATAAGAATGCACAATGAAGAAACTTTTCGCTTCATAGAGCTCTACCAAGCTGGAAATTGTTTGTGGAACCCAAGAAATAAAAATCACAAAAATAAAAATTCTAATAAAAATAAATAAAAATAATAATTTGTTATACGTGAATGACGTGTAGTATGTGCCAAATCGATTGAAAAAAACGGACAATCACCTTTCAGTCGTTTAACCAGCTTGATAGGTTGAGGCAAGTGACTTTATTTGCTGGTTGCGCATAAACTTCTGGCACTATAATGCTCAGTTAATTTAGTTGAAGCTTCCGTTTATTTGGAACATCTAAAAGCGAACAGCTGAAGCGGCTTCTAATAATAGCGATTTCATTCATACGTAATGACGATACAATTTTGTACGTGTACTATGATGCGCGCACGATAACAGTAAGATAGTCGAATTGACTTTTCATTTTGCATTGCGCACAAAGAAAATACAAGAAATTATTAAAGTGAAGTAACTATAAACCCATTTCTATTTTTATCCTGTCCATGATACTTTAAAATGTAGCTTAAAAATTTTGTACCCCTTTTTAAGTAATATACTTAAAATCACCGCTCATGCATGAGAATGAGGTGATCGTCACCATACTGGTTCTGTAAAAATTTATTCAAAAATTGTACAAAATAAATTTATTGCAAAGTGTACCTACCCATACAAGCAATTACGTTGTATTATCACTACTACGAACCCGATTCGCTGTTTTGACAGACTGAGTAAATTTACACATTTTAGACTTGATTAATGTTCAAAATAATCATTAAAAAAATTGTTTATATTTTGTATTTTCTAAATAATTTGCATGCGAAATTTGGAAACGATTGTAACGTCAAAACACATCTCGTGTTGACATTTATACGTGTTAGTGACATTTTAGTGGCTACACGGGCTCCGCCCACTCCCCCTTTCTATTATGTATGTATTATAGTATTCTATGTGACAGACGATTGTTTTTATATGTTTTCTCCTTGCAAAAATCAGAAACAGTTCTGTATCGAGATAAATTGCCATAGAATACTACCCCCTTCCGATCCGCTGGTGGCCTGTGTTGCTCTTGTTTGAAGGCTAATAATCTCACGCTCACCAGATGTCGATTGTTGAAATATTTGTTACGCAAATTCACACAGTATCTCATTCAACAGTTGCAATTTAATTACAGGTTTTTCAGTTTCTAGCGTATGAATATTTATAAAACAACGCCTCAGTGCTGATTTTTTGATATTTTACACATTATAACTTTTTTTTAATTCTTTTACTTTTAGGAATGTCCGTAGTTCGGTTTATCTATTTCTAAGCTAATTCATATAAAATGTAACTTATATTTCAGAAAGAAATATTAAACTCTATTACTCTACATTTTTCTAAGAAACTAACTTCCTCCACTCTGACATTTGTGAAAAATCCTGAATCGTGATTTTTTTCCAGTTTTAAAAAAAACACGATACTTGAGAAGTGTAGTGTGCCGATAGATACAAATAATCCTTTATTTTTGTCAATTTTTCTATACATTGCTCTCTGAGATGGTTAAATAGATGTCATGTCATGTCACGCGGCTGAGACGCGGTTGAGACCGCGGGGCACAACTAGTTACTTATATGTGAAAGTTAAAGCCATTTTTTGTAAATTTGACGTGGCAGATCTCTTTTTCCAGCAAAAAAACGTCGGTTCAGCCGAAATTAATTTGGTCTAGTGAGTGTAGTGAAAGAAAGAAGACAGAAAGAAAAAAAATATTTATTTAGTTAGTTTTAGTGCGGCTGCAATTAGTTTTAATGTAAACATGGGACTACGTGGACTTATACATTGACAGAGGAACGATTGCGTATGGCTACTCCCTTCCGAACACCGGTGGCCCGTGTTACTATGGACTTCATTTACAACATCGTCGTTAGTGAATAAAAATATTTGAATTGGTATTGTACGTGTGGGCAGGCAATGGCTGGCGGGGCGGCAGGATGCGGCGCGGCGGCTGCAGGCGTGGTACCGCGGGCCGCGCGTGCGGCGCTGGTACGTGCAGCTGCGGCGCGCGCTCGTGCGCTTCCAGGCGCATGCGCGCGGCGCGCTGCTCCGCCGCCAACTGCCCCGCCTCAAGCTGCACCGCCCGCCCGCCCCCTCGCCCCCGCCGGCACAGGTGCGCACCATTACACTCCACTCCACACGCCTTCCATCTTCTCACTATCGAATTGTTTGAAAAAAAAAAACATGATACTTCTTTATTTTTTCCTATTTTTGATGATTTAAATAAACTATTATATCTTCTTCTTTGACATGTTTCTGCAAGCGCGACATCAATAATCTACTGCAATCAAAAAAAACTGTTATGTAATCTTGGAAAGATTTCAATGAAGGAGTCATGTTGCTCTGTCTAAGACTTTAATTACACTATATACTAATAACAACAATGAAAATTAATATCATTATCTCTATATATCGTGTAGGCTGCTCTACATCACACTACCAATGATTAATTTGTAGAAAAAAAAACGATATGACACTTTCAATGTTATTTAATGTAATCAATGTTAATAAAATGTGTGTGTGTGTGTATTGGTACTAATGACAAAACTTCTGCGAATAGTTTGTGGGCATTTATAGATGAGCATGTGAAATTATGTAAAAGTGATATCTCGTCATTCTTCTCTGTTGTATTTTATCATCCTTTGGGTTTTTTTTTCAGTCAGTAAATTATTACCCTATGTCAAAACCGCCATAATATAAATCGAAAAATGTTTTATAATAAATATTTACTGTACTACTTAAAATGAATCTATCTGCTAAATTTACTAAATAAAGTTTCTTAAAGTTATAATAGCACATAGCTACAAACAGTCACAACATATCTTTTTCACCTGAAAAAAGTTTAAAATTAACTTGAATTTTTATACATTTGTAAATTTTTATAAGTTCTATGGCCAAAATTTTAAGAAATAAAATACTAATTAGTCTCTACTGTTGATTTTTTTTTCATTGGCGTACTATATTACCATTTATAAAATTAATAGCAAATTAGTTTTCTTTCAATGACCACTGGCATTTTTAAACCCAATTAATTTTTGGGAAAATCAAACATCTATTTACAAAACGATCTGAACTCAAAACTTTATTTGTGGCATTTCTTGTACAATATTACAAGTAATAACAATTGGTACAGTTACAAGAAATTGCTTAATTTCAAATTTCACTTATCATTTTTCATCTTACTAGTGTCATAATGAATGTGGATACTTTCTACTAACACAATGATTTATTAATTATTAAGCATCGAAACCATTGAATGTTGATGTAAAACACACATGTACAGTGTTGTGTTGAATGTCTGTGTTGACAGCATGACAGTAACGCGGCCACGTTACCCGAGGAGTACAATTCATCGCCCGATTTCGACAAGAGCCTGCTTGTGCTTAAGAACATCATGGAGCTTAAACTGTGAGTATTTTATCACATTGCATCAACAGCTTAGTCCATTTGATAAAAATCTAAGGACCCTAGTATCTACTTAGATCTGTCCATGAATACTGTTACGAGCTTAAGGTTCGTGAGAATAAAAACTGCCGATTGAATTACCAAAATTGACACTTTAATTACGACTTGAATTACGAACACCAATTAAAACTTAAATCACACTAATAATTAATCACACTTAACACTTTAGTTCACTTTATTTCGCTCCGAAAGCTTCACTCGTATCGCCAATTCAATACTGCCCCCGTCGCGGCCCTACACGGCTTTATATAGGCTTTTTTCCACCGAAACATCTAGAATGTTCCAGCAAATACCGGCCCCGACCGACTAGTTGTAGAAAATTCGAGTGTGGAGTTTTCTAGAAAGCTTAATTCTTCTATTCGATACTAGATGGCGCCATTGGGAGAGTTCTAGAAAGATCTTAACGCTCCTATTTCTGCTGATTGATACCAGATGGCGCTAATAATCATCCGCCCTATACCGGGCACTAATTATAGCGCGCAACAATACGTTATCTGGTACTAAGAAAGTTCCGCATTGTTCAGGCCGATTGATGAGTGCAGAGCCGATATATTAGCACTGGTGGTACTGTATTTTTACTAGTTTGTGGATCGGTTGCCAAAGCCACACCCATTGATCAGCAGGTTCCACTGCGTTCAATTGAGGTCAATATTTATAAAAGAAACTTTATTTCCACCATTGTTTTATGTGGTAGATTCATGCTACTGCTGTATTATGGTGGGGCGTTGGCAGGAATGGATTGGCTTGACCGGGGAAGTGCCACTTTCTCACAGAATACCAGTATGAAATAGCAGCTTAATGCTGCTGTGTTTCATATGAAAAGTGTAGTGGACTGAATACCTTTTTTACTAGAAACGAGGCATTCCATCCTATCCTTAGGGGTGAAAACGCATTCGCATTTCAATTTGTAGTTGAGAGTAGATATAGATGTCTATGGGCCACAGCATCTACTTGCAATCAGGTGGATTGTATGCTTGTTTGTCACACTTATTCTATTTAAAAAACATGGTATTAGTAGATAGTATAACAAAATCAGTCATTGTACTTTACACCGTGGCTTTTTATGTCTCCTCACTACTGACATGAGCCTCTGCGATTATATCTTTATAATGTTATAGGCGCATGTCATATATATATATATATATATATATATATATATATATATATATATAATTATATCCATATATCTAAATTAGCAGACGGTCTTAGTTCTGCAGCATACGCTCTAAAAAAATTAGAAGTATCACCAATGTTTAGACAGCTGGATTGGTTTATTTTAGTTACTTTGATAGCATAATGTCCTTATCGAATCTTGCTATGGAGTAATGCGACTGACATTGAAGTTGTAAAAAGAGAGCCGTACGGGCGATTTATAACTTAAATTGTTAAGACTCCTTTAGAATTTTTTTAAAAGAAATAAGCATTAACTTTGGCATCGCAATATATAAATATGAAAATGTAATCTGTGTACATTACAAAATAGCTTTAATAAGAATAAAGATGTTCATACTTTAAACACTAGGAACAAAGATAAGTTTATAATACCAGTTACTAGTCTTCACAGAATTAATTTATTAATGGGGCAATGTATATATGCCAGAAATCCCAGAAAATGTACAAATTTGTCATTAAACAAATTTAAATGTTTTATTGAAGAAAACTTGAACCTAAAGGGTTATTATAATATCAAATAATACATAAATGAAAATAACCCTTGGTAAAGAGGTGATCGCTACCATGCTGGTTCTATATAAAATCTTTTAAAAATTGTTGAAACAAAATTATTGTAAAATGAAATATGTTTAAAAAAAAAGTCCCGCTGGGTTTCTTGCTGGTTCTTGCCAGGACAGAGGTGTTTTCTGAACCAGTGGAAAAATGACTTTTAATATATAGTGTTATGCAATAATCTATATTGGATAAAAATCATTCAATTCATTTCATTAGATCTCTGATTAAGATGCTGGGTAACAAGATTGCTGGTCTGGGTATTTTGCCATATATTTATCCATCAGATAATAATAGATAGATATCTGAGATATCTTCTTGACACCTCCAATTCTTGTCTGGTGAACTGTTAAAGGGAGTTAGAGTAAAATTCTTAGTAATTCTAGGGTCTAATGTTATGCTTTTTAGGCTGAACACACACAGAATACACAATAGAATGGCTGTCAACGTTATTTTGTACGATGATAGGCGTCGCCGGAAGCAATTATGTCGTATTATCAGTTATTCACTACTTCAAATCCGATTCGCTGTGTTGAGAGACGGATTTTAATACATATTTATTTGTAAATAGCGTGCAATTTGGCATTTTCTAAATAATTTGCATGCGAAATTTGGAAACGATTGTACCGTCAAAACACATCTTGTGTTGACATTTATACGTGTGAATTGATGTGTTAGTGGCATTTTAATGGCTACATGGGCTTCCGCACACTCACCCGTTCTATTATGTATGTATTATAGTATTCTATGTGAACACACCAGTTGGCTTTGAAAGATTTGTCTATACTCATCTACTTGTGCAGACAATATGGTGAAAACGGGAAAAAGTTTCCTATAAGTAATAAATAATTCCTCGAAATATTTAAAAAATAAAAATTATAATTATAAAATTATAACTAAAATATTTAACTTGAAATATTCTGGCTAGTGACCAGAAATAACAATTAGACATAATTAAGTTACGACAAAACTTGCCAATTTGTGAGAGGCCTAAGCTAAACAATGAATTGGTAATAAATTAGTTCCGGACAAAATCATTATTACATGTCATCGCGGTGTCAAATTAGTCACGAGATAGGCAGCAGAATCATCTTCTGCCGCGGCCACATACATCGCGATAACGCGAATATTCGCGCATCTCAATGTATGTGGCCGTCCATTCGTGAATACTTCGTGACTTCGTGCGAAGTTCCCAAGTCCCAAGCACTTCAATTCACTGTCGGTAAACTCTCGCACATCAAAGCGTTTTATCGCGATGAACTTCGCTTGTGTAGCCACACTTCACTGTGCTTCTGTCGGCCCACAGACATCAAAAAGTGTAAGTAAATTAGAGATTGCGGAGTATTTTCGACAATAATAATGTTTTAAAGTAATGAGAAGATGCATAATTTGAGGAGTCTAAAGCTGTCCCCTGTTGCCAAAACGTAGTAAAAAATAATTATTCGATGCCATATAATGATATAACACAGAGCGACCGCGGCATCCATTTTGTGTTTAGTGTATGTTTATCGCGACAAACTAACGATGAACTTTACAACACGCAGTGTGGCCAGGCACCATCGCCGTGGACTATAATTCAATCGCGATGCCTGTGACCTAAGCATTCGTAACAACAACTCGAAATAATTAAGAACTTATCATGGCAAATATACCGTTTCTATGTCTACTGTTTAGCATTGGGCTTTGATAGGCAGTAAATAATGATGAATAATTGTGATGATTTTGTTCCAAACATTGTTATTCGAAATTTGGTTTTGCTTTGTTGTAGGGATGTGCTATTCGACGGTTCTGCGAGTGGCAGAGCGTTGCGGGCTACGTACTCTCTCCCAGTTGATAGGTACATTTTTATAAATTCAGTACCTCAGATAGTATTATACACAGATTGCGGCACGAATCTTGACTTGCGCACTAGTCGATTTAGGTTAGAGTTACCAGATGACAGGAATTTTCCTGACATGTCTGGAATTTTAGCCTTCTGTCAGGGGAACAGGGAAAATTTGAAATTGTGAGGATTTTTTTTAAATAGAAATTAATAAATAATAAAATAATAAAAAGTTTATTCACAAAAATAATGATAAATGAATCAAATCTCAACTGTTAAATTGTTAGATTAATCAGATCTGGCTCGTACTTTTTATTCTTAGATATTGGACATAATATCAAACACCTGTGCGAGTTTTTACGATTAGATATTTTTGCAGCATGTTCGTCGGTTAATAAATTTATTGGAAAGCATTTTACCAGGAAAACTCATTAACTGATCTGGTAACCCTAATTTATGTGAAGTTCTAGAGCGCGAGATGGATATGGGTGGTAGTAAATTGTCATTTATTGTATGTTCACGTGTCATTCGCTTGCAGAGAAATTTGTATGCGCAAAATTATCCACCCTGCAGCAACTTTATGTGCTATCTATGCTACAAAACAATTGTATATTAGGAATATTATTTAGGTTGTAAAACTTTTTATTACCGCTGTTTATTACTAAGTATAAATGAATTAAATAGATCTCAAATTATAAAATGTTTGCTTTAAAAAAAGCAACTTTTGTACAGTTGGTATATTTCTAGCTAATAAATAAAGGCACCTTTTCATATGATGTTTGCATTTAATGAGTTTATTTTTTAGTTCACATTATTGGCATTAAATAAGTCGTTTATTTTATATTTTATAAGTATTCCTCTATAACGATATAATTTGCACTTGAGACTTTTATTTGATTATATATTTTATTTGATTATATTTTTTTTCTAATTGCGCATTTTTTTGACAGTTGGGAAACCAAACACGATTTAGATAGTATTATTGTGAAGAATCAAAAGAGGAGAGTTTCAAAAACACAAAATATCAACGAGTTGCCACTTAAGCATTCTAGTTCAAGGTAAGTATTTACAATGTTATGTAACTATCATTAACTGTATTGCTTTCAAATGTAATAGTAATTATCTTTTTATATAACTAGCCAAATCAATCAAGATGCCAATGAGTCTTCTCCCGATGAAAGTTGGAATGTCAACAATACCAACAAATATCAGTCAGGGGTAGCTGTGCCAAACAAAATCACAGCCGATGATTTGGCCAATGAGCGGCTGTGGTTGAAGTTAGACAGGGATTATATTATAATGGAAAGAAATAAGGTACGCGTGATGTTATATTGTTTTATAGTTTTATTATTTATGGTAGATTTGCTGTATGGGAATTAGTAATAAAAGGTTTTTGATTCAATATAGATTAGATACTAAGTAATAATTATTGAGTCATTCTTATATTCAATTTATCACTGGTTCGGAAAATACCTAGGTCCTGAAACAAACCAGCAAGAAATCTAGCAGGACATTCATATATATTGGGTATTTATCTATGAAATTGCCGTTTTTTATGAAATAAGATAACGTAATTTTTTTCTATATTTTTTATTTCTATTAATCAAAGTAATCACCCATGCAAACGATGCATCTTTGCCAACGCTTGGCAGTTTATTGGTGCCCTTCTTGAAGTAATCAGCTGGACGAGAGGCAACGAATTCTTCAAATGCCTTTTTCATTGCCTCTTGGGTATTGAAATTTGTTCCCGCTAAAAAGTTATCGAAATTCTGGAAAAAGTAGAAGTCTGAAGACGCAAGGTCTGGTGAGTACGGCGGATGACGGAGAACTACCAACCCTAGATCTTGTACCTCGGAGACGATCTGTCATGCAGTATGAGGTCGCGCATGGTCTTGCGAGAGCAGCGGGAACGAGCGATTGAACAAAGCTGGTTGGAGACGTGCGAGCTTCTCCGTCGTTGTGTTCAGTTCATCACAGTACACATCTGCAGTAATACTCATTCCGTTTGGTAAGAAGCTGTGAAGAATCCCACCGGCGCTGGACCATCAAACAATGACTATCACTTTTCTTGGGATAAGTTTTCGCTTGGGGCATTGATTAGGTGCTGAACCAAGACCTAATCAATAACCACCCCTGAGGTCTAAGATGGAATGCCTTGTTGGAAACGCGTAAAAGGCATCTCTGGTTTCTCTACACCCACTATACAGAACAGTAGAAAAACTGCTATTTCACGCTGGTATTCTGTGAGAGCGTGGTTCTTCCCCGGTCGAGCCGACCCATTCGTACCAAGTATATCTGTAATTTTTATATATTTATTAAACTATGCAGAAACGGGAGCGAGAGCTAGCAGAGTCGTTAGCGAGTAGTAGCGAGGAGTACCTACGGAAAGTCAGCGACTGGAATCAAACGGACACAGAGGATGTGAACTTGACTAATGCCAGGTGTGTAAATATTTGCATATTACTGGAATAGATAGCTTCAGCTTTCAGATTGTTTGATATTATATTACGGATAATTTCTCATGAAATATTAGACAGTAAATATTTTATCTAATGGGAACTACTGCCCCGTGCACATATCCCAATTTGAGTCTCTGTTGCTCAGACATACCAATTTTAATCTGCTGATCTTTACGCAGGCGAACGTCACCACAATTGTATCAGCGCAGCCTCTCAAGTTTGCTGAGCTTACCTCCGGTCCGTCGGTCGCCAAGAGAACATGCCAATCAAACAAATCGCTCTCAAGAACACAACTCGGATGCAAGTATGTTTAAAGTTAGTCATAAGGAGTAGTATAGATTATAACCACTTTTGTGCACCGAAATCAAACACCGCATCTAATACACCTTCTCTCAGCGCGTACCGTTCGTTGTCGTCCTGGATACCTGCTATGATTGTCATTTAATTTAAGTTACAAAGTTACGTTAAGTTAGAAATTGCAGTTAAAAATACTTAAATTTGTAAATTTTGTATTAAAAATAGAGCAATATGTATATCATGTCTAAAAACCTAAAAGCTTCTGAATTTTTACTAATGATCTCAAAAAAAGGTAAAAAAATTGCGGATGGTAGGTATATTATTTTATTCCGTGATAAAAACTATTTTTGTATGCCAAACTTCATCAGAATCCATTTATGATTGCGCAAAAACATCCATGCTTTCGCATTCGTAATCTTAGTTTGATGTAAACCCTCCCTAGTATATTATTATTGTATCTTTCATATTGAAAATGGCTATTAATATATTATAATTGTGCTTACACACAATAATATATTATATATATTAACCGATTTAGTAATTATTATTAGGTTGGCAGATAACTAGTTTGCCACTTCGTATTATGGAGGAGTCTTTGAATTAGGTATTTCTACACCCAAAGATGGCGTTAGGTGGCACGCAAGGTTAAATACAACATGGAACCAGACGCAAGTTTTATTTCCAATATGAAGTACTCAGGTGTTATAAGTTGAAAGTTACAGCGTGTTTATGTCCCACTGCTGGGCACAGGCCTCCCCTCATTTCTGAGAGGGTTTAACTCAGGTGCTACTTTTGGCAAATCAATTATATGGTTGCGCGCCATAATTAGTGCCTGATACATGGCGAGTTACCACTAGCGCCATCTAGTATCGAGTAGCAGAACTTGGAGAGTCAAGATCCTTCTAGATATTTCCATGCCAGAACTTTCTACACCTAGTCAGTCGGGGCCGGTATGTACTCAGACATTCCAGATGTTTTAGTGGAAGTGGCCCTATATAAGGCCGGTATCAACCGCGACCCCAGTCAGTATTGAATTAGCGATACAAGCGAATATTTCGAAGCGATGTAACTGCGAACTAAAGTGTTCAGTAGTACAATTGTGTTTTATTATTTGTGTGTTTAAAGTGTCAATTTTGGTAATTCTATCGGCAGTTTTTATTGTCACAAACCCCAAGCTCGTAACAATTGCTGTCAGAAGTGGGATTAAATAATGCTGATTTTACCTAAGGACGACACGGAGGATATCCGAACCTGAAGTCATCGCCAGCAGGAGACGGACCAGAGATAATTTGGTGGTGCAACGCCGCAGACGTCGGAGGGCCCAGCTGCCGACCACAGAGGCCGGCCGGTCAGCAGCTCCTGCATCTGCAGCACCTGACTTAGGTGCTCTGATGATGATGGTGCAGGAGTAGGCCCGCCGACAGGAGGAACAGGCCCGTCGGTTACAATAGCAGCTGCAGCGCGGTCAGAAAGAGCAGATACTCATCAGGTTTGGGTTCGACAATATGATGACTGATGTGAAGAAAACGCTGGACGACCTCAAACTGTGGGATGGAATTACAGCTCCCGTGGTATTACAGTTAGTAGTAGTTAGTTACAACTTTGCTACGTGGTTTCGAAGTTCCTGGTCGGCCTACAAAATCCAGTTCGAGGTAGTCATGAAGGCGAACGGCTGGAATAAAAGTTAGGCCGTGACTGCTCTCACCCTAGGTCTGCACGAAATTAGCCTTAACATTTCTGGAACCTCTCGGTAAGGAAGTGAGTTACGAACAGCTTGAGGCGTTGGAGGCGAGATATTTCACTATATACGCTTACCTAGAATACGTCTTTCGTGCGCAGCTTAGAGATTGCGTGCAACGCAGTAACGAACATCTGCAGCAGTGGGCCCTTGAGGTGGAGAAGCTGGTTCGAAAAGCATACCAGTTTGTACCTGCACTAATTTTAGGGAACCTGGTACAGACGTTCATCGACGGCATCCGCAACCTTGAAATCAGAGCTGCTGTGAGGCTCGGGTACCATGTGACGATTAAGGATGCTTTGGCCCATGCACTGGAGGTGGAAGCCATTCGGCAGGATCATCATTCCCATCATGTCAGGAAGGTTGCAGCAGCTACAGTTCGCGACCGCAATAAAGGATACAGCCCTAGCTACTACGGCTGTGGGGAAAGGGGCCATCTTCGAACTGTAGAAAGGAAATGTAATCGATCTCGAGAGGGCAGTGCGGCCAACAGCACCGCGCAACAGCAGCAGGGAAACAAGTAAAAGCCAGGACTGCGGAGCGGGTGCTGGCTGGTGTTAAAAGAGCCCCAAGGATGTCAATCTCACAAACCCATGATGGGAACAGCCTAATCATCAAGGGCGAGGTCAACGGAATGCCGTGTAAACTGACCATAGACACTGGAGCCTCTCGCACGGTTGTCATTTCCTAACTTATAAGTCAGTTCCTTGGGGACTCCGCATACAACAGAAAACGCATTAGTTTGGTTACAGCCACCGGTCAGCCATACCCGTTCATGGAGAGAAGCAGATGGAGATGAAGCTAGGCAACATGATCTACCTGCATAATGTTATCGTGGCTGATATAATGGACGACTGCATCCTGGGCCTAGACTTTATGAGAAAGTATTGTTGTAAGATCGACGTTAAGCAAGGTGTTTTGAAACGTGGACAAGAGGAACTTTTTGTAGAGGAGTCGTTACCAGGGAATGTGTACAGCCTTAAGAAGATAGTTCTTCCGTCGAGATCGGATACCATTGTGCCACTTAGTCTTCCTCGGAATCCTGGGAAAGCTCATCGTTGTGTACTCGTGGAAAGGGTAGACAGACAATGACCTTCCATGGAAAGTGGCTCGAACCTTGGTCAGAACCACTGACATCTCGGGAGTACGTGTGCTGAACCTTTGTGATCAGGAACAGATTTTAGAAAAAGGCACACTGATTGGTACTTGTGAGGAAGTGGATTGGTTGCGTCGGTGCCAATATCTATAGAGTGGGACCTCCAGCAAGGATGCTCAAACGAGAGTGACCACACTTTTGAAGACTGTCTCAGCGTTCTATCTCCGAATGAAATGTTCAAGGCGAAGAAATTGTTACTCAATTACGCCGATGTTTTCTCGTCAAACGATGCTGACATAGAAAAGACTGGCTTAGTTTAACACACAATAAACACAGGAGAAGAATTGACTATCCGTCAGTGGTCAAGAAGATTGCCATTAGCACGTGAAAAAGAAGTGAAAATCATGATTGAGGGTATGTTGAAGGATAGTCAATTCTTCTCCTGTGTTTAACACACAATAAACACAGGAGAAGAATTGACTATCCGTCAGTGGCCAAGAAGATTGCCATTAGCACGTGAAAAAGAAGTGAAAACCATGATTGAGGGTATGTTGAAGGATGGTGTTATTGAACCTTCATCTAGTCCATGGTTTTCATCTGTGGTGCTGGTAAAGAAGAAGGACGGCAGCATGCGGTTTTGTGTTGACTACCGCCGTCTGAACGACATTACAAAGGACAGTTATCCCTTTCCAAGAATTGATGACACGCTGGAGATACTTACAGTAGTGAAATGGTTTAGCACGCTGGACCTGAAAAGTGGCTACTGGCAAGTTGATATTGACCCTAAGGTCATGGAGAAAACTGCGTTCTTGACGGGAAAGGGTCTGTGGCAATTTAAAGTTATGCCGTTTGGATTGTGCAATGCTCCAGCAAAGTTTGAAAGGTTGATGGAATTTGTAGTTATCGGGCTAATTGGCGTTGCCTGTCTGGTCTACTTAGATGACATTATCATCGTAGGCAGTACGTTTGGGGAACGCCCTCAAAACCTGGAACGCGTGCTCATGAATATCTAGAGTGCCAACTTCAAGTTAAGTCCGAAGAAATGTTCACTATTCAAACGGCAAGTTAGTGTTTGTTAATTACACGTCACATTCTGAATGAAAACGATTTAAACAATATTATTAATTTTTGTGATGATAGTTGCGCCACAGGGTCCCGGGGCTCCCGGTTTCGGGAATAATAACCCCAAAATTTTTGGGTGCGAGAATAACGAAAGATATTCTGGGTTGATTCAATTGTTGGACTGTATCTGCGTAGTTCGTTATAACCAAAACAAAATGGCGGACGCGGCACGTGGCGCTTATCCAAGATACATTAAACATGTTACCGTATTCACGAGCACTAAAAACGTATGTGTTAGGCATTATTAAGACAAAACAAGAAACACTAAACGTAACAACAAGTAATACAAGTAATTAAACAAACTGAATATTTTGAATAAAACTATTATTTACGGATTTTATCGCTTTTTTTCGTATTATCGTGGTATCGTTTAATTACTTTAATTTATTTTTATTATCCCGACGTTTCGGGTGCTTTCCAGCACCCATGGTCACGGGGGGGGGGGACTGAATACTGTGTAAACAAGTTGGTTCACTCAAATTTTCATCTTTAGCCACTTCACTAGGACAGAGGACGAAAAACCATTTTCTCTATTCGTATCAGAGTCAACACAAACAACCTTTCGGCGTTTCGTTTCAAAATGCTAAATTCCCCTGCGGGTGTACGCTACACGTGGCAACTTTTGACAACGCGGTGCCGCCTTTGGCAAGATGTGGCACGTGCCGAGGCGGCGCGACACAGAGACGACCGTATCTTGGCGAACGGACTATACAATAAAATTACAACTTGCACTATTTTTAGAATCTATACAAGTAAATTCTAAAAATAGTACACATCACAAAAAATTTTATTATTACTAATTAACGAATTAATTGTGAATTCAAATGTGTTTATCTAACCAACGAAATCTCAGTAATTAAATGCAGATTTTAATCCCATTTCGTATTATATTTGTAGGTATAACATGTCTCTATGCGCACGACAACCGTGATTAAAAAAAATGTGCAAAAAAGATAAGTGTGACATTTACTGCATAGCAATTCTATAATTCTATTGATACTTTTGATGCTAGGTTAATTGCAGTTTATGTATTAAATTAATATTTTACTATTATGGTAGGTCTTGTATGACATTTATAAATATTATGTACAGTTTCGAACGAAGTGAAAGAAAGTTCGCTGTTGAAGAAAAATTAGTTAGTAAGTTATTATCAGATTATTAGATATATACGGATGTAAAAAAAGCAAGAGAGGTATATCAGGATTGTGCCAAATAGAAATCTGTAGCTGCCTTCTCTTGGTGACAAGCTTGCGAGTTAATATATATTATCACATTCGACGCAACCCTAGTTAGGCCAAGCCACTCGGTACGTAAATTACACCACTGTTGATGTGATAGTGTAATGACGTCATATATTTTATAGTAGTAGAATAGAAAAATAATTATCATTTTTATATATTCATTGAACTTAAAATGGAAAATAAATCGATTTTTACACTTCTAAAAGTAGTTTGGGGGCTTCTACTAAGAATTTTTTTGTCAAAAAATGCAACATTTTTGGCTTGATCGGGGATTCGAACCCGGGATCAGCAGCCGTGTATACAACTTCTACACTAACGAGGCAGTCAAAGAGCGTAGCTCGGTAAACAAAATAATCGATTACCGGTATCACTAAAAGTTTTAAGCTAACATATGTATACGTATCGGCACGAGTCGTGAGCATAGCCGTGACATGAGACATGGGGTGGGTACGGTGAACATTCTTTCATGTGATTGGTCCGCTAGTTAATCTTTGCCATCACTTTATTTACTGTCATTTGCGTGTAGTATATCGGCTGGAAATATGGCAAAACCACGCTGCAGCTATATTGGGATTGTAGCACTAGTGGGGTCAGTTTGGATGGAGGATCTGTGAAAGCGTGGTCAAAGTAAAATAACAGCTTAATGCTACTATGTTTCGTATGGTTAGTGTAGAGAACCGTTGACCGGTGGAAATCAGTTCATTCCATCTTATTCCTCAGGGGTGACAATGTATCTGCATTTTAATTTTTAATCGAAGATAGTAGTTACATCCTATGTTCGATTAAGAATCAATCAGTCTATGGGACTGAGTGCTCTTTTAACAAATTTATTCTATTCAAAAGAGCGATCTTCGCCGCCACGAATACAAACGGTAATTGTTCGGCAGCAACGAACGCGACGGCGCAACGTTCGGCAGAGGGCGTGGCTGGTGGTGCTGGCAGTGGTGGTGGTGCGCCCGCGCCGCCGGCCCGCTCGTCGCGTCGCTCGCCGCGCGCTCTTGCGGCCGCGCCGCCCGACCCCGAGCGCGCAGACCGCACCGATGCGCCGCACGCGCTGCCGCTACCGCTGCCCGCGCCGCTGCACGCGCCGCTGCCCGATCGCGATAGAGACTTGTACGTTTTGTTGGTTTTTTGTATACTAGCGATCCGCTCCGACAGCGCCACTTGCGAATCTAAACCATTCTCGAATCAACACACTCGAAATTTCACCAAAATCGGTCCAGCCGTTATAAGGTGAAATGGAGATTAAGAGCACCAGCTATATTTTGTTAACAACTTTTTTGTTTGATAACAACTCAAAAAAAAATATGATTGCCAAGCCGGCTACCAAGCAAAGCAACTATGGCATGAAGCAATCTATATTTGCCTAAGTTTAAGGCCTAATAAAGGTAACTACCGTGTGGCCGAGAGCTGGAAGTACTCAGCTACTAATCTTACCTCGTTCGCTGCTCGACCCAGACAGCGACTAGAACCTTGTGCATTTCTATTGTTAGCCGACATTGAAGTGTGTAAGGTGTATTACGTCATATGTGTATAATATGACGTAATACACCTTACACACTTCATACTAATAGTGGTTGGTAGTTCATATTAATACTTATAGTGGGTCAACTCGGCGATTAAATGAAGCAACGATAGGGAGCGGTATGAAGGGGAGCGAAATACCCCCACTGCCCGCGACGTCTGCGGTAGTACCGGCCGACTTCGCTTGCGTACCAGTACGCCCGTTTAAGTGTCACGTACGTGGAATCAGTTGCAGGCGTTTGGTGTTAACCCAAAAACACGATATTACACATCATTTTTATTATTTAATTTTATTGAAAGTATTAGGAGAAGATTGTATGACACCTTAAGTAAAATTGAATTCTTACAACGATGTGATTGTTTTCCATCGCGATTTTTAATTGGATTTTTGTTTAAGGATGACAATCCATTATGCAATCAAATTCTACAAAAGACAATTAAATATCGTAATATTTGTCGGTTGCAGATCTGTACTAGAATAAATAAAACAGGTTCTCATTATAACAACGTGTAACTTTAACCTGTTTTATTTATTCTGTTCAACCCCCTATCCAATATTTTAAGCGGAATACCTGAGATACTGTTACATGGGTAAAATATAGTAAAATTAGGTAGGTAACTAATTAAGTAGGTATGACTACCTACCTGCACAAGCGCAAGCCTTTGTTTCCATTACAACGAATCAGATGAAGCTGCGGGGCGCAATTAATTTTGTAAAGTAGTAATTATACTCTCCAATTACGAAGTCCCATTTGACAGATGTCAATAATCAAGTACTAGTAAAGTACCGCTATAGTCGATACTTGACGATATTGATCTTCGATTACTATAACGAACATATTAAAATCGTATTGACAGAAAAAGGATTAGCATCAAATTAAAATTTATAAAACTGTTTTTTAATTTTAATTAGATAATATTACATGATATTTTATCAAGATGGAACATATTCACCATCACTAGCCGAAATCGATATTTCATGGTCGGCATCGCCGTCATCACCCTCATCATCGTCTGTAGAATCCCCTGTATTTATTATAATTTGGTTATCTATAACGGCATCGATATGTATGTCTCTGTCCCAATCAGCGAAAATCAAATGTTTTGTTCGTAAAACCACACTATCCTAATTCGCGGCAGTAACACTATCACAAGCTTCTTGCAACAATGACAGCATTTTGTTTGCAGTAGACGGTGGGCTGGTATTTTTACGAGCCGCATAACCTAAAATAAAGGTTTGCGTGTTAATATAGAAACAGATAAATTGTTAAAATAGGTAAAAATAAATTATAAAAAAGATTTGTTTAAATTCCTGCCTTTAATTTGCGCCCAAATCAATTCTATGGCACTGTATTGACAATGGTAGGGTGGAAGGCGTGTAATGGGCCTTCCACCCTACCATCCAATACGTATTTTGGTGTAGCTGGCTTATTTATAGCAACCAAATGCAGCAGCTCAACTTTTAACATGGACATGTCAGCAACAATATTATTGTCATTCAGCCATTTCACAATATCGGCTTTATTGCTGCTAGAAGTTGAGGCTTACTTATTTGTACTGAGTGATACGGTGCATATTATCAATAAGGTACAAAACCATTCCTTAAATTTAACAAAATTCATCTCTTCGTGGTATTCCACAGTTTTCTTAGATTTAAACGCCAAGAGGCAGTTCGGAACAAATCCCTTCATGGAACCCGCATGACAAATAATTAAGCGTTCGCCTTTGCCACTAGGTACTTCTGTGGAGGAGTGAGGAGTGTCGTCTGTCCATATCTTGCCTACTGTATGATTAGCGTTTAGCCACGTCTCATCTAAAAATATAACATTATTCCAAACGGCAATGGACTTTGCTGATCTTAGAAAATTAAATCTGGCTAAAGCTATATCTCTACGTTTCATCAAAATCCGCCTTTTATCACATTTTTTATAAGAAAAGCCAACATTTTTTAAAACCCTCCAGAAAGAAGTCTACTGCCGTGAAACAGTCCAGAATCTCGTAAAGTATTTGACAATTCATCGAGATTCGGCAATTCGTTCCTACTATGGTAGCCATAGATATGGTTTCTAATGGCGTCGTTATCAAAATTGTCGATAGGTGTAACTATCGATCTTCTAACTTTTTTCTTAAGTGGCGATTTTAATTTGTTATCTTCCATTAAATCTTTACCATGTTTTTCCTTACTTATTCGGGAAACAGTTTTTCGACTGATACCAAGAGCTGCACTTACTCGGTTAGACACTTGTGAAAGTGGCAACAATGGACCACCATTCTGATACTCTCTATGAAAAATTATATTAGAGAGTATAATTTTCAAAGTAATCTTGTAGGCGTACTACAAACTCAGAGTTCTTTTATGGTAAGTTTGGAAGTGTATATAAATACAAAAAAAACTAAGCCACTTATCAGAAAGAATTATCAAAAGTATAACTACATAAAAGAAGAAACACAAAATCAACTAAACTGAACACGCGTATCGTATACAAAGCACTCGTACTGAAGAGACAAACAAAATGGCGGTCGTGATCACGAGGTGGACGCAGTGTTGACAGATTTTCACTCGCGAAAAGAATCTGTCTATAATCGATTTTATACGATTCTTTTAGTCACGTCACTATGTAAAAAAGTAAAAATAAAACTATAGAACGTAAACGCAAAACGGCAGTAAAATATTATTATCTTTTAAAGTTTTAATTATTTTGAGCACGATGTCTAAAAACAATATGTTGATTGTGTGTGTGTGTGTGTGTGTGAATTAATTGTATAATGATTTAGATTGATTGTGTATTTTTAAATGATGAACGACATGAAAAAAAAGATTATTATTTATGCGAAAGTGAGGTTTCTAAGAAGTGTCAAAAGGGACTTCGTAATTGGAATAGAGTATAGCTTGTGTCTTTGTCACAGAATAAATAATAGTACTACTCGTACATACAGAAGTTGCACTCCTTTGATGTTGACTGCTTGCCGACGTTTAATAGCCTTATTAGTTAAAAAATTTAACATAAAACCAGCAGTGGAACTTCAGATACCTAACATCAGTTAATGGGGGTCAATGTTCGCGCGACGCCATATACGCGCGGCTCATGAGTAATTTATCTACTCAAAAGCGCGCGACCGCAATCGTATCAATACCTAATGATTTACAATATTTGTCTACATACTACCTTATTATAATATTTATTAAATTTTAATTGTAATACTAACTTGTTTACTTAATCTACTATTTGACCACTGTGCTAGTCTGTACCTAGCCACTTTAATTCTAATTCACAGGTTAAGCAAACCAAATACCTGGTTCAATTTCCCGCAAGACCTCATATTCTCCGTAAAGAATGATTTACACTTCGACAAGTATAGTAGCGAGTTTAGTTACAGGGCAGTGGACAGTAAACGGTTAAGTGGGCAGTAGCGTTCAAACAATGTCTTCGTGCTATAACAAAATGGCATAAACTACATAAAATTCAGTCTGTTTTTGCTGATTTGTAAGTTACGACGCGTTCTTAATTTTTTTCATTATTGATTTTGTCTATTAATATTTTTTTATAAAAAATATTTATATGCCATTGAGACATGATTAACTAATTTTCGGAATGGCTGAATCGATTGTACGAGGGTGGATTGAAAAGTACTCGGCCTAACCAAGAAAATAAACACATACTAAATCAGTTATATTTTTATTTTTCTACATAATCACCATCAAGTTCAATACACTTTTGCCACCTCCCCTTCCAAGCATTTAGACCGTTGAAAAAAAAATGATTCTTCCTTAGAGTCAAAATATGCGTCTACAGCTGCTTTGACCTCGTCGTTTGTCGAAAATCTTTGACCTCCCAAGTGCTTTTTTAGGTTAGGGAACAGAAAGAAGTCTGATGGTGCCAGATCAGGTGAATACGGCGGATGCGGTAACAGTTCAAAGCCACAGTTGTGAATTTCAGCCATTGACTGTACTGACGTGTGAACACGGGCGTTATCTTGATGAAACAGGACTTTTCTTCTGAGCATTCCTCGACGTTTTTCTTTTATTTTCTCTCGTAAACGACGTAGTAAGGTGCAGTAGTAATCAGAGTTTATAGTCTGACCCCTTTCAAGATAATCAATCATAATCACACCTTTCGAGTCCCAGAATACTGAAGCCATCACCTTATTTGCCGACAAAATCGACTTAGCCTTTTTAGTGGGTGGTGAACCAGGTCTTCTCCACTGTTTTGATTGTTGTTTTGTTTCCGGTGTACAGTAATGAACCCATGTTTCGTCCATAGTAACAAAACGATTCAAAAAATCATCTGCATCGGCTTCAAATAACTCCAAACAGTCGCGTGAAATAGTCAATCGCGTCCTTTTTTGTTCAACTGAAAGCAGTCGCGGAACCCACCTCGCAGACACCTTGTGGAAACCCAACTCGTTGACAATGATGTTTTGAGTTCGTTCATAAGAGATGCCTATAATCTCGGCTATCTCTCTAATTTTTAATCTGCGGTCTCCCATTATTAAATCAAGTACTTTTTTAATATTTTCGTCAGTAGTTGACGTCGAAGGCCTTCCAGAGCGGGGTTCATCTTTCACACTCTCTCTACCACGCTTAAATTCTGCTATCCATTTTTTGACGGATGAATATGACAGAGCACAATCGCCTAATGTACTGACCATGTCATCATGGATGGCTTTTGATGATAGCCCCTTCTTATGGAGGTACTTAATGACGGCACGCTGCTCGATTTGCTCCATTCGCGGAAATTATGTCCGATTACGTTGTTAATAAATTTATAAAATCACAACTAATTATCGCACACGTTTCGAATTTCACACAATGAACTAGTCTGAACTGAACTAAATAATGTGGGTAGATTTGATTTTTAGAATTGAATTGGATCTGTGTTAGGCCGAGTACTTTTCAATCCACCCTCGTAATAAAACCTCACGAACAATAGATACTAATACCACGAATTGTGTAGACTAAACTTTATCCGAAAAATTTAGTGATTCAGAGATCGTAATAAATGGTCTTTAGTGATCTTAGGTCTAAATAAATCCCACCCAAACGAAGCCAGAGCAAGTCAGTAGTTATAATTATTTACGAATATTCTCCCATTTATTGTATTGGTATTGTTGCGCGCCATAGTTGATGTCTGGTATATGGCACTAGCGCCATCTCTTATCGACTAGAAAACTCCACACGAATTTCACGATTCGGTGCAAAAGGCCTATAAAACCGTTTAGGGCCGCGACCAAGCGAACAAGCGAAGCTTCGGAGCGGAATAAAGTGAACTAAAGTGGTCAGTGTGATTAATTATTAGTGTGATTTAAGTTTTAATTGGTGTTCAGTAATTAAAGTGTCAATTTTGGTAATTCAATCGGCAGTTTTTATTGTCACGAACCTTAAGCTGGTAACAGTATGGTAGTGTAAATTAGGTGTGGCAGAAGAAGCACGAAAGCAGACTAAATGCTGTAGAAATTCGGTCTTTAAGGAGTATGCTAGGGCTGAATCTGAATGACAGAGTGAGAAATTGTGTGATAATAGAAAAATGATGCAAGATGGTGTTGTGACCAGGATTAAGAAATGAATGCTTCTGTGGTTTGGTCATGTAGAAAGAATGAACGAGGAAAGAGTGACAAAGCAAATTTATATTGCAATTGTGAACGGCGGAGTCGGGAAGGGACGCCCTAGACGATGGTTCATCGACCAAATTTGCGATATTTTGATAATGGGTCACATTAGGAATACCCTTAACCGACGAGCCTGTATGCGTAGATATATGGATGTAAAGGAGGCGAGAAAGTTGTGCCAGGATCGTGCCAAATGAAAGTCCGTAGTCTCTGCCGGGGTACATGTGGGTGACAGGCGTGAGTTTATATTGTGTATGTACGTATAATTTCCAACTAACCGAATAATATAAAGTTTTAACGATGTACCGTTATTAGAGGGTTTTCGCTATAGGTACTGTACATGTTGACGGTACGGCGGTACTGTACACTGAATACGTTTAATCCCAGAGTTATATTGTAGAAAGTATACATATTACATTCCAATTAGTTAAATAATTTTCTTGTGTAAATACCATCGCTAGAACAGACAGTGTCAACATCAAATGCCTCGTGGCCAGTAAATAAGAGCGGTTTACTTTATTAACTACAAAAAGCAATAACGCCATGCCGTTACTTTTCTTAACCGATTTTTTATTTGTCAGAACTTTTTTGTAGGTAAACCTATTTTGATAATTCTTTTTTTGTTTAAAAGCTGATGCTTGTCATGTGGTCCCATATAATTGATTCCAATCCAATGGTCCATTGAATAATGATCTAGATCTGACCAATTGTTTTTGAGTTACCCTTAATAATTTAATTGACTTCGACCACATTGATGATGTTTTTGTTCTGTATTTTCTTTCTTTGCAAGGAAAAATAATTTGAAGTCCCTAATCTCTATATTTTTTTATTTTATTTTATAGGAGTAGGGGAAACCTGTATATGGCTCATCTGATGGTAAATGACTACCCCCCCCCCCCCCGTGAACAACTGCAAAACCAGGGGAATTGCAGATGCGTTTTGGCCTTTTAAAAAGGAGAAAGCTCTTTTTTTAAAGGTCCCTAAGTCGTATCGGTCCGGAAAAATCTCCGGTGGTAAACTATTCCACAGAGAGGTCGTATGCGGAAGAAAACTCTTAGTGAAACGTACAGCGGTGGACAGCCAAGTATCCAGATGGTGTGGATGGTATCATGAGTTTTGCCGCGATTTGTGTTCATGAAATTTGGCGGCTGGGATTAATTCGAACAATTTCACAGAGCACTCCCCGTGGTAGATGCGAAATAAAATGCCAATATACATTAAATTGTCAATTTTAGAACACGAGTGGAGGCTAGTGGAGCGCGGCGACGTCGAAACTCTGACCCTGCTCCAGGAGCGCCCGAAAGGCGGCCAGACTTTCGACCCGACTTGAATTCTGATCTGCGCACAGACATACGACCAGCCGACCCACGCTCCACAGACTATATCGGACAAACTGGCAACGGACTTTTCCGCATAGCAGGACACAGGTACCCAATAATGACCAACACCCACTTGAAATCTAATAACACAAACCTGTTATTTACTTTAAAGTAAGCTTAAAAGTTATTAAATAATAAAAGCAACATCTGAGTAAAATAATATGAGAATATTAAGCATCATAATTTAAATATTATGCATCTTTATTTCTATCTTATAGTTTATAATAAAAATAATGTTATTATTGTCGCCAAACTACACATATATCTACTCTATACATATGTTTTTATTATTTTCTTGTAATCTTGTCCATCTAAAGGCTGTCTGGAAGAGATCGCTCTTAGCGATAAGACAGCATATTGTACCACATTTCTTTCTCTACTTTTTTTGTTAATGTTTATGTTTTTTTTTGGCGTGCCATAAAGTGTTATCTATCTATCTCTTTCTCATGAAGCTCATAGGATTTATATTTAAGTTTTCTTTCACAGGTTTCGTAAAGGCACCCGTTTCTCCAAAGACGATAAGTGCGTATACTGCCATCAGGCAATCGACGCGTTCGTCACTCAGGGTCAGCGATGCATCGACTGCAAACAGCTATATCACACGAAATGTATACAGAATAAGGGCGTCATCACAATGCCATGCTCTAGTCCAGTCACGATATCGCCACGAGGCCGTCACAAATATCGAAAGAGAATTATTAAAGATGCTGCTTATACGTCTCTGTCGGACCCGACTAAAAATTCCGTCAGTTCCAATTTCAGTCTTACTGGTACATCAGAGTTTATGGACAGAACGGATAAGATTATATCGGACGCGACAGAACTACAGGCCATGCAAACTTTCATCACAAAGAAGATTTATCAAATGGAGTCATCCGAAAATGAAAAACAATCTGAGGTGAGGGTTAAATAAAAAATTTACACTTTTTGACATCATATTATGATGTCAAAAAGTGTCATGTCAAAGTCATATTAAAAAAATAAAGGTTTTTATCTTTGATACATGGTAGAGCCATGTTGCTGATATAATATGGTTGCAGCATGAATGAGTTAACTCGACCGGGGAAGGACTATGGTCTCACAGAATAACAGCGTAAAATAGCAGCTCAATGCTGTTGAGTTTCGAATTGTGAATGTAGAGAACTGGAGACCCTATTTACTGGTAATGAGAAAAATACATTAAAAAAAAACGACGGGTTGCACTCCGGGAGTACCGGCAGAAGTGAAAACTTGAATATTAGTGTTGTGCATTTTTGATATTTTAGAATGGTTATGGAATAATTTTGCACGAATTGCTTTAATTATCAGTATAAAAGTACTATCATTTATGTGGTAGAATATAATATTTATTTATTGGGCTATCGTACACAAACATGATGATTTATATTACATGAAAAAGTTTATCTCTCAGAAAAATCAACTTTCATCCATAATTTCGACGACTTTTTCACCATCATTATTACCAGAACTACTATATTTTAAACACTATATACACGAATTTTACGAATACACAGCAGTGTGGCCACTACACAGATAGTCAAGCCATCAGCTGTCACCATCCATGGATGCGCGTGGCATGCTGTAACATAAACACACACGAACATTCGCGCAAACGCCCTGCGCCGCCTAAACGAATGGTGATACTTCCTCTCCTACGCCGCGCCGGCTGTCTACTTTCCATCCGTCTTACGTATTTTCGATCAGGTCACGTGTCCTGACGCGAGTTTAACATTTTTAACCCATTGCAAAAAAAGTGTACAACGCCGCTAAAGAAGTTTTCGTCTTACGAATTTTCGATCAGGTCACGTGTCCTGACGCGAGTTTAACATTTTTTACCCATTACAAACAAAGTGTACAACGCCGCTCAAGAAGTTTTCACTTCAAAAAGTAACATAAATGCAATCCCACAACCAAAACTGAATCGATATCTAATCGAATTTATAGATTTTATTTGCAATGAAAACACTTTGATTTCTTTGTGTATTATAGTTGTTGTATATTCTTGTTCTTACTAACATAGATTTAATATTGCAAGTATATCATAAAATAAGAAGTTTAGATTATGAATACTTAATAGGTGGACAGGGTATTTAAACATGCGCTACGGGAGTTCAAAGACAATCTCGTGGCGACGTATAGTGTGGTCGAGACCCGAGGATCGGCGCTCAAGTACAAGGATCTAATCGGAAATTTCCTCCACGTAATGGAAACAGTCTGCGCAAGGGAGGGCTCCACTCTCTCCATAACGATGGGAGTGAACGCCTTTAGAGGTTTCATGGACGAGTTCATGAGTCAACACGAGACCGATAAGGCCAGAACTAAAAGAAAAAAGGACAAAAAGCGGAAAGTAAGTAATAAAAGATTTGTATCAATTGGGTCTGTATGAATTTATTTCATACACTTTTATTATTTTATTTTTATTAATTTGTGGCATATTTTATTTTGTTTACTTAACTTACCACTCAAGAGCAAAGAATTCGTGTTTGAAACGCCGTTTAGTAAGTATCGCCGTGTAGTGGTGGCGTAAGGAATCCCCGTGTATCCCGTGGGTGTCGTAAGAGGCGATAGAAGAAAACGAAATAGACGATGGGTGGATGGAGAGGCAGAAGATGTGGTTGTCTACCCGTATGCTGAGCTTGGCGACTATGAAGGAGACCTGTTCTGCAATAGACTTTTGATAGATTGTTACAGTAATGGAGCGTTTACGCAACCACAGGTGCACTCTGTGTCCGTCTCCTAGTTCGATGGGGCGGCGATCACTGGAAAGACTGAAAACTGAAATAAAATGAAATTTTTAAGTTATGTTTTCTATTATATATTATTTGGTAACAATTACAGTTTAATTGTAAGAATAGTTTACAAGCAAATTGCATCTTACAATTCAGCTCTAAAACTATGTCATTGCGATATTTTAAAGTTATTCAAAGTATTTTAGAGAAATACTTAATTGTTGCAGGTGGACGAACCAATTCAGTACAAAGGGCACACATTTATTCTGTGCATGATAAACATTCCCACGGAGTGCGAGATCTGCAAGACTTTTTTCATGTGGCCTATAGAGCGGTCTCTCATTTGCCAAATGTGCAAGCTAACCTCACACAAAAAATGCTATATGAAGGTAATATTATGCTTAATTTATTCTCAGCTTGGTTTTACTCTTTAAATGCTTAAGAAGTGAATTAATAATTAATTGAATGGTACAACATAGTGTTGCATACGCGTTCTACATTCCCCCACAAAATGTATTTAATTCAGTTCGATGATAAGAGACAGTATAATATGATACAACAAAATCGAAGACTATTAATTTATGTACTATACAAATTTCGCCCTTCAATTGGTACTTGAACTACAGAACTACTACGTTTACGGATTTTATCGCGTTTATTTTTACTTTTTATTTACTTTTATTTTTAATTCCCGACGTTTCGGGCGCTTTCCAGCCAGAATTAAAAATAAAAGTAAATAAAAAGTAAAAATAAACGCGATAAAATCCGTAAAAGTAGTTTTAATCATGTATAGTGTTCGCGTAAATATAAGAAATCATTACAGAACTACTTTTGAAATTCTTATGTATTTTGCTTCTCTGATAGCTTACTAGTTTATAACGAACATTATTTTCTTTAATTATTTGATTTGAATATTATTCCTTTCTAGGTGACGACGCAGTGCAGAAAAGACTCCGTGACGCCCAGTGCCGCTATTGTTGGCGCAGTGGACATCGGCGGAAGAGAACAGTTCGGTGTCCTAAAACGGGGGAAGGTAATTTTGATTTGCATTTACTTAAATTTACAAACATTCTTTTTCGTATCTGAATAAGTGTTTAAGAAACGAGATAGAGAGTATCTTGTAGATTATTTTAAGTCACTATGCTTGAAGTCTGTTGGCTGGTAGATAATGCTAAGCTTGCCTTTTGGATATTTTGACTGCAATAAAAAATAAATAAATTCTCAGTTATATAAATACAAATTTATTTTTAGGTCTTTGGCGTGCCATTAAGCGAGCTACCGACGGGCGATGGTAATATACCCATAGTCGTAGACAGGCTCATCACAACCATCGAAATGACTGGATTGTATACGGAAGGATTGTACAGGAAGAGTGGGCTTAGTTCTAAGGTAGGAGACCTTATTACAAAAAGTAGTTTATATTTAGTGTCAGGCTTAAACTCAAATCTCTTTCACAGAAGAAGTCCCACGTAAATATGCAAATTAAAAACTTTTATATGGAACTTGACAACAAATGTTAAATTTGCTGTCAAGTTCCATATACTTGAGACTGTGGCATCTGGGCTAAGTGACTTTTTTAATTATGTGAACTATTCTTAAACCATAGTTAAAGACCTTAGACTTTCAATAAACTGCCTTAGACTTTCAATAAACTATGTTTTGTAATAAGCTTGATAAACTCTACTTAAATGAAAGTTCGCTAAGTTCCAATTTTTCGTAAGTTGTCGCCGTGGTTGAAAATTAGCCAAGAGGATATGCCTTTTTCATCACCATCATCATCATTATCATTACAGCCCTTAACAAGTCCACTGCTAAACATAGACATTCGCCTTTGCAAATTATTGACTTTGGATTGCTACTGAAAGTTTCTAGACAAAAACAATAATTGATTTTGGCCCGACCCGAGATTCGAATCTGAAATCACATAATCAGCAGTTACGACACCTTTTGGGAAATTCTCATGGATACCTTTAGTTGTGGGGGCAAAGAGAAGGTTATGCTGGACTTCTACAGACTAAATCAGCTTACTTTCGACTTGTCAAGGTTACGCTACCAAATAAATTACAGAGTTTTTTAGGATCGCAATACTAGGATGGAAAGAAACCAGCTGGTGGGAAGCGGATTGTCTCCACACGCTGTATTATGACTAGTGAATTGCATTGCCATTTTTGTGTATTGAGGTAACCTGGCTACACACATAGACCTACAAAGCAGTGATAAAATAAAGAATATTAGAAGTGCTAAAAACACTAATAATATTACCGTTAACATTATTTAAGCTTAAAATGTTTGCTTGGAATAATTTATTGATACGGACAACATTGATCTTTTAAAGAAAAAAATTTACTTATTTTATTTATTTATTTCTACCTCTGTCTTTACAGGCATTCCTAATACGACAGTGTAGGCACATAAAACTATCTTATTTATTAAGTACAGAATACAACTTATCAACTATTATAACACAACACATATAATGTCACTTTTGTGAATTCACCCAAGGAACAGCAGAATAAATCTATACCCTGTGCTACTTTATTTAGAGTGTGCAGCACTCGGGTCAGTGGGGCCTCCTTTAGAAGGTTGGTGCGTGCGCGCGGTACCGCGAACAGCGGCGGCCGCTTCCGGCGCCACACGTACCTGTCCGGCACACACAATTTAGCCATTCGCAATATCGCCTCGTTATACACATTTCCACGCAGCAATTTAAACATATGTTGCCAAACTTAATAATAATATAGTATTTTATTTAATCTTAAATATTAATTTTTATTATTTATTTACTAATTAAATTTTTTAATTATTGTTTAGACATTAATTTGACCATCTGCTAAAATCTCAGTGTATGCCAAATGTTACATATTATTTTAATAAGAATAGTCTACGATCCTAAAACAGAGCTTCTAAATCGCGCGACATGATGACGAATCAGAGCTCGAGCCTCTGCGAATCTGGGACGCATTACAGTATCTCGGCTGACGGAACAATGCGTGAGACGCATTAGGGTAAGCGCAGACCGAACTGCAAAATGCTCGAGCAAAATTTTGACTACTCGACCATGCAGGTGGCATCCGCGTGCCTCCGTGAGCAAGATCCATTGAGAGTGCTCTGGGTTGCATGACCAATTTGATGCCAAAATCCGACGTTGATAGACGTGTTCAATATGAATTGGGACTTGGTGATTATCGCCCTTTTGGTAGAGGAAGAAGAACATGAAGAACATATTAATAAAATCAGACGTCAGAAAATTAGAATAACAGTATGGGTAGAAGAAACGTGGAGATTCTTTCCCAAGCATTGGCAAGCAATCGCTGTATGTTGGACTTGATAATATATTGTACAGTACAGTACTCAAAACGCTGCACCAAATTTATTAACTTTTCTGATGATTCCGACTTATGTGACGCGCTTATAGGTATAAACTAAACACACGTTCAGAGTCCCAAACAGTTTTTTCGCTGCGGCAATAATGAGCGCAGGCGGCGGCGGTGCGAGCGCGCTCACGCATGCTCGAACATGCATCCTGCAAGCTCGAGCATGGTCGAGTATCAAGTTGGGACGTGTATGTAATTTTGCACTGTCTGATAAAAGTTATAAAATTAATATTTTAGTGTTCTCAGAAAATCCTCTGCTCTGCTCTTGGTATGCGCTGACCCTTAGTGTGCTGCAGTTTTCATCCTGCGATACCTTTTAGTGTGATTGGTCGTTCGTTTACGCATAAGGTGTATGTGTGTGCGCACTGTATAGTGGCGGTGTAAGTATGTCCACTACCCCATATCATCCCGTGGGTGTCGTAAAAGGCGACAGAGGGAAACAAATCAGGAGATGGTCTTACTAATACAGACTAAAAATAAAAAAAACACTGTGCGAGCGTGGCAACTGGCCTGTGAGGCCTGTACAGTTGGCCACAGGCTGTGAGGATGGTGCGTGCAGGTGCGCGAGCTGCGCTGGCTGCTGGACGAGCGGCCGGCGGAGGGCGTGGAGCGGCTGGACGCGTACGCGGTGCACGTGCGCGCCTCCGTGCTCAAGACCTTCTTCCGCGAGCTGCCCGAGCCTCTGCTGACCTTCGACCTCTACGACGACTTCATCCTCGCCGCCGAGATCTCCGATCCGCAGGTAAGCCCGACACATCCGACACGCCTAATCTACTCCTAGTTCATATATGGCCTAATATAACTGTCTCGTTGCTCTAGTAGTAAACGCAATTGCTGATCATGAGGTCCCGGGTTCGACGAGTCGGGACGAAAACAGTTATTGGGTTTTTCTGTCAAGAAATTCTCAGTAGCAGTCTGAAGTCAGTCAATTGGCGGTATTTCCCCTCCCCTGTGCCTCGGAGAGCAGAACCGTTGGTCCTGCGCCTAATCTCTCTCCGATCTTGTCGAATTACCATCTTATCGGGCTATGACAGTGCGGGAATGGAGAATGCTTCTGTGCTTGCGCATACATTTAGGTACTATAATACTGTCCTGCACAGATGACTAGTCGCCTTTAAGACTGTCCGCCTTGAACTAACATCTTAAAATTGAATAGCGTTTGAATATTTGCATTACTTGACGACCCTCCCCACCCTGTACCCAATTCCTATATTCGAAAAACGTTTCATTTTACGTTATGACCCGTTTAATTAAATAAGAACCATCGTACAATAAAATATATTTTATTATGAAAAAAAATATATTTGATTAACAATTCGCCTTTATTTTATACACCTAATCATAAGATTACGTCTTGCGTGCATAAACAAGTTCGAACGTTGTCCATACTTACGCTTTTACATTTTATATAAATGTGACGGGAACATTGCCCTTAAATATTCTGACGTAAGATTGATTTTCGATAATTATATCATTATAATTATATTTGAAATAGCGAGCTTCTTGAACATTCTGACACAAACGTGATGCGACACGTAACTGAATATCGTAACAATACGAATTTGAACATAGTGTGGTGGACTTCCTTTCACATACGCACACAAATATTACATGATAAATATGTCAGAAATATAATATCGGCCATTTTTGATAACATTGCAGTTCTATCATCATTACGAATATTACATGAAATACCCTCCATTTTTTTATCTTTCGAGCCCAATTAGATAACAAAAAAATTTGTTTTCCGTTATCTATTTGGGATTTGGGTTAAAGTTAAGGTTACATCTATATACGTCCCACTGACAGGGCTCAGACCTCTTACTTTTGATAGGGTTTTAGGGTAAGGAAGCATTCCCCGCGCTGCTTCAATGCGTGTTGACCAACTTCACATATCTTCGAAACGTTTTTTATTTCTCTAACATGCCGGTTTCCTAACGATGTTTTACTTTACCGTCGAGTACTTCATAAATCAGCACTTAAAATGCCAATTAACAATTTCATTGGTGCCGGCTAGGATCGAACTCGGGTTGCTCGCGTACTGAAACTGAAATTTACAGCGAGTCCTTAGCCCCCTGAGCTACCGCGACTTAAAATAAAATTTTGTTTAAATACCCATTCCATTACCAAAACTATACAAATGAGAAAGTTGACTTTCTCCTCAAATATAATGTAAATGAATATGTTTTGAAAATTAAAAATTTTTGTACAGGAACGAGTATCAAGCATATTTACAATACTTAAAAAGTTGCCGAAACCAAATTTTGACTTGGTGGAGAGGTTAATATTCCACTTAGCCAGGGTTGCCTTAGGGGAAGATCATAACAGGTAATTTATCATCATCATAAATTATATCATCTTTACACCATTAACAGAGTTTTTATATGATGGACTTTATGATATTCTATTCTATGCTATTATCACAATTTAAAGAGCTAATAGTTGTGAAACGTGTTTGATGTCCGGCGAAGCCGCCGCCCTTTTTTACGCGGCAGCGTGTATGCTAAGGGTTGGCACGAAATTGGAATAAAATAATTTTGGCTATTATAATACTCATTATCATTTATTAACATTATGTACATGCTTATAAGTTATGCATTTATTGAACAAGATTTTTATTACTACAAAAAAAAAAATACATTTACAAGTGTTGCACTGCCAAATATTTTCATGACACTTTCTTTTTATAGATATTTTCATTTTTCGATTGTTAAATTTAATTTTCTACTGTATTCGCATTTGGATAAACAATTTTATAAAAAATAAACGAGGGACACATAAGCATAGTTGTCATTTGATTCAACTTTTCTTAGTAATATAACTATATTGTAACTTTTCTTACTAATATAACTATAACAGTAATTCACCATTATAGAAATTATGTTTCCAAAACGGCATTTGAAATAAGTTACCGTATGTATTGTATAGCAGACTTAGTGGAGTGTCCTGGCACAAGGTCGTGCCGCCCCCTGCCCCTTGCCCCCCGCCGTTGCTCTGCACAAGTACATTTGTTTACCAACTGTTACTGTCTTTAAACTGTGATATTACTCTATTATGTACTAGTACTCTATTCTATTCTACTTAAATAATATTATAAATATACATAAAAATACACATATTCCTAATTCATCAGCAATATCATCATCACTGCAGTCTATCAAAGTCCACTGTTGAACTTGGACCTGATCAAATATGAATAGATCGGTTATTAGTTCACTTTTTAAAAGACTAGTACTTAAATCATGCAACACGTTCAATGACATCATTTATTAGCTATTCATTAAAACTATCTTGTTTTAATGAATAGCTAATAGTGTCACTGGAACACTAGTTTTCGCTAGTTAACACTTCAATAGATTGAGTTAAATATTACTTGAATTTTCCGTGCTATAACTGTCCCATACAAAGCAACGGTCGAATGAATGTCTTGTCTACTCGGGAAATCCTTAAATATGCTAAGAATGAAAAAAAACCTAACGGTGGTGTAATGTTGGGTCAGGATGGGTCCGAACGCGCTGGCGATCGTGTTCGCGCCGTGCATCCTGCGCACGCACAAAGTGCAGCCGGCGCAGGCGTCGCTGCACGACATCGCGCGCCAGACCGCCTGTCTCGAGGCCATCCTTGTCGACAAGATGCGCACCGTGAGTACACACACACGTGCACGTGCACGCACTCGCGCACGTGCACGCACTCGCGCACGCACACGCACACGCGCACGCACACGCGCACGCCCCGTATACAACCAAAAGTCGTTAAATGATTTGGTTAAGCTTCCTTCAGGCATGCAGTTGAATTCCGACGTTGAACTTATTGACTACCAATTGAGCTGTTTATTAAATTATCGCTATGACTAAGTCTACTACTAAGACTAGGTATGAATAGCATACTAAATAGCCTTTTTAAAGCTACTACGGCTTATAAAACATACGACACAATGTGCAATGAAAAATTTTTTTTGATAATGGACTCGAAGGTAGGTTACTTTTGCCAGTGTTCTTAAGAATTTGTTTAAAAATCATTTACAATGTGCTAATGTGTTACATTGCGAAGTTTTTGGGATATTTTGATGGCAGTTTGAACCAGCAGACGGTCGATGACGATAGTATCTCAAGGTTTCAAAGAGATAATAACTTGAAGTTCACATCATCATTTGAGCACTTGTTTCATCGTTTCGACCAATAGTTCACATGTGTCGACAGTATTATGCACAAAATCGTACCACTTACGAAGCTATTCAAATAAGAATAGGAATGCCAATGACTCGAATAGAACTGTAATTGATGACCAGAGCTTTTTTTATTATTTAAAAAAAAAATGTCACTCTTGCTACCTGCTTGAAATAAATACCTACAATCGCGCGGAACTTCACGTTGCATACGCAGTCAGGGCAAGCGACGTACTAGTTAACTACAAAGTTTTTAACACTGTTTATGTTAATAGATTCTTTGTAAATACTAGTATAAATATTTTTGTTGATTGTTTAGTATACTTGGTTATAGGATAATGTTTTAGTGTAGTTTATATGTATGTTATAGAAAATACTTTCATTAACAATTTCGAAAACATAATAATGATAAAACCAGCAAATAATTTACTAAAATTATTAACGAATGTTGGTTATATCACTCCCAGTATTTACTTATTTTTTTTTATTATGTGCGAGTAGCTATGCAGTTGTAGGGAAAGAGACCAGTATCACTGCGACGTAAAAGATCTATTGTGATCGCTGCTATGGCTATAGTTCACTGCTAAGCATTATGTCTTCAATGAATTGAAGGAGTTGCTTAGCCGTGAGTAATTTCACTTCTTCTGGGCGGAGTAGATAGTGTCCCAGATGAGTGTTACGTTTGCTCATTAAGGGTCCGCAATCGGTTAGGATGTGTAGAGGTGTTTCTTCCGTTATGGAACAGAACCGACACATCCTTGAGTTGCTTAGTCCCAGGATGGACATGTGCTTTTTAAGACAACAGTGTCCAGTAAGGGCTCTTGCCAGAATGCGCAATTTATTTTTACTTAATCCCAGGGCTTCTGAAGCGAATTTACGATCAAAAGCCCGGATTAAGGTTTTAGAATGTTTTAAGCCTGGTGTGTCAGACCAGATCTTAAGTGATTTATTGTGATAAAGAGTTTCAAGGGTCAATCGGGCTAGGCTTCTTGAGATTCCACAAAATGGCTCGGGTCCAAATTGTGTGCACTTTGAGCCCTCCCGTGCGAGTTTGTCGGCAAATTCGTTGCCTACAATGCCCTCGTGACCCGGAACCCATCTTAAAACGACCCTGTTGTTACAACCCAGGGCGTTTAAACGGTTCACGCAGTCTCCAACTAGCTTTGAGTTCACTAAGTTTGATCTCAGCGCTAGTAGTGCTGCTTGACTATCAGAGTTTATGTAAATTTTATGGTTGACGTAGTGTTTTTGCAGATTAATTTCCGCACACCGAAGTATGGCGAAAATTTCTGCCTGGAAGATAGAGGTATATCTACCCAAATTCATACTAAATTTGAATTTGGGGCGTTCCCCGTAAATTCCAAAGCCTACGTCGAGGCCCATTTTAGACCCATCGGTATACCATATGAGGCTACCGACCTCACAGATAACCTGGCCATTCAGCCAGTCTTCTCTGGAGGGTAATTCCACTATATACTTTTTATAAAAACTGTATAGTGGACGCATGATATCTGAGATCATGCATAAGACCGGTGATTCCTTGAGTCGAGCATGCATCTCAATCTGTAGGAGAGCAAAGCTCAGACCGCCCTGGGCGTTAATCCTATACAAACTAGCCCTCGCCTCCTTGTCTAGATAGAGATCTAGGGGCGTTAGGCATAGAAGTGCATTAAGAGCCGCTCCAGGCGATGATCGCATAGCTCCAGTTGCCATTAGGCAGTCAGTCCTTTGTAGTATAGTATTTAGTCTGTCCGCAGTCGTCTTTTGGTTGGCCTTGTTACACCAGGCAATAGAGGCGTAGGTGAGAATCGGCCTCACTATGCTGCTGTACAGCCATAGGACCATGCTGGGACGCAAGCCCCAGTTGTTCCCGACCAAACGACTGCACGTACCTAAAGCAATTTTTGCCTTATGGCATACGTTGCTAAGGTGAGAGTTCCACGTTAGTTTTTGGTCGATTGTTACGCCCAAGTACTTAACTTCTGTGGAAAATGGTACTTCTTTGCCATTAAGTTTTGGTTGGACTAATTTGTCCAACCGTCTCTTTTTGGTAAAGGGTATTATAACAGTTTTATCAGCATTAACTGATAAACTGTTATCCCTACACCAGTTATTTATGGTGTTTAGGGCTCTTTGTATTATTGACGATAAAGTACTTTGGCAAAAGCCCCTTGCAATGATCACAAGGTCATCAGCATAACCCAATGTGTCAATGCGTAGGTCTGCCATTTTGTACAATAGTTGGTCAACCGCAAGAGTCCAAAGAAGGGGTGACAAAACACCTCCTTGTGGGCAGCCTCTAGTGGTTGCAACCTCAATCGAGGTTCGAAACAGCGCTATTTTTGCCTTTCTGTTTGAGAGCATCGACTTCACCCATCTGATGGTTGTGGGGTCAACATTTTTAGATTTTAGGCCCCCAATCAGCAGTGATGTGGGGCTACTGTCGAAGGCGCCCTCAATATCTAGAAAAGCACAAAGAGCTATTTCTTTATCCTCCAGTGCTTTTTCGACCCTGTCAATGACACTGATCAGGGCTGTTTCTGTAGATTTTTCTCTGCGGTAAGCATGCTGGTTGTAATGTATGGGCCTCGTAGCTAGAGCTACATCCCTTATATATCTATCTATAACCTTTTCCAATGTCTTAAGAAGAGAGGAAGATAGGCTTATAGGTCTAAAGGACTTTGGTAAAGCGAAGTCCTTTCTACCAGCCTTAGGTATAAATAGAACCTTGACATTTGTCCATCGTTCTGGAATATATCCCCATGCAAAACTTGATCTGAAGATTTTCACTAGATAAGGAAGAAGGATGTCGATACCGCTCTGTAGTTGGATGGGAATTATTCCATCCTCCCCGCTTGATTTGAATGGTTCAAAGGAGTCAACAGCCCACTGCACCAGGTTTGGCCTTATTATCTTTGCAGCCCTACGCCAGTCCTCATTGCAAGGCCTTTGTAGGGCTCTAAAAGAGTTCAAGGCTGAAGTTTTGTATGACCCTGGGAAATGGGTTGACGCTAGTAACTCCAATGTTTCTGTTTCACTATTAGTGAAGTTACCATCCGGCTTTTTAAGAAGCCCGATCTGATTAGGTTTAGCTTTCGCTAGCATCTTGTGTAGTCATGCACTGCGAGGCAAAGACTCAACTTCCTCGCATAGCTTCCTCCACGATGCTCTCTTGGCTTTCCTAATTTCTTTATTATATTCAGTTAGGGCTGCACTATAAATGTCCCACTCTTTGGTTTTCTTAGCCCTATTAAATAGTTTCCTGGTCTTTTCCCTAAGGTCTTTCAGCTTAGAATTCCACCAAGAAACTTTTCGTGTTGAGGTCTTGGTTTTGACGGGACAACTGTCCTCGAAGGCTTCACGGATACCTACGGTTACTGTCTCCGGTTACTAACTCCAGACCTTCAGTTGTTTTGATGCTTTTAGGAAACGTTTCCAAATTCCTCCTTAGGCTATCTCTATAGATATCCCAGGAGGTCGCTTTCGGATCCCTTAAAGTAACGGTTTCAAAGGATGGTGATGCTCCAATCACAAACTTAATGTGCTTGTGATCAGACATCGAGTTTTCGGTACTAACATGCCAGTCATTTATCCGCCTGGACATGTTATTGGTAGCAAAGGTTATGTCTAACACTTCTTGCCTAGCACGCGTTACAAAGATTGGTGTACAACCTAAGTTTAGGCTTACCAGACGGTTGGAGATGAGAAAATCATAAAATAACTCACCTCTTTCGTTGATGTTGGTGCATCCCCAGGCTGTGTGGTGAGCATTAGCATCACAACCCACCACAAGTTCGGCGTTGTGTTTTCGGGCGAACTCCGCCACTCGCTCTAACTCGATGGTAGGATCTGCGTTCTCGCCGGGAAGATAGGCTGAGCAAATGATTACTCTGGCCCCTGTGCATCCCTTGAGATTTATGAAGGCTGTAACCAGGTCATCATTGCAGTACTCTGGAACAGCTAAAAGTTCAATATTTTTATTATAAATTATACAAGCTCTGGGTCTACTGCCTTTGGTATTGACAAGAATCTTACCGGCATCCGCCAATCCCAGAACTTGAGCGTTGGCCACCCAAGGCTCTTGTATAAGGGCGAGGTCAATGTTGTCCTCTGCAAAGCAAACCTCCAGCACAACAAAAGCAGCTGCTGCATGGTGAAGATTTGCTTGGAAGACCCTCGTCTTACCCTTGGGTTTTGCCATTTATGGGCGTGGAGGGGCAGGAGTCTTTTCCGCCTGTTGAGGACGAGGACGTCCTTTTCCTGCGAACTTGACTCCCGCCTTACCTTTCTTCGAACCGCTCCCACCTCCCCTCCCCCCCGTCCCTGGACGACACTAGCGGAGGCGAAATCAGCGATTTGGGTCTTCGTCACTCTCACCGGTGGCGTTCCAGCCTCACCCCGAGAGGTGGAGGGCTGGGGGGGATTGGGGTTGGGGCTGGGACGGTTCGGGCTCCATTGCCGCGTGAGAGCCTCCACTGACTTTAAAAGTTATCATCTTAAAACCAGGATTGACTGCCGCCTGCCTTCCTCCCTAGAGCTCCCTAAGAGCCTCCGCCGATGAGTCGTCCAGAGAAAAGGTTACTAGGAACCCATTCTCCTCGTCCCTACGGTGGAGGATTCTCCTCAGCTCAGTATGGAGCCCTTCATTCTGAGCCCTCAACAGCACAGCCGCCTCCTCTGGAGAGTCGGCTTCGCTGCGGGGCAAGTAGGTAATTCCTAGCGTAGGCTTAGGCAGTTCGCCCTCGGGTATTACCGAGAGCTCTGCCTCCGGCCAGGGCTTTAGTTTTCCGATTTCACCCACAATCCATGGCTTGCCTTATTCAGGCACGTTACCAGAATCCAACCTGGCTTGTGTGTGAAACCGGAAAATTTTGGGCCCATTCCCGGTTGCGACCCACAGGCCGTCTTAGCGATGGCCTGTGTTAGTGCCCGGTGGACCAGCCGCATCTGCTCCACACTCATAGGATTCGAATTGCGAATTCCTATACGCGTGGAGCCAGCTACGTTGCCAGCTTCACAGTCTTCCTGGGCTGGTCTTTGGGGGACTCTTCCTCAGACCGACTGCGTTTTTTCGCCTTCGGAACTGGGGGAGGCTTGGGCAGAGGAATTTCGTCCCAAGGCTTCTGGCAGAGAGAGAGGGCCTCTTCGGCTCCAATCTCAGCTGCTATCAGCCTTCGGTATCTTTTCTTCGCAGCCCCACTAAGCTTATAAGGCCTAGCGAACTTTTTCTTTTCCCCTCCCTGGTTCGTTTCCGATTGTGGTTCGGCTGCAAACGTGCCCTCCACTTCACGGCTCGTCCCAGGTTGGGGCGCACTGTTGCAGGGTGTTGGTGAGGCTAAAAGAGCCTCTTCCAAACCTGCAGATAGTTCCATTAAAGGAGATTTAATATCTTTTTCAAAATGTCGGTTTTCGTCTATTTTGTTCCCACGAGTAGCTAGGGAAATACTTGGTCACCCCCCGGCAGAGCCCCGCATGCCGAGGGAAGGGCTAAAATACTACCCGAATCGCCCTGGTCTCGGGTAGGCACCGTTTGCGACTGGACTCCCTCCAGCCACGCATCCATCGGCACGGTACGCTTGACACCTTGGATTGGGTTAGGATAGGAAAAGGGGAGGGATAAAAGAAAAGAAAAAGAGGATCGTCCGAGTGTTTCTGTTCTGTCTGTTTCCTATTGAACCAGACCAAATAACAGGCGGCAACCACGTGAAGGAGAACTCCTCAGACTTGCCCTGGGGATCAACACGACCTGCGCTCTCCCCCAGAGCCATACGCCAAACTGCTCGCCGGACAGGAGAGCAGAATAGGTGTTAATCTAGTCCTATTTATAAAATCAAAGTTAGGAGTAGACTAACCCCCGCCCCAGTATTTACTTAACATTATATATTAGAAATAGTATCTATTCCACTTTTAAATTTATTAACCGTTAGTTTAGGGGCGGTAAACAAATATAAGACATTATATTTAAAAAAAAAACTGTTGTAAATTAAATAATAATGAAAAGGTACAATATACATACTGTATTTCTTACTTATTCTTGAGAGCCCTTGGTAACCACGAAATATCGTCCGTGACGTATGATAAAGCCTGAATTCCTTCTATAAATTGTTTGATAGCTGTAGCATACTTTTGCAAGCGAAGATGGTTTCAACGTTGAAAAAGATATCACATTCACCCCATTCTTGCTGAAAGGGCGATTAGAGGCGAAATTTCTACATTATTTGAAAAGCTACGTGAAGAAAAAGAGAAGGAAAAGTTTTTTAATTATTTTAGAATGACTGTTTAAAACTTTTGATGAAATGTTATCAAAGTGCAATCTGAAACACTTCCATATACCGAGAAATTGTACCACCAGTGGACCGACTTGCTGTTACTTTGAGGTAAGTAAATTTATTATTGAAATATAATAATAGAAAATAAAACAAGACATTTTATACAAAGCTTTTTATTATTTTTGTAGAAAAGTAGTTTTTACTTGTCTTCGTTGGTGTTCTGTGTAATTCCATGAACAGTATGTTTGGGTTTCGGAATTTGGTGTTAAAGAAGTGTGCACTTCGTATATCACACGTCCTTGTGAAACGGTATTTGATATTTCAGGACAAGTTTAATGTCCCTGTAATACGTTGATGGAATTTTGATGAAAAATCAAATCAGAATGTTGAGAACAATGTGAAAAATTGGGTCTACTTATTATTTCACTTCTGTACGGATTATCAATTTTTGATGAATTGTAAACTTTTCTGTTAGAAGAGACATGTAAAAATTCATATCATCATTTTTTAACATTTTGGCATTTTCTCTGAACATCATTACCATATCTATCCAATTCATCTATCTATTTATTACGTAAATTTGAAGATGTTTTTGTAAAATTTTCTTGAGAAATACTGGTCTGTGATAGTGTATGTGTGTGACCTGGCACGTCGTGATTGGACAGACTTGGCATGTCCGGATTGTTTGTGCTATTCTGATTACTTTCAATAGAGTCTTCAATTTCAAATTGTATTTCTTATCAAGAAATTTCATTTCGTCAAAGTAAATGTACACCTTTTTTTACAACCTCCTGATCCTGGGTAAGTGTTTTAAGACTATTTTCGTATTGTTGTACTATTTTCTCTGTAACAAAAAATGGAAATAAAATTAATAGGATAATAATACGTTTTCCTCGCAACCGGCAATTCCGACATAGATCTACATAAACACTATCGGCTTGGGGAATCAACCATTGGCAAAATCGTCCCAGAAGTGTGTACAAAAATTTGGAATGTTCTTAACGACGAAACCTAAAATTACCTTCGTTACTTGAATATTGGTTGAGAATCGCCAAGGGTTTTGAATTGCAATCAAATTTTCCAAATTGTATTGAAGCGCTAGACGACGTGCACGTTCGAATTATTTACCCTGCAAACAGTGGGAGTTTATTCAGTAATTATAAAAAATATTATTTAATAGCTATGTTGGCTATGTGCGCCAATTGTTGCTTTAAGTGGGTGCTTGTGGAAAAGATTCTAACTCAACAATTTTTGAGGACAGTAATTTGTTTGCAAAATTGCAAAGTGGTGAAATAAATCTGCCGGAGCCGAGACCAGTAAGTAGCAGCCGCATATCGTTCCCTTACATTATTGTAGGTGATGCTGCGTTTGGAATATCACGTCACGTTTTAAGACCATACGCTCGTAGCAATATGACACAAAAAATGTATTCAACTACCGTCTTAGTACAGCGAGACGTTACATAGAATCTACTTTCGGTATTTACGTCTAATAAATTCGAAATATCAAAATAGTCAAAGCTTGTTGTGTATAACATAACTTTATAAGACTACATGACGGATATGATGTTATTGATACTATGTAAATTGTTGGTTTAAAAAATGTTTCTCTAACTAGCAATAATACCATAAATCCGTCAGGCGATACTATAAGAGACATAATGGCTAACTACTTTATTTCACCGGAAGGTTCTTTGCCATGGCAAAATCAATACATTCAATAAGAAATAACGTCTAAACTGTGTCAATCCAATATCAAAAAATGGATAAACAAAAACAATATCTTTTTTTGGCAATAGAATTCTTTTTTCAGCAAGTAATAATGTGACTATTAAGGTGATTATAAGCTATAGATTATTTATGTTTAACAAATAAATAACCCTACTTTTCTTTTTAGATTTATCAATAAAATGTTATTTCTATCTATGTACTGGAAAAGAGGCATTTCATCTTAGTAGTTACTCACGGGTGACAATGCATCTGCATTTTGATTCTTTATTGGGGATAGATGTAGATGTCTATGGGTCACAGCAACCACTTACCAACAGTTGGACTGTGTGCTCGTTTGTCACCACATCCTATAAAAAAATACTTGTGAATATGTTTATAATACGTTTGTTCAGTGTTAAACCGGGTAATAAGTAAATACCTATGCTCAGATTATGTAAAATTAAATTAATATTTTTAATTAATAAAATATTTATGATTATTAACATTGTATTTTACTTACCGGTCTTTGATTTTTTACTATCGTCATTATTCTAGTCGGGGAAAAAACACCTCAAAAACTTCTACCCAATATTTTGCTCTAGCATAACGATCTTTGTACAAATTATTAGATAAATCCCATAATACAGGACGTTGGCGCACTTCAGCAATAACACGTACCATGTCGATATACATTGTAATCGAATTCCTTGCAACTGTACGAGCACGCGTGGATCGTCAGTAACAGAGTGAGGGCGCTCGCAATATTCCACGCTCGTCAGTCGACCGATTTACGCGGTGGTGACGAGCGAGGCCGACGCGCGCGCTACGCGGCGCGTAGCAACCGACGCGCCGCTGTTGTGAGCGTCGTAGTGTCGTCAGCGTAAGAAGAATTCAGGCCTAAGTAAAAGATGCAAGGTCATACGGACACGCGCGCAGCAATAAGGTTTTATTTAGCTTGCGTGTGTGATTTCCCTAATTAATTTATGAAGGCTTTTAAAACGTCGGCAAGCAGTGAACATCAAAAGACAACTTCTGTACGTAGTAGTGCTACTAATTTATTTTGTAGTCAAATCGATCTTTATTTTTATAAATTAATTTAAAATTCTGGTACTAGTCGGTGGAATATTTTTAATACCTACGAGGGGAGATAAAAAGTTCGTGGAATGACGAGGTTTGCGAGGGTGAGTTTATTCATCCAGCTAGGCGCTAGTTAAGTTACTCATTGTTAGTATGTATATATATATATATATATATATATATATATATATATATATATATATATATATATACCAAGTTTCAGTCTAATCGGGTCATTAGCTTATGAGTTATTAAACGAATAAACAAGTTAATCGAGAAGAAACTAACCACTGGAGAATATTGAATATCATGCCGTCATTAAGTTTTTCACCAAACAAGGAAAGACACCTCAAACCATTTTTCAAGAGATGTCAGCTGTTTATGGGGATTCCTCTCCTGGGATAACCCCCCCGACCTGGACAGCCGATTTCAGCTACCACGTCAGAAATAATCGAAAAAGTTGAAAAACTTGTATTGGAAGATGTCCGGATAAAGAAAAAACAATTTGCAGCATTAGTTGGAGCATCAGAAACAACCATTTTAAACATCTTACATCAACACCTTGGCATGACTGAAGTCTGTGTAAGATGGGTTCCGAGAATGCTTTCTACGCATCATTCCGATCCGACCGATCGGCGTCGAATGTTGCCGCGAGGTTTTGGACCGCTGTGGAGAACAAAGGGAGGACGTTATGGCCCGAATCTTTATAGGCGATGAAACTTGGGTTCACCGTTATGGACCTGAGTCAAAGCAAGTGTCGATGCAGTGGCATAAAGAGGCACATTCTCTCTTAAGAAGTATGTGTCTCAATAGGCCCGAAAGCTCATGGCGACGATCTTTTGGGATGCAGAAGGTATCCTTTTGATTGATTATAAGGAACGTGGTGTTTCCATCAAGGGAGAATACTACGCTTCTTTACTAGATCAATTAAAAGACGCTATTAAAAAAAGGCGAGGGAACTTTATAAAAGGCGTGTTCCTTTTGCACGACAATGCGCCCGTGCACACAAGCCATGTTGCGACGGCTGCCATTCACCGGTGTGGTTTTGAACAACTGCGCCACCTACCCTACAGCCCAGACCTGACCCCAACAATTATTATTTGTTTCCAATAATAAAGAAAGAACTGCGTGGGAAAAAATTTGGCGACGATGACGAAGTAAAGTTGGCAATTTCGGGCTATTTCGACGCCCGGGCAAATCTTTTTTGGACGGTATTAATACTTTATTTGACAGATCTAATAAATGTATTAGGGTTAAGGGAAAATACATTAAAAAGAAAAAATAGTTTAATGTTTCATTTCATTATCCTTCCCTGTCATTCCACGAACGCTTTGACCTCCCCTTGTATATATTGTTGCACGCCATAATTAATACCTGCTACCTGGCACTAGCGCCATCTAGTATCGAGTAGCAGAACTAATCTTTCTAGAAAATTCTATACTAGAACTTTCTACACCGAGTCGGTCGGGACTGGTATGTACTCGAATATTCTAGCTTTTTCAGTGGAAGAGCTCCTATATAAGGCCGTTTGGGGACCGCGACCGAGTCGGTATTGAATTGGCAATCGAAGCGAATACTTCGAAGCGATATGACTGCGAACTGTGTATTATTATCTGTGTTTTAAGTTGTAATTGGTGTTCGGTAATTAAAGTGTTAGTTTTGGTAATTCAATCGGCAGTTTTTATTGTCACGAACCCCAAGCTCGTAACAATATGTTATATTTTATTTGGGAAAGCTGCATTAATGATAATGATGACGATGATGACTACCCGGACAGTGATGCAGAGATGAGCGAAATTGAAATGCTAGATTCAGATTAATACTTTTACGTTTTTTTAGTAAATAAATATCTCTATTTTGTTCACCGTATTGAACTGGTTTGAATTGACAGCTATGACGTCACAATATGGCGCCATGTCAAAGATTTTAGCGCTGGGGACCTGTTCTAATCTGAATCGCAATGTGTCAAATTCCACCTCAAATCTTGTTGTAAACAATTATTAAGGAGCAGCTATATACCGGAAAAACGTGTCAACGTATATTTGTGCAATGTATATAAAAAAAAGCGCGTTGTTGGTGCAGGTGCGAGGCATGCTGCAGGACATCGCGACGCTGGACACGGCGTGCCACACCGCCTCCCACCGCTTGTGGTCGCTGCGGGCCGCTGCACACGCGCCGCGCGCCGAGCAGCAGCTGCTCGAGGGACACATCAACGAGATACAGAAGGAGAAAGAGATCCTCACCACCAACCTGCCCCCGCGCATAAGGTACGTGCTACACCGCCTCCCGCCGCCTGTGGTCGCTGCGGGCCGCTGCACACGCGCCGCACGCCGAGCAGCAGTTGCTCGAGGGACATCAACGAGATACAGAAGGAGAAAGAGATCCTCACCACCAACCTGCCCACGCTCATACGGTACGTGCTACACCGCCTCCCGCCGCCTGTGGTCGCTGCGGGCCGCTGCACACGCTCCGCACGCCGAGCAGCAGTTGCTCGAGGGACATCAACGAGATACAGAAGGAGAAAGAGATCCTCACCACCAACCTGCCCACGCTCATACGGTACGTGCTACACCGCCTCCCGCCGCCTGTGGTCGCTGCGGGCCGCTGCACACGCTCCGCACGCCGAGCAGCAGTTGCTCGAGGGACATCAACGAGATACAGAAGGAGAAAGAGATCCTCACCACCAACCTGCCCACGCTCATACGGTACGTGCTACACCGCCTCCCGCCGCCTGTGGTCGCTGCGGGCCGCTGCACACGCTCCGCACGCCGAGCAGCAGTTGCTCGAGGGACATCAACGAGATACAGAAGGAGAAAGAGATCCTCACCACCAACCTGCCCACGCTCATACGGTACGTGCCACACCGCCTCCCACCGCCTGTGGTCGCTGCGGGCCGCTGCACACGCGCCGCGCGCCGAGCAGCAGCTGCTCGAGGGACACATCCACGAGATACAGAAGGAGAAGGAGATCCTCACCACCAACCTGCCTACGCTCATACGGTACGTGCCACACCGCCTCCCCCCGCCTGTGGTCGCTGCGGGCCGCTGCACACGCGCCGCGTGCCGAGCAGCAGCTGCTCGAGGGACACATCAACGAGATACAGAAGGAGAAGGAGATCCTCACCACCAACCTGCCTACGCTCATACGGTACGTGCCACACCGCCTCCCACCGCCTGTGGTCGCTGCGGGCCGCTGCACACGCGCCGCGTGCCGAGCAGCAGCTGCTCGAGGGACACATCACCGAGATACAGAAGGAGAAGGAGATCCTCACCACCAACCTTCCCACGCTCATACGGTACGTGTCACACCGCCTGTGGTCACTGCAGGCCGTTGCACACGCGCCGCGCGCCGAGCAGCAGCTGCTGGAGGAACATATCAGCGAGATACAGGAGAAGAAGATCCTCACCACCAACCTGCCCACGCTCATATAGTATGTCCATAGATTTTCAAGTGGTCTTTCACTACACCTACCGAATAAGGTGATATTGACGTTATTATGGCTTTTCAATTATTAAATCGTTTAACGCTTTCATCGTGATGATAAAATTATTTCAATATTGTTCACAGTGATTTCTATTTTTTTAATAGTATTAGGGGCAAATTCGCATGCGGTTTACCTAATGGCAAGCACTTACCTCCCCCCATGAACAGCTACAATACCAGGGTAATTGCAGGTGTATTGCCGGCCTTTTATAAAGAAGTAAGCTCTTGTCTTGAAGGTCTCTAAGTCGTGTCGGTCTGGAAAAATCGCCGACGGTAAACGATTCCCGATATAATTAAAAGATTATTTGACTATAATATATTATTTTTATTATTTCAACATTTCGCAGAGCAACATCCGACGACGATTTGTTGTCGACAACGGACCACGACGGCGAATTTGGCAGCACCGACGACTTGAGCACTGGTTCAGCGTCGCTCCGTTCACAGCGGCTTCTGCATCGCCAACTTTCCTCAGACGACCCCATCATGGTGTAGCGCCGTACATTCCGGTGCGACATCCGGCGTCATGAGTAACGATCGAGGTGAGGTGCTACAGATTTAGCACCTTATGATGGTAGAACCCAACTACGATGTTGGGCAGCTGTCGTTCGTTTGTCGTTAGTCTGATTCTACTGGGGAGTACCAAGTAGTATGAGCTCTTTACCTAAACGCCAAACTTTAAATTTTCTTATTTAAATTGGTAGACAAAATGTACTCTGACTATGATCATACACTACTATATTATAAAGCTGTAGCAATAAATTCTACGTATTATCTAATTCAGACAGCGGTTTATGTACGTTATTTTTACAAAACAATTTTAAGGCTTAATGTTAGTGCCAATCACATGTTATGAGCTTGCCTGTTTGAAAGTACACATTCGAGATATGTGCCACGTAAAACGAATTAGGAATGTTTTGCAGTATCATTAAGTTATAAGTACATACTTTAAAAAAATTAATATATGATGTTTTTAATAAATTATTAACCACATCATATGTTTAAAAGGATTTTTGAAACAAAAAAGATACATTAGATAGTTACATGTTGCAGAAGCTCATCTCAAACTTTTAACTCTTTTTATAATATAAAGGGGCTGTGTAACAACTTTTGCAGATTGGTTTGCTTTCTTAAAATATTCAAATATATTATGAATAAGTTTTGCTCAATTATTATAGACTGAAATTTATTTATCATTATTTCATCACCATATTACTTTAATTGCCCTTTAAAAGGTATCATTTTAAATAATTATTTTTCCGCAGGGTTTTTCATATCAGAATTTATTCTTATTTGTCGTCACCCCGTAAAATCCACCGCTGAAGCTGAATATGGGCATCTACCGTTGCAGGTAAGATTTGCCATAATCGCGTGGCCGCTTGGCAGATGGACTAGAGAGAGGTCGCAGGCCGCTCCCCGTCTCTACTCTTGATTGTGTGTTAGTGTTGAGTGAATGGTATAGTTATGGCCCCATCTATCAAAGCATAAAATTTTTCTGGCATTTCCCATAGCCGCGCCATACAATACCTGCGGTGAAAAATGAGGTGATGAATTCTTTTACGGTATTAGAACTTAAGCACTAAAATTCTTCAGTTTATCATAAACCTATATTATGCATATGCTTTTTCATTGTGATATTGTTATAAATTCAGCCTTTTAAAAGCGTACCGCGATATAAGCGCGGCTCTAATTTTTCTTTTAGTTCTCAGTCATTAATATTTTCAACAGATTTTCCAGTAACAGTTGTTACACTACTTCTTACGATTGTATAGACGGATTTATTCAGACTGATTAGTTCTTGATAACATTTTACTATGTGACATTTACAATTACACTTAAAACCAGTTATTCTCGTTTATATCTTGCCTTATTTTATTTGCTCTTATTTAACTATAATTGATATCCGAGGGAAACGAGACAGGTTCTGCAAAAAAGAATTATTATTCAACGTGAATTTTACGTGTTTATTGTATTGTAGATTTGTAATGAGCTTATTGTGTACCAAGTGTGACTTTTATCCCAGGTACTAGATTACCCTAAAACAAATATGAGATTATTCTTCCTATTGTAATATATTGTGTCTCACACATATTTTAGAACGTTTTATATTTATTGTAAATTTGTTATTTGAATTGTAATGTGATCGTTAATTAAGCCATACATATTGTTCATTTTAGCATTGTTGATAGTATTGAAATTAAAAATATTCTCCTATAATTTGTTTTGCACTTGTTTTCTTAAAAGCAACATTTAATAAAGTTATTGAATATCACTTCAAATTGACGAATTTAATACAATTCCACTATAAACATCGATTAAGTAACTAATAACGCTATACTTGTGCGTTGAGTAACAATTTTTAATTGTACAAAATATCTGCATATACAATAAAACAAATTTCATTTTATTCAACCCATGTTCTCATAACTCCAAGTCTTATGTTTCTGTCAGAACAATTCTATACCATATACCTATTATTTCCATGTTAAATTTTCAAAAAAAAAATAGTTATTTATTCCACATAGATCAATAAAAATGTCATAAAAGATATTTTATAATTATTGATTAAATCTATATTGCAATTTTAATAATTCCGTTTTGCGATTTATATTTGAATTGTTAAATTCCTAGGTTTCACAATATCTTTGATATTACGCAATATTAAGAACTTACGGGATTGAATTTTAATTTATTTGGATTGTTATACAGTACACAGATGATCTTTTGTAAATGTAGGCTAATTGTCAATCTTCATTAATATCTCATAATCGATATTAACAATCTTGAATGAAATGATTCACCAGCAGTACCTTGCTTTTGTTTGCTATTATTATCTAAAAAGACTGTCTATTGATAAGCTATTGAATGTATTGTTAAGTCACAAATACTATATCTATCTGCTTTTAAATAATGTTTATATATGTATAGGTACTTACTTAGTATTCCAAACAACGAAATATTCTGTGAAAAAAAAAACTTATAATTGAATTAATTTCATCTTTTAAATTGTTTATCTATAATTTTATTGTTAATTATCGTTCTAATTTTCACAATAGAATCTCGCTTGAGGAGCTGTGGCTAGGATGGAAGCAACATCATCATTCATGACAATCAAAACATTGTAGTGCTATAAAAATAAATAAAGTAAAAGTAAGCTTTGCTATGTAATGAACAAAATTGCTATGTGTATATAATATGTTTGTTAACTTCTTTTATTATGGTTGTGTGACAGTAATTGATCTACTGTATTTTCTGTGCCTTCAACTAGTTTGCTTTCAGCAGTCCAAGTCTAGGAAAGTTAGTAATTGCTGTTATTTACATAATGTTAGATCTTCGTATTAATTATTGTTATTCAATCGTAAGGGACGTTTGATATTTTGTGGCGGTGTATATTACGAAAGTATATTGAAAACATAGTATCCTCTCTAGCAACATACTCATGTTGGCGTTTAAGGTCTGTAAAATTTAAATAAATGTGCAATGTGCTTTGTTAAGAAGTTTCGAAACTAGATGTGCATTTAGATAAGTTTGAGTATCTTCCGGGGATTTTGTAAATACAAATAAATAAGAAGTTGATATGCTGCTAGTATCAAGTTATTTTTTAACAATTTAGTCATTGTACTATTTACTTATTTTAAATTAAAATAAAATCTTAAATTAATGGTGCAGAAGAAGTTTTTAATCCAGTTTGTATGTGTCTCGTTAGACTGTCGTCGTATTATCAAAAAAAAAACTAACCTGAATTAGAGAAATAAACTCCGTCATTAACTAATTTTCATACTAAGATTCTACATTTTATGGTTATGAGAATGATAACTAGCCTGAACAGAGTATTTTTGTTAGCAAAGAAATCTTATTTTTAACAAAACATATTTATTCAATGTGATGATTTTTTGTAGATACAATAAATTTAAAAAAAAATTAAATATAAGAATAAATTTCACATTTTAAGGACCAATGCAATGCCGTATTCTCTTAATTACTGTTTGAAATTATTTTTAAAGTTTTCTGTATGTGTCGATTATAGCCTATATTATGTATAGAATTAGTCATGTAACATGATGTATATTGTTTTAATTTTAAGGCTCTATGATGTCAATACAATGAAATGTAACCAAACCATTAAACTGTATACAAATAAAGAAATAAACAATTGCTGTAGTAATAACTTTTATTAATTCAATTAATCTCCATGTCCATAAATTGTTTATCGTTGGTGTTTACTTCAATCTGTTCAGATTCAGTGCCATTTTCCCATGGCAATTTTCCAATTGGGCATGACGACCAATCATGTTGTTTAGCAACAATTCGCCATATACCATGCCTCATTTGGTTTGTGGATGTGGTTACTTCACTTCCTGATAAGTTACTTAAAACATTTACTTCTTGATTATCTGATGCTTTTGTATTTGCCTCTGTGTCAATAACGAAAGAATCCTCTGTAGCTGCTTTTAAATCATCAACGGTAAAGATTTTAAATGGTGTTGAATTAGCAGCAAGTTTGGAAGGAGAAGATATCAACTTGGCCAGTTTACATATTTTTTCTGTTATTAATGATGGTAACTGTGGTTCAATTAGATTCAGAATATCCTTTACGAAATAAGTAAGATATTCATTATATGATGTAATAATTGGCTGCATAAAATTTATATCAGTTAAATCTTTAGGTACTGGTTTATACAAATCCAATAAAAGGCTACAACCTTTTTCGTTAGGAAACCAGTGATAAAAAAGGGTTTTAAGATCTTTTCTTTTCATAGAGTCTGTACCATTCTTTTTCCTAGAACAAAAAAAATATTAACACAAATAGGTAGTACCAGTAAAACAGTGAACTAGATGTAGTTGGAGAGCCTGACTGGCAATTGAAAGATTTAAGGGTACACTAGTCGCTCATTTTTCCATACAAACGTAGTCTGGCAATTACTCCATCGTTTTATGGTGTACGTTCAAAATAAAAAATTATTTCAATTTGTCTCATCCTTATCTAGCACTGTATGGAAACAAAAAGTAAAAAGAATATATTTACAAGTACTAATTATATCTTTGGGCGGGAAAAAATACCATAACCTTTTACAACCGACTCATAGTCAAGCGTGCATTTAACTTTGAAAAAATCTAGCGCTTCCCATAACTTATTTTACCGAACGCAACAGACATCGCTCGCTCGTGCATGATATAGTCCTTAATAAAAAACATAATAATACAAGTTATGACTCGTCACTGCGCCACAGTACCTCGTTGGAAATGGCAGCGTATTTTGGCGGGCGAGGCGCTTCAAGTAAGTATAATTATTTTCTCGTGTTTTAATGGAATATTATTATTAAACTATTTAATTCTATTAGTAATAAACCAACTCATAACATTATTACGTATTTTTGTAATTATGTTCATTATTAATTCATTTCTTCTGCATCAAATTTAAAGATGCACGTTCGTGCGTTTTAGGTGTTACTTATACTATTTTAATATAATTACAGTGTTATTTCATTTCGTTGTACGATGAAATTTAAGTGGTTATTTGTGAATTTTTTAGGCTGCATGCATGACGAAGACATTTTAAAAGTATTGGGTGACGGCAATGATTCGGACATTGACTGTTTTGACGATTCCGACGACGAGGAACCGTTTTTTAATCATGCTGTCTTGGACAATCTATTTGACTGGATTTACCCGAAGATCCTGCTGAAAATCAAAAATATGACCAGGTGAAAGGCAGTCTATTACCAGACCAGTCCGTACCAGCACATTCTTCCGTAGTACCGACTGCTAAACGTCCGTGTCGCTCTGGTTCCCGCCCTAGTCGCTGGAGAGTTACTTTGTTTGAAGATAAACAGCATACGTACGAAACGAACGACCTATTAAATTGGTAAGACAACCAATTAATTACGTGCAAGATTACTTTGATGACCAGTTTTTTGAAATGGTCAGTACTTGCACAAATTTATACTATTTGAGAAAGACTGGAAATGAATTAAAAACTACGAAGTCTGAGATACAGAAACTTTTTGGTATTCATATTTTAATGGGATGTATTCCATTCCCAAGGCTGCCTATGTACTGGCGTAGTGGCATTTCCCTAGACAAAATAACTAGCAAAATGAGCCGTAATCGATTCTTACAACTGCGAAATGCATTGCATGTAGTAGGCACTGATATTGCACCACCTCAACAGGCGACAAATCGGTTGTGGAAAGTACAACCTATGATAACTCAAGTTCGCAATGGTTGTTACAAGCAAGAAAGGGTTTCAGGGTACTATTCTATCGACGAACAGATGATTCCATTCACTGGTCGATGCCCATTGAGACAAGTTGTTAAAAATAAATCACAACAAGTGATGGGCTTATGTTAGACTTTGACATTTATCAAGGGGCTAGGACAATGTTTGGGGACACTAATCTTGGTCTTGGACGATCCGTAGTTTTGCACTTATCAAGAAGCATTCCCGAAGGAAGTTGTTTATATCACGACAGACATTTCACAACGATTCCATTAATAGAAGAATTACAAAAGCGGAACCTACACAGCACAGGAACTATCATGGCGAATAGAATACTGGACAAGACTAGTTTAAAATTCAAGAAGGATAGTCAAATGTATCGTGGTGAGAGCCAGCAGATGGTAAGGGACCCTACAGTATTGGTAAAGTGGAAAGACAATAAATCTGTATTGATAGCTTCTAACTGCACTGGGTCTAACTGTACAGAAATGGTTAAAAGGTGGGATAAGCAAACTCGCACCTATGTCGACGTAACTGCACCAAAAATAATTCAAAATTATAACCGATACATGGGAGGAGTGGATGTTCTCGACCAACAGGTTGAATACTACCGAACATTCATAAAAACTCGGAAATGGACACTAAAAGTACTCATTCATTTTTATGATTTAGCTTTGGTCAACACTTGGCGTGCTTACAAAATAGATTGAACTTCCAATAATTACAAACGGAATAAAACACTAGGTTTATTAGACTTTCGTCTTGAGATATCTGAGGTCTTACTAAATTTCCCTGAAAAACGTCGCACAGAAGGCATGGAGGAAGTTGAAAACATAATGCCGAGGAAATTTAAAAAAGCTCTAATGCCATCGGCAACACTACGGTACGATGGGTATGATCATTTGCCGGTATTCGATGATTTAAAATCGCCTAGATTTTGCCAATTAGAAACATGTAGAAGCCGCACAAAAATTCGTTGCTTGAAATGTAACGCTTATCTTTGTGTAATTCGAGGACAGAATTGCTTTAAAAAATTTCATTGCAACTAATTGTTTTTTTTAATTTATTTTTTTAATAATATGCCAAAAATTTTATTAGATAATAATTGTTACTATTTTTGTTAAATTTTCATGATTACTTAACGTTTAATTACTTGTTAATTGTGATTTAATTACATAAAAAGTTTAAGTTAATGTTTAGTAAGAAAATGGTCCTTATTTTGATACTTATTAATAATAATTATTAAGACTGATTATTATAGTAATACTTAATTTTTCTAAAAATAATTATTTAATTCATAAATGTTGTCTAATTACCTCAATAAACACACAAATCCATAAAGATGCACAAATGTGCATATGTAAAACAAATCCTAAAGTGCACGAACGTGCAGGCAATTTTCAGGAAAACCTAGCTTTTCCGATTTTTTTCAGTATTTTTCCTAGGTAGCTTATTGCTCTATAAATACGACCTATATCATAAATTACAATAAATCTTAACTTTTTTTGTCCGGTTGTAAAGGGATAAGAAGAACGAAAATTGCAAAACAGTTACCATACAGGGATAGATTAGGTGTTCAAAAGTGCTAATAATTTTATTTTGAACAGATTTATTCAATAGATTTGTCATGATTCCCAAAAGTCTTTTTATAACATTTCACGCGCTTGTTTCGTTGTAAATCATCATGCCTTTCGCTTTCGCACGTGATGTCGACTGAGATAGCATGCATTTTAACCCCGCCCACCACTTAGTTCGTGCCATCGACTAGGGCCACCTTAAGCGGGGAATCCACTAGACAGACATACCCCTGGGCTGTTTGTCCGGGCATGACTGGTGTCACAATACACTACACAGACTCGTCAGTTTGTTTTAGATCGGCTACATTATTAGTTGTGCGTGCACATCAAGATGACAACCTAGACTTGCAATGCTTATTAATTATTTATTATTATTTTGGTGCAGAATGGTATAAAAACAGAAATCAGTATAGCCATATCAATTTACAAAAAAGTTAGATGTTAGATTATCCATGCGCAAGTAATTGTACAGAGACCTGTACAATTACTTGCGCATGGATAGTCGTATAAATTCATCCCAGAATATTTTATTATCATTAAGCGGGCTACATACGACACGATATCGGTGGCGATCTAGGGTGGAGTAGTGGGGATGCCTCCTAGATTGCCTCTAAATCGTGTCGTATGTAGAGCCATCCTAAGTCGTAGCCGATATCGCCTCCTTAATCGGCTGGCAGGAGCAAAAATGCTTCCTAGATCAGCCGATGCTTCCTAGATCGGGGCACCGCCCCCTCCTTACTGCGTGTGTGTAGGCGCATCGGCCCGATTTCTTTTGGCAGTCGCTGCCGGCAACCCTCGCGGAAGGAAGTTAACAAAACAGTGATACTGAATGACCTTTTTTATGTAACAAAATTTTTACATTTTAATCATATAAACGGAGCAGAAGCCTATGGCACTGATATTTTACAAAAACCAAAAAAAAAAGTGAATAAAATAAATAAATTAAATGAAATTTTATCGAAATTCAAATCATATCCACCCTAGCCTGTGACCCTGCGAAGTGACATGGTCAAGAATGCCTACTAAACTAATTTTTTATTGCCGTTCGCAAAGTAGAGTGTATGATGTAAGTAAGGAGAAGATAAAGCCTCTCCTCAACAACTAACTCCTATTCCATCACTATCAACACAAGACCGCACTCATATCTCTTACAACTCCACAAGACCACAATTCGATCTCTTACGTGCCTTCATCCTCTTATAAACAACTAACTTCTACTCCTTCACCATCTCCACATCAACAAACAAGTTATATAAAAGGGAGTATGTCCGAAATTAAAGGTTTCTTTATGTTTAAAAAAAAGATATAAGCTATTTTATTTTCTGATAGTTTTACTCCATAAATAAAGATTACATTAAAAAAAGTATACATATTATTATACAAAAGTATTTTATTTCCTTGTTTGTTGTGTGTAATACATAACCAGATTTTGACCAAAGCAGAAATGAACAAAGAGAAGAAATAACTAAATAGCATAGGTACATAGGAGAAATTGATGTTTTTATATAAGTGGAGAAATCATTTCTAGAAGGTTATAAAAACTGTCTTCATCCATCCGGAGAAAATTAATCATGTCTTTGGAATACAGATCATTTAGTACGTTTATGTGGCTTAATTTTTGTCTCTTTTGGAGCCATTTTTTCACCCAGCAACTCCTCTTTTTCTATTTTCGAATAAATTTACCGAGAGGGCTAATGCCAAACCAATACATTGGTGTTTTAAGAGAGTTGAAGCTATTTTGAAGAACTCTACCGCATATGTGTTCCGCTCCAAGTCCGAACGCGTACTGCTAGGCAGGCCCGTGTGTAGGGTCTGCCCCGATAAAAGCCCCGATTTCTTTCCACCCTAGATCGCCACCGATATCGTCTCGTGTGTAGCCCGTTTTAAAAATACGGTGGCACTCGGTGACTGCCGCGGTAAAGCTATTGCATAGCATTTTTTATCAACTTATGCAATTATAATTATTTATTCATTTTATTTATGCAGTTAAGTCTTTGATATTAAATCAAGTTACACTTTTTGAGCGTGGTGACCAATAAGAAAAGCCCGTCGGAGTGGGGAGCGTGAGGTTTTTTTCGTTACGGAATTTCTGGATTCGGTCCCCGCGCTCAAAGCTATGCAATAGCTTAAAACTTGTTGCAATTTAAAAATCTCCAAAGTTCGTTAAAAGGCCAAATTAAAAGGCCGTCTGCACTTGTTGCTGTCACTCTTGTGTCTGTGTACAGACAGCCCGCATATACCATTCATGTTCGGATATGTCTGTGCCCGCGCAGACAAAATGAGATCGCGCGGACGTTCAAGAGGCAAATCAGCCAGGCAGACTGCGAGGGTCCTACACTATCAAACTTTGCACAGACCTATAGTAGCGAAGTTCAGCATGCATGTCTGCACTGCAGACATGCCCATGGGCAAGTCCGTCTAGTGAATTCCCCGCTTTTGGTTCGAACTATAATTTTTTTAATGTGGATGTTATAATGACTATATTATTTATATGATTTTTCATTAGAGGGTGTGACTACTACAACCTCGACAAATTTTATTACAAACAGTGCTGTTTTATCTGTTAAAAGGTACCAGATGGGCAGAGTTACAATCACTTTTACTATAATAAAACAAATATTATGGAAGTGCGAATTGTTGCAATGCAAAGCAAATATTTAATTTCTTTAATGTGTAGCAAAGAAATCTTAAAAACAAATTCACTTAAAATAGGTTCTTAAAAACCCACATGGGTTTAAAAACTTAACATACGTACGAATCTTACAGTTGAACAGTAAAATGTACAAAGATGTAATTTTATAAGTAAAATTTTTCAACAAATAAATATTAATGAACATATCCAAAGATGTACAAAGCGCGAAAGAGCGATTTCGAAGCCATCCTTGCATTAGGCAATTCAGTCATTATGTGTAGTGGCAAGGTGCTGCTAAATATCACTCAGTCCCTAGACCTGACTGTCTACAGCTCCCTCGCTGTCACCCACTATCCTGACAATATTGACCATGCTCCTGACGTGCTAGACTTCGCTCTAGTAAAGGGAGTCTCCCTCAACCTTAGAACAATCGAGACTCTTGATGATCTACGATCCCACCACCATCCTGTATTCCTCATCCTTGGCCATCAGCCACCTCCAACTCCCTCTTCCAAAACCTACACCAACTGGAAGGGCTTCAGGGAGTCCCTAGCCTCAGCTGTGGACAATCATTGCCGAGGTGTCAACCGAAACGGTTGGCAGACGTTCAGTGACTTTATCTACTACTAATGCATTTATATCAAAGTTAACATTACGATCTCTCCGAGAATAAAATTTTAAATTTATATATCCCTGGGTAACTTTACTAGTACCTCCGATGCCCTAGACTACGGGACACGAAGGTCCCGTAGTCAAGGTAGTTTATTGATAATCCTAAGCGCTGACAACATTGTCGTGTTACAAAGCTATTTTGGGATCCGCTGTCCAGCAATGTACGGACGCTTTGTTGGGACATGGGACTCTCCGGATCCTCCCACTACCCTCTCTTCCGACGCCCTCGACAAAACGGGGAAAATAGACACCACGGTCTCACCATCCTCATAAAATTCTCCCTTAAGGAGAATGAAAGGGTTGTCCCGGTTGCTAAAACTAGTCTTCCCCTAGATATTAGCAACCTGATCAAAGCCAAAAAAGCTGCCCTCCGTAGAGCTGCATGCTATCCCACTCCCGAATATAGACTTGCGGCCCACCGCCTTCAACGTAAACTCCGTTACCGCCTCAAAGATTTTAGAGACCTCGAAAAGAGCACTCATGGAGAATACCTCCCCCTCTCATACAGCATACTACCAGATGGCGAGAGCCCTCCGGATAGACGCTATCACTCATACCCCCCCTCTCTCGTCCCGACGGCTCTATTGCCTTCGAGGACGAAGAAAAGGCTGAGTGCTTCGCTGACAGCGTCGCCGCACTATGCTCTCCCAGCTCCCTCCCATATCCAAGAAGTGGAGGACGAGGTCCGCCGCCGGAACTCACCACCCACCACCTCTGACCCTATCACTGTATCCAAAGATGAGATTTAATCAATCATCAAAGGACCAAAGCCCAAAAAAGCACCGGGCGCGGATGGCATCTCCAACCAAGCCCTCAAACATTTTCTGGAGCAGGTGATCGCCTTTTTGGCCATAATCTTTAATGCCTGCTTCGACTTCAGCTACTTCTCCACCTGTTGGAAAGAGGCAACTGTCATTGGCATTCCCAAGCCAGGCAAACCTCACCTCACTCAAGGCCATGGGCAATCTTTTCGAACGTGTAATCCTCACGCGCATGTGGCGCCACCCGTTTTGTTGAAATTGGAGTTGCCGCACTGTTGGATCTTCGGTTTATAAATTTAAATCAGATTCGTACCTCGTACAAAAGAATACTACTTGTGCTGCATTTCTAGCAAAGTACATAATAAGACAGGTGAATATTTCAGGTAAATCCACGACGATGCCCACATTAGCTCCTGCTGCCATTACTAGTTCTTCCAATGAATCTGTTTTATCAAAGCTTTCGAAAAAACACGTTACTTTGACAAACACTTATATTGAGTGTAATGAACCGACGATATTTTAAATTATTGGCAAATAAGAAAAAAACATTTCTGGTCTTGAACGAACTTGCAAGGATAATACTGGCAATTCCTGCTACCAGCATGCCTAGCGAGCGCGTATTTTCTATAGCGGGACTAACTGTGACTCAAAATATCTAGAGTAAGCAGACGAGTTGATAAAATTATTTTTATTAAGGATAATTATACTTTGTGCAAAAAACCACAATTTTAATTTCTTACAATTTGTGCAAAAAACGAAAAAGAAGTGCTTTTTCGTTTTTTGTAAAAAATGTAAGGTATAATTAATTAGAATTTGTTTGATTTGTTTTCATTTTGAGAATGATTTCTTATATTTACGCAAACACTATTCACATTGATTAAAACTACTTTTACGGATTTTATCGCGTTTTATTTATATTAATTTTAATACCTGACGTTTCGGGTGCTATCCAGCACCATTAGTCCCCCGTGACCATGGGTGCTGGAAAGCACCCGAAAGCGTAAGGTATTAAAATTAATATAAATAAAACGCGATAAAATCCGTAAAAGTAGTTTTAATCAATTCATTTTGAGAAATTAAATTTGAATTCCTATCCAGGTCTATGTTCTACTTGTATAACTACCTTATTTTAAATGAATGTTTACGAAAAATTGAAAAACTACGGCCACGCCGGCGCGGCCAAATTCTTGCTCGTCGCGCATATCTATGTCCAAACTAACGGCCAACGCCTCCCCCTTGGACTCTACTGCTACCGCAAATTCGCTATCTCGCTCGGCTGGTGATCTTCTGAGTTGTAGTGGTTGGGCTGGTGAGTTAGGTAACCCAGAAGATCACCAGCCGAGCGACCGTGACGGAAACCCTACTGGTGGTCACTAATCAGCTGGTGATCCTCAAGGTACTGTTAGTCGAGCTGGCTGTTAATAATGGATTCCATTATTTTAGAGGACAAGGAGGTGATGGCGATAGGAATATTGGACGGATCAGAGCAGTTACCGTTTTTAGGGATTGGGTGCACGAAGGTTGTTTGATATCGGGACTACACTTGAGGGAGTAGGAGTACCGGAAAAGACGCGTTAAAACCGGTGCCAACTCCAGAGCACACGTCTTCAGCACAATAGGAGGGATGCCATCAGGCTCACTCGACTTGTTGACGTTCAGGGAGAGGAGTGCTCTGCGCACCAAGCGTTGGGTAATCATCCTGCATGGAGCACTCATCCCAGTCATCAAGACTCAAGTTGGACGGAAAGAGAGAGCCCAGCAAATCAACTTTCTCCTTTGCGGCATGGGCCAGTGAGCCGTCCTCCCTGTGCAGAGATGGGACAGATAGCTGACAGAAGTTCCCTTGGACTGCCTTGGTGAGGAACCAATTGCACGTGTTCCCAAAGGAAGACAAACTAGTTTCTCGTCAATTCTGCCAATGTGCTCTGACTTTGCCTTGATAATGACACTTTTGAATGACCTGGAGGCTAAATTATACTTCTTTTTAAGAGCGCTGGTTTTGCATCCCGAGACAGAGGATTTGGATGTGCAAGCCCCTGCCTGTTAGCACTCTTGCTTAAGACATAATGCAATTTTGCAGGAGCGACCAAACCATGGCTGGGTTCTGCCTCTGGTAGGTACCACAGACGATGGAATAAAAAGTTCAATTCTCTGTAGCACCACATCAGTGACAGAATCAGCAACAACGCTGGGATCATCTGGCGAGAAGCAAACCTGCCTCCAAGGCTAGGATGCAAAAAAAGATCAGCTGATAAAGTATATAATGAATATACATTTTAAAAAATCATTAAAAATACTTTCGACGCTGCTCCGGCAGTAAAAATCATGTTTCAGATAAACCCACTTGACCCCTCCACAGTGACAGAATCCTCAAATTCAGGCGACCTAATTGTAAACCCAACCCACCTGCACTCACCAGACAAAATGCAGAAGCAAAGCTTCTCCTCTAATGTAAACTTATAAGGCAAGTTTGAAAATGTCGTGATTAATCGAATATTGATCTTTTAATGACCGATTTTATCAAGAATCGAAGATAGTATGTTCAATTCGAATCAAATCAGAGATTATTTTTAATTTAAGTGAATTGACATGCCAATTTAAAATTGAATCAAAATTTTTAATCATGAATTTGAGCTTGTTTTGGTGTGACTAAATTAAGAAAACCAGTTTTATACTTACTTATTCATCTTGCTTACAAATTGACTTGACTTTTTTAATGCACTTAATATTTCTGAAAGCCAAACGGCAGCAAGCCAACATTTACTTCTATTCTCATTAGTATTTTGTGTTATTTTTATGAGCTCCAATATAAATTCTTGAAGTAAATCATTTGTATGTAAAAATGTAAGCAATACCTCAAAACAATGTACATAATGCTTACTGAGACTAGATCCCTTTCTAGGAGTACCATCATTTAGAAAATTTAATAATTCTAAAGATAAAAACATTGAATTTTTACCGAGTAAAGTTTTATTTACAAGTATTGCAGTATATTTTGATTTCAAAAGACGCTTAGAATGTGTGTTGATTAAATTTATCAACGAACGAATAGAAACTTTTTTCAAGTTTGACAAATCTAATGAGTCTTTAAATAAATCTCTAATATCATTTACTATCGATTCTCTCATATTTATGTCGGGAATATCACCTAAACTTTTGATATTCAACTTGGAATGAGCACAGATACTTAATGAAACACAAACACTCATCAGTGCACTTATTTTGTTTTCTTCACTTTCATCTAAATCAATCTGACCGCAAACATAGTCATTAATAAACTCTTTATGTTTGTCCCAGTAATTTTCCTTAAGCCAATCTAAGCTAATCAATGTCGCTTCTCTAAGCAATTCTATTGACGGCAAGGTGTTACCATGTGCAGTATCATGTCGCAGGTCTACAATCCAATCAGGAACACCCAAATTTTTGGCTGCTTTATACAAACTTGACCCTTTAGCGGTTTGAGAGTCAAGCATGTGGTTAACAAATCGCATTAAAGATGTTGAATAAGCTAAGCATAGCATTGTATCATTGACAGTATGGGTGTTTTTGATATCCTGAATGTGTACTTGTAGTAATGATAAAGTAGATTCTATCCCAGAAGGCAGCGAAGGACTTCTAGCTTTCCAAATCATAAGTAATTTAAGAGCTTCCTCTTTGGATGAAACTGTTGAAGATGGAGAATACATGTCCACATACAGTTTTTGCCATTCTCTGCTATTATACCACGGCACTACATTGTAATATTCACTCATTTTAAATAGTGTAATTTATTACATACGAATATTTGTTGTATAACGTGTTTTATAACCTTTTTTTATTTACTTTCCTTTCCTTACTTATGTTCACGATTAAGAGTACTATCACAGATTACCTTTGTTTAAACTGAAAAGTACCATAGTTCGGGTATGTTCCGAAATACAACGCAGTGTACTGTCCAATGCAAATGACGTATCATTTGACACTTTATTGTACTAGCGTGCCTCCGCCATATTGTGTCCGATATCCGGCCATAATATTTTTTTTTTTTTTATAGGAGAAGGGGCAAACGAGCATGCGGCTCACCTGATGTTAAGTGACTACCGCCGCCCATGATCAACCGCAACACCAGGAGAATTGCGGGTGCGTTGCCGGCCCTTTAGAAAGGAGTAAGCTCTTTTCTTGAAGGTCCCCTGTGGGCCCAGACAAAATCCAAGCGTTTCCCGTGCAAGCGTTTTCCGCTCACGCTAAGGACTTGACGTTAGCGTGTTGAAATTGGTAGACAAGTTACACATAGAACGCTGAACGCCCATTCCGCAGCGTTACCCGAAACACTCTTAGTCTATGGAATAGTGTGTAGCAAGTGTCAATTGCGTCTGCATCTGTCACTGTCAAACGCAAACGCGCGCTTAGAATATTATTTATAAGTGTCGTGTTGAAAGTTATTGAAGTGTTTTATTACAAAAAAGTTAGTGAAGACATTGTAAGAACTGCGATATGGATTCTAGACTTCGTGCGAGTCCCGAACAATTTAGTTTGCTAATAGAATTTATGGAAAGGTAGGTTTTTTCTCTGGTCTGTATTTACGCGAACACTACACATTGAAATAATACTCGTTTTTTTACGAAATTTATCCCCCCCCGTGACCATGCGTGCTGTAAAGCACTCGAAACGTCAGGTATTTAAAAAAGTTAAATATACGCGATAAATTCCGTAAAAACTAGCATTATTTCAATTTTGTTCCCTGTTTTAATTAGTATTGGACCTACTTGAGAATATGGAATGCATAATGTAAACAACCTCACAATGGTGCACTTATATGATTGTTGTTCTTACATTTTGTTATTCTTATAAACTCTATTCCAAACCTTAATACTTGTTTCTTAGTAAGGGTATTAGAATGTTAATAGCAAACTTTGTTTACTGGCTCTTATTCTCACTGTACACTAATCTTATGAATATTATTTTTAGCCATGGTGATCTTTCAAGGTCACAAGTTGGACTTCAAGGAAGGGTAAGGAGTGAACGCCTGTGGCAAGAGTTAGGTGACATTTTAAACTCAGTGGGTAGATGTGGTGTTAATAAAACTTCCGACAAATGGAAAAGGGTAATAAGATATTAATTATTAAGCAAAGTATGTACTGCTGTTGCATAGTACCTATGAAGACCATTTATTTTAATGTATTATTTCATATTTTGTGCTACAGGTATGGTCTGACTGGAAAACCAAAACAAAAAAGAAAGCCTCCCTTATAAATCGGGACATTCATGGCACTGGTGGTGGGTCTGGTAGGGGAAAACCATTAAGTCGACTTGAGGAAAGGGTGTTACGTGTAATTGGGGTCACCGCAATTACTGGAAGTCAAGCCATACAAGAAGCAGGCTTTCAAGTAAGTGAACCCTTCATATATTAATGTTTTTTCTTGTTTTACTGATTTCATAAAAACTTGCATATTTCTGGTCAACAACTGATTATATTTTTTGTAATTAGGAACCATCTCAACCCCAAGTGAGCAATACAGCTGATACAGCAGGGAGGATGTCATCACCAGCAGAAATTGAGCTCTTAGCATTACCATCAGCTGCAGAAGATACACCCATAGCAGTGCCAGCAAATGTGACATCTCCACCAGCACATCCTGTCAGTCCTGTGCCAGGACCTTCAAATAGTAGAACTATACAAGGAGGTAATTATTACAAAATTAATTTTGTAAAGGTATTAAAATTATTGAATATTCATTATTATGAGTTATTGAAACTACCAACATTATTAAATAACTTCATTGCCACCATAGATAGAACCACCATCACCACCATATTTCGTTAGTTTTCTTTAGTATATTATAGCTTTCATCTGTGTTTTCAGAAAGGTCGCCGGTATCTGCCGGCCCTTCTACACCTCGTCATCGCCATCTCAGACAGCGAAGACTGCGACAAACACCATTTGACCGAGCCACCAGCGAGTTTGTAGCAATAGAGGAGAATCGGTTGCGTTTTGAAAGGGAGAGGGATGTGCGTCAACACGAGCTTGAAACTGAACGACTCAAAATAGAAGCACAACGTCTGCAACTTGATAGAGAGCGCGTTCGGGTTGAAGAAGTCCGCACCCATGTAGAGGCAGACCTACGTGACTACATCCAAGAATTAAATTTAAAAATAACACTCTTATGTCACTATTGGAGACTCGTGATTTGAGACCGAATTAGCATTTAAGTAACATAATTTATTCTACCCCTAATGTAATTTTATTTGACTGTGCTATGTAATTAATATTACTTATATTTTATTTGTTTTCATTTTTTAATTTAGACTTAATAGTGCATAGTGTATAATTCTAATAATGAAAAATATTTTAAAGAAAATAAGTACCTTTTTAATTTTGATCTTTTACTTGAAAATGAAATTTTGTTATATTGATTTCACAAATTACTTATCACATACCATTACACTAACAACTAAGAAATACTTTAGTACAAGCACTAGACAAAATTACAATTTAAGTAACATGATATTCTCCCATAAACTATGACATGTATTCCATGCAGAATGTAATTAAATTTTATTTGTTTATAATCATATTCATTTAAAGCTAGGTACAAAACATAGACCCTGGGCACAGCAAAAGGATAAAATTAAAATTACAAAAACAAAATTATAACTCTATATCTACTACTTACTAACATAAAATTAATTATACAATAAAATTTGGATAGTGTATAATTTTATTAATGGAACATATCTGACAGAAAACTTGAAGGTGTATATCAAAATTAAAGGTCAAGACCTTTAATTTTGATATACACCTTCAAATTAGAAATAAGGTTTTGTTACATTGCTTTCACAAATCATATAACGTAAGTCCCTAAATTAAAAAAAAGAATAAAAAAATCACACAACACATACCATTATACACTAAAAACTCAGAAATACTTTTAAAGTCTTGATAAAAGATTATTCAGTACTGCCCTGCCTTGGAGTAGCTCACTTTGATCACTAGCAGCACCAACGCTATCAGATGCATTGTCAGGTTGAGCATCATCTTCTATTTCCATAATAGATGGAGGAGGTAAATTGGCCTCTAAAGCCATATTGTGTAACACACAACAGGCAAGTACAATTTTCCCAGCAACCTCGGGATGATAATGCAAGGTCCTGTGTCTTAATAAACACCTCCAACGTGACATTAACAATCCAAAACAGTGCTCTATACAGTTTCTTGCTTGTACATGTCGCTGAGTATATGTATCTTCAACTGAGCCAGGAACTGCATTTAATATGGGAGTCATCAGCCATGGCCGCTGAGGATATCCAGAATCACCTAAAAATACATAAATAAATATTTGCATTAGGTAATAATTATTTGCTACGCAACAATATAATTCTTTGTGAATAAAATGTTTTAACAAAAGTGTTATCTAAAAATATACCATATTATTTATTTACCTACCTAATAACCACACTTGTTCTCCATTTTGGTGCAATTCTCGCATAAATGTTTCCATTCTGCTTGATGCCCATATGAATAGCTCCGCCAAACTTTGGATTTACATTAGTAATTTTTAAATTACTGTTGCATACCTGTTGACAGGAAAAAATTATGGAACATGGATAATAATCCTATGAATATGTTTCTGTAAGTACTAATTAAAGCTATTTTTACATAATTGAGCCACAAACAAATGCAAACTTACTATTTGTACATTCAATGAATGATAACCTTTCCTATTAAAAAATAAATGTTCATCAACTGGTGGCTTGACTATTGCCACATGGGTACAGTCTATGCATCCAACTATACCCGGGAGTCTAAATCGCCTCTGAAACCTGTAATTTTGGAAAATATAATACTTAATTATTTTGTTTTTAAAAGGACAGATGTTTTTACTAGTATTTTGAACCTAGTGTGCATGAAAGGCTCAATGAGGCATTTTCTAAGTACCTATCGGTCTTAAGGAAGGTATAGTGTTTAGTACATCAAAGAATATGCTACTAATAAAAAGTATTTCAAGTATGTATTTATACTTAAATACTTTTGTCATATCATAACTTACTCAAGTCTTATTTGGGCTCGTTGTTGTTGCGAACTTGGAAACAGAATTCATTTATTTAAGTATAATGGCTGGATGGCTCAATGCTTCAACAACTTGATGTATACACCTACTAGTTGTTCTTTGTACCAAATGCTGCGTTAGTCCAATAATGCGTTGATATGAACCCGTAGCTAAAAAGCTAAGAGTACACAAAACCTGAAACATGATTTCATTGAGAAATGACATTAAGTAGCTCTGTTGAAAGGTTATACGTAGGTACAAAACTTACCTTGATTTCTAAACTAATTTCCCGGATACCTTTCAATGACGTTAAACGCCGAAGATCATCACAAAGACGCCAAAAACTTTGTTTATCTAACCTAAAACGATGAACAAATTCCAATTCCTCCATCTCCACAATTTGCACCATTTTACGACGATTTACTCTTGTTTGACGTCTTTGCAATGTTGTTTCATTATTAGCTGCCCATAATAATCTCAAAGTATGCATCATAGAGGAAAGTAATACTAATTAATTTGAATTAAAGACACACAAAATATCACTGTATACTCGTTTCTAGCGTTAGCGTCTGGGTCCGATTTCCCGCTAATATAGCGTGTTGCGGAAACGTCAAAATATCATTGGCGTTTGTCAAAAGTGGCAATTGTCTAGGTACCATTTTGATGAACATTTTTGTCGTTAGCGTGTCACGCTCACTTCGACGTTCCTTTCCGCATGAGGAATAATGACTTTGTCTACCAATTAAGCAGCAATCACGTGACATCTGGTTAGCAAATGTCAACTCCATACAATTAGATTTTTCCGTTGGCGTTAACGCTTACAGAAAACGGATTTTGTCTAGGCCCCCAGGTCGTATCGATCCGGAAAAATCGCCGGTGGTAAACTATTCCACAGAGAGGTTGTACGTGGAAGAAAACTCCTTGTGAAACGTACAGTGGTGGACCGCCAAGCATCCAGATGGTGTGGATGGTATCGGGACGTTTGACGTGTAGTGCGTTCACGAAATTTGGCGGCTGGGATTAATCCGAACAATTCCTCAGAGCACTCCCCGTGATAGATGCGATAAAATACGCAAAGAGATGCAACATATCTTCGCAGCGCCAGTGAATCGAGCCGGTCGGAAAGCATTCGGTCGTCGACGATTCGAGCCGCTCTGCGCTGGATGCGGTCAAGTGGAAGAAGGTACTGGGGAGCCCCAGCCCAGAGATGGGAACAGTATTCCATGTGCGGCCGAACCTGCGCCTTGTAAAGTTGCAGGCGGTGTGCCGGCATGAAATACTGTCCCGCTCTGCTGAGCACGCCAAGTTTTTTAGAGGCCAATTTGGCCTTCCCTTCCAAGTGACCACGAAACTGCACGTCACTCGATATGTCGACGCCGAGGATTCCGATACTGGCTGAGGCAACAAGGGGAGTGCCTTGAAACTGAGGGGATACGACAAAGGGGTTCTTTTTAGCGGTTAACGCGCAAACTTGTGTCTTCTGGGGGTTAAACTGGACTAGATTTAGTCGCCCCCCAATCCGAGACTCTGTCCAGCAGAGACTCGACTTCAGACACAAGTTTGTCCCGGCACTCAGAGACGTTTTCCCGAGAAATATTGGCTCGGCCGGTGTAAAGAGCATCACCAGTGCTGTCATCTGCATAGCAATGAATGTTACGGGTATGCAACATGTCATTGATATGCAGAAGAAACAGCGTTGGCGATAGCACGCAGCCCTGTGGAACACCAGCATTAATAGGCTTGTAATCGGAGCTTGCACCGTCTACAACGACCTTGATGCTCCGATCTACATGAAAGCTGGTGATCCAATCGCACAATTTCTCGGGAAGCCCATAGGAAGGGAGCTTCGAAAGAAGCGCTTTGTGCCAAACCCGATCGAAGGCCTTCGCAATGTCCAAACTAACGGCCAATGCCTCCCCCTTGAACTCTACTGCTTCCGCCCATCTGTGAGTTAGGTAGACCAGAAGATCACCAGCTGACCGACCACGGCGAAAACCGTATTGGCGGTCACTAATCAGCTGGTGATCTTCAAGGTACATCATGAGCTGGCAGTTTACAATGGACTCCATTGTTTTGGAGAACAAGGAGGTGATGGCGATTGGCCGGTAGTTGGACGGGTCAGAGCGGTCGCCTTTTTTAGGGATCGGGTGGACGTAAGCCGTCTTCCATGATTTTGGGACTACGCCTAGGGAGTAGGAGTACCGGAAAAGACGCGTTAAAACCGGTGCCAACTCTGGAGCACACGTCCTCAGCACAATTGGGGAGATTCCGTCAGGCCCACTCGACTTGTGGATGTCCAGGGAGAGGAGTGCTTTGCGAACCGAGCGCTGTGTGAAGTGCACTTCCGGCATGGAGCACTCACACCGCGGGATGGTCGGCGGAGTACTCCCCCGTCATCGAGTCGAGTTAGACGCAAAGAAAGAGCCTAGAAGATCGGCTTTCTCCTTTGCGGTATGGGCCAGTGAGTCGTCCTCCCTGTGCATGCAGATGGAAGAGATGGCTGACAGAAATTCCCCTGGACAGCCTTGGCGAGAGACCAGAATGCACGGGTTCCAGAAGGAAGGCGAACTAGTTTCTCGCCAATTCTGCCTATGTGCTCTGACTTTGCCTTGGCAATGACTCTTTTGAAGGACCTAGAGGCGGAATTATACTTCTTTTTTTAGAGCGCTGGTGTTTACATCCCGGGACGCTGATGCATCAGCCCAGGCTTGGTAGCACTCCTGCTTATAGCATGATGCTATTTTACAGGAGCGACCAAACCATGGCTGAGACTTGCCTCCAATGGGCACCACAGAGGAAGGAATAAAAAGTTCCATACCCTGAAGTACCACATCAGCGACAGAATCCGCAACAACGTTGGGATCATCCGGCGAGAAGTAACCCCGCCCCCAAGGGTAGGATGCAAAGAAAGACCGCATCCCATCCCAATCGGCCGACCTATAGTGCCAAACACGGCGGCAGCCTGCAGAATGCAACCGCGATTTCAGCGTGAGTGGCACCACACTCCGGACCAGACAATGGTCCGAGGAGCCTAAAGGGGCGTCGACGGAAATCTGATATCCGTCCGGGTGAGAGGTCAGCAAAAGGTCCAACAGGGAAGGTGCATGATCCTCCACATCTGGAATCCGCGTAGGCGAAGTAACCAGTTGTGTCAGACCATATGCCAAGGCAAAATCATGAACAGATCTCCCCGCATGATCGGTTAAACGTGAACCAAGCCATTCGGCGTGATGGGCGTTAAAGCGTTAAAGTCGCCGAGGATCACGATCTCTGCGGAGGGGATCTGCTGTAGCAACGAATCTGCAGCCATTTGGACGTAATAAAACAATTTTAATTGTGTGTTTGCCGAATGAAGCATGCCAGAATTTGTTTCTATTTATTCAAATACAAAAAATTATAGAATAATTGATGGTATATCCATTAGGAGAATATAATGATTTTTGGAGCACAAAATGACAAAATAATCGCCAACACATTTCCAAATGGCGCAAAAGTATGACGTCATATACTGTCCAATGTTTTGGAACGAATCACCAGTATAGCGTCGATTCATGACGTCATTTGCATTGGACAGGACACTGCGTTGTGTTTCGGAACATACCCTTCATAAAAGATAGCTTGATCTCTGCGACAGCTGTCAGTAAAAATCACGCCTATGAAGTCCTGAATTTCTTAGTAGTAAAGTCAGTACCTGCCAATGTCATACTTTATGGGCATGCACTAATTAGGTCGGCAAGAAGTGAGTATGACATTTACTGACAGGACTTCATAGGCGTGATTTTTACTGACAGCTGTCGCAGAGATCAAGCTATCTTTTATGAACTATAAGTACCGTAGACAGAGAAACCTATAGACAAATTGACGCCTTCTTTCGCATTCGCACACGCAAAAGATAGATCTATGCATACGTCTTGCATAGAAATGAGACAGAGTGGTGTGATTGTTTGTCCCTTTCTCCATGCCGGTTTTTTTGTTTAGCAAACTACACTTTGCTAAACAACTTACAAAAGTTGTTAAGTTTACAAGTTGGTTTAAGTGAGAAAAAAGTGTTTTGTGATCTTATATCTAGTTCAATTCAGGTAAATCTTGTTCAGTTCTTAGTAAAATTAAAAATTTTATCTAAATATGTTTAAATGTCATAAAGATTATTGTGTAACCTAAAGTTTTAGGTTATACAATAATCTTTATGACATTTAAACATATTTAGATAAAATTTTTAATTGTTCTAACGATAACGTAGTTACGTTATCGTTCTTTCTCACTCGAGGGCACGCTAATCATTAGTCTATATCTATAGGTATCTCTGTCTACGATAAGTATTAACGAACTTATGTTTTTTTTAATTTAACTGGCTTCAGGGCTCTGGGTTCTAGCCCTTCTGAGCCTATCATTTCTTTCGGGATCATGGAGGTTAGAGAACAGGAGAACGATCTGTTATGTCCACCCTAGTTAGTTAAAAGCGCTGACTCGGTTGTTATATTTACTATAAAAGCCTAGAGTTTGAGGTAATCGTTAAGTGCATATCGCACACGCCGTTTGCGGCTTTTGTACATTTTTTGTATTATTTTAATATTGGGGAAATAAACCAAAAGAACTTCCGGGATTGGGTGTAAATTTTTTTTAAAAACACCTTCAGAGCGGCCCTCCTAACAAATTTAGTGTTTGAAGTGGGAGGTCATAAGGTCTACTGGTACATCGGTAGCGTGGCATCCGAATCCTGGAAAACTATGAAGAAAGATCGACAGTAAGTCTCCACCCCACGAGTGTGAGCCTGCATCATCGAAGCACCAACGAGGTCTCAGCCCCACGAGCTTGGGATACCATCGTCAACCCTAAGTCATAAGGCTGTCAGTCTACGCTACCAGCGTGTGAGCCTGCCCTGAGCTGCTGCACTCCCACCGCACAACCACGTGGACGCCGCCGTCAAACGACTCCCTGGGTCTCACGGCAACGCGACTCCGCTGCACGTCATCGCAACACGACACCGGCATAGCAACCAATGTTCACCGTAGTGTTCGTGATATTGTAAGTTAACTTTAATTTAGCGATAACTTTATACTATTTTTCTATTTCTTTATTTTTTTTTGTCATTTATTGTGTACTACAATATTCTTATTTTACCAATTTTGTGTTCCCTAACTCCCAAACCTTTTTAATTCCACATGTATAAGGTTAAACTTTAAAGGACAAACCAGAAGAAGTAGAAATGTCTGACAAAATTCCCTTATCCGTCCTTACAAAATTTATCAAACCTTATAATGGCGATAGAGAATCTCATCCAGCATTTTTTACAAATTGCGATAACGCCATAGCAGTCGCGAATTCGGAACAACAATTAGTTTTATATCGGTATGTTATATCACAGTTAGAGGGAAAAGCCCAAATCGCGTGCTCATTAAAAACTTTTAATAATTGGGATGAATTAAAAATATTTCTAAAAACTACCTTTGGCGAAAAGAAACACTCCACACATCTTTTAATAGAACTCTAAAATTGTAGACAGGGAAATTCCGAAACTGTAATGCAATATTCGCTTAGAATTGAATCTTGTTTAACGCGGTTACAAGCCGACATACATTATAGTTGCGAGAATAAATCCGAGCTAGTAGAAAGAATTGCCACTATGGAGGATTTAGCCCTTAACAGTTTTACATTAGGTTATTCTAATTATGGATATATTGTTAGGTGCCGAAACCCGAAAAATTTAAGCGAGGCGATTACACATGCCATAGAAAAGGAAAAATTATTTATTCTAAGCAAAATTTCTTCCAAATCATATAAGCAATGTTCTATATGCCAAAAATTCGGTCATGATTCTTCTAGCTGTTAGAATAATAGGAGAAAACGATCTCATCGAGCTTATTATATTAATCCACAGAATAATAACACTTATTCCAATTCTCATAACATCTCAAATAAAAATCCTATTAAAATATGTAGTTATTGTAAAAATCCGGGACATGTGATAAACGAATGTCGCAAGCGATAATATAACCATATAGCGATAATAGAAGGCTGTGGCTAGCCTTCGTTGTAATATGCAATCAGATACTCGTCCGACGAATACGATACCAAGTCCCAGTGCGCATGCACCTAATAGAAATAATATGCATTTATGTGACGCACAACCATCTACCTCTAGTGCTGATATTCGTAACGAAGATTTAAACTAAATCCGATTTCGGAAAAGTGCCTACCGAAATCGAAGATATTCAAAGGCACAAATAATTATTACTATTCTACTAACTCTTATACCAAATCTTATACTAAGCCTATATATAATGATAACGAATTTAATTACAATATCGTACAAAATATTCTTATAATACATCTCAGCGACGTCAAATGCTGCCGTCTTACTAAGTCTTGTAATTTTAAAAATACTATTTCTTATTCTAACTCTACACCTCGGGAACAATATCCGAGCCCATCTTTGACACAAAGTCAAAGTCGTAATACTAATTATTTATTACCTCGGGAAAACTATCCTAGGACATCTCTGGATCAACATCAACATCAACAATCAACATCGCTACCGATACAGGCGTAAGTGTCTCTATTATAAAAAAAATCGAGTTTATATGGAAACTTTACGCTCTCCTATGTAATCGTAAAACTCAAAGGTATAAACAGCCCTCAATCTTGCAACGAAACATTAGGAACATTACCATTAGATTTTATTTTAGATAATTTTTCCATAAAAAACAAGTTTCATGTCACATCCGACGATATTAATATTGATTATGACGGAATTATAGGAAGCGACTTTCTCAGTTATTTTAAAGTAAATATAGATTATCATGCTTATTCAATTTGTTTTAAAAATTCTATATCTGTTCCTATCCACTTTTCGGACATACATTATACCGCGTAACGAAACTGTTATCGAATGCTCCGTGTCAAATGACCCATCCGAGTTGCGTCACCTTAAGGATACACTCATACTAGATCAAACCGTTTGTAATGGTGTTTATTTAGCGAACTGCATAGTTACTTTAAAAGCAAATAAAAGAGTTAACGTTTAGGTTTTGAACACAACCGAATCGGAAATTAAAATAAAAAATTTCAAAGTTAACTTAACGCCAATAGACTTTAAAGAATATTCCAAATCTTTTGAATCTTGTAATAATATAAATACAATTTCGACAACCTACTCTAATCGTGTCCAACGCGTCTGCGAACAAATTCGTCACTCTCATTTAAACTCTGAGGAGAAAAAACTCTTACTAGATTGTTGCTCACAATACTCAGACATATTTTATCTTGAAGGAGATGACCTCACATGTACAAACGCGATTCAACACTCAATTAATACAGGAAGCACCCCTCCTATTCACGTTAAATCATACCGTTTTTCTGAATGTCATAAAGACGAAGTAGACACACAATTAAAAAAAATGTTAAAAACAAAATATAATAAAGCCCTCAATATCTCTGTGGAGCGCCCCAGTGTGGGTCGTTCCTAAGAAAATGGACGCAACGGTCAAAAGAAGTGGCGCATTGTTATAGACTATATGCGACTTAATGATGCGACCATGAATGAAGTTTATCCTATTCCATTAATTAGCGATATATTAGATCAATTAGGGCATTGCAAATATTTTTCGACACTTGATTTAGTTTCCGGCTTCCATCAAATTCCTCTCAATCCTAAGGATGCTGAAAAGACTGGTTTTACACTAACCAACATAAATGGCATTTCGTTCTTTGAATGATATTATAATCATTTCAAACTAGCGCACAACAGCCCGCTTTTGTTGAGACAACTAAGCGATCGCAGCGCCTCACTTATTTTGTCCATATCTCTGGGACACTTTCTCCTGTTCTCTTACCTCCATGTTCGGGGTCTTCATTTTTATAGATTTTTTCTTCACTATATGCTGATGCGCCATATTGTGAAGTTTTTGGGAGATTTTGACGACAGCTTAACCCAGCGGATAGTTGATGACGATAGTCACTCAATTCATAAAGTGCCTAAACGATCACAATGACTTGAGGTTTATATCAACATCGAAGCATTTGTTTCTTCGTTTTCACATCATTTTTACGAATCAAAATCCACTTCAAACCATTATTTATACAATAAAACAGGAGAAATATTTCCACATTGAATTTGCGTAGGACTGCCATCAAAAAGTCCCTAGTTATAAATGAATTTAGTACCAAAAAAGTCCCCAAATGTCGCTAAATATATTTTTATTAAAAAACGTGAAACAAAGAAAAATCGAACAATATATGTATATATGTACACTATATATAATCGGATCGTTTGTAAAGGAAATGAGGTACTCCTGGTAAGAAAATAAAAACCCATAAGAGAGTAATTTTTAATAAAAAAAATTGATTCCAAAGCAAATGTTTCTATTAATAAGCAGTTAAAACGCCACATGATACTAACCACTATTATTATTTGTTTAATGTCATATTATCATGGTGATATGTTCACATATCGAGTATGAACAGTTTACGGATGCGCTGTAAGATTATGAGTGAATACTGATTGTTAAATTAAAATTGAAGTACATATAAAGGTATCTATACAATATGTTAAAAAAACTTGTCCGCTCCATGTAGATGCCTTTAGGTATGGAAATATATTTCCTTTTATGTAATCCTTTCCAGAGAATAAATGAAAAATTACCTCGCAGAAAATAAAATAATATTTAATAAATCGGCGTAAATTATACAGTAAAGTGGTTCGAGTAAAATGTTACTTTACTCGAACCACTTTACTGTTCGAGTTACCGAGAAACCGTCAAACGATTAAAAATACCGTCACCAACGAGGGTGTGGCTAGATTTTTAAAAAAAATTGCGAAATTTTAATCAAATTGTGGTAAAAAAACATTAACATTTTTATATTCCTTTTATGATGCTTTAATTTGTTTTGGTTATGTCACTGCGCTCTATGTGCCTGTTTAGGATTGGACACAGTGTTATTTTACATATCGTATAACCTTCTTCTAACATCACAAATACTTCTTTTATTACAAAATTAGCAATTTGGGATGGAAACAATCATAATATTCACTTTAATAATTAATCACTTTAATGAAATGAATTAATAATTTAGTTCTGAAACTCTTATCAACATGTGAAACATATCTCTCAATATTTGATAAGTATTATACATTTTTTGTTTAGGATTGTTTTTATGAATACAGATTATAAGGCAATAATGTGGCGTTTTCACTGTTCACATCATTGGCAATTTTATAAATGCACATTTTACTAAGGTTTCGGACACATACGACAAAATAAAAAATAAAATCAAGCCTAAGTGTCAATTATTATCAAATTAAAATTGAATAAGAAAAATATATTGTTGATCTCAAACAAATGTGGAGTAATTAATGTCTTGGTAACTTAATATTCAATAATACAGTTTAAACTTTACATAAATTGTACACTTGTTTTTGTCTTTATGATAGTGTAAAAATAATCGTTGGGTCGTGCGCGTGGTCAACGGAACTACACGTCTACAACATACAAAGGAACATTACGAAATAACTACGTTTCCGATATAAAAGAGTAATCTTAGTATGTACCATAATAAATATCTATCAATATATACTCTCGATCAACAAATATAATTTAATATAGGCAATAATATTATACGAATTTTTAAATCTATTAACGTTATCACAATATGAGTTTCGACGACATTATGCCGTCTATTTAATAAGTTATGTATCGTTTGTAACTCAGAAATAATTACAAACTTTGTTTTCACTCTTACATTGTATATTTCGTCTTTTTTATTGAAGAATACCTATTGATAGTGGAGATGAAAATTACTCTACGTACGCGCATCGCCGGCGAGAGTACGGACGTGTAAGTACAACAGTGGGTATTAGCGAGCGGCCGATCGGCATCGCATCGATCTGGGTAAATCGCCAGTTCAAAGGTCGCACGAGATCTAATGAAATACTGAGGTAATCGTCTACTAAACGGACGTATGAATATTAGTAGGCGGTACATCGCCTGCGAATTAGTAAGAATAACGTTGAAGCTTGTCAACGCGTGACATGTACATACACTTTGATCAATATTTAATACCGAGGCATACTTTGTCACTCTCATTCGACGCGGCCATCGCCTAGAAGCTAAAATTACAATACAATTTTGAATACTTGTTAACACATACACGTGTATGGATCAGTGTAGAACACCGAAATACTCTGGATTCGTTGACGCCTCGGCTGAGGTTCACTTCCCGTTTTAGTTTATAAATAAACGGATGCCATACGTATGAATTGTCGTTGTCACGGGTTACGCCCTCGTCTTTAATTTATAATTTCACAAGTCCTGGCAACGTGAAGTTAGCGGTCTGAGAGAGTGTGGGGTCGTCACGGGGCGCCGATAGAAGTTTTAGAGGGATGCGAAAGAGCATAGATAGCTCGATGTTCGCAAGCAGAATTCGGCGAACGATGTCGCTGATATGATGAGATGTTCGGTGATACGTTCGGAGCTATATGCTTGAAACGTCAGCGGCGCGCGAAACGTTCCCGTGTCCGATTCATAAGTCGACCGAGTCGAGGTCCTGCTTGGGCGCGCGGGGCGAGGGCGGTGTGGGCGGCGTGGGGGTCGTGGATGGCTCGGTGGGCGCGGGCGAGGGCGGCGGCGTGGTGGGGCGCGGGTGGAACTTGCCGGGCAGCGAAGCGAGCGCGGCGTGCGGGATGCGGCGCATGATCTTGCCCGAGGTGATGAGGCGGCCGAAGCCCTCCTGGTGTGCGAAGGCGTAGCCCGAGCGCACGGAGCGGCGCACGCGGCGCGCGGACGGTGTGCGCGGCGCCGGCGCACCCGCGCGCCAGCGCTGCCGCGCGCGCAGCCGCTCCGCTAGCGTGGGCCGCGTCCACGAGCTGGCCAGCCGCCACGACACCACCGGCACCATCAGGATCATCGTCTGCAACAACACCACCACATCAAACCGCTTTCTTCTTCCTAATCGAACTCCTTAAGTCCACAGTTGGACACTGATATCTCTCGTTATAAAGAGTTTGCCTTAATGACTCGAGTCGCCAACAGCTGTAAGTAATTTCTGTATTCAATGAGATGATAACATCGCCATCTTTCAGAAGTCACGAGATCTTTCGAGAATTTTCTATAGTCTATACTAATTTTTTATACTTTTATATGTGGTAGAGCATGCAGTAGCTATCTTTGTACAGTTGTAGCATGAATGCATCAACTCGACCAGGGAAGGACTACGCTCTCACAAAATACCAGCGTAAAATAATAATTAAACGCTGTTGTGTTTCGTATGATGAGTGTAGAGAACCGCAGACCATTTTTACTGAAAACTAGGCATTCAATCTTAGTCCTCAGGGGTCGCAATACATCTGCATTTTGATTCTTAATCAAGGATAAATGTAAATAAATGTCTATGGGCCACAGCCCACTTACCATCAGGTGGACTATGTACACGTTTGTCACTTATATTCTATAAAAAAATTGTCGTCTTTTGCGACATCTACGAAACCAAATAACGTTAAAGACGGAGCTCTTACTCCACCACCACACGGCGAAAGACTTAAGGGGCTATACTACCTCAAATGGCTTAGCAAGATCCTCAGTTATGCCAAAAATATTGCAGCATTAATTTTGAAATAAATATATGGTAAAGTTGAGGATTAATGTTAAGTACTATGTTAGACGAAAACACGATTCTGTAAAATTTTCTCGTTAGAAAAAAATCCATATTTACCTCCAAACCGAACAATAAATCGCTGGTAATCACAAAATACTTTGAATTAGATCATGAAACTTTGCATGCTAACTAAACTAAATATAAAGCAGGGCTTACGTTTTTTTTTTATTATCATTACTTTCACTGTAAAAAGAAATTACCTAAACTATCGGCTTCTTGACGCTTCTTGCCTGCCGCCCGATAACCCCGCTCAGTCTCGCTTCGGCTTTCGAACGGGAAAGCTGTGTCGCTTACGATCAGATTACACATTACGCAACAGAACAACGTAAAATTAAAATGGGAAATAACCGTAACAAAAATAAGAAGCGACTGGGTTGGCGTAAAGAAACAGACATAAATATGATAAACCTAGTGAAATAAGTATCTAACGACCTATCACCCCGCTCAGTCTCGCATCGGCTTTCGAACGGGAAAGCTGTGTCGCTTACAATCAGATTACAGATTACGCAACAGAACAACGTAAACTTAAAATGGAAAATAACCGTAACAAAAATAAGAAGCGACTGGGTTGGCGTAAAGAAACAGACATAAATATGATAAACCTAATGAAATAAGTATCTAACGACCTATCTACTCACAGTATTAGTGATTACAAACATGTCGGTACATGGCATACGACGCGCGGTGAACTGGGAGGCGAAATTAGAATTTTAGCTGAGGTAGTAATGTCCTTAATACATAAAACTATCCAACTCAAAAACGCACTATAGATCATTTCATTTTTAAGATCTATATAAAATAATACATTACAGCCCAAAAAAGTTCACTGCTAAACATAGACGTCCTCCATATATCGCCTCATAAAGGACATTTTGCCATAATCGCCACGCTTAACAGGCGAGTTAGCAACAGTAGATTTATAATTTTAAGTTAATTTCAGCAAGATACCTCTGCCCATCTCTAGTTTCTATTTCCCTCTGCCGCTTCTTACGACACACATAGGACGATATGACGTAGCAAATATTCTAACACCGCTACTGTAAGTATATATATCATATAAAAACAAGCTATTGATTAATTGTCAACTAAATGCGATCATTAGTCGCAAACAATAAACAACAGTTTTCACACTAACCAATAACATCCCCAACATCCCAACACAATTGAATTTAAGTTATTTAATGTCATAATTACTTTAAAGTTATATATTCAAAATACTATTAAATTCTCTTTAATGCTCTTCACTCAAATCTCCGGCCGAGCTTATAGTTGGAGCGTATGCAACACTTATGATTCAAGCAATCAAGCATTCAATAAAAATTTTATTAGTACAGGTGAAGCACTCCTAATGACAAACAAAAAATGAACAGAAGTCGGACATATAACCCATAAAACCGACAACCTTATACCAAAACTGTAAATTTAATCCTTTCTACAGGAATCTGATATTAAAGTTATAATACACATAGTGGCATACTATACTGTAGCGCATGGAATACTATAATTACATACATAATAGAACGGGGAAGTGGGCGGAGCCCGTGTAGCCACTAACATGTCATTAACACGTCAATTCACGCGTATAAATGCCAACACGAGATGTGTTTTGACGTTACAATCGTTTCCGAATTTCGTATGCAAATTATTTAGAAAATGCCAAACTGCATGCTATTTACAAATAAATATGTATTAAAATCTGTCTGTCAACACAGCTAATCCTGTTTGTATTACAAACATTTGATAATACGACGTAATTGCTTGTATGTGTGCTCCCGGCGACGCCTATCCTCGTACAAAATAAGATTGATAGCCATTCTATTGTATATTATAGTATTCTATGCCGTAGCGGAAACCAATATTCAGCAGTGGACTTGCAAACTTAAAGATCGCGAAATAGTTTTAATATTTCATTTAGAGATGTTTCAAATAATCACTGTAGAATTTATACGTATGTAAGTTGATACAAAGATATTTTACAGTTATTCAACTATTTCAGTAGCTTAAAACTTAAGTGTAAGTTCTTTAAAATTTTGGACAGTTTTCTAGGCATCAAATGAGTGAATCGAACTTAACCAATACTTACAGTAAGTACAGCAGTGAACCAAAACGTGGCTTGCGTGAGTGCAACAGTCAACGAACCCACGTACGGGCCGCCTATCACGTAGTTGTAGAAGTAGTCCAGCACGAAGTACGACACCAGCGAACCCCATATCGTGACGTGGTTGAAAACTGTCCAGTACGTCGTGTCGAGCGCGATCTGAAATAATTGTAATTGTTTTGACCTTTTTATCGTAACTAGCTTTAGCTTACAAGAACGAAAATTTCCTCACGTTGTTATGTGTAAGAGAAGTTACCGAAGAAGATTTTTTTTCATTGATTTCTAAAAATATTTTTGTGCGTTCGTGGACTTGGAAAAGTCTTATCGCAGTGCACAGGGATGCTTTATGACAAGCACTGAACTCATTTAGGTTGAGCGCTGCGTTGATACAGACATTAAAATTTCTTTATAGGAACTCTCGTGCTTGTATCAGAATCAACTAAGCCTACTCGGACCAGTAGTTACGTTGTACCAGTTCTGGCTAACTGAGTCAGAAGTGGTACACCGTAACTACTCGGACCGGTTTAGCATAAAAAAGGTGTGTAGCTAGTGTAGTTCTTCGTGATTGTTCAACCGGGGGGTGGGGGGGGGGGGGGGGGGGGGGGTTGGGGGCCGGGGGGGGGGGGGGGGGGGTGTGCCATGAGTGTGTTTGCCTCCTGGGGGGGTGTCATGTTTATGGACGGTTGTTTGGAAACTTTGAAAGTTAAAAAATGTGGGTAAAGAATATATATAACATAAAAAAACGCCGATGATTAAGTCATATTCTCGTCGTCGACGGCGGCGGCCGAGTTTGAAACAGAAACAGAAACTTTTTTATTGAATGTAGATTATAACAATACTTATTGAAAGTCACTTTTTTAATTTACCACTGGTTCGCAAAAAAAACCTCTGTCCTGGGAAGAACCAGCAAAAAACCCAGCGGGACTATTATTTTTCCAATAATAGCTTACAATCATGTTTATAATTAACAACACAAGACAAATTAGAAATAGCTTGGTAGCGATCACCCTTCCCAGGGGTTATTATCATCCATAAATTCCTTAATATTATAATAACCCTTTTTATACAAACTTAGTTTAATAACATTTTTGAACTTTGTGTATGACAAATTTTGTATTTTTTCTGGGATTTTGTTGTAAAAGCGTATACATCGCCCCAAGAATGAATTATTGACTCGGTGGAGTCGAGTAACTGGTACTACTAGCTTGTGTCAGCTTCTAGTATTTACAGAATGAATATCACTCCTTTAATTTTTTTTGTTTTTTTTCTTTTTGGTAAGAGTTCTAATCTTTTTTACAGCATATGCTGCGGAACTAAGTCTGCTAGCTAGTTTTGATATATGGGGGAGCCATTGAAGCTTTGCGTCCAGTGTGATTCCAAGAAAAATGGTGGTATCAACAAGATTCAGTTCCTCCCCATTTAAAATTACATTAGTATTGACATATTTAACATTAGGAGTGACGAATTTCATACATTTAGTTTTAGTTCCATTCAAATGCAAATTATTAACATTAAACCAATTGACTAACTTAGCTATAGCATTATTAACTTCGTCGTAATTTAACAACTGTCGTTTTAATTTGAAAATTAATGAAGTATCATCAGCAAATAATACTATATCATGGTTATCCCCTACTATGTAAGGTAAGTCATTAATATATACAAGAAACGGAAAGGGGCCAAGAATTGAGCCCTGAGGCACGCCCATTTGTACAATCGACCCGGAAGATCTCATACTATTGATGACAACTTTTTGCGTTCTGTCACTTAAATATGAAATAATTAATTTAAGAGCATCGCTTCTTACACCGTAGTGTTGAAGTTTCCTGATTAATGTTTTATGCTGAACACAATCGAAGCCTTTGGATAGGTCACAGAACACACTCAAAGCATCCTGTGAATTCTCCCATGCATTAAATATATATTTAATCAGCTCAACACCAGCATCAGTTGTCGAGCGACCCCTTGTGAAACCAAATTGATTTTTATGAAGTAAATTATTTACATTAAAAATTTTTTACATTTGAACAAGAATAATTTTTTCAAAAATTCTACTAAGAGTTGGCAGTACAGAAATAGGTCTAAAATTAGCGGGGTCCAATGTACTACCAGATTTAAATAAAGATATTACTTTACTATGCTTCATTAAATCAGGAAACACACCAGATTCGATACTAGTATTAAAAATAATAGATAGTTGAGGTGCGATTATATCTATTATAGACGCAATAACTTTAACGGAAATACCCCACAGATCGGTGGTTCTCTTAATATCAATAGTCTTAAAATATTTTACAATATCTTTTGATGACACTTTATGAAATGTAAAATTCTTTGTACACACATTCACATTTTGTTTAAGTAATGATTCGGCGACGGCAGGTGAAGAATTCAGTGACTTAGTGGTTAAGATCGGAATATCAGTAAAATATTTCTCAAAAACCATTGCAACATCCTGATCTGATTTTAGTTAATTTACTGTTAAAACTTAACTGGTAGTTTGAATTGCGAGAGTTGACCTTACCAGTTTCACTATTAATTATACTCCATGTCATTTTAATTTTATTAGAAGCAGTCTTTATTTTGTTGCTCAAGTGCAATGACTTGGCTAAGGAGCACACTCTTTTAAATATTTTGGAATATTTTTTTTTACATATTCCCTAAATTCGACGCTCGGATTATATGACCTTTCATTGTAAAGTTCATATAACCTTTGTCTACTCTTATGGACTCCTACTGTCGCCCATTCATTAAATGCCTTGCCGTTGTTCAAGGAGAATGTTTCAGAAGTAAAAGTATTATTAAATTCATTGCAAATGAGCTTAAATAATGTTCCATACAAAAATTTGGATTATTTTGGTATGAAAGTAATGGAAGTTTTTTTACGGTTATGTTACTTCTAAACTTCTCCAAGCGATGTGCATTTACTGGAACAAACACTACTTTTTTTATTATTTAATTTATCTACTTGCTTTTTGTGAACATAAGGTAATGAAACTAATTGTCCACAGTGATCAGAGCTCAATTTTTGAATTATACATTTATTGAACGGCTTAACATTTGTAAAAATGTTATCTATACATGTTGCACTAGATTCAGCAATACGTGTTGGTTCCAAAAATAAATTAAAAAGACCATAAGATTTAAACAATGAGCTGAATTTAATATCGGTGGAGGAAGCTTCTAGGAGATTGATATTAAAGTCTCCACATATTACAACAGTTTTATTCTGTTTATTAAGCTTAGCGAAAACTTCCTCCATAATTTTTTTCAAAAGTGTCATATAAAGAACATGGGGGTCTGTAAACGTTCACAACAATGAGGTGCTCCAACTCAACACATGCCATTTCTACAGTTCGCTCAACAGAGAGGCTCACAATATCTTTACGTTCTTTACATGATAATAATTTACTAGCTAAAATTAAGGAGCCACCTCTTAAAATCGTTTCTCTATTGAAAGAACTGACCACCTGGTGATTACTGAAGTTAAACATTAAATTATGAGCTTTCAACCAATGTTCAGTAATATATAAAATATGAATATTGTTGCTATTTAAGAACAATTAAATTTCTAGCTCTTTGCCTATCATGTCTTGTATATTCTGATGCACCAGGTACAAACAATTTTTATTATCATTTTGTGGAGTTATACAACTGCAATTATTAAGGATTTGTAAGCTACATTCTAAATTATTTAAATTATTATAACTTCTAGAGATTACCTCTATTGTCTCATTTTCTAATTTAAATTACTTGGAACAGATTCCAAATTGCATGTCAAATCATAATGCTGCTCAATAGGAGCAGATGTCTGGGTAGCCAAGTCCTTGACTGAGTTAATGTATAAATAATAAGATAGCACATTTGCTATCTGTCTTAAATTATATTTGGATAGGTAATACCTATCTGTAGTCAAAAATTTCTTAGTTAAATTATTAATATCTATTAAATTATTTCGATTTGTAAAATCGTTACAATTAAATGTCAAATTAAAATATATTGTTACAGGAAAAATTGCAATGTAAACAAGATAATTTTATGTACATTTAAAGTATTGAGGTAATCAATATATTTTAATAATTGATTTTTGTTTACATTGCATCTTCTCCCAACAAGAATTATTAATGTGCTATTAGGACAAAACTTACTGGTTAAAACTTTATTCATTATATGACTAAAGGATGCTCCAGGCATACAATAATTACTAATCAATTGTCCTTTTAAATGGTTATTTAACATCATGCCCAAATTTTTACCTATGTCATCACAATACATAATAACTTAATGTTTTTTAATATTTAAACTACTTTTTAAGTTTTTATTCTTTGTTATGGCACCGTCAGAGTGTTGGTGAAAATAAGGAGTCATTGCTATTTACACGTATTGTCCCCGATGAACATGGTATGGAGCGTTGATTCTCACTCTGATGTTTTATTAAGGAGTCAAAGCGCTCCTCATTGTATTTACATGACTTTACCAGATCATTCATGACCAATATGTGTTCTTTTATCTCAATCTGAGCCGATGCATATTTATTTGAGATAATTTGTAAGGAGTTTTTAAGCGACAAAGCTTCTGAGTTGAGGCACTCTATTTCAGTCTCATAACAGTTTTTCATGTTTTCCATCTCAATTAAATATAATTTAAGTTTATTAATTAATTCATGCTTGTAAGGAAACATATATTTATATAAGTTTTTGTGTTAATTTTTGTTAATTTTTTTTATTTAATTAACTTTTGTACTTTCCTAACATATTTATAAATTTTTATATATATCTTTAATTTTCTTCTACTGCATGTAATCCTTTCTGCTGTTCTTGATGTGACAAAATCATCACCAGTCAAATCGATTGTTGTGGAGGGTTGCAATGTTTTTGAAGATTTACATTCTATGAGCTCATTGAACAGACTTTTAGTTTAGGACACTTTCAATTCATCTAAGAATTGTTTTAATGGCACAAATCTGCTCATTAGCCTCACTTAATTGCAACTGCAATGCAGCAATTAATCTGAGGGATTCCTCATATTCTTTGCTGCATCGGTCAAACTCATCGACTGTTCCCTGAAGCTGATCCCTTTATTTTAATACATTTGTATAGTCTTTATGCAACTTAACCATATCACTTTTTAGTTTACTATTTTTGGCAATTATATTTATTATTTCCTTTTCGTTGTCATCCCTTTCTTTAAGCAACAGCTCACACTGCTCCTTTGACGCCTTAAGTTCTAGAAGCGCCATTTGAAGTTGGTTCTCCATTTGGCGCGTTTTGGCGTTGCGTGTATTCATTTTACTATTATTATGTGTAAATAGCAAAAGAAAACAAAGAAAGAAAACCGAAGAAACAGAGTAAGCTAATATCTAGATCTCTGGGTCAACTTACAGATCTCAAATTAAATTATCAGGTCAATAATTTAAATTGAAATCCGAAATAGCACTAATTTAAAAGGTAAATCTTAAAATATTAAGAGCGCATATTCAAATATGTCCAAGTCGAAATCTACGCGATCGCTTTGGAACGGCGTAATATTGACGCACACTACAATGTTATCTCTGTGTGCGTGTCAGTGCGAGCGTGAGGCTATAATAGTTGCCTAACGACGACTACGAATCACTTTGATCGTTGATTATATACCTGTCTTTGATACTATTGGAACTAAAATAATAAAAAAATAATTTCCATATAATGGCTTATATAGTGTATAGAAATCGGAGGCTAATATGTGGAAATTGTTTTATTCTTTTAGTAAATTGAAGTCGGCTTTACATTTTCACCCTATTGAGTATATTATAATATGTGTATATGTTCTAATTGAAAAATATGTATTGTATAAAATATATATCATTTGGTAAACTTTTATTGTTTCATAATGTAAACATAATTCATCAGACTAACAATTTCATTAGTGTCGGCGGGATTAGTGTTGCCAGGTCTAGCAAGTAAAATTTCGGGACGGAAGGTAAAAATAATCGAGGATTTGGTTTTCATATCCGGACAACTAGAATAACTACAAAATATAGGTTTCTTTGTAGCCTTTTGTGCTTTATTGAGAGCCGTGGTAGCTCAGATTATCAACGCTAACTGTAAATATCACAGTATGTGAGTAATGCGAGAAATTGTGACTGTAACTTTATTTTTATGCTTTATAATTATTATCCGGGTCTGATCTCATAAACGAATAAGTTTTCATCCAAACATCGTAAAAACTGAATTTTTTTTCATTTTAGGCAAATTAAAACATTTTTGAACTATTTGTTATTTTTTTGCAGTCCCTGAATTTTTCAAATCACTCATTTTAATATAATTCTGTTTAAAACTTTTGTGGTTTTTTTCGACTGGTGAGACAATGTCGTAGTAAAAATATTTTAATGTGGTAGTAGCTAACAGATATAATAATTTTTGCTGTCAAAATTATGGATTAAGTATAGAATAACAAGGTTAGTGAAAATCGCGACATTTGGCGTCCCGATCAAGGGTGAATCGGGACGTGTCACTAGACCCTTGAAAATCGGGACGTCCCGCGCAAATCGGGACACCTGGCAACACTAGCGGGGATCGAGCCCGGATTGTTCGCGTTTACGGCGAGTACTACGCCCTTGAGGTACTCAACTCAAGCACGGCTCATATGTTTTATATCTGGGGGCACGGTAGTGCCCCGCCATGTCGACCAAAACAGCGGCACGGCCGTATCATCATTGCGAGACTTGGTTATTTTACAAGTTATGTTTTTGATGGCATGTCTTTGTTTAATCATAACGTTATCTCCACACTAGGAATTTTTCCTAAGTACATCTTTGGGGCAGTTGAAATACATTAATTTCACAAGGACAAACATCCATACCTAGAACAATTATTTGTAGGTAATACAAATTTTTGTTCCATGTGGGATTCGAACCTGCGGCGCTCAGCGCTACAACTCATTACCAAGTCACTCCGCTACGGAGCCAAAGGTGAAAGCCAACGATTTTGTATTTTTACTTGATCCGAATTGCTTACGTTCATTACTCATTTCTAAAAAAATATATATGAAATGAAAATTTGCCACCATTACATCATTTAATATTTCAAAATTACTTACTACCAAAAATATCGCTTATAAAAGTCTGAATCGTTTAAAATGCTCGATGGTGCTATAGGTATCTAGTTATAGTATGGTGTAGTATAGCCCTATCGGTGTATCAACGCGATCGCGCGGTGTCGGTGAGAAAAAGTACACGTCCTGTCGTTGGGATTACCCGGAGCGTACTGAATCGAACGGCGTCTGCACATGATGTTTTATAGTATTTTTAAAATAATTATATAAAATAATTGACAAAATAAAACGAGCTAAAAATTTTATTGGATATTTAACATTACATGTATTTTGATAAAATAATTAAAATAGATATGTTTATAAGCAAATACATGGAAAAAATTACATTGAAGTAGACAGTTTTGGTGATTTTATAATATTATTTTATAATATTAAATCGTTATATTTTCGTAATTTAGGTTTTGCTATACACTAAAAGACTATATATTCCATTATAATAACGCTTAAAATAAAGTATTTTAGCTTATAATAATGGTTGTATTCAACCTGAAAGATAACTCTGATGCATATTTTCGTAAAACACTGTGAAGGGATTGTCTTCGCCCTAAAAACCGTCATTAAAAACTATGATTTTGCATTGCTATGTACTAAATAAAGACTTCATCTTTCTAAAGCCCTAATTTTCAGCAAATAATCTCCTCACGTCGTTACGATATCGTCTTTGGAAAAACCATAAAACATGTAGTTTTCGACGCGAAACGCATATGTCCTCTTAAAGGGATAACAAGAATTACAATAACTTACAGAAAGTTCAAACGATGATCGTTACAGCTGTCACTTTTAGTTGAAACACAAAACACTATTTTATTAAAGAAATTGTGTGATAAGAGTAGTGTTGTGAACAGGATTAAGAAAGCAATGGTAGCTTACCTGCGTAGTGTTGTCAATGATTAAAATAGTTGCGACGACGCTTCCCAGCAACATGTGATCCGATAAAATCTTGCCGTCGGGTGCCAATCCGTCCTTGTAAGTACCTGAAATTGATTTCATGCCATTTAACACTCCTCCACTCTCTCCGTTTAACAATCCTGCGATTGTTGCAACAGTCAATATTTAAACTTTTCTTTAAATGTCAACTTTTGTTTTATTTATTCTTTTTTTTTTCTCTATATTGCTGCACCTACGCCAAAGTCTCGCCATTCCATGGGTCACCTGTTCGAAAATGCCTAGTGACATTAAGTCCGCCCGTATTTTATTTATTTAACTTGATATACACATTAAATGTATATAGGCGGACTTAATGCCCGAAGCATTATCTACCAACCTTAGAGTAGTGCAGAGATAAAAGCGTAAAGAAAAAGAATTTAGTTATAGCGAATGCAATAAAAAATAAATAAATTTTCCCTAAGGCTGTGTTGACAGTGTTAACACTTATACTGAAATGCAAATTTTCAATCATAAGCTGCAAAACGCCGTTTCTTGTATCTCCATTTTTGAATTCTACAGAGAAAAAGAGATTCTTTTAGAAGAATCAATTAGAAGACACATATTGTTCGATTCTTAATATAACATAGCTTCACATACCTACACTGTAAAACAAAGAAACTAGATATATTATTATTTATGTCCATTTCAACATCTTTTCTTTAACTATCTGACACATCAGTGATATCTTGACCGAATCTCTTTGTACACTTACCGTAAGGTATAAGAAACAGCACGAGTGAGGTGAAACATCCGTGCAAGGTAGACTTGATGAACTCAGTCTTGTTGAAGAGTTGGCTGGTGTGTCCCGGGACGTAGAGTTTCGGGAACTGCAGCGAGGTGGCGTCCGATACGTCTTGCTCGAACACACCCAATGCAAGCACGGGCAGCGACGTGTAGAACAAGTTGTATACAGAGATAAACATCTCGTCGAACACGGTCTAGAAAATATAAGGTTTAAAATAATTTTTTTTATAGAATTAGGGTGACAAACGAGCACACAGTCCACTTGAAGATAAATGGCTGCCATGGCAATAGACATCTTTAAAGAAACGTTTGACGCCTTTAAAACTATATATAAAGATTGAATATTATGTGCACATGTTCGTCATCATCATCATCCTTACAGCCCTTCACAAGTCCACTGATAAACTTAGGCCTCCACTGAGGAGTACCATAAAACATGAGGAGTACCATAAAACATGAGGAGTGTGGCCGGTGAGGAAGGAAAATGGGAGATCTCCCGCCGGGCAAGGTGTTCTGCCCGGGGAGCGGCTCACACTCCGTGTGATAATTCGGAGATGTTCTATATATACTGTTTATGATTCGAAATGTTGATAGCGCGATTTAGGCTTCGGTGTGTTTTCGCTTGTGGCGGCGACGACAGCGCCGCTACATCACCCCTGCTCAGACCGGAGGTCGATAGTGCAGTCGAGTTGTCGACGAATGTGCAAGTGCCAGTGGATTGCCTTGTAGTCTGCGGTGAGTCGAGAAGAAGGCAAGTAATCTGCGAGAGTGCCGTGAGGCAGAGGCGAGCAGTAAGGCTCAGAGCCGTGCTGAACACTGTAGCGCAGAGAGTAGCTTGAAGGAACAGGAAGCATTATTATTCCAGTGCTGCGATGAACCTTGTGAAGCTAGATGGCTTGCAGGATATGAAGACTGCAGACGATATCTACTCGGGAGCGAATGGGTGGGGTATTCTATGACGATGACGAAGCTTGAAGTTTCCGAAGGTTATTTGGTTGCGTGTTCAGATCACGTCGGATGGTCACCACTGTGGCCGGTGAGGAAGGAAAATGGGAGATCTCCCGCCGGGCAAGGTGTTCTGCCCGGGGAGCGGCCAACACTCCGTGTGATAGTTCTATATATACTGTTTCGGAGATGTTCTATATATACCGTTTATGATTCGAAATGTTGATAGCGCGATTTAGGCTTCGGTGTGTTTTCGCTTGTGGCGGCGACGACAGCGCCGCTACAGGAGTGTCACAAAACATGAGGTGTCCCATAAAACATGATCCTGAGCCACCTTTATCCATTGATTTCCTGAATGTCTTACTAGGTCTTCACACCATTTTTTAAGGAGCAGTCCTACACTTCGCTTTCCCATACTAGGCTGAACTGGAGTACCTTTCTTCCCCATCTGTTGTCAGTTTTTTGAGCCATATGCCTGGTCTATTACCACTTTAGCTTACTAAACTTTGTTAACTCTGCTGCTACTGCAGATATCATCGTTACGCAGTCTGTCCCACAAAGAAATTATCAAAATAACCCTCTCCTTAACTCAATTAGCGACCTTAAACTTCCTCACACAGCCAGTTGAAGGCACATGTCTCAAATCCATATGTTATGACTGGCATCACACACTGGTGCAAAAATTGTGTTATTTTTGAGGAAGAAATACGTGATTAAAAAAAAGTTACTACCTATATACGTCACACTGTTTAGCACAGGTTCCCTCTCACTTTTACAAAAAACTTTTTTACTATTAAAAATGTTCTTTCTAAAATGTAAATCCAAACGCCAGTGACGTCACTGGCGTTTACTAAAACGATATTCGATTCGATTTGATATTAGTCATTATATCGTTTTAGTAACGCCACCGCATGGTGAAATGATAAAACACTCATGTTTACGTTTTCAAAATTAAAAAAAACGTCATTGCATAATACAGGTTAAATATGTTTTACGACACATGGTGATCCAAATATAGAAAATGCAAAAGTACAACATGATTTGCGCACAGCCTCAACAAATATAATGACGTCATAACCAATCACAAGTCATGTTTTTTCATTCAAAAATTTAACTATTTTTAATTAAAATTACTAAATAAATTGAATTTATTAGGCATCGCAGAACTCACATAGGAGCAAAAATATGGTCAGTCAATCATAGTCAGAATAGGTACTTCACCTAAGTAACTTATATAATTAACATTTCTCAATGTATTTTTTTAATCTTTATTGACATCCCTTAGTAACCACGGAAAGTCCGCCGTGACTTAGGAAGGGAAAAAGATGCAAAGTAATATGGACACTCGTGCACAGCGATAAAGTTTTATTTAGCTGGCATGCGCGACTTATTTATTTAATAATAATTATGTAAGCTATCAAACGTCGGCAAGCAGTCAACATCAAAGGAGTGTAACCTTTTTACGTATTACTATTATTTATTCTGTGGCTAAACCAAGACTTAAGGACGATGGTGGAAGATAAAAATGCACAGAACGCGTAGGTTAGTCTGTTTTTGTTGAGCTCATGAGCACTGAATAAATTTTAGTATAACCATTTGACGCCAAAATTACCGCGGCAATAAATAGTCTATTGCGTACCGTCATGTGCCATATTGATTGACATTGCAAAATTATGACCATAAATCGTGGTTACACCTAGGTGTTGTTCTAATTACGGCCATGATTATTGTCACACCACGGTAGTTTCGCCGTAGCATCACAGTACTACATCTTTGATGATCGTCGTCACCGATCTGAGTGTTTTACATTTGGTATACCTATACGAAACCCTTTCAAAAATGAGGGGAGGCCTGTGCCCAGCAGTGGGACGTATATAGGCTGTAACTTATACCAATACGAGAAGGTTATACCGATCTGTATCTTGTTAAAGCAGTGGCATGCCGTTCTTGAGTTTTAAAAAGTGCTTTTTTTTAAATTTTGACTGCGACTTGACTTGTACGGATGCCATCGGATTCTTCCGGCATTTCCTATAGTCACTTTTTAAAACAAATATGGGCCGGAAAAGGATGATGAATTTTCTTACAATGTCACTCAAGTTGTAAAAGCCGGCTGAAGAGTCAATCTGAAGAACCTAATCTACTACATAGTATAAAACAAAGTTGCTTTTTCTGTCCCTATATCCCTATGTACGCTTAAATCTTTAAAACTACGGAACGGATTTTTGATACGGTTTTTTTAATAGATAGAGTGATTCAAGAGGAAGGTTTATGTGTATAATAACATCCATTAAATAGCGAGAAATACTGTTATTTTTGAGGTTTTTAATGTGATGTCGTAAACAATTTCATTTTTTCCGCTTATACATTGCAAACGCAGGCTGAACCCTACAAGATTTCAATTTTCAAAATAATGTACTAAGTATTGTACGCATTAAAAACGTCTACAGAAAACTCCGCGACGGTATATGTTTATCTCTTATGGATATCCCACATTATACATAACATTTTTTTGTCATTTACTTTTTGCGACAAATAATGGCTAATTTTCGAAGTGATTTTAACCAATATAGCATTAACCCTTATCCAATTAAATACCTTAAATATATTGTTGATTTAATATAGATCTATATGGCCCTCTACAGTATATGATTTAAATGAATATTTTCGAAGATATTACAGATTTAAAAATTGCGGGACTTAGCGTTTGCGGTGGTACCGGCCGGACGGGGCGCCTATAAATAGCGTATCGGAGGCCGCGCACTTTGAATTTAGCAGCAATCGGACGCGTTTATTATATAGGAGAAAAATAACAATACTTAATAAAAACGTGATTTTCAGCGCGACAACGTATCAGTAGGTAATATATATATAAGTAAGTTACGATAAATAACGCGTGCAGGCCAAGAGCAATAATGAATTAATCAAAACTACTGGATCGATTTTAATCATTTTTTCAGTGAGTGACATAGGCTATATATTTTATACCCGTGCAAAACCGGAGCGGGCCGCTATGTTTTTATATACAATGTTTACAGTTTTTCTGTAGTGTATTTAGTATCAGCATTGCACCCGAGCGAAGCCGGGGCGGGTCGCTAGTTACAAATAAATGAATTTTTTAATGGGGGCATGTAGCTTGTTTTTTAGTAGGATACTCTTCACACATTACTCACCTGCGCACTGAAGCCACAGAAGAACGCGAACCAGAAGTGACAGACGGTGAACGCGAAGTTCTTATAAAAGAAATACCGCAGGAACTTGCACATTCTGTAGTACGACCAGCGTCCGTGCACTAGAAGTAGCCTCTGGAGGAACCGGAACTGCGCTATCGAATAATCCGATGCTAATACTGCTTGCATGCCTTCCTGCCCTGAAATACCCACTCCTATGTGCGCCGCTGTAATTAAAAATAGTACTTATGACACACAAGTTAAAGACTTATTTTGAGTGTTAATCGTTTTTAGACTAATAAATAATAAATATAATTTTGATAACTATAACAATGCCCAATGAAAATACTTTGTCTTATTCATGTTATGTTTGTATAAAATTAAAGTACATGGATGCCTGCAACCAATTTAAAACAAAGAAGGCTATGCCGGTAATTATACTTGTTCTCCATTATCTTTAGACTGGAACACAGCAGTCTGGTAGTCCGTCTCGAAAGGTCTGGGCGCATGCCCACTACCAGGTACCACTGACTACCAGGTACAAAATAACTCTAACAACTAGAAAAGCTTTGTTATCATATTGTGTTTATATTTCACTAATTTAAAAAAAACGGACAGTTCCTCATCCAGAAAAACCACCGATTATAAATCTTTAGAATTAACGCACTGAATATGCGCGACGGCCCAAATTTTGAGCAATAAGTAGTTTGAGGTCTAACATAAATGGCATAAATTGGATTTTGAGTGCGTTTACGCACTGCTTCCACGATCCACATACGAGTAGAAATAAATTTAGAAAACTCGGATCGAATCCGAAAGTCGAACGCGGTACACCAATCAATCAAGCTGAGAACGGAAGAAGATAGATGTTGAAGTCTACAGTCTACAGTAACCACTTATAATTACTACCATCAGGTGAACTGTATGCTCGTTTATCACCCTTATTCTATAACAATTACACTTACTACTGCGTGTAGTGGTGGCGTAAAATAATCCAGTACTAGTGTCGTAAGATACAATAAATAACTATATTGTAAAAATCTACGTTGCCCACCTCACTATATATCTCCTCTATGAGTGAGGCAATCTTATTTGTTCAGCAGTGGACTTGTGATAGATTTTAATGAATGAATGAATGAGTGAGTTCAAGCAACCGGTCTGAATTCGAGAAAATAACTGTTTTTGCTAGTAAACTTGACGAGATTTAAAAGTTTTGGATATTCTTTTCGTCATTGCCAACAGAATGGCACTCACGTCATTATGTGCCTTCTCACTCGTGGTCTACTTTTGGCTTTATTGTAAGGATGAAGACGCAGGAGAAATAAAGAATAAGACCACCATTCGTATGATGGCTAAGATTAGATTCGAAAAAAGTGAACCAGCGTTAATACAAATATTACAATAGAATAAGAGATATTCTCGACTTCGTAAAACGAAATTCGGATGTAAGCACTACCCTTCATAAAAATAATTCTACGCCTACTTTAGATTAATATTTCTCAGATTCGGTTTGGATGTAGTGCGTAAAAGCTGTAAGAAGTATAAATAATTGACCATATAAGAATTTACTTAAAAAAAGGAACGTTCATCATCGATACATTTTATTGCAATATTGTTACCTTTAATCATCGAGACGTCATTCGCACCGTCGCCAATCGCCAGCGTTACAGCCTTTCGACTTTTCTTTATAAGTTCCACCACCATTGCCTTCTGTAGCGGTGTCACTCGGCAACAGATCACGGAACGACATTGCAACACCACATCCAGAAATCTACAGGCAAACGAAGGATACAAGTATCGATTACGAGGTAACCAAAGCAAACCTCAGTGATACTGCTCAAGAAAACTCATGTTAGATATTTACTTTAACCTTTTATCTTAAAATTTGTTTTTTAAAACTTATAATTTATCGAATATATTTTTCTAGAAGTAAAGGTGTAAAACCAGCACACAATTTATCTGATGGTAAGTAAACGCTGTGGTCAGTAGACACATACATCGATCTTCAATTAGGAATCAAATTGCAGATGTTGTCACCCTTCGTTTGACACAACTGGTCACTTCGCCTACGCGGATTCAAGATGTAAGAAAGATCTTATTATACATTTCCTGTTGGACCTTCTGCTGACCTCTTATCCGGATGGATATCAGGTTTCCGACGACACCCTTCTCGGCTCTTCGGATCATTGTCTGATCCGGAGTGTGATGCCATTCACGCTCCTTTCGCGGTTATGTTCCACAGGTTGCGACAGTGTTTGGCATTACAGGTCAGCGGTCGGTGGGACTGAATGCGGTCTTTCTTTGCATTCTGCCTTTTGCTTCTCGCCGGGTGATCCCAACGCTGTTGCTAACTCTGTCACTGATGCGGTGCAACAGGGAATGGCATTATTTATTCCATCATCTGTGGTACCCATCGGAGGCAGATCTCAACCTTGGTTTGATCGCTCCTGTAAGACTGCATTACGTAATAAGCAGGAATAGTATCAGGCCTCGGCTGACGCTTCGGCAGCTCGGCATGTATACATCAGCAAGCTTAAAAAGAAGTATAACCTCGACTCTAGGTCATTGAAAAGAGTTATTGCCAAGGCAAAATATAAGCGCATTGGCACCACAGAGGACGGAATAAAAAGTTCCATACCCTGAAGTACCACATCAGCGACAGAATCAGCAACAACGCTAGGATCGTCCGGCGAGAAGCAAACCAGCTCCCAAGGGTAGGATGTAAAAAAAGACCGCATCCCATCCCAATCGGCCGAACTTCTACTACAATTTTTTATAGCCAGTTTTACATATCATAATGTTTCACCGATCTCTCAAACGTTACTCGAGGTAAAATATGTAGAGTGGTTCTATGAGCGAGGTATACTAACTTCTCCTCGAGCTTGGGATGCAGGCAGTGTACCAGCGAGTGTCCGTTGACGACGATGGCAAACCCGTTGGCGTCGTCGCTGCCGTGCTCTTGCGTCTCTGTCGAGCAGGTGCCGCCCGCGCTGTATTCGTTGCTGTGAACACAAGTTTCGCTGACTTCCTCTAACCAACTATTTTTACAAATGACGAACTGGCCTCTGATTATTAGCTAATGAGTTTATGGTTATCGATAAATGACGGTTTATTTATAATAAATCATTTTCACACATGATATATGGTCGTAAACAAGTGCGAGGTTTAAGACGCTGCGATCGGAAATGAGACAAAGATTCATGTCCAGCGTAGGACTGTAAGGCTGTTCTTTCAGTATAGTAAAAAAGAACACCCTATAGAGTCGAAGTTATAGCAAATAGAGTGAATTCATCAAACTGAGCAACAAATGGACTCATAGACAGAAAAGCACTTTACTGCCATGTCCTCTTATATTTGACGCTATGTCTAAATACGATTCCCATTGAATATATCCAATCTGATATAACACGAAAGCTTTATATCTGATGGGAGTAGGAAAGAACAAATAAACATGTATTTGTGCGTACATTTGAGGCACTATAATATAATACATTCAGTTCAGTTGTGAGATTTACAAGTATTCAAGAATAATTGTCGCTGTCGTCGCCATCCAAATTGGTTGGAGATGAAAAATAATAAAAAACAATACATTGATACTGATTATATTAGTCATATATGAAAATGTGAAAAGCAAATAAGGAAATGTGAAATAAGAATTACAAATTACTTAACGAATAGGTGCAGACAAAAGTTTTTGTGATCATTGTTACAAAGATGTGTAAATTAATTAGCTAAGATCCGTTTGAAAAATAATTTATCAAGTTTGAAGAAAATCGTTGTTTACACAATTGACAGGGACGGTCGTGTTATAAGTTAGTACGTCTATCTATCAAACTTAGAATTTGTATAACATATGTTCTTAAAGTTAAGTGTATCGAAAGTGTTATCTATATCCTAAATGATTCTTGACAAAGTACCTATTGAAATCTTATTACAATATTATTTTATGAATCAATCAAAACAAGATAATACAGCTATGACAAATCCCACGCAAATAATAACTTCCGCGACTATAAAATAGATTTGTAAGTCGTTAGTCTAAGGTTGGGTTCGTCATACATTTCTTTTGACAAATGTAGATAATATTTGAAGTAAAAACGGCGCGCAATCGAAAACGACACTCCGTCACGGACGCATGAAAGAACTTTTATAATTTAGCAGACTTCTATGTATCTAGTATCTACACCGACAATTCATAACAACAATTTGAATGAGCCATTCAATGACAGATTAATAAATTATAACCCTAACGATATATGTTTAAAAATAATCTACATTTAAACACAATATGATGGACACCACAAAACAAACAAGCAGTACAATACAAGACAATAGAATGAGACAAATTTGTTCATTCCTAGCGCAAGCTTACAGCACTTGTTGGAAGAAGGAAATGGACATCACAGAGCAAAAGTAAGGCTGGGCGCACAGAGTTAACAACTTTATGGAGATCCATTATATTAAAGAAGTCAAAATTAGTTAGCTAAGATACGCTTGAAAAATACTGTACTAGGAAAGATCATTCCAGGGTCCAGTTCTCCAATTGCTGCCCCATTTAGAGGCGAAAAAAGTGTCGATGGTAGTGTGTCTTGCAGAGGGAGCGATGTTGAGATTATTGATGATGGAGACAGTGCTCTTCTAAATAGGTAAGAAACATCATTTTTATTTTTAACGTGGATCTTAGTTAACTATTTTAACGTGTTAAATTCTTTGAACATAGACACAGAAATTATATGAACATGCAATGTGTGTGTTAGCTAGGCCATTTGCAGCCATTTTTTGTAATCCAGAAATTATTAGAGGAGCCTAGAATTCTGATAGAGTAATAGAATAATCAGTCTGCCACACTTCTCCAGCGTGTGTTGGACAACTTCACATGTGTCGAATTTTTTTTTCTCTCAGACATACAGGTATTTACGATGTCGTCCTTCGCTGCCGAACAAGTGGTCAACATGCGCTTAAAATTTCAAATAGTAACAAATTCATAGATGTAAGCGGGAATCAAATTCCGCGCTTAGCCCCTGAAATACCATGGCTCTATATAATCTTTCTTTTCCGAAGGTATTAATATATAATTTAACAACAATGATGTAAACATTTTTGTAACGCAAGTAATTTGAGACAATTATATTTAATTTCATTTTTTGCCTCAAAACATAATTAACATTAAAATATCTTTTTTCTTAAGTTTTTCTTTTCTTTTAAAGTTACTGCTCAATATACATAGATATATCCAAAATATTTTGTAAGCATGTACACTGGATGACCTTTTTACCGTCTGGAAAAAAATAGGCTGTAACGTGTGAACAGAGTAGAAGCCAATGGCACTGATATTTTACAAAAAATAAAAACAAAAATTTTGAATCGAGTAGATATTAATTAAAATCTATCGAAATTCAAATCGTATCCATCCTACTTTACGAAGAGCAATAAAACAATACATTTAGGGTATGTTCCGAAATACAACGCAGTGTACTGTCCAATGCAAATGACGTATCATTTGACACTTTATTGTACTAGCGTGCCGCCGCCATATTGTGTCGGATATCCGGCCATAATAAACAATTTTTAATTGTGTTTTTGCCGAATGAAGCATGCCAGAATTTGTTTCTATTTATTCAAATACAAAAAAATATACAATAATTGATGGTATATCCATTAGGAGGATATAATGATTTTTGGAGCACAAAATGACAAAATAATCGCCAACACTTTTCCAAATGGCGCAAAAGTATGACGTCATATACTGTCCAATGTTTTGGAACGAATCACCAGTATAGCGTCGATTCATGACGTCATTTGCATTGGACAGTACACTGCGTTGTATTTCGGAACATACCCTTAGTAAGCATTTTTGACCTTGTCACTTCGCTGGGCACAGGCTAGGGTGGATATGATTTGAATTTCGATAGATTTTTATTTATTTATTTATTTAATTCAAAATTTTTGTTTTTATTTTTTGGAAAATATCAGTGCTTTTACTCCGTTCACATGTTACACCCTATTTTTTCCATACGGTGAAAAAGATCAACCAGTATAATATGGTTGTTATTTTATTATTATTATATTACGAAAATTGATTTCATTACCTATACTTATGCTTTTTAATTTTTATCTATATTATAACTTAAGCCGGATAATTTTAAAATCTAGAACATAATGATTTCTTATATTTACGCGAACACTACACATTGATTAAAACTACTTTTACGGATTTTATCGCGTTTTATTTGTTTTATTTTTAATACCCGACGTTTCATTTTCCATTCAGTTCAGTTTCAGTTCAGTTGATTTTACCATCAGACAAAGTAACTACATTTTTAGAACATTTTAATTCCATAAACTCTAACCCATATGTGCTCACCGCCCCATTTTTAAAACGGCACGTTATTTATTATCTGTGGCAACCTAAAACTGTGGTATGATTTTTGAATGGTACTGTTCGCTTTGTTTACACTTTACCATCATAAAAGTGACGTTTTTCAAAGTGTTGGCGCCATTTTTTCTTTAACTTTTGGAAAAATAAAAAGTGCAAGTGTGGTGTTTACGATGGCGAGAAGTAAAAAGTAAGTTTATTATTATTTTTCCATAAGTAAAACTGTGTAAAGCAGTTTGTTATATGTATTAGTTTACACTTGGTCAGTTTTGTGATAAAAATCGATTCTTTCTGTTGAGATTTAGTTTTTTAGAGGCATTATTTATAGCGCCCCATTATTAGGGCGCTGGTCGCGTACTTGCATGCTGATTTCAAATTTCATAGTATATGCGTTATATTTTATTTACATTGTTTATAGCTACTGTATTGGAACTTTATATGTTATATTTTTATATTTATTTTGTTGTTTTAGGTTGAGTTTGGCAGAAATTATTGACATATTAGAGACGGAAGATGACATTGTTGAGAGCACTATCTACACATGCCCGCCTAGCAACCATATGTTGAGTGACTGCGATAGTGACGAGGAAGATGCGCTTGTAGGTGATATCAATCACCTGACAGGCAACCAACTACGAGCCGAGGCGCAGCTTGAATGTGTGCGCAAATCGGGTCCACTATTACAAACAGAATTTATAGGATTGGAGTCGAGTGATGACGACAACGTACCCCTACCGGAGATCGCATCCACTTCTGCGCCAAAAAGAAAAAAGATCATAGAAAAAAGAAAGTGGAAAAAATCAGATTTACCCGAATATCAAAGAAGGGAATGCCATCGTCCCGAGTTTGTAGACACTAATAGGTCGCCTACTGAATTTTTTGAATTATTTTACGATGACGACGTTGTGAATTTGTTTGTAGAAAATTCAAGAAGGTATGCGGTTTTCGAAGGTAAACATTTTGATGTTACCAAAGAAGAAATTCGCCTCGTCTTAGCAATACTTTTGCTAAGTGGATATAACGTTCAAGCAAGGAACCGCATGTACTGGGATACTGGAATCGATACCTATCACCCTGGCGGAACTAATGCAAAATCTCGATCTCGATTTGAACAAATACTTCGATTTATGCACGTTTCCGATAACGCAGCTTTAGATGTCCAGGACAAGTTCACAAAAGTGCGACCTTTATGGGAGAAACTAAACGAAAAATGGATTAAGTATTGGCCTCAGTATAACGAAGTTAGCATCGACGAATCAATGATTCCGTACTACGGCCATCATAGTACAAAACAGCACATTCATGGAAAACCCATTCGTTTCGGATTCAAATGCTGGTGCATGGCTGCACGGCTGGGATATCTTATACAAGCCATACCTTATCAAGGGGCTAGCACAGGCAACACTAATCCCGATTTAGGTGTTGGAGGATCTGTCGTTACGAATTTGGTAGCCAAATTGCCTACAGATTTCCCAGTTCATATTTACATAGACAATTTTTTTACATCGTTTAGATTGCTCATCGCTTAGAAAGATATTGGTCACCAGGGGACAGGAACAATACGGGCCAATAGGGTCGAATATGCGCCTCTGGGATCAATCGCTGACATAAAGAAAAAACAGCGTGGGAGCTATGATCAAATCATCGATGAAACATCAGGCGTGCTCTAGTGCGATACAACGGCAATAACGTTGTTACCGTAGCTTCTACCTGTGAAGGTGTTTCTCCAGTTGGATCCGCACAGCGATGGTCAAGTGCTGAAAGAAAAAAAATCTCGATTCAACAGCCCTTTTGTGTTCAAATGTATAATCAATATATGGGCGGAGTAGATCGTCTACATCAAAACATAGGCTGCTACCGCATTAGCATAAATAAAAAAATGGTATTGGCAACTTCTGATGTGGCCCTTGAACGCTTCAATGAATAACGCTTTTCAGTTGTACAGGCTCTCACCAGCTGGGCAAGAGAAAGGGCATCTTGATTTCCTAGCCTTTATCAGGTCTGTGGTTACAACTTATCTACGAAGATATGCGTCGGCTCGCTCTTTAGGCCGTCCTATGAAGTCGTCTAGGGAAAGGAGGGTGCCACATGATGTACGTCTAGATAGGGCTGACCATTTAATTATTTCTAGTGCAACTCAGATACGTTGTGCCGAATGCCATAAAAATACTATAAAAATATGCCGAAAATGTGATGTCGGCCGTCATACTAATTGTTTTGAAATTTTCAATTCCTAAATATATGATAAATACCGATAGAATAAGCACTATTATATAATAAATATTCTTTGAATATAATAAAAATTTCTTTACAACCTCTATAATAGTTATTATATTAATATTACTCTTTAAATTAATTAAAATTGAAAAATTTGAGGAGTTGTTATGAACGTGGTCTACCGTGCTCAGCACCCCAAAATTGGGGCGGTGAAAATGTCCAAAACGGTTTATTTTTTATTATTTAATTTTCAGAAAACCTTATTTTTACGCTAATTGGACTTGGAATAAAACAAAAAAATACCAGCTTTTACGGGAAAAAAAAGTTGAGCACATACAGGCTAAAATTCAATTTACTATGGAGTTAGAGGCAAATAATTCCTTAGCTTTCCTAGATGTGTTAGTCATCCGAAATCCTAACAACACTATAGGTCATACTGTGTATAGAAAAAAGACCCATACAAACCGATACTTAAATGGTGAATCTCACCATCATCCTTCACAGTTAGCTACCGTGGGCAAATCTTTGTTTCAGAGAGCACGAGGGATCTGTGACAGCAAACACCTGGCCGCCGAGCTTCAGCACGTCAAGCAGGTTCTGCACAACAAGCTTCGGGTTCCGCGCCTCCGGCACAGTGACCGAGTGAAGCTGGCCACAGTCGAGCGTGTGCTTGCTGTACTACCATACGTCAGAGGTATCACAGACAAAATTGGCTACATCTTGAAGCGAGCTTCTATTAGAACATTCTACAAGCCGCCGAAGAAGATTAGTCAGTTCTTACCATCCGTCAAGTGTCATATTCCAGTGTACAAGCTTGATTGTGATTGTGGTCTGTCATATATAGGGCAAACAAAGAGATCAATTAGAACCCGCATAAAAGAACACATAGCTGACGTGGAGCATCAACGTTCCGGGAAGTCTGCAGTTTGCGATCATATCCTAGATGGCCCTAACCATTACATCAGATTTGATAGACCACAAATCCTCGCGAAAGAACATCGATTCCTACCACGGATGATACGCGAGGCTATTAAAATTAAAAAACATCCTAATTTCAATAGAGAAGAAGGCTGGGTACTACCACCTGCTTGGGATCCTATAATTATTAAAATTAAAACTAAACAAAAGCATACCACTGCAAGACTTCAAAATACAGTTAGTTCATTCTGCGTAGATCGGACCAAAGACAATAATTAAAAAGCTGAAGATACTCCGGGTTAACTTTGACATCGGTACGTCAGTCACTTCAGTCCCCCGTGACCATGGGTGCTAGAAAGCACCCGAAACGTCAGGTATTAAAAATAAAATAAATAAAACGCGATAAAATCCGTAAAAGTAGTTTTAATCAATCTAGAACAAGTTCAGACAATGTGGCAGCGACGTACATAACTTTCTGTTTACTTTACTTTACTTTTTTACTTTACTTTAGTTTTACTTGCTGCAGCGAATATGACGACAGTCGACAAACTATGAACGTTCGTTAAGATTAGTACACTCGCAACAAAGTAGCTGCCTAAATACGAAGGTTAAGCAAGAGATCGGCTGTCCTATATTAAAAACCAGTAAGTGATCATATCGTTACCGTTGCGATTACCGTATATTATATACATCCACTGCATGATATGGACCTACACAGGGGATGATACGAGTACTTATACTGTAACTACACGGTAAAGTGTGAATAGTAAGTGATCATAGTTTTTATTAATAATCTTAATAGTAATAATTGCGTGATGGTGGCGTAAGAGAACTCCAATTCGTCCTGTGGGTATCGTAAGAAACGACCATAATCATCTCGTTTAAATAACACGTAAAGTATCAAGACGGGTGACGAGCAACGGCGTCAAAAATGCGATCGTCTGTTTTTGTGATTGTCAATAATTCTAATTACAAGTATTGTAAGTTACAACCTGAGTGAACACTGAACAGGTTCAGCAGTGGTTTTTTACGTGCCGATAAAGAAAAAACAAGATACTTTTTTTTAATAGGATAAGGGTGACAAACGAGCACACAGCCCACCTGATGGTAAGTGGTTGCTGTGACCCATAGACATCTCGATTAAGAAACAAAATGCAGATGCGTTGTCACCCCTGAGGACTAAGATCGAATGCCTCGATCCCAGTAAAATGCTTTCGAGACACAGGACTTACGTAAATTAGTAGAACAACAGTAATTCTCAATAGAAAAATAAAAAAAATCCGTTATGTATTTGGCGAGGGCTATCACAAGGAATTCTGTGAAATAAAGTTGTAGGCAGCCACTGGGTTTTGATATAGGACAGACGAGATGACAAGACACACTTAAGCGAGTGCCGAGCGCACACGTGCGGTGCAGTTATCCGCTCGGCGCGGATGCGGAGGGCGGTGAAGCGGAGGGGTGGTGAGGCGGTGAGGCGCAGGCGGGGGTGTGGCGGTATATGTGGTCGCGTCGGTGTCTACCTGTGGGGCAGTTGGGCTAGTGAGTTATGTTCCCACCTAAATGTGACGACGGAGACGGCGGGCGCGTTCAACTTCACGTTGGCGGCGCGGCCGGGCGACGGGCGCGTCGCACCACCCGCGCCGCCCGCACCCCCCGCGCCGCCGTTAGCCGACCCGTGCGATCCAGACCCTGCACAACAGGATTTAAATTCTTTTTCAAGCACATTTTATTTAAATCCTTTATTTCCTGATAATAAACTAAAACATGTTAAATACAATAACTTTTGTCCATTAAATGTCGCACGCTTATGTAGTGCTGGACAAATATACATGCAACAAAAAGAGAACAATAAAGTCTTTTAGGAAATCCTCGCCTTAAATAAAGAATATCACAGATCTGTGATTTATTATTTATGCGCATCTATGCATTAAAACATTATAGTATATTCTGAATATTTAATAAGACCCTGTTTCATTTCGTGATGTAATAATTTTGGAAATATAGTGTAAAACAGACCGCTCTATCCATCAACACAGGACAGGAGTATAAGGTACGAGTGTATACGCAAACACACGTGCCCTCACATTTCCCTCACTCTCATAGTTCGCAGGATCACCGGCTAAATATCCTTTCCAAAGCAAAAGAGTGAAAAATGTAATATTACTTAATCCATTTAAAGGAATAAAAATTTTTTTGACAAAAAATGCTGACTTCTAACGAATAAAAACAATGAAATGAATTAACACGTACTAAAATTCGGGCTTCATTCTTCTACTAGGTCTTACCATCGACTTCATAAAATTACTTTATTCTTGTGTTAGTTCTTTAAATAAGTGATTTGTTTTTTGATAGTTAGATCCTTTCTCAAAAGGACTGTAAGAAATTCATTTGCTTTTTTCAGTTCTTACAAATATTTATGGGTAATTTCTAAAATTGATTGCAACACATCGCATAATTGGCAATGGCAATATTAATTTATGACAAACCAGCGTCTGGCTATTATTATTAGAGATGGGCTGAATATTCGTTTCATCTTCAGTATTCGGCCGAATATTCGGCTAAAACACCGAACATCCGTTAAAGTGGTACTCAAAGTGTCCGTACCGTATTGAAATGTACTAATTCAGTAATGCCATGTCTTTCATAATTTACTGTTGAAAAATTATTTTATTTATGGGTTAAATCTACTTGTATAGAGTTGATGTTTTTGAGGCACTGTAAATTTATTTCCAATTATAGCAAATATAAAGCTTGATAAAATGTTTTTGAATTCAAACAAAGAAACATTGCATTACATTAGTACATTTCACTTTACTTTGGTCCTCAGTTTCTCTAAAATAAGTCCAAATTGTAGTTCTCTTGCCACTCATTTTTATCATATAATTATAAATTTTCACTAAGAATAACACAACGAAATACTTATTTCTGACAAAAGTAGTCAAAAAACAAAAGAATGTGCCAGCAATTTGCTTAGTACTATAGTACGTTTCTAGGGCAGGCGGAAAAAAGTACATAGACCTCAAGTATTATGTTAGCATCGAAACAAAACGACGGTTATTGCTTCCACACATTTCTTTATAGATTACGTATCGTTATGTGCTAAGCGTGTCTCATGGTACGGGGTAGGGTGTAGGAAGCGGTCACTCGGAGATAATAAACCTGTTTCGCCGCGATTTGCGATAGGTCTCACGCCGTGCGTATTTGAGAAAGCAGATAGAGCAGAACTCATTCCTCATTCTGCTTTGGGATGCACTTGCGTGTAGATAGTTTGAGATTTAAAATTTTCGGTTATAGTAATTGTTTTAATTTTTATTAAGTTTGTTTTGTTAGTAGTTGTATTATTACGTTTTGTATTAAAATTTTTGTTATTGTTTTGTGACGTTTTGTGTATAATCACTATTCTATATTTATTATTCTATACTAGTCGCATATTTCGGAAACCGAAAAAATAATGATTGTAAACATCTATTAATATGTAAAAGAAACGTGGTCTAGTGATGTATATCCATCCAAAACGGATACGAAAAAAAGAAAAAAAAAAGACTGCCCATATTTTAGGTTATAATCAACGTGACAGACTCTTCTACATCATCATCATCATAAAATGATTCTGAAATAAATACAGATGAATAGTCTGTCGAATGTCTCTGACAATCTATTATGAGAAGTTTTATGCATGCTTCAAGGTTGACTGCTTAAGAATGCTTAACATTAAAAGTTCGTCTTTTTACTGACTGCATAGAAGTGGCTATGTTTTATACAACTACCTGCCTACTAATATAATATAAAAAATAATAATAATAAAGTAATAATTAAAATTGTAATAACTCATGATTTGTAAATAATAAACTTAAATTAATATTAATTTGCTTTTAATTCATTTAGGTACAGGATAATCTTCTTTCTTTATTATATAATAATAGACATAGGGCCTGTAAAGAACTTCACACTCGGCATCCTTATCTTTCACTCTGATGATGTATGTAATGATAAAAGGATAAAAAATTAACCTAAACAAAAAAGATTGCCCACCCCGATGATATCGTCAAAGGTCAATGTACTTTATTCCGCCTACCCTAGAAATGTACCATAGATAATGCAATAACATATCGGGTGTGGCGAGGGGGCGAAGGGCAGGGTCCGGCGCTAATCCCGCGTGCTTTACGGTACCAAGTTTCCACAAAAATTTGTTATAGTATGTGCCAAATCGATTGAGAAAAACGGACAATGACCTTTCGGTCGTTTAACCAGGGGTTACAAACCTTCAATATATAGGCACATTTTATATGTAGTACTTTATTTATGATTTTTTTATTATTTTTTTTATAGTGATTGATATAATATACGTTTCTTATAGAACGAACTGACGTAACGCGTGTTTTGTTTATTTTAAAGCGATAAATTTGCAAAAGCTCAATATGGTGATTATATTGCTTCAAATATTTTTTTTAATATAAAACTGTTATTAAATGAATTGCTGCGTTACTTACCATAAATTGAAATACAGAATATAACACATGTTTCGCGATATACCGTAAGATTTTACGATGTTCGGCCGAATATTGGGTTTGGTAAAAGTTTTACCGAACTTTCGGACGTATATTCGTATTCGGTGAAATCCATATTCGGCCCATCTCTAATTATTATGCGGTAATGTGAGTCGAGTATGGTATAGCGTACTGACTTAGATTAGCATAGTCCTTTTCCGTTTTGTTGCTTTTCATAGACTCCTACCAAATAACATGGATTTTAATGTCGATCAAAGCGAAACATAGTCTTCCCGGATATTTTTAGTCCGATAACTTTTGAGATTATTACTCCGCTATGAAATTATTCTAAAATTAAGGACTCTTAAAGTCGTAGTTGTCTACTTTTTTCTTCTAATTAAAATAATTATTTTGACTTAAATTTAATTATTTTTATTTTGCAGGTAAATTTATTCGGGGAGGCCTAGTTCAGTAGTGGAGTTGAGAGAACTGAAAAGATTATCAATATTTTAGTTAGATAATTAAAGTCAAGAACAAATTTACCACAAAATTCAATCAGAAACACTATTTAATAAGATAGCTAGTTAGAATTAAGATGCAGTTTTAATCATATTTAATTTATAACAATATTTACCGTGTGGTAAAAAGGTGTTTACGACTCGTATAGAGTCTCTGCACTTGGCAAGTTGTCGGTCCACATCGTCGTGTGACACGCCATCAATGATGAACACTTCGGCCATGTCGTCTGTTAGCAGCTGGCACGAGTAGCCGATGTTAATAGCTGTTTCTGTGAACAAAGAAAAAGTTTATTACAAATGAATTACAGTAAAATAAAATAATAAGACATTTTTTCTTTTTTAATTTATTATTTTATTGCAATACTTGAAGCTACAAATATTTATTTAACAAAAACATTCATAAATATCATTAACTAAATAATTATTATAGCTCATCAACGATAGTCTAATGATTCCCAAAAGGGTTTATTTATCTCTAGGGAGAGCCTGCGTTAAATGCATTTTAAAATGAGTATAATTAAAACTTATTAATAATTTCTTCAATAACTTACTATTTTCTTGTTAATATTCGCTAATTATCGAAATTCATCTTACGCTGGTCATTAATTAAAGCTAATAAAAATAATGTTTTATGATAAAAAGTTAGTATGATGTGGTTAGTGTGATGAAATAACTTTAACCTGTCATATGTAGTTGTGTAAGAGAATCCAACAATCCCTTTTTTGTTCCTCAGGTGTCGTATAAGGCGACTATGGAAAATGCCAGATCTTATGACTTTAGATAATTAGCGGTATATATACGTATATCGGTTATTTTTCAAAGAGTAGCCAAATTTTAAACTTGAGTTCAAATATATAAGTAAAGACATAGTACCGTTATTGTAGTTTTTGAAAATACGAGTAAATAAGACTTCTACTGTTATTTGAATTTATCCCAAATTGAATGTGATTTATAGGTAACTTTTTGCCTACCGATCGACCCTTATTAATGTGTGCGTGCGCGTGAAAAATCAGTTAAAATAATGCATTACCGCGTATTTTGAATCTAAAATTAGGATTAGGATTTTTTTTAATTAATTTTCTTCACCATTTGCCTATATTACTTATTCTGAACCTTCTTTGCAAATTTGGCCGATTATTTCAAAATAACTTTGTACATCTAGTTTACGACGGACTTCAAAAATATACAGACCGGCAGCGGGTACCAGCGTCAAACACGCTTATAGTCTGTTTTTTTTTAACAAACAGGTATCGAAAATTTTGACTACGTAGAGTCCATTTCACACAAACAATATAATTACTAGTTATATGTATGGTGGTCACTGCGCTGTGTCAACACTCAGGTGACACAGCGCAGTGACCACCTGTGCATCGCACGTGTTTTGGTGAGTGAACCAGACGATATTGTTTGTGCGTGAGTCATGGCGGACATGTACCCTATAGTTAAGCGTACTAAGCGCCATTTGCAAAACTGCCAGCCAAGCGAAATGATTAGGGCCAATCCTCCCTACAAGAGGAAAGTCCCATGTCCAGCAGTGCGCATTTACAAGATAATGATAAGAAGAAGATAAGATGTTTAACGTCTTAATGAAAATACAACAATTACTTTACTTTAATTATTAATAAATAATAATTAGATAAATCAACAATTACAACGAGAGTATCCAGTTGGATACACACAAGATGATGTCGAAAGGTGTGCGCATATTAATTTCTAGAGAAGAGAGACTTTTGAGAGCGACGTCATCGTCAAGCCACAAAGCCCCGTTTATGTCACAAAAACGAATTGAGGCACTTGAGACAGTCTTCAGTATTGTCTAGTAGTACCATATAACCCCTTTAAAGGTAGCGAAAAGAACAAATTACCTTGTTTGTCCCCTGTTAGTACCCATATCTTTATTCCGGCCATGCTGAGGTTTGCTATGGTTTCTGGAACGCCGTCTTGTAGTTTGTCTTCTATGGCAGTCACGCCTAGAATAAAGCAGAATAGACTATAGATAAAAAAAATTTGAATAAAGCAGAATAGACTATAGATAACAAAAATTTTAAATTAGAAGCTACAATGACATTAGTAAAATCATTACAATGTCTGGGGAGTAATCCTTTCCGGTCGTAAGTTAATTTTGGTGAGTTGTGTGTTTGTTATTATTTTTTATTTATTGATTTTTAATCATTCTTTCATTACAGTGTATCAAAAGACGACTGCCTGATGAAAGATGTTGCTATAGTTGCCACGTTCGACAGGCGAGTTCGCTACCACAGTTTCTTATATTATTTGTGTTTATTATCAGAAACATAGTGCTGTTCTTTTCCTGTATCAGTTTCCCTCTGTTAACCTCTTACGTCGACTACGGGCTGATACAGGGTAAAATACTATAATCATAAGCTGCCTTATAAACGAAACTACGTAAACGAATTATAGATTTCATTGAAAATTAGCGATCCGCCCCGAATTCGCACGGGTGATTTCTGAACCTCGACAATAGAGCCATCTAGCGGGTCCAAATTTGAATATACACCATCTATATGTAATGGGGACTTTATATATATATATATATATATATATATACCAGTTACTCGACTCCACAGAATCAGTAATTCATTTTTGAGGCGATGTATATACACTTTTACAAAAAAATGTCAGAAAATATTATAAAATTTGACGTAAGTACACAAAGTTCAAAAACTTTATTAAACTAAGTTTGTATAAAAACGGTTATTTTAATATTAAGGAATTAATGGATAATAATAACCCCTGAGAAGGGTGATCGCTACCAAGCTATTTCTAATTTGTTTTGTGTTGTTAATTGTAACAAGCATGATAGTAAGCTCTTATTTTTTTTAAACTAGTCCCGTTGGATTTCTTGCTATTTTTCCCAGGACAGAAATTTTTTTTGCGAACCGTTGGTAAATGAAAAAAGTGACTTTCAATAAGTATTATTCGTAATCTATATTGAATAAAAAAAGATTCTGTTTCTATTTGGAGAGCTTACTGTGGGTAATTTTGTGATTTTGTGTTTTTCTTCTTATATTGTGACTCGGCTTTAACTTTTTGGACTGTTTCTTCTATAATAACTTTTTGTACGTGGTAAAGCCACGCTACATCTATATTATAGTTGTAGCACCAATGGGTCGGCTCAACCAGGGCAGGACCGCGCTCTCACAGAACACCAGCGTAATGCTGATGTGTTTCATATGGTGAGTGTAGAGAACCGGAGACTCTTTTTACTGGAATCTAGGCATTCCTTCTTAGTCCTCAGGGATGACAACGCATTTGCACTTTGATTCTTAATTGAGAATAAATGTGTATGTCTATGGGCCATAGCATCCACTTACCATCAGGTGGACTACTAAATATTCGTTGAAGCATGTGCCCATGTCACAAAGGATGATTGGGCAAAAGTGGTAGAAAAAACAAAACCATTGATTATGGATGACTTTGAAAGAGACATTAATTTTGACAGCATTATTGAAAATCAAATAATTATTAATATAAACAACGAAATCCCTACTAGTTGTACAGAAAGTGGTTGAATAAATTTATTTTTAATCGAGTTTCTATCTTAAATTTTTATAACTGTGCCTCTAGAAATAAGCAGTAATAACAAATACGAAGAAACTGATAAATTTTGTATTTTATATTATCCGTTTTTAATTTATTCTGGTATTATACAAACCAAACTGGAAATTATTACCAACTCTAAATAATCGATATCGACTTTTTTAAGAATCGAATGTTGTACGTTCCCATTTTTTGGTTGGCATGCTTGGTGCAGCAAGTCTGACAGCTGTCAAAATGTATTTTTTAGATTTGGTTGACTATAATAATATTAAACAATAACAAATATTTATATATTAAGAAGATATCATATCTCACACTCGTTTGTGCGCGCAACATGTCTAAAAAGGGGTATCAATGTTTTCCCGTGACGTATGAGAGTATATAGATTGCAGGAAGACAACTGACCGAGGAGCAGCAGGTCGGTCTCGATCTCCTCGTAGATGGCGTCGAGGCGCTCGTCGCGGTCGCGCAGCGCCAGCGCGGCGGCCTGGTGGCGGCGCTTCCACTCCGCGAAGCCGCGCTCCTCCAGCGGCCGCCACGCCAGCGCCAGCGTGCGCAGCCCCTCGCCCGCGAACTTCTGCACCGCAACAACACGCACAACTATTACCCGTCTAGCGCGCTACCATCCAACACACACCTTGTGGACCAACTGATTAATACCTACGTAATTATTCATAATGCCCAATATGAGTAGGCAATATGATAAAAACTATTGCAATAATTAAATTTACCGGGTTTTATTAATAAAGTTTGTTAATTAATGAATAGAATAATAAATAATCTAGACACGCGGTAGCGTGTCAAGCTAAGTTCATTAAATTTACCGGGTTTTATGAATAAAGTCTGTTACTTAATGAATAGAAATACAAAAAGTTAATTTAGGGGTTAGGTTGGAATTTTTTTGATCCCATGTTATTTAACAATTAAACACAATAAAATTAAAGGTTTTTTATAATAAAACCATAAACTTGTCATTACTCATATTGCCCGAGCATTATAAATAGTGCCCTGATTAATCACTTGCTCTATAAAATATACAGTGCAATGCCCTTTATTGTACACCAACAAAACAAAGTATACAGATATTAAAGGAAAACTAAAGGCGGTCTTATTATTACATCGCAATTTTTTCCAAACAACCCTCAAAAGAATTAAATAAAAAGAAGAGGAAGATCAACGGGTAAGGTGCACTACAGTTACAAAGAATAACAACTTATCAATTAAAAACACAACAGACTTTATGGAATAGATCAGTGACTATAAGGCCCGGCACACACCACGTACAGAATTCCGTTTCGGAACGAAAAGGTCGGCCACACACATACAGAATCTCGTCTTGCTCGCAAAATTCCATACGAAAAACTACCGTGGGTGTGTGACGGGTCATTGATTTTATATGGACTTACTGCGTTCAGCACCCCGAATCAAAATTCTGAAACGTATTTATGTATGTGGCGGGCCTAAATATAAGAAGGATAAGAAAGACAAATGATGCTCCTAAATTCTTTTCTTGGAAAAATGTAAGGATTGGCATGTTAGACACAAGTCTCTCGACTCAGACTAACAAAGAAAGATAGACGGACTGCAGCGTACATTTCATGTGACGCCGAAACCAAACCAAATTATACGAAACTTATTTTAAAAACACGCACTCACGTACTCATATTTATCTCAAATCATTTGCTTGCAACTAACAACATGTCGGTAGCATATTTGTGCATCCAGCAACACTTTTGCTGACTGATCAGGGAAGAAGAAAGGAAGATGTGTTCGTGAGTGCGAGTCAAGCTAATTATTATTTCAGCGTGAATTGCATAGAATGTGACAATATATTATCTAATATTTAAATCCTACCTTTATCCTTACCCTTAAAATTTAAAAGTACGCGAGCAAATCGAGTTAGATCCTCATCGGCACGACTAAAATTATCAATTGCAATTTGCATGTAGTAAACATGCTCGGCGGTGAAGGAAATTATTATAAAGAAACCTTCATGTTTGAAAAATCAAAAAAACATTTCAAGGTCTAGTGAAATCCGCCAACACGCATTGTTTTCCAGAGCGCGGCGGGTTTACACCAAAACCTTTTTAAAAACATTTAAATATTTTATCATCATCATCATAACAGCCCTTCATAACTCTACTGCTGAAGACGAGCCCTCCTCAAAGAACACCATAAAACAGGGCCTCGAGCCACCTGCATACATCGATTTCATGCACGACTATATTTCGTAATTAATAAAATCAAATCCTAAACAAATCAAAACCAGTAAGCTGCTAACTGTGCAACCTTAAAATATCTTTTCCGCCGAATTATTGTATAAAGATAAAAAGGCACTGAGAAGTCATTTTGTAATGTGTCATTTGAAAATGTTAAAGACAAATTTTTTGGTGCACATTAAAACATTTGACTAAACAACAAAGTCATATTCATATCTATTCCGACCTTATCAACTGTAATTCAATTAAGGTCTATTCCGAATAAACTAAGCTTATATATATATATATATATATATATATATATATATATATATATATAAATATATATATATATATATATATATATATATATATATATATATATATATATATATATATATATATATATATATATATATATATATATATATATATATAGTTATTTGCTTATAAAAGTGAAAAACTTACATTTAAATGCTCTTGGGTTCTGGCCCTCACTTCTGCTTGCCCTTCTCTTTTTAATCTGTCATAAATTACATTGTCAGCACCTTTCGTGTATAATCTAATTTCACCATCTTTCCTTAAAATCACGGACATTCGTTTCCTAACATTATTAAAATCTAATATACACAACAATTCATACACCTGTAACAAAAAAAAACGTAATTAGAAATCCTGCATAATTTTAGAAAAAAAATACATCAAAACATACATTTATTTATGATAGAAATGTCTTTATGTATATGTTCGACCATCTGTTTAACAATAATGAAATAAATTGTACAATATAAAGATATATTCACCTCTGTTTCACCCATTACTTCTATTGTAATACTATTAGGCGAGCGTTCTCTGAACACAAAACCGAAATTTCTTGCTGCCGACACCAGCGCCGACTCGTCCGGTGACTGAGCCTGAAAGTATTTTTTTATATTAAAAGACTGTTACTTAAATTTACAAACAAAATTTTTATTTATTTATGTACACAAAAACAAAGTTTTTTACTTAAATAAAAACGTTACATATACATATTACGTATACGTATTTTACACACATAAATTGCAACAGAAAAATAACTGGGCACAAAAAAAGAATGTGAGCTTGTCTTGACTATGAGCGTGTTTGTACTATGAGAAAGCTTTTTATTAACGAAATTTTGACGTTGCTACAGTCCCCACAACGGTGGCAAGTTGACTGTTGGTATATCACAGTGCTGAAGTGTTTCTTCAGTAGGGCTACGATGGCTGTCCGAGTACAGAACCAGAGTAAGAAATCTATCCGAATGCTAATAAGTGTAAGGGTGATGTGAATCACTATCAAAAGACAAAGCTTATGTATGGACGGATTCAACTTTGCTGGACAGTATTCGGGGGATTATGATACATCTCGCCATGAAGCGGCCAGCCCGTATTGCCAGTGATGATATATAGACATGATACATAGTCCCTCACTACTGGCCGCTTGAGGAAGTTCAAGTTCACTCACCGAGCTATGGAGGACTGTGCTCGGAGTTAGACTTCATAGGTAATTTGCAGTAGAACTAGAGTAACCGACATAGCCCAACTGATCAGTTATCTGAAGAGGCAATGGGCCGGCCATATAGTTCAAAGAACCGACTATTGATGGGGAATAAATGTTCTCGAGTGGCAGCCTCACACCGGTAAGTGACGTTTAGGGCGGTCGCCAAATAAATAAAGTAACGACCTGGTAAGAGCTGCAGGAAGTCGATAGATGCGGGTAGCTCAGGACCTGCTCCGTGGCATTACTTGGGTGATGAATTGTAACGATAAATGATGATGATATACTTGACTAATGTAATGTGGTACCTGGTACTCGAGGCGTCCGTTCTTCTGGTCCGGCATGACGGTGTGGCAGAGTGCAAGCAGCCGGAAGAAGTCGTGTACGTGCCGGTCGCCGCGCCGCACCGCCTCCAGCAGCGTTGAGTCGAAGAACTTGAACTCCGGCTCGTACTCCGGATTGAACGAGAAGTCCAGCGGCTCCGTGCTCTGTATCCAACATTGTATATATTAATATAATATCTTCATGACTCTTTTAGTAGTGTGAGGATGGCAAATGAATTCTTTAATTTGCAATCGCAAATAGTTTTTATGACACAAACGGACTTCTTTATATAATGTATATCAATCTTAGATAATAATTGTTTTTTTTTACTTATGTTAAAAGAAGTTAAAGATATTGGAAGAATTATTTAATTATTTTAAACATTTACATTAATGTTACAATATTTAAAAGAACTAGATTAATGAGGGTAGAAAAAAATCAAACAATAGAAAAATAATGACAATGATTAAAGGTGTCACAGGGTATGAAAGGAAATAGATTATTACACAATTGAAATATCATTGCACATGTGCCAATACAAAATTGTTATGCAATAATATTTGAATGCACCATCGACGTCTATAAATATACTGAAGATTTAATAAGCTTTAAAGTTTTATATACGGAAAACATGCAAGATTAATTTAGCAGAGAACTTTCCTTTTTTCGTTTTATGCAACTCCAAGATGTCTTAAATTTTAATTTAAAGGGCAATATGTTTTAAATCAAAATGAAAAACCATTAAAAATCTTTGCTGTCTAGCCCATTAAAAAACAAACGCCGTATTACTCAAAGCACTAAAAGCAAGCCTATGCAAATTCATGCATGCAATAATTATCGAAATTGAATATTTTTAAGTTCTTATTATAACAGTTTATATGGTTGCAGTAAGTGTATCGTGTAGAGAATTGTGAGACAGAGTAAGATTGTAATATATACATCTATCGGTTTCGAGTTCAATAAAGAAATGTCACGTTAAAACGATTAGGAAGTTAATTTATTACATTATTAAAGTTGTGGAAACATTTTAGTTTGCTCAAATCACTCAAATATAATTAATTTATTGTTAAAATTGCATCTAACCATCTTTGCCAATAACATTCGACTCCTTTTCACCTTTCAAACGTAGAGATGAATACATATATTAGTTTCTTTTATAGCAGGTACATGTCTATTATTCATAAATTTTTGGATTAAGTTAAGCATAAAGATAGGAACATCGAAATTAGGAAGTTGTAAGTCCGTGCGTACCTTATAAAGTGTTAATTGGTAAAAGGGACAGGTTTAAGTAAAGGAAGAGACATATTGCGCTCAAAGATTAGCAACAAGACCAAGCCGTATTTCCTCTAACCACTAGCCCAACTCTCGTTACTACATGTTACATCGTTAATGGCCACATACTACCTGTCTAAGTGCATCGCGGTAGCAATGCCTTCGTATTATGCGAGAGCAAAGATCTTAAACATTTTAATTATATGTAGGTATTTATTTTATTAACTTTGGTAAGTTTGTAAAAAATTATTTCCAGAGAGATATATGAAGATACATGTCGAACAATGATATTTGTAAATTATAGATACGTTATTCCCTTCCTGAAACTGCAGTCATAATAATACTTGTCACGTGCTATAATCGAACCCCTACGACCGAGGTTAATCGTTTAGTCATATCTCTAACATACCGTCAAATTTGTACACGGACGCACTTTCTCTACCCCCATACAAACATTTAATTTATACGTCGTTGTACAGACAGCGTAACAATAACGTATCTATACTTTTTAAATATCGTTGCGGGGGACTTTAGCAGCGGTAGAGGTTCACATTCGCATAAATCGAAGGCGTTGCGAGGCATGCGCGTGGGTCGTACGTGTGTGGCGGTAATGGCGGACGTGGCAGTGGTGGCAGACGTGGCGGCGGGGCGACGCGCGCCCGGCGTGCTGCGGCCCTGCTCGTGCTCCAACTCCAGCAGGCGCGCGCGCGGCACGTCCCGCGCCCCCCGCGCAAACTTCGCGTCCCTCGCACCCCTCGCCCGCTGCACCACACACAGATCACACAACGCCCGTACATCTCAAATTCCAACGCGTTCGGACTTTCCTCAACCACAATCCTGCTCCCTTTAAAGTAACAGCTGCTTTAGGCGCATCACGATACACTTGTTGGGCCAAGTACGTTGTAAGACGTACGTACGTACTTACGTTACGTACGTCAGACTCCAGTGAAATCTTTGTAATTTAACCGAATGAGAGAGAAGGAAGCTCATTCACATAAACCCGTAGAGAAGTTATCAATTTAGGCTTGCGATCTTAGCGTACAACTTATTATTAAATCGGCTGCGGGTTTAAGTAGCAGTACTCGGTTTTGTATTAGCTGTCTTATTCATTTCACTGCTTTTTAAACTTAGTTTTAATTTTCTGTGTCTACATTTAACTAGTTGGTAAAGCTAAGGATCACCCATTTAATGTGAAAAAATCCTTTAGCACTTATTGTGTTTTTCTGTGTCTACATTTAACTAGTTGGTAAAGCTACGGGTACCATTTAATGTGAAATCCTTTGTATTTTTTTTGTGTCTACATTTAACTAGTTGGTAAAGCTACGGGTCACCCATTTAATGTAAGAAATCCTTCAGCACTTATTGTGTTTTATTTATAGTTATTGTTAAAATTGAACAAAACTTAAAATAGTTTTTAGTGTTATTGTTATGATTTTGTTTTATAGAACTTATAACCTAGCTTTATTTTTAACCTCTTACAACTAAAAAGAAAAGACAGTAAAATGGCAATGTGTCTTTAAGGAACCTAAGATGTGTGTAGTAAAAGTTCTTGTACTATTATCTATATTTTTTATATATATATTATATAGTATCTATTCAGTGGCAAAAGTTGTAGTGTTTCAAGCACAATCGCTTAAAATAAAATATTATAGTACATCTTAAATTATCGTTCAATATTCTACATTATATACTTTGTTGCATCATATGTACATGCAAACAAGATCAAACTATGTGTTTTCTACTGACTGACGAGTGGCGGTAGATCTCTTTATGAAACGTTTATACTTAAATATGTATACGGCAATGTGGTGTAAACCAGTTATGTTTTTCCATTAAAACAAGCAAATTTAAAAAAAATGCCCACTCGTTTGTTTTGCACTCTGTTGTATGAATAATCAAAACTTATATTATTCATGCTGAAACCTTAGACATTAATGAATTATGTAAATTGATGCTATGAATTGTACTTACGGTATGACACATAAATTACATCAGGCATACCAACCTGACAACCCCAAAGCGAGGACAAACAAAAACAAAACAGTTTAGATGGTACCAGTATTTAAAAAATCATCATACAGAGTTCATGCAAAATAGTTTCACTTTCCGTGCGAGTATATATATATATATATATATATATATATATATATATTGGTAATCTTAAAACTTTATTGGTGACAGAGCTTTAAAAAAAATTATCTCAAGTGAACACAGCCTACATGCGGAGTCTATGCAGGGAAATGAACCAAATGTACTGCAGTGGGTGCATTTAATTAAGTTTCGTAACCAAAAACTATATAAAAATTTCAAATGTAAAAGAAACTTACCTCTGTGAGCTCGACCGTCTCGCCCGTATTCTCGTCGACAACGTCGCCGTAGCAGACGCCCGCTATCGAGCACTTGTTGAACGTCATTATGTTCTGTGTCAAAGTTCCCGTCTTGTCCGAAAATATGTACTGGATTTGGCCTACAATATATATGTAATGTCAACAGTTTTCATTTTAAATATACCTTTTGTGAACTCGATCGCTTAGAACTATTTTGTGTGATAATTTATCTATATTATGCCTTTATAATAACTAAAGAAACTTTAAAACTGTTCCAAACGTGAATTAAGTCAAAGGTTTTGCGAGACATGAGAGATACAAAAAGGTCAAATACTTAATAATAGTTAACGGACGCAGTACCAAATCTTTATTCTACTAAATATAAAATAAGCAATATTTTTTTTAAATGTTCTATTTTTACGAGTTCGAAACCAAATCAGCCCGATTTCAGTAAGCATTAGAAAACCTTGAATTGTAATTTTTACGGAATATAAACCATTTGATTTACTGGTGATAGGATCTATCAGTTTAACAGGGTAGGTACACCCTCTTACTTAATCCTCCCGTCAAACAGCAGTGCATTGACATTAAAAAGGACGTTAGCCCCACTTTCCAATATTTGGTCGAGAGGCTGGCTACTGAGCGCCTCATTATAACAAAACCTTGTTAAACTTTTTTACGCACCAAGTTCTTCATTGAGCGTAGTCGTTCGCGCTTTAGCCGCGGTCCCTGTCTTGTCGTAATACATTTTCTCGTCCCAGTTTATGAGGAAACTCTGTGCAAATCTTATGACCTGTAACAAGGTTAATTTAAATTAATCAAAGTAGGTAGTACAAAACAAGGTTAAGGGTACACTAGTCACTCATTATTCCATACAAACGTAGTCTAAAAAATGATTTCAATTTGTTTCGTTACTACCTAGCCCTGTATGGAAACAAAAAAGTAAAAAAGAATATATTTAAAAGTACTAATTTTAACACATCTTTGGGCGGAAATAAATACCATAAGAAGAACGAAAATTGTAAAACAGTTACCATACAGGGATAGATTAGGTGTTCAAAAGTGCAAATAATTTTATTTTGAACAGATACATTCAATAGATTTTCATTATATCCAGATTCCCAAAGGTCTGTTTATAAAATTTTGCGCGCTCGTTTTGTTGTAAATCATCGTGCCTTTCGCTTTCGCACGTGATGTCGGCTGAGATAGCATGCATTTTAACCCCGCCCACCATTTAGTTCGAGCCATTGACTAGTGGTGCCACCTCAAGGAAAAACAATAAGGTGTATGCTTCTACATCAGCCCGTAAAATAGCTGGACATGGGTAATTCCCAATTTTTTTTGAAATAATAATGGTGACAAGTGAGCACACAGTTCACCTGTCGATAAGTGGATATCTACGTTTATCCTCAATTAAGAATCAGATTGCAGATGCGGTGTTATCTCTGACGACTAAGATGGAATGCCTCATATTCAGTAAAAAGAGTCTTCAGTCCTCTACAATCAATATACGAAACACAGCAACGTTTATCTGCAATTTTACACTGGTATTCTGTGAGAGCGTGGTTCTACTCTAGTCGAACATTCGTGGTGCAGCCATAATATAGTTCTAGCGTTTCCTTAATTGCCATGTTAACACGCATTGGCGATTATCATATCAGATGTCTCGCATATTCGATGCTGCTTCCCATCTCTGGTCTAAGTATTTTACTTCAGGCGTGAACGAGATACCGCCGATTATATTACTACCTATAAGAAGCCATGAGATCTTCCTGGAATTTTGCATAGTCGTCTTTTATAACCCCCTATGGGAGGTAATGGGAGTGATGGATTGTCTTATGCCACCACCACACGGCTAAGGTTGTATGCTAAAGCTCCTCCGAGTCTATGCGAGGGTCTACCTATTAAACTCGGCGTTTCTAAGATAGTACGAACAAACGTTTCGCCTTGAAGCGCCATAGAAACTATTATTTCCTTAACATTGATTAGTTACAGTATTATGCCGTGGCCAGAACCAATAGTTTAACTGTTTCGTTGGTTTAGTCGTAAACGAGACTATTGAACATGTGGTCCCAGGGTCGAATCCCGGATCGGGCCAACCAAATCAATTGTTTTTTGTCAAGAATTCTTTAGTAGCAGTCCTGAGTCAGGAAGTTGGCGGTGTTTCGCCCCAGTGTTTTGGAAAACACAAGCCATCCTGCGCCGGATCTCTCCGGTCGTGTCGGATTGCCATTCCATCGAGCTATAAAAGTAAGAGAATAGAGAGTGCACCCGCTAGCTTGTGCACACAATCGGGCAGTAGCTCTCAACGGAGATCAATCCGTTGAGACTGGCTGCCGTGACCGTTATTAGCTCTGGAGGAAATTATAATTATAAATAATATTGCGAGGTTTCACCTCGACGGAGACGTAGAGCGATATGGGCACGACGGTGTTCATGACGATCGCGTAGGAGAAGAAGACGAGGAAGGCGATAACGACGGCGCCCGAGGCGGGCTCGGCGGGCACCAGCGTGTCCCAGGGCAGGTACACCTGGAAGTAGCGCCCCACCAGCCACTCCCAGACGCCGCACGCCACCGTGCAGAACACGCACATCGACAGCAGGAAGAATACTATCTGTACACGTGAAACATGTTCTATTGTTTAATGTACTCATCACTCACATTTAATTTGCATGCTATATATTGAAAAGGTTAACAAAATAAGTGTGTAGAATACAACTAAAACATTTGTATATTTAATATGTTTTATGCAAATAAAGATTATTATTATTATATATTTACAGTGGAATCTCTATAACTCGAACCTCGTTAAGTCGAAATCCTCAGTAAGTCGAAAAAAATTGCATTCCCTTCCGCTGAACCCCTAAATACGCGGTATCTCGAATTATTTAGATTTTGTAACTTGAACAAAATGTTATTTCTCTACCAAATATTGACAGTACATATTTATACTCTATAACTCGAATTTCAAAAAGGAGACTCCGTAAGTCGTAGTTAGTAAAATAGAATGACGTCTTACTTGGAATTCCCCGCAATAATACCAATAAAATCCAAAGTGAATGTTCGGGTTCGGGGATTCTAATCTATTCTTTTTGTCTTATACACGTGCAATGAATGAATACAATCACAAAAATTTCTAAGTAACACAGCTGAGAACGTTATGTTTGTTCCTTGTCGACACAGGACACGATTACTTTTAGCGGAGCTTGTCCGTAAGTATTTATTTTGGCTTTGACTGAGCTTGAAAAATAATTGGTAAAAAATCTACAAATAGTTTAAATCAAAAGCAGATAACGGATTTTTTTTTAGTGTACAGTTTACTTTATTAATATGTAATTTGTTTTTAATATGTAAAAATATATACTTACTATAAAACTTAAGTTGAATCCTTATTCCGATTCGACTCTACAAATCGAAAAATATACTTAGAAATCTGTATCGCTTCTATAAGTCAAAATTTCAGCATTTAAATAATATGTATCTCGAAAATCTTGTTAAGTCGAAAACTCGTTAACTCAAATTTTTTTTTGCATTTCCCTTGACATTCGAGTTATAGAGATTCCTCTGTATTTAGTTTTAGATCTTAGCTTTTACCGGTTTTATAATAGCATGAGCCTAAGCCATGTGCATCTTAGTGCTAGATTGAATCTTATCCTACAAACTTCCTTATTCAGATCCCTGTCTGTTAGGTAGTGAGAGACTGAGGGAATTTTGCCTAAGTATAGATGTGGCCTGTTCTACAATTTGCAGGAACTTCCTAACTATTCTGCATGTATTATGACAGTTTGCAAGTTGCAAGTATTGGGTGGTAAATTTAGGGTCTTTATAGATCAGCGCAATTGCTTAAGTATCACACTTGTTGTAGATTATACAATGGGTACTATAATTACTGTTTTAAAATGCCAGAGTCAGATTATTTCATCTTTAAATTCTACATATTTAGACGTTTTCATCTATACTTTTATATCTATAAGGTATCCGGTAATCATTAATGTTATTATAAAAACCTGTAAAAAATTAATTTGAAAATCAGCTTCTTCCAGTGTAGAAAGGTTTTGCTGTATGTATGTGCAATCAAAATGTGCGAGATATCTGAATCTCGTACCTTTCTTTGATGCTGACTTATGCACTAGTCCGAGTACACACATCTGTCACATACGATATGATATATTGCCATCTATAGGAGGTTTCTCCGGCTTCCCTCATAGCCCTTCGTCGGCGCTTACGACACAAATAGACAACTTTATACCACACATACTGCAGTATAATTAAACAAAATAATGCGAAAAAAAAAACTATAATTGATCATTATATCCGAAGGATTACTATTCTCCATAATTCACCAAAAAAAAAAATAACAAGCTAAATGACCAGCTTAGGTCATTTAGCTTGTAAAACCCATTAATTCTCCAGGCATTTTAAAATTACCACTTAAGAAAGCGATAAATACAAATTGGCATATCAATATCTTGATTTATTTCACCCTTTGAGATAATTTATGTGCAACGGTGAAATTTTAGTACCCAAAAAAAAAATTTGCAGGTTAATTTAAAAAATAAATTCGGTCATGCTAAATGTTACGCACGATTAGTGCTCTGTACCATTATCCCTCAGTCTAAATTAATGACACTTCGTAAATTGATCGTGGTATTAGAATTTCTCATTCCTGGTAATTGTTACTTTTGATTCATGTTTTTTTTTCTGATTCTTCTCAGTGACCCCTTTGATGATAAAAGTGGAAAGCAGTATTTACATTTTTTAGTTTATAGTCTATCAAAATACTTAAAAAAATTTGTTGTGCAACCTATTAAGTTATGTGTGTTCAGGATTTTTTTCGAAACCTTGGAAGGTAATCTATGGGGGAGGTCCATAGAATACTATAATACACAATAGAATGGCTGTCAACTTTATTTTATATGAGGATTGGCGTCGCCAAACCCGATTTACTGTGTTGACAGACTGAGTAAATTGACACATTTTAGACTTTTCATTAATGTTCAAGATCATTATTAAATTTTAATACATATTTATTTGTAAATAGGGTGCAATTTGGCATTTTCTAAATAGATGCGATTTGGAACGTAACGTCAAAACACATCTCGTGTTGACATTTATACGTGTGAATTGACGGGTTAATGACATTTTAGTGGCTACATGGGCTCCGCCCACTCCCCCATTCTATTATGTATGTATTATAGTATACTATGGGGAGGCCTATGTTCAGCAGTGAACTTTTGATAGACTGTAACGATACTAGACTATAACAAATAAATAACTAATTTTATGTCCTTCTCTTACTCATAATTTTTTTGTATAGTTTTGTTTGGTTCGAGATATACATGTATAACTCGTACGAATTAACTTGAGACCTGGGCCGATGACGTAATTATCAATGTACGGTGTGCAAAATAATGCGTCGTAATATTTTTTTATTTGAAATTTTTGAGATTTGCATGAGATTATTAATAAAAACAAAATAAAATGTTCTGGCAAGGGGTGAAGTAATAAGTGATATACTGTTGCCATTTTTATATATTTTAAATATTTATTTTTTATAATATATATAATATTATTTTTAGTTAACGCGTCAAGGAAAGACAAAGAAATAAACATACACACTTTCTCATTTATAATATTATTAATTTATTTATTATACACTTTATTGCACTATAAAAAGTGTTACAGATTCGTACACAATAAAAATACAAAGCATAACAGGCGACCTTATTGCTAAAAAGCAATCTCTCCCAGGCAACCTTAGGTTGAAAGTGAATCAATCTTGGATAAGCGGAACAGCACAAACTATGTAAAATCAAGGAATAGAAGTAAGGAATATTAATAAGGATTTATTATAATATTTATTATTCATTGTCACTGTATACGATCGGTTCTATTCCGTCCATTAGATCGTCCTCACTTTCACTCTCTGAGCTGGATTCTTCCCCTCCGAGGGATATAATTAATTCTCTCTGTTGGATTTCTCCAAGTCTATCACTCTCCCAGTATTCAATGTCACAACACAACGTCCAAACTTAACAATAAAACAACGCAATTAACAACAAACAGATAAAATAACGTTCAAGTATAACAAAAACAAACAAAAGTCCAAACCAAACAACAAACAATTAGCAAAAATATCGAACTAGAGTCGAGACGCGTATCCGTAACAAAAATGCTATCGGTACTGAGCGCGCACGGCCAGCTCGGGACGCGGTGCGGGGAGTCGGGAAGGGGGTCGCATTCCAGCGGAGTCTCAAGTTAATTCGTACGTGTTGTACCATAAGTTAGCAACTCAGTTCTAAGTCAAACAGTTTTTCACGAAATGACCGGATGAAACTTTTGTACAATTCATAACACCTACCCCTATAATAAGAAAATTAAGTAGCCTATCAATGCTGGTACGTTTGAACTTGGTCTTCCCGGAGTTCTGCATGAGCTTCGTGTCCTTCCCGGCGAACACGACCACACCGTAACACCACGACGTGTTCCGCAGCACGCATCCACGGAGTAGGATCTTGTCGTTGTCCAATGAGTAGTGCTGATCTCGCCAGCTTAACGTACCTGTACAATAAGTTAAAAGATAAATGCCGCAAAATGTGAGAAATCGAGAAAAGTGAGTGAATGTGGGAGTATCATTGGGTCACGTTAGTAGGAATCATAATGACAGAGTAAGAAATACCTAACAGTACCTCTGTTAGGTATTTCTTACTCTGTCATTACTCATTATGATAGGTCTTAAATATTTAACACTGATAACTAGCTATTAAATTTCAGCAAAGCTTCAAGGACTTTCCGAATTTAGGTGGTTAAATAACGGTTAAATAAAATGAATTTTCAATAAAACCTATACATGTTAGTTGCCTTTGTGAAACTTTTTTTATTTTAAACTTTACCAATATATTTAAACTTGTACCAATATACAAAAATATTCTCTACAAAGATCTAAATGCCTATTTCTTGTGAAGTAAGAAAATACATTATATAATATTACCTATTACCATGTATTACTATCATGTCGCTTGGTCGTAATCGTATTCAAGGCCTAACTTACTCTGCAATTCAGTATAATATATGTATATTATAAGGGTCCGTTCACACAGACCGGCTCGGAGAGGAGAGCAGATTTTTATCACGTTGGAAACAGTGTTTTGAGTGATTGTAGTAAAGTTTATTTTTGCATTTGCACCTTTTTTGTCATTAAAAATGCCTGAACGCGCTTCGTGTGAAGTAATAAAAGGAGCCGACCGGCTCCGCTTGCGTGCTCTTTCTCGCTCGCGCAGCCGATCGGCTCTGATTGCGTGCTCTTTCTCGCTTGCGCAGCCTGTCGGCTCCGATTGCGTGCTCTTTCTCGCTCGCGCAGCCGATGGGCTCCGATTGCGTGCTCTTTCTCTATCGCGTAGCCGATCGGCTCCGATTGCGTGCCCGCTGCGGCCGCGCCGACCGCCATTTTGATAGCAACATTTGAACGTAATAGTTGTGCGTACTTATACGAAAAGATGAATGATGAAAAATTAATAATACTTGTGTCAAAATATGAGTGTTTATTTGACATAACCAAGCCATCATATAGCGATCGGATAATGAAAGACAATGCATGGGAGGAAATTAGCAAATGTCTCGGAATAAGTGGTAAGTAAGGTTTTCATTGTTTTACACCTACCCCCAGATACTCAAACGAATTTTAAAGCAAGGGCTTCTTAAACTCGTGCTGCGACGTGTTAGATTCAAAGTCAAAATAGGAATAACATGAGTTTAAATGCGCCCTTACTTTAAAAACTCGTTTGAGTATCTGATCGTTAGAATATACTTATGTAGTAGACAATTTTTATTAAATATAACTTAAGAAACTTGCGTAGCCACTTGATCTTGCCAATCTAAAGCACCACTTGATGAAAAATAATCCTTAAATTTATTCCTTGTGGTTAGAACTGCGTCGCTATTAGAACTGTTTTCATTATTATTGTCTGTTATTGCTGTTAATAAATTTATATTGCTGTGAAATTCATTCTCTTGTCCTGGCGTCCGATTTTCTATTAAAAAATTATGTAAACATGTAGTTGCTAATATAATTAAATCACAGTACTTCGGCTGAATTTTCATTCGTTTTTGATAAATTTCAAATCTTTGAGTTAGCATTCCAAATGCACATTCTACGACTTTTCTTGCCCTGCTTAAACGCAGATTAAATACTTTTTTTGATAATTCTGTTCTTGCTTGTTCTCTTGGATACGGCCGCAATATATTATTGCTCAAAGGAAATGCCTCGTCTCCTATAAAAACATGTGGTAAGCTTTCAGTGGTACTAGGTAGAGGTTTATTTGGGGGCAGCTTTAACTTATTGGTGTTGAGTTTTTTCCAAAATTTTGAATTCTGTAAAATTCCGCCGTCGCTATTTTTACCATATGATCCGACATCAACAATTAAAAAACTGTATTTCGCGTCGACCACAGCTAGTAACACTGTACTGAAAAAGTTTTTATAATTATAGTATAAGCTTCCACTATTATCTGGTGCCTGTATATTGACATGCTTTCCGTCTATAGCGCCCAAACAGTTAGGAAAATTCCAAATATTAAAGAAATCACGTGAAACCTTTTCCCACATTTCTTCATCTGGCATCTGCATAACTATGGGCATCAAAACATCACAAATTACTCTGATTGTCTCATGAATAATTGAATGAACTGTAGAAATTCCCATTCGAAAATTAAATGACAAGTTTTTGAAACTGCAACCAGTGATGAGGAATCTGTAAAAATAAAACAAACACACAAAATAGAAATATAAGACTGCCGTACCAAAACGAACTATAAAATAAAAAAGAGTTATGTTATTAATTTTTCATTTCTGTTCTTTCCAGTGACGCAGTGCCAGGATCGTTGGAAGAAACTGCGAGATAACTTCAGAAAAGCCTATTATAACCGAAAAGGCAAGAGTGGCGATGGTGCAACTACGTCCAAATTGATAAAATTTGAAAAAGAACTTTCTTTTATTATACCATTTTTTCGCAATCGAAACCAAATATCTAATGTAACATTATCATCGGATGATTCAGAGCCTGGCACACCAATACCACCACCATCGACATCATCTAAACGTTCTGACCATTCTGAAGTTGAATCGCTTGCAAGTACTTCTGGCTCGAAAAAGAGACCACGCTTAAGCAAAGATGTTGCTACGGTTTTCGAAGAGTATCTTGAAGAAAAAAGAAATACTACACCCCGTGACAAGGCATTACGTAATTTTTTTTTGTCTATGTCAGATACAGTGGAAACATTCCCAAAAGAAGTCCAAGCACGAATTAAAAGGCGCGTGTTTAACATTGTTAATGAAGCTGAATTAAGTCTGTATGAAAATAGTACAGATTTGAATTATTCTTTGTCTATAAATTCACCGCCATCGACTAATCAATCTACTTACCTAGTGTCAAACGAAACCTATATTCCTCAAAACTATCCAGATCAGACTACTTACGGGTACAATACCAGCACACAAAATACAAAATAATAAACAATCAAAAACAATAATAATTATAATAATAATAATTAAACACACACAAATCTGTACTATTTAATTACATTTCATTAACGTAAATAATGCTTAATAAATGGAGGGCTGTGATTTTGTGATCTATTTAGATGTTTGTGTTATTTAACATGATTAGTATAAGTAATTTACATTTCATTAACGTAAACAATGCTTAATAAATGGAGGGCTGTGATTTTGTGATCTAAATAACATGATTAGTATAAATAATTGTTTTTTATTTACCTTAAAGTTACCGTTAACCTTTCTTCGGCTGTAATGGTGCAACGATAATTTGTAGTCTTTTTTTGTTATATGTACTCTTAACAAATCTGTCAATTTCAAAAATTGCCAATATTCCATACGATAATACTCATAAAATTTTAGGCTATCTCTCTTCAATTCCTCGAAAATGGTGTGAAACTCCCCATGGATTAGTCTGTTTTTCCAAATATGTTTTACCCATATTTGTTTCCGCTTGCGCTTACGTTTCCTATGTTCTATTTCAAGTAATCTTGCTAACAAATATATTTCTTCGTCGGAGCTATCTAAATCCATGTTTCGAAAAGCACACGTTAACACACCGAAAACAAAACTTAGACTGCGCGGAATACTGGCACTGCCTTTGTAGTGTATCCACCCGACTCCGAGCGCATCCGACCGGCTCCGAGCACATCCAACCGCACCCGCTTTCAGATCTCTTCCAGCCGGTCGATGTGAAATAGTTGGCGGCTCCGCTCCGGCCAATTCCAAGCGTATACGACCCGGTCTGTGTGAAAAGAAAAAAGCAGGCCGATGCTCTCCGAGCCGGTCTGTGTGAACGGACCCTAATAGCTTAGGAGCGGGTAAATCTAGAGGGTGCGGCTAGAAAGGTCAGCCGATCCAAAATAATTTTGGACTGTAATCCAGATCTACGTGGTACGTAATATACATGGTGGTGTTTTATTCTAATGATTATTAACAATAAAATAATATTTAATTTAGCTTAGAGCGACATTAATCCTTAATCATAACATGAACATACCTGAATTCTGAATTCTGGAATTATAACAGAGTCTAAGATATATGTACTTGTGTTTATATAATTTTTACCATGTAATACTAATTTTATAAGTATTTTGTGACAGTGTGACAGACGGAGATGTGAGAGTGATATCCAATTATAGTGAAAAATAATAAATGTCTAGAAGGACATCGTGTTACTCCGTTTACTGATTCTACAACGGATTTGCATCATAGTAAACTTCCAATAAGAAAAAAGGAAGAGATCGCCATGAACCGAACTCCCCATCGATCACTAAGTTCTTTATTAGTGATCGATGGAACTCTCTCAATAATTCATCGCTAAGCCACTGCGCCACGGAGTCGTAAAACGTTCTTATCTTATTGGCATTTTCTCTGACACTGTGTCATCAAATTAAATCAACTGGACAATAATAAATAATTTAGGTTTTGTTAAAAATTCGATAAATATTATTATATAAGTTACTTGACCATAAATGTTTGTACAACACATTTAATATAAAATAATTTATATGTTGCTAAAACTTCGATAAATATTAATATATAAGTTATTTGACCAATAATGTTTGTACACCACTAACGTAGAATATGTAGAACTAATTATTATTTGAACACCATTGTACAACCATATTCTTGTAAATAAAGATTATCATTATTATAATATGATATAGTATGGTCGGCGGTCGGTTGCATGCACTTTACGACACAGGTAAGTGGCAAATGCATTGTTTCAACTTTCGCTACCTATTATTTGTTACGGCTAAGTACAATTATGCTAAAGTATCGTGATGTTATTATGTAATACAACCGTGTAGTGGCGGTATAAGAATATTCACTACCCCATATAGTCCCGTGGGTGTCGTAAGAGGCGACAGGAAAAAATTAATCAGGAAATAGGCGGCAGTATATTCCTGATAAGAAGTTAAAATAATAAAAAAACTGCCTAGCGTGGCAACTGACAACTACGGAGCTAAGCAGTCAGAGGCGGGGGTCCGCACTACTCCACTCGGACTGCGTTAGATAGCTCAAAAAAACCACTACAGAGGCGACATGATGATTGATAACAATACCAAATCATAAACCATCATCATCATGATCCTCATTATCATATTTTAATTAGCTCGCTGAGCATCTTACCCTTTAATTAGATGAAGCTGTAAGAGTCGCATAGGTTAACAGCTTTAACATCAGAGAATAAAGACAATAAGTTAACCTATGGTATTCTATTCTTTATAGGCTGTAATGGGTCGTGAAGTTATTTACATATATACAAAATGTAAGCCCCACTTTTGCATTATCCTTTATGACCTTTTTTTAAAACATGTAGTAATATAATAAATTTTCTTGCAAAGAAAATTTAAGACAACATGCGGAAATCCAACATCGGATTTCCTGTAGGCGTTGGTATGGATAAATAATAATACTTCATATATGTAATAATAATGTCCTCCATACCGAATTTCGGTCACGGCAGCCAGCCTGAACGGAGACTAGCCATTGGTGCAGGACAGGACTATGGTGCACAAGTGTATGCGCAAGCACATATGCACTCTCTATTCCCTTACTCTCATAGTCCGATGGGACGGTAAACGGACACAACCGGAGAGAGATCAGGCGCAGGATCAACGGCTTTACGTGCTTTCCGAGGCACGACGGAGGTGAGACAGCTGACTTCGGGCAGCTACTGAGAATTTTTTAATGGAAAAACTCATTAACTGATATTTATTGAGCCCGACTCGGGATTCGAACCCGGGAGCTCATGATCAGCAGCCGCACTACTACAATCACTAGACCAATAAGGCAGTCCTGCATATATGTATTAGTAAGAAGTATAATCACTCAGAACAGCTCACTTGTCACTTTAGCAAGCTTTCCTTGGCTTAAGATAATTATCCTTATATCGTCCCGGTTCGAGGCTACTAACTACTATGGGAAATGCCAGAAAACCCTAATGGGCTATTACGGGCATATTTAGAAGAAGAGAATAATCATATATTGCGATATAAGGTGTTACCTTCAAACTTATTAAGTAAGTTGTTGGGCGTTTCGCAGACGATCTCGCCGTCGAAAGCGCCTAGTTGTGCGTCGTCCTGGCCCATCGCCGCCGTCTCCAGAAGACATTGGCGACATTTTAAATTCGTCTCCCTGCAAATTGAGTATAATATTAGCATTTCATGACTTAGCTAAATTATACCAATAGGTCTGAAAAAGATTTTTATGATCATAAATCGAGTACATATGTTTCTAGAGAACCGCGCTTTGTGGCAGCCATAACATGCCATGAGTGGCTTAAGAGGCGACGAAATGAAAGAGGGGACGACCAGCAGCATCTTCCTGACAACAACTCAATGCCTGCCTGCCAAGCGTGGCAAATTTTCCAAATATCCCTCCAACGAGAAAATCAATGAGGGTTTGTTCAGCAGCGCACTTTAATTGACTGTATTTGACGATGATGCTGATTAAGTTTAATACTTTGCAGAGAGATATTTTTAAACTTTTATATAATATTGGAGTAATATCGAAAAGAATGTTGCATCTCGTTTTTATATGTAGCAGTTCAAAAAAAATATTTGTAATAATGTTCGGTCAAAAATAATTTAAAAATGCCACGATTCATAAAGAACAGATGATAGCTTAATATAATAGAAAACATTTTTTCATTATTAAAATAATGTAACTCAAGCGTTTAGTTATTTCCATTATCTAAAGTAATTAACTTTAAAATGTTAAAATTAACAGCGTGAAGCTGCAGCAGGATTCATTTTGAGGAGTGCAAAACGCACGTATAATATTGTTTACCGTACTTGAAGGTTGGGTCACAGTTACCACTGACGATTAGGTGAACGCCTGCCAGTTTGTAAATATAAAGTGTAAACAAATTTGATCAACAACTTACCCATCCAGTTCAGCAGTCTCGATGTAACAGAGACCGTTGGGCTCAGAGCTGCTAAGCAGGAGTATGTCGGCAGCGACGAACTGGTCGTTCTCCAGCCGTATGACGTCTCCCACTTGAACAGACGCCCACTTCTCTTCCACCAGTTTGCCATTGCGCAGCGTTTTAGCTCTCCGATGGTTCACTTGCGAGTCGTTTTGATGACGTTGCTGCAAGAAGCGATATTCTAATAATAGACTAAATAAATAGGCTTGCGTCTAGCTAATGCGCTTTTTTTTAGGCTACATCACCACTTCTCACCAGGTGAGACATTAGTTAAGCACTGGCTTGTAGTGAGTAAAAATTGAGCTTAAATTGATGTTATTACAAAAGTAAATAATTTAATTTGCATATTCACGCCGTAAACAATGATCGAAATTAGCAAAACACGAACACGACTAATCGACTCAGTAAATGTGTTTGTTCATTTGCATTTATTTGTGCGGGACATTTGTAGTAATTGTAGCTTACATGGATTACTGTTAACGTAGATCAAGTTTACTTATTTGCATGTTTCTAGAAATAAAATATATTGTTTCTTTTCAAAAAAATTTTTTTCGGTGTACATTTTGTATTTTCCGCCAGGCTGCATCCCCCCCCTGCTTTATCCTTATTTTCCCTTTATAGGTTTTTTATACTATATGCCCCCGGTGTGATGTGTTATTTGGCATGTTAGAAAATTGCACTTTTTTCTAACTCCAGCAAGTTCAAAATTCGATATGTTGTATTCGACTTGAAATTTCAATACAATATGTATTTCAATATGATGACATCATAGACATAACACTGCCTTTAAAAAGTCAGTTGTTCACTTATTTCCCGTTTGTATTTAAATAATTTTATATTGCTGAATTTGCGATCATTGATAAATTTAAAAAAGATAAAATTTAATATGTGTTCCGTTGAGGCGACACTGTTGCACCCACAGCACGCAATATTATCAAAGTTTATAATAAATGCTCCCACCGTGCGTTGCCAAAATTTTTGGCCTGATCGGTTACGTTCTGAGAACTTTGACCGCAGCAGGAATCCACGTGAAAAACTGGAGAAATGTCACATTGGCCAACAAGTGACGAATTGATAGCTATTATGGAAACGGACGATAGATAGCGGTATAAAGCAAATACATTTACATATAATTTTATTGCCTTTTTCGAAAATTAAAATTAAACTAGCTAGGAAGGCAGTGCCGGATTAACCACGTAGCAAGAGTAGCAATTGCTACGGGTCCCATGCAAAAGGGAGCCCCGCGTATCTTAACCAGCCCATAACCGCCAATAAAAAAGTGTAATTTTTTGAGTAACACTTATTAAGACGGTATATTGAATTAACTTGATTTCCCAAAAACGTAACACTGTCAAAGACAATCCATAACAGATTACTTCGTTATCGAAAATGAAACAGAATTTCATACGGTAAACGCACACATTTTAACACCCAACACATCGGGAGGTCGTGACAATAAAAATTGCCGATAGAATTACCAAAATTAACACTTTAATTCACTTTACACTAATTAAACTTCAAACACTAATAATTAACCACACTGATTCACTTTATTTCGCTCCGAAGCTTCGCTTGTCTCGCCAAATTCAATACTTCCCCGATCGCACCTTGCAGCGCCTATAAATACACATTAGCACCGAAACATCCAGAACATTCAAGTAAATACGCGCAAGGCGTCGAAAGTTCGAGTGTCGGCTTCTAGAAGCTTAGTTCTTTGTTTCGACACTAGATGGCGCAGTCGGTTGAAAGATTAGTGATGTCATTTTCTGGAAAGTTCCCCCCGCTCTCGTCCCTGACACAACATGACGTCAACTTAGGCGCGCAACAATACTACTGATCAAACGGGAAGAGCTGTTTACGACTATGCCTTGGCATATGGTCTGACACAACTGGTCACTTCGTACACGCAGATTCCAGATGTCATACATGTTTCATGTTGGACCTTCTGCTGATCTCTCACTCGGACGGCTATCAGGTCTCCGTTGATGCCCCTCTTGGCTCCTCGGATCATTTACTGTTCCGGAGTACAGTGCCAAGACAGCCTTAATGCACTTGATCCCTAAAAAAGGTGACCGCTTGGACCCGTACAACAACAGGGCCCATCGCTATTGCCTTCTTGTTCTCCAAAGTAATGACTTTAATTTTTGGTAACGCAACACTTACGTGGAACGGAATACTAGATAGAACGCGTGAAAGCGACTAGTGAGTCGCTGCGATCGTTTAATATAGACCTTAATATGGGATACACTCTTTAAGAATCATTATATGGATATGTCCAAATAATGCGATAAACATTTTTAGATATTGAAGGAAAAGCCAAAGATCTGACAGGGTGTTATGAATATCAGCAACAAACTTCAAGACGACGCAAGCGAAACAGATAATACGACCATTTTAGCGGTTCTAGTACCTACACTTGAAAAATTTGTTGAAAAAGAAACACCTGGTAATCACTTTGAAATTCAGGTGTTTGTTGTCATTATTGATAACTTATTATCTGCTTTAGATAAACGCATGAAAGCGTACCAAAATCGACAAGTGTTTTTGGAATATTTTAACAAGATGTAAGATACTCAAAGTACGACTGAACTAGCAGTAGCTATCGACGTTAGCATTAAAAGAATATTGACCATTGTCAAATTGGCAAGGTAAAAAAGCTTGAAAAATGGGTGCCCCGCGAACTCAGTGATCGCCAGCGCGAAGTACGCATCGAGACGAGATATGCAATGCCATTATGCATATACTAGCTGTTACCTGCGGCTTCGCCCGCATGGTCATTGGGAAATGAACTATCCATTGCTTTTTGAATTGAAAGAAAACTGAGTTTTATAGATTTGTCAGAGATGCAGCCATTAAAAGCCTGAGCAAAATTGATTCGTCAGCCTATTTAAATGTTTTGAAACGCAGCGTAAAGGAAAGCATGAAAATAGCCTGTTTATTCCAAATGGAAATGGGATATTTTTTAATTAAAGGAAACTGAGCATAATTATCCGTCAGGTTGATGCAGTTTTCTGAATTGAAAGGAAACTGGGCCAAATAAAAGATCTGTCAGAGATGCAGCCTTTTGAGTTGAAAGGAAACTGAGCTTAATAGGTCCGTCAGAAGTGCAGCATTTGGAATTGAAAAGAAACTAAGCTAAATAGGAAAATTTGAATTGAAAGGGAAGATCTGTGGGAATTCTGATTAACTGATTGTGGGAATTTTGGAAAAAAAACTAACTGAACACTATTTTAAGACGCTACTGTACACAATGTTATATGTTTTTCCATTCGGGGAAAGAATGTGGAGATTCTGGGCATTTGACATACGCGAACATACTACATACAGCTGACCATTAGAGAAGCACGGTTTTTCTAAGTTGACCCCCGCTACCTGCAACGTTTGCCCTTGCGCTATATTAACTGTCATTGCAAAACTAAGCTTAATAGGGAACTGCAACCTTTTGAATTGAAAAGGAAGATCTGTGGGAATTATAGGGATCCGTGGTATAATAACATTTTCACCTTTTCCTACGCCTGTCAAATTTGTAGCACAGATTATGTTCCGTCCAAGATGTGTCACACGCAGCCTTGTCCCGTAACATAACCGAGGAGCATCTAAATTTCGCATTAGCATGACTGGGACGCCTAATTTTAATTGAAGCTTATGTGAGGGCACACCTGACAACTCTAGAGAATTTAGAAACTCTACGAGATATGAAGTGCTCTGTTCTGTGTCCATAACTGTGTCTACTGACAAATACTCTGTTATTTCTCCTGCTACTTCGCTTAATATATCTGAATTAATTTGTTAACGCTCTCATTTTTTGGTGCAAGAATCGCTCTTTCACATAACCATTTGTCTTCATGCATGTTGTTCGTTAACTCTGAATAAACGCTCGCAATTAATTCGGAATGACTCCCATTGACATGACAGGTAGCCATTGTCATTGTGCACTGTTTCTTTTAATAGCTGTTTAGGGAATTTCTTTGTACATTTTCCTTCTTTCATACATGGCGATATTGAATTTCGTGCTCCACATGGACCGTGATTCATATTTCGGACGATGGTATCATACAATACTTTATCTTGCTCAGGATCCGGAATCTCGGTGCTTATTATGTCGTCTATTTGGCTGGGCTGCAACTTCCCTTTAAGCCATATTAGAATGTGGACATGCGGTAATCCTCTTTTTTGCCATTCAATTGAATACATGAAGCACTGCACCTCTCCGAAAATTTTCCCTTTGTTAATTACATACATTAATTTTTGTACTTTTAATCTAAATACTCTAGCAACTAAATCGTGTTTGTCAGTACTTTTTTGGCCCGGCATTAGCTCCTCGGTTATTTCTTTCCATGTGGGATTTCAAGTGAAAGTAACAAAAAGATCAGGTCTTCCGTAAGTTCGTACATAGCCGAATACGTCTTGTGTGTACTCATGTAGGTAGCGGGGACTGTTAACGAATGATGAGGGCAGAATTACCATTTTACCTAAATTATTAATATTAACATTGGCGTTGTTAGAAACTGCATCTAGTAAATGTATGTAATTCTCAACGCTCAGTTTTTTTTTTTTTTTTGATTTAATGATATATAAAGGAGACGTTCACTTTCTACCTTCACATACATGTCTACCAAGAATTGATGAAATAATTGTCTACACCGGGCTAAGAGGTTAAAATCATTTTCTCGCAACATCATATGATACGCATAAAAATCCATACATGATACTTTTTTGTTCGGAGTAGGCTCCTTTGTGACCGGGTTAATGAGTGAAATTTGAAAATGATAACCCTCTTGTCCTTTGCAATAAATCAATGGGTATTGCAGAGCGTCATAAAACTTGTGTGTATCGGCTACCCGTTGTAACGTATCATCACGTGCTCGCAAGACAATGTCTCGTGAAGAAAATTGATCACCACTAATTACGGCTGCTATTTCGTTAATCAAAGGTGCATTGTAGCTCCTTTCATGCTCTCCTCGAGGGGTCCGATCTGCGTGAATGACGACTTTATAATCCTCTTCAGGTAGGTTTTCTAAAGCAGTTTTAAATGTTTTGACTAAAATGTTACGTTCATGCAAGAATCTTCGAATTTTGAACACTGTGTCTCCCTCAACTCCCTGGATAAATTGGCAGTGACGGTCTACCTCAATTTCTTCGTCACCCATAAAATATACTTGTAAAAATTTATGCTGTTCGTTTTCAGCTGGAAAAAGTGAACCTATTCTATGATAAATTTGCCCTTGCACCTTGTAGGCGAAAATCCCGGCATTATTATTTCGCAGTCAACTCCGAAGGACGTCATTTGAAAGCATGAGTTATATTTCCGGATCCTGTTTAAAAAGCGCCGTGACTCATTAGCATCATAAAAAAAGAGAGTTTTTAAAGGTTCTTCTGGTTCCCCAAGTAACGGAAGAGACACTTTGCCATTGGAACAGCACATGCCTGCGGTCTCATCTTTCCATTTTAAAGCGCTGCAAAATCGACACGCCTTGTCTATCAGTCCGATAACAACTAACCTGTGATTTTTATAATCAATCAACGGATAACAATTGAATGCTGCGTCATTAAAAACCGACCAATTGTTTCTTTGAAAATTTTGTCGACGTTCAGCTTGGAGCTGTGCATTTGCATCTCATCGCGCCTGTGTCTGTTCTGGTGTTTCAGATGCCCTTATAGTAGATTGACGTTCAGCTTGCTCAATGAGTCTGTGTTGAGTTTCATCAGGTTCCGCTTGTTCGAATAGCCTTTTCTGACTTTGATCAGGTGTTTCAGTAGCTCTTAAAGTAGCTTGACGCTCTGCCTGTTCAAGACGCCTTTGCTGACTTTGAGCAGGTGTTTCAGTAGCTCTTAAAGTAGCTTAACGCTCTGCCTGTTCAAGACGCCTTCGCTGACTTTGAGAAGGTGTTTCAGAAGCTCTTAAAGTAGCTTGACGCTCTGCCTGTTCAAGACGCCTTTCCTGACTTTGAGAAGGTGTTTCGGAACCTCTTAAAGCAGCCTGACGCTCTGTCTGTTCAAGACACCTTTGCTGACGTTGAATAGGTGTCTCAGATGATCTAAAAGCAGCCTGACGCTCTGCTTGTTCTTGCCTTCTCAGTTCTGCATCTTCTAAAGATTCTAGCGATCGAGCTAATCTTTTCGCTTGTCTTTGAGAAGATACTCTTGACAGGCTGGACTTACATTTGCGAGGCATTATGAAGTAACAAAAAACCTATTTATAAAAAAACGTTAAATACCTAAAAGGAATTAAATTTCCTTTTAAATATTTTTTAAAGCAAATCCAAAATATCTAAAAGGAATAAATATTCCTTTTAAATATTTTTTAAAATCAAAACAACAAAACCAATTCAAGACACAACCACGTCCGAAAACGAAAGCCAAAAAAATTGAATCAACTTAAACCAAATCACAAAACAAATCGCAGAAAACCGAAATCGAAAGCAGTAGTTAATATAAATATAACCAACGAAAAAAGAAGTAAGTGTATAGGTACCGTATACACTATCTATACTATTAATATTCCTTTGAAATATTCTTAAACAACCTAAAACAACGAATAAGCTACGAAATAGAAACAATTTAAGCGTATAGGTTGCACTATAAGTGCATATATATATATATATATATATATATATATATATAAGTGCATAAGGCATGCACTATAAGTTGACGCGCGGCTCAACGGCGGGGGTTAAGTACATGTCAGGAAACATTTCGTTACCGCTTTTTAAAAACCTAGTAACGACATCTAGCGGAATCAATTTAAACTATGTATACCTTAGTTAAAAAGAACTCTCAAAAAATATTTTTCTTTTAATTTTGCAAAATTTTTCTTATTGTAGTACCGATTCATTCATAACCACATATAAGAACTGTATTTATTTCCGTTCAATAAATATTACTAAGGCTTATTAATAAAGGCTTACTAAGAACTGTTTCTACCACAGTTAAGTAATAGTTAAGAGTGAAAGCGTGACAGCTGGTGATAGTATTTCTGATCTATACTTATAATCACGCCTGTAACCCTTGTGGGGTAGGCAGAGCATCAACGGATTACTTAATATCGTCTGCGAGGTTATCGCCTATTCTGTGAATTACAATGCACCAAAACGTTTGAAGAAAATCATCTGGTGAATTTTATGTTTTTTATCGCTCTCTCCTCCTGCGTGGAAAAATACAGATCCATACATTTTCATCTTAATTTTGGTAAAAATACATAATAATCCAGATATTCTGACCTTCTGTGTTCGTCCATCGTACCGTCGTCCGTCTTGTAGAATCACGGTAGCGCCACCTAGCTGAATTTAATTTTGCAACATATTCGATTTTCCCATGGGAATGAGATGTTTTTCCGCGGAAAAAAGTAGCCTATGTCACTCTACAGCCACCGAACTATCCCCATACCAAAATTCATGCCTTGCCGACGCTCTATTGAGACGTGAAAGAAGGACAAACTTTTGCAACATATTCTATTTTCCCACGGGAATGAGATGTTTTCCGCGGAAAAAAGTTACCTATGTCACTCTACAGCCACCGAACTATCCCCATACAAAACATCATGACATGCCGACGCGAACGAAACGACAAACAAACAAACAAACAAACATACTTTCGCATTTATAATATTAGTAAGGATGCCATAATGAACCACCTTATCATGTAGATCTATTACAGCAGAAGAGATTTTGAAAGAAACTCCAATTATGTTCAGTGCTTATGCAAATGGTTTGGAAGCATAGACGGCGAATTAATGCAGTTTGCCGTGTTGCTCAAAATGGATGTGGCTGGTGCGATTGACAGTACGAAAAACTAATCTCTGGAAATTCAATATTATAAATTCCTAATGGATATTTCATTAGAATCACGTTTCCTCAATTGAGGTCATGATTAATAACTGCAGTGGTCAACTTCTAAACCTCAAATCTCACCTCTGACAGAGTCTAACAGGGCTTATAGTAAACTACTGTACTATTAAATACCAACAAAATTGTAACCTATAGATCGCAAATAAGGTTATTGAGTATTGAATCGTTTTTTACCACTTTATACTTAGGAACCCGTAGCAGATCAAGGGCCCCTCGATATAATTTGCTACGGGCCCCGCGCTTACTTAATCCGGCACTGTAGGAAGGTCTCGAACATAATGTTTGTCATTGTTTTAATCTCCATTTATACGTCATACCATCGCAAAAAATTGGTTACAATAGGTTTGTTCGTAACAAAGATATAGATCACTGATGTCACCAAAAAAGGCCGTTTAAGTCCATCTGTACTTAAACGGCCTTTTTTTAAATAAGTACATATGTAAAGTACTGTTAAAAATAAGTACATATATACAGTGGAATAGATATCATATATACCACTTATTTTTAATTGAAAGATAATGTAACTATTACGTAATACAATGGAAAAAATAATGTTCTCTCGGAATGAGGCACCAAAATGAGGTCACGCCCAAAATCCTCGGCTAGATTACGCAGTCCATTGGCCATGGCTGGAAATTGCGTCATGTGGACATTGGGAAAATCGTTTGAGATCTATTAATGTATGTACGTGATTTACTATTTAAAGTTGAAAATCAGATTAACCGTCCTTTAAAGATTTTAATGATAATAATATATACATTTGTAAAAAATCGTTTCTCTTAGCATTTCCCATATTATTTGTCATTTGCTATTCTTTATAGTCATAAATTATAATTATAAACTAACATTTTAATAATATATATAAATTACGTGTCACGTTGTTTGTCTGCGATGGACTCCTAAGCTACTTAACCGATTTGATCAAATTTGCACACCGTGTGCAATTTGGTCCAACTTGAGGGATATGATTTTTTTTTGCCCATGAGGGACCCACAATTTTGCGAATTTAAGGTTTTTTAATAGGACATGACAAAGGGTCGTCGAAAAGGGCAGAACAACGTCTGCCTGGCAAGCAAGTTGGAATATATATAATGTGATATACCTACTTAGTAAAACATACCACAAACAACATTATAACAAGAACCGAAGAATACAGTAATATTTCATTACAAGAAAGTATAATTTACGTCCTACGAATACACAGTAACCTCTTTATACAAGAGCAACAATGAGTAAACAGTCCATCTGATGATAAGTAGACGCTGTGGCTCATAAAAACCTGTCTCCGCAAGTGTTTTGTCTCCTCCGAGGACTAAGATTGATTGTCTCGATCACGGTCAGTTAAAAGGTTTCCGATTTTCGTTACTTACTATATGTTACGGCGCCTCTACACGTTGGCCAACACAGTGGCGAATGTAGTGGCCAATAGCACTGGCCAACGTGTAGACGGGGTGTTTGAGCTTCATTGGTATTGGTATGTATTGGAATGATGACCCGCAAGTTGGCGCGAGATCCGTGTAGTGTCGGTTTTTTACAAAAGATCAAAGGATTGTTGGCAGAGTTTGGTCGCCGCGTCCACACGTTGGCCGCGAGTTTAGTTTGCTACAAGCTCCCAGAGTGCTAAACACGCATCTGATTAAAATTTTATATTCACGCTTTGTAGGGTGGATGACCCAATTACCAGCCTTTTAGTGCCAATTTCAACTTTAAACATTCCTACTATTTTAGTGCGATTTAATTATTTTTAAACATTTGTTTTAATTGATAAGCTATTTATAAAAAAATATAATGAACATTTATTTACAATTAGATTATTACGAGAACAATTTTAAAATGAAAAAAAAAATGAAGCACGTCGCACATACAGGTATTTGCACGATCTACGCGGCCAAAAGTCCCATTATCAAAATAACAATAACATTCATAAAAACGAGTTCCAGAAACAGAGTATGAACCCGGGAACAATACCCGTGCTTTAGCTACCTGCTACCGCGCACCCCGCACCTGTAGCGTCAGTCGGAATTTGACCGTTTCACCTAGTGTACGTATCCGTTCTCGTCACTTTTCTAAACATTAAACTTTCAAAGTGAATTTTTATGCTATCAAGTTCTTTTTACGAATTGAAAGTGATGGATTCTGATAGACAAGGTAAGAAACTTACAAACTACATAAATAAAGTTATGATCAACTATCAAACTACATTACTTTTTTTATAATAAAAAACCTCATTTTCATACCGTGATTTCCTGCAATCTTTTTTTCTTTGCTAGTGTTTTTGTTTATGTATCGGGGTAGATCGGGCTATAGTTTTTATTATAGGTTATTATTTGATGCTTTACCTTATAAATACCATCAAAAACGTCTCCGGAAACGTCCGGATAAATTGACTGTTTAGAGGGATTAAAAATATTCAGCGGAACTCGTCTAAAATTGGAAATATTTGTTAACGACTTTTAACATAATATATGTTTGTTTTAGGTTCAGCGGGTACATCAGGAGTAAGGATTGTGACCCGACAATACTTGTTTGACCTCATGAAGAACGAAAATTTGCTTAATTTAGATGCCAAATTAAATTTTCTAAAAGATAAACTTTTGTCATGTGAAGGTTACAATGAAGACCAAATTGTTAGTTTGAAACGTGGTTTTGCCCATTTCAAATCAGAAATCAAACAAAGGTGGACCAAAGCTCATTATAAAGAAGATAATTTTATTAAATACAACCGGTCTTGGCTGGAAGGTACTTTTGAAATACCTGTTGTTGAGACTTCACAAAAACGGCCAGGTCGACCATCCAAGTCGTTTGAAGACGCAAGTGAGAGGAGCAAGAGGTGAAAGACTGAAGGACTTCGTTCTAATTTTGAAAAAGAGATCATAATACATGCTGCGAAAGTGGAACTAAGGAATTCTGGTAACAAAGATGCATCAAATGTCCTAAAAGATATCACTAGTACTCCGACAAGAGCAACTAAATATAAAAAGGCATTTTATCTTACGAAATCAAGTAAAGAGCAACCCTCCTTGACACCAATGCAAGCTTTGCAAATGTTTATAGATGCAGATTTGACACAAGGAAAGTACGAAATTATAAGAAAGACCAATAAGAAGTTTTTTCCGTGCTATAGTGCCTTACAAAAAGCCAAGATATGAAAGGTATGCTTTAGAAACTGCTCGTATTTACGTGAACCTATATGATTGGCATCCTATAACGCCAACAATGCACAAGATTTTAGTCCATGGCGCAGTCATAATTGAAAAGGCATTATTACCAATCGGACAGCTTTCCGAGGAAGCAGCTGAGGCTCGCAACAAACATTTTAGATGTTACCGCCAAGATTTTGCGAGGAAATTTTCCAGAAAAGATTGTAATCAGGATATTTTTAATCGCCTTCTGCTTAGTTCAGATCCATTTCTCAGTAGCATGCGAACTGTAAAGAAAAGGAAAGCAGAAACATTTTTGCCTGAAACCTTAGCCATGTTTGTATCTGCGGAATCCAACATATTATCTGAAAATTCATCAGAGAGCGACGAAGAAACTTAGCATTATTATGTGTTTTCTTTGTACCAATACAGCGATCTAAATATTATATTTTTTTTAAATTTATGTTTTTTTTTTTTAATTTATGTTTTTTTTTGTTTATTTACCTTGTTTAGATACCAATTAAGTATTAAAATAATTTTGGCCGTGTAGATTGTGCAAATACCTGTATGTGCGTCGTTTATACGTGGTAGAACCATGCAGTTATATTAGAAGTATAGTTGTAGCACGAATGTGTCGGTTCGACCGGGGAAGGACCACGCTCTCACAGAATATCAATGTAAAATAGTAGCTTAATGATGCTGTGTTTCGTATAGTGAGTGTAGAGAACCAGAGACACTTTTTAAAGGAAACGAGACATTTTATCTTAGTCCTCACGGGTGACAACGCATCTGCATTTTGATTCGTAATCGAGGATAGATGTAGATGTCTGTGGGCCACAGCAACCACTTACCATCAGGTGAACTGTGTGCTCGTTTGTCACCCTATCCTATATAAAAAAGCGTCGATTTCTTATAATTTAATCGTGCAAGTTTTCGAATAATCATCATCATTACAGCTCTTCACAAGTCCACTACTGAACATCCTCCACCAAAGAATGCCGCAAAGCATGGTCCTGAGCCACTTTCCTTGTCATGAGTTTTTCATTTATGTTCTAAATTATAATTAGTACCTATTATTAAGTCAGTGTTAATTATATTTATTGCTATTGTTTTTGTCTTTCTCAAAAAATAATTAAATTAGCAAATAAATTATAAGGTGTTTTGTATATACATCAAATGTCTGATAGAAAAGCAAGTACATGTTTTGCTAAACTTTAGAAACAAAACCCAATTTTAAAACATAGACTAATCGATTATAACTCCTTTAACTTTAAAATAACTTAAGTTCTAATTAATGGTATTTATTCCGGTTTCTGATGCATGTAAAGAATAAATAAAGCTAATCGTATATCGTATATCTATTTACAGCCCTATTAATATTCACTATTCTTTTATAATTATTTTATAAAAACGTTACCCCCCACACTTGGATTTTCTCCTGTGTCGCGGAGGCTACTTACAAACATAAATTGCACAAGGACACACATCCAGACCCGAAACAATTATTTGTAGGATATACAAATACTTGTTCCGTGCAGGATTCAAACCCGCGACCCCTGGCACAGCCACTCATTGCCAAGCCACTGCGCCACGGAGCCGACGTCTAAAATAAAATAAATTCGTCCGCACATTGGCCCGAACCGAAGTAAACTGAACTATAGTTGCCGACACGAGACACGAGTGGTGAGCACAGATAAACTGTGGTGGGCAGGGTTGCTAATGCCAATGTATGTAATTCCCCAAAATTCCATATGAAATTCCCCAAATTTGGGGACAAAAATCTGCTGATTCCCCACAAATTCCCCTCAATATTATTTTAAACAATGAAACAAGTTTAACCTATTTAAATAATATTTATTTTTTAACCTTTGTTGCACTTTTTCCATACGTTTGATGCAAGCATTTTGTTGGAAGGATTAAACTTGGCACTGCCGCCCAATTTTTTTATACCCTCTCTTGTTGCCATTAAAGACACTACAGTACCTGTATTTAGCCGATTGCGATTTTCTGTTTTTAAACATCGAAGCGCACTAAATTTTCTTTCGACCGACGCGTTTGAAAATGGCAATATGAGCAACAAAGACATAACAATTTTTATGTTTGGAAACATGTATTCTCCCGCAGCATTTTTAAGGCGAAATACTTTACCCCAGTAACTTGCATTGATGTTATCTCCATGAATTTCAAGCCCATGTTGCTCAAAATCTAACAAAGCGTGAGTTCGCCACTCGTCATCTAATTTTTGTGCGGTCACAAATTTATAAAGCACTGGAAATCGCTTCAGCACAGGCACAAGTGATTTAATTAGAAACTGTTGAGCTTCTGATGGATTTACAGCGGATATAATAGAAAATAGAGGATCCCCAAAATCAAATCGCTTGGTAATATCTGACGTCAATTCAATATAAAACTCCTGGCAGGTTCTATAGAAATCTGCAATAGCAGCACGAGGTACATTTTCGTCATTTTTTAAAATTTCAATACTTTCTCCAGCCTTTAATCCAATATACATATATTTCGTTTAAACTTAGAAAATGTGTTGGGTTTTTGAAGTCTGCGTTTAAAATATTAGCACAGGACTTGATATAGCTAATTTTCATGAAATTAGAAGACAACGTTTTCAAAAGGTTTTCGACTTCTGGTTTCAATTTGTAAAGAAGGGAAGTTTCTGATTGAAACAAGACATTGAATTTTGTTACCAGTGCAAGTACGTAAGACATGAACTCCAAATATACCACAGTGAATTGGTTGTTCATTGTAATCAGCATTTCTTCGATAGTCTTCGACGGATCTGAGAAGACTGTTTCTGTCAAGTAGGCTTTTAATGGAGTATACTGCTCTAAGACACGGTCTATACACGCTTTCAGCGAGAGCCATCGAGTTTGAGCTGGTGTGAGAATTTTGTGAATCTCCACTTGAAAGAATTCTTGAAACTCTCTAAATTTTAGTTGTCTTTGTGAACTTCTACTGAAGTGAGCTCCAACAGAACGCAAAAAATCTTCAACGTTTCGAGGCAATTTAAGACAAGCTTTAGATGATGATAGGTGTATCATGTGACAAGAACATTTCACCAGAGCAATGTGAGGCAAATCTTTTTTAAGAAGAGCAAAAACAGAGCAATGTTCTCCAACCATCACGTTTGTGGTATCTGAACTAAACCCTACCATGTTTTCTATCGATATGTTTTTATTTCGAAGCATTTGATGTAAACAGTCATACAGTCCCTTAGCAGTTCCTGATGACAATTCCACCATATCCAGAAACAAATGCTCTACCTTATTGGTGTTCTCATCATAGACAACAGCAGTAAAACAGCATTGTTTTAAAGAGCTCTGATCAGTCGTTTCATCCATTATTAATGAAAAGAAGATTTTTTCTCCGCGTAATTTTTCATATATATCCTCTAAAAATGTGTTTCCTAAAACATTATTTATTATAGCCGTCGCCTTGGTTCTGTGTAAATTCATATTTTTAGCTATAACTGAGTCTGCGAAAATCTCTTTGCAGAGTGGGCCCAAGATGTCGCTAAATGATATTGGTATATTATTTTCAGCCAACGCTCCGGCTAATTTTAGTTCAGCTTTTCGTACATTTATTTCTAAATCCATCACTGGCAAATAATTTGAAATTTTTGGAATATTCTGTATTTCTAATGATTTTTTCTTATGGCGATCTGAATTCATATGTCGAATCAGATCACTTTTATGCGCTATGATCGACACCGAACAAAGCATACAGTGTGCTAAATCATTTCCATCTTTCATTTTCGAATCTTTGCGTAGCCAGCTCAAGAAGTTTGGTTCTTGAAGCCATAAATCATTAAATTTATTCAGGCATTTTATTTTTTTAGTTTGTGGATTATTTGACTCACTTGTTGCCAAGCCCACTGAAGTCAAACTGGAACTGGGAATGGGAACAGCATATTCTACTTCTATACTAGAAGTTGAAGCCTCTGATGTTTCCTTTTCGGGTTTCCTTTTACGTTCAAGCTAAAAACCAAAAATTAGGATAGTTATAATCACTGAGTTTCTGACAGACGGTAACCTGCTAATGTTTCATGATCGCGCACAAATAAATAAAAAGGCTATTAATTACCTTACCTTAGGATTATCTTCTTTGTTTTGGCCTTTCATTAACCATTTATCCATATTTGTACAAGATAGTATCGTTACGGCTCGACAAAATACGTATTATAATATTATAATGTTAAGAAATTCACTATTTCACAAAACGTCAAAAGAAAGGGAATCCCCTAATCATAGTGTCGGTATACTTTCCGATATTTCTAGCTTTCATTCAATTTGGTTTATTGCAACCATAGATCAGAAAAAATATTAAGATTTTTGGCTTGGATGCTTGTCTTTTAAGCGATGTTTTCTTCTCATTCATACTCAAAAAGATAAGTGCAATAAAGAGTATTGAGTCCTCCGTTATCCATAAGTACCTAAATTAAAAAAAAATATTAAAGTATTTGGTATTTTCGAAAAAGTATATTAACGAAGATGTTAAAATCCCCGCATTTTCCCCGCATAATGCCAATCCCCAATAAATCCCCAATCAACTTGAGATTCCCCGCAGTTTGGGGAATTCCCCCACAAATCGGCAACCTTGGTGGTGGGAGGTAGGTACACTGTCGGGCAAAATTATTGGGTACCTTTATTATTTCAATTCTTAATTTAATATTTTCGGCGACTTTTATGAAAATGTTTACTCGAACACATCAACTTTTACTTTTATACAGTAATGGTTCAGATATTCATGGCCGTTATTTTATTATCAACTATAAACTATTTAATGTATACCTGGTGGTTAGAATTAATTATTTTATTAAGAAGAAGAAAGAGGTGATATGCCTTCCATAAAATCTGGTGTTGCGGTGCGCCGTACTACTGTACGATGCTACTGAGACATTAGTCGCCTCAGCAGTCTGTTTATATACGTCTATGATGTTCCGCAGTACCTAATTTTTTCATGTAACTAAACACTGAATAGAAAATTTGTCGGGATTGTCTATTTAACACTGAATTCTTCCTTCTCTGCATATTTAGACCAAAATCTGAACACTCAAATTATAACAACAAAAATAATTAAAAACAAGAAATAACAAAAACAATTAATAACAAGGTATACACAAACAACAATTAACAACGAGCTAACAAAAACAATTAACGAAAATAAACTTATTAAAAAAGTTATCATTAAAATTATTGCTCTGAAGTGTACGGAAGCCGAATGATACGTTTGAAATCAATAGACGACGAGAATCGACTAATGAACCAATCACGTTGAACGTCAGCGTGGTCAACGTCGTATCGACCAATAAAAAGTGTGCTCACGACTTATGTCGGCAGTTATACTTCACTTATGTAACATAATTAACATTTCGCAATGTATTTTTTTACTTTCTATTGACATCCCTTAATTATCACGGAAAGACCGCCGTGACTTAGGAAGCGGAAAAGATGCAAAGTAATATAGACACTAACGCGCAGCGATAAAGTTTTATTTAGCTTGCGTGCGCGATTTATCTGATTAATAATAATTATGTAGGCTATTTAACGTCGGCAAGCAGCCGACATCAAAGGAGTGCAACTTCTGTACGTAGTACTATTATTTATTCTGTGATATAGGGCTAAACATCTTGGCAAGCCGGCCGCGATCACTCCCCGAAGTAGCTCGCAACATCAAATGACTGTTGAACTTCTTCGGGGAGTTTTCATGGCTCGAATAATGACAATATTTCTGTCCCACACGCAAAATACGCGCTTAGACGTCTTATACGAGTTGCGGAAAACAACTCGTCGTAAACTAACTAACAATCGCTTTGAAAGATCGTGCAGCTAATTATCTTACCGAGCTTAAGTTTACTAAAATGAACCAGAGTTAAAAAACAGCGTCTAAACTGGTCTACGCCTCTGATCCCTCATCGAGTAAATTCTTAAAGCGGTTGGTCGGAGGGAGATACTAATTTGCAGCTGTATGTGATACGGGCTCCAGACTCCTGTGTGATTCACGGCGTGAATTCACGCCGTAATTTTGCCGCGAACTCGTCGCGAAAAACACATCCCTCCACATTCGCTATCGTTCACAGTTTAGTTCGCGCGCTCGTCGAGAATGGACGCTGAAATATGCACTGCTAATGCCGTGACGCTATACGCTTTGGCTCACGACAATTACGTGTATATAAAAGATAAAGAAATATTTGTAGTTTCTTTTTACAATTATCGCTTTCTAGAAAAGCACCGATCACGTCAAAGGCAATTCAAATGGGCTTGTAAATTTTATCGCTGCTTGCACCAGACTTCCTTTTAGAATCCTTCACCTTTTTTTTAATAATTTCTATAACTGGACATTAGACTTTTTTTTTCAATCAGTCACTTCAACGCTTTTTGTGGTAGAGCCATGATGCAGTTATATTAGTAGTATAGTTGTAGCACGAATCGGTCGGCTAAACCGAGGAAGGACCACGCTCTCACAGAATACCACACGTAAAATAGTAGCTTAATGCTGCTGTGTTTCGTACGGTGAGTGTAGAGAACCGGAGACCCTTTTTATTGGAAACGAGGCATTCCATTCTAGTCCTCACGGATGACAACGCATCTGCATTTTGATTCGTAATCGAGGATAGATGTAGATGTCTATAGAATACAGCATCCACATACCATCAGGTGGACTTTATGCTCGTTTGTCACCCTATCCTATAAAATAAAATAAAATAATATTCATTATTTCCTTTATTCGTATCCAAGCGTCATGTACTTTCATTTTATTTTTATGATCTTTATGTTTAGCATCCCATAAAATGGGTACGGCATGATAATACTCGATCAACAAGAGTTCCTGCTCGTTCGTCCAACTGACGCTCATTTTGACGCACCGTCCTCCGTAAAAAATACAAATAAGCACAACCTCACAGCAACGAGTCTCGCGCGTTACTGTTTTCACGCGGAGTGTGGATGCGCTTGCGTTCACGGGAGCTTCACGCGTCGTAAACCCTTTGAAGCGCTCACAAAATACCGACACTGAACGGGGAACATGGTGTGAAAAGGCGCGAAGCCCGTGAACGGGCGCGAAAGCCATCCACATTCGCGGTTCACGCCTTTCACGGGTGTTCACGGCGTGAATGTGGAGGGCGCTTGATGGCTTGAGGGAAAGGTGCCGTCCGGTGTACGCGTGGTCGAAGGGACGCACGCTTTCGATTATTGTATTGAGGATGTTGTATTTCTTCCGAGAGTATGTGTATGTGTTAAAGCGTATATCTTCTATCGATTCTAATAGTGCCGTGTAAGCTTTACAAAAAGCTGTCTCTGTGTGTGCTTAGTGGAAAGAGCCGGTTGTCCGGTTCATGTTGTCATAAGAGATGACGACTGGTCGAAGAAATGCTGTCGCTCATTGAGTTATGTGTCGTCATATGAGATGACGGGTAGAGAGCCAGTTGTCCGGTCTACGTTGTCACATGAGATGATGGCTGGTCAAAAGGACGCCCTAGTTAGCCTTGTTGTTAAGCCTTAGCTTAGTTAGCATGAGTAGCTAGCATACTCCTTAAAGACCGTATTTCTACAGCATTTATTCTACTTTCGTGCTTCTTCTGCCACACCCAACTTTCACTATCATACATTAAAGTAGGGATTAACACAGCATTATGAATTACCATACGTGCCTTTTTAGACACATTCTGATTCTTCATAATAGAGTGTAGGGACCCATTCACTCTATTTCCTGCATTCACTCGTTCTAACTAGTCTGGCCATAAATACTGTTACATAAAAACTTTCCTTTTTTTAACTTTTTAATTATTTTGAATTTGGAACACGTTCATTATTTTTAAAAGTTCTTTCGATTTCGCTCCATTTCACATATTTATTCGTGTTCATTATCAAATTACAATATGGAATGGTGTGTTAAAGAAAATAAGAATGCGGTGATCGCCTTGCACAAAGTGGGTATGGAGCCGTCAGTCATATTCCAGACACTTCAAAAGCTTGGTATCAGCCGTATGTTCGTATATCGTGCTATTAACAGATACAACAACACTTCCTCTATCGAAGACCATAAAAGATCGGGGCGTTCGCGTGCTGTTAGAACTACAAAAGCTGTTAATGCTGTTAAAACCAGAATTCGTCGAAATCCCATTAGGAAGCAAAAAAACCTTATCGTGAGAAATGAAGATTCCCGCTAGGACTCTGTCGCGTATTATAAAACAAGACCTGAAGCTCGGTGCTTATCGTCGATATACAGGACATGCCCTAAATCAATCTTTACAATTAAAGAGAGTGGATCGATCAAAAAGCCTTCTGTCGCGATACGCATGTGAAGGGCACAGAAATATCCTCTTTACCGATGAAAAAATTTTCATGATTGAAGAGCACTACAATAAGCAAAATGATAAAGTGTACGCTCATAGTTCTTAAGAAGCTGCTCAAGTGGTCGGAAAGCTACAACGTGGTCATCATCCTGCGTCAGTGATGGTTTGGTGGGGCGAGTCTTATCAAGGCGTCACAAAGCTACATTTTTGTGAAAAAGCAGTGAAAACTTTAGCCAAAGTGTATCAAGAGACAGTCTTGGATCGTGTTGTGAAACCTCTCAGCAATACACTTTTGAAAAAATGTACCGTGGACTTTCCAGAAGGACTCTGCACCTGGTTACAAGGCACGAACTATCCAAGCCTGGCTTGAAACCAACGTTTCGGACTTTATAAGAGCTGAAGACAGGCTCTCGTCTAGCCCAGACCTCAACCCTTTAGACTACAAATTATGGTCAATTTTAGAGAACATGGCTTGCTCTAAACGACATGGCGACATTGAGTCTCTTAAAAATCTCTAGAGCAAGCAGTGGCGAAATTTCCCATGGAAACAGTGCGTTAATCTATACACTCGTGGCCGGACAGATTAAAGGCCTGTATAAAAGCCCAAAGGTGGCCATTTTGAACAGAATATTATTTTTATTTTTTGCTAAGACTTTAATAAATATGTAAATATAAGTTTTAGTAATATTACAATACTTCGTTAAAAAAACATGCATCATTTGTAACAGAACTTATGGCCGGACTAGGTATATCCTTATTGTATTTACCGTCCCTGCTAAAAACACATACCAAATACACGAACTCATCCACTTGCACAATCAACTCCAACTTCCACGGCAATATACGAAATAGAGGAGCATATTTGTTCACACAGTACTGAATAATAACAGAGGGTCTTGCGACCGACAAAGTCGGGATACTTTCAAAATTATGTGGTAGCCAAACTAAACTCGAGTGATGAGTTTAGAGCAAATAGCTTGCGTTGTGAAGAGAATTATAAATACAACAGTAGCTTTAGATAAGGAGTTAAAGAAAAAGAAGGAAAGAAAAAATAATTACCTTAATATTATATCTTACTGACACAAAAATATGCAAAAACAAAAAACTAATCCCGACTTTTCCGTTTACCATAATTATAACTTTATGGGGCAAGGTCAGAATTTATCCAGACCAAAAAATCAATATTTTAAGTACTTACGTAAAAATTAATATTCTACGTACTTAGTAGAAATTATTATTTTACGTACTTAGTAGAAATTTGTGCGAAAATTAATCAGCCCATTTCGTCCTGTGGTGGTCCTAACAGGCGACTGTGGGTATCAAAAGGATCTTTTGGCTTCCGACAGTATAACCACCTCGTTTACGCCAGACGTAAAATAACCAGGCCGGCGTCAGTTCAAATCAATTTAGATCTAATGTTTTCTTTCACGCATTAGTAGCCTTGCAGTATTGGTTATAGCTACCCTTTCGAATATATTATACCTACATATATGAATCTGTTCAAGTGATTGAAGAGCGGAGCCGAGCGTAACACGCACGGATAGTCATATGTAAGCAGCGCTTGGCGGAAATCCTAATATTACTAGCTTTTTACTAACACCACCCGTCTTAGTGTAACAGTATCCTTTGGCGAAAATGATTTTTCAATTGAAGAAAATGGATTATCTTATGAACTGTAAACTCATATGATGGTCTGACAATTACAACCATAGATTTAGTACAAACTGACGTTAGAATAGATCGGCAACGCAAAATAGAAAGAGCATAGTGAACGCGTAAGTCAAAGCGAGAAAGATAGGCTAGAGCATTCACGTACACACTATCGGTCTGTATTGGTCTGGGTTCATTCGTGAACAAAAGAAATCCCGCTCGTATTTGCAAAATCTCGAAACCCGCTTGCCAAACGTGGCAAATGTCCATCCTATGAGCCAAACTATGGGGGAGCCTACGTACAGCAGTGGACTTTGGATGTCTATCCATATATATCCATATATATCACAGTCTGTGATGGCATGGTAATGTACGCATTTTACGTTCATTTGATTGTCAGTACATATCTATAATATCATGTAGGTACATTTATGTTCGTTTGATAGTACGTATAATAATATGTAAAATTTAAATAATTCCAGTTAGCTAGAATTTTTGCACTTTTATATTCTCTATACGTTTCTCCCATAGAGAGCTCCATAGGGAGAATTTTTCCATAATTGCCAGGCTTGGCGGGCGGGTTCACTAACTCCTCATTTTTATTATTTTGTGTTGTTATGAGGAAGAAGCCGCTGCCATTTTTTCAGTTATACATTTATTTTTTATTTTTAGGGTTATTTACAATAATCCATCATACTTTAAAAATATTGTAGTAGTACGAAGTTTCTCTCTTTTCATTTAGGCACTGCATTGTAATGTAACTACTTACGAAAAATCACATGTTAACAGATATCACTGGGTTTTAGTTTCATTCGAAACTCGAAAAGTTATTCGGCTACATGTCCCTTAGCCAGGTAATGTAAACAGCGACGCGAGATACCCAGTCTAACCTTCTCTGTTTGAAATTGGTTGCAAGTTTTATTCTCAGTACTCAAAAATTTTAAAAACAAACCATATCGATTGAAATTTACAATATGCTCGTGTATATTCATGAAGAGCCATAAATGCTTCCCTGGCATTCATCCCATCTGTATATGCCGTTCCATGTGTTTATGTTATAGCAACTCACAATGTAATTAGCGTTCAATGCAAGCCAAAGAGTTGAAACGGACAAGCAGCCGTTCCGACAATGGATTCATATTATACTCATTGATTTATATAGATATATTATACCGTATTACAGTATAAACTATACCTACAAATCAGCCATATATAACAAATATAATTTAATGTGAATGAGTTTAGTTTTCATTTTGGTCCATAAATATGAAATTTGTTAACTACTATAGTGAAACTTATCGGATCCTAGCATAAATGTGAGCTATCACTAACAGGTGTTAATAAAAAGCATTTATAGTCAACCAAATCAGACTTATTGCACCAGGCATGCCAACCAAAAAATGGGAACATACAATATTCGATTCTTGAAAAAGTCGATATCGATTATTTAGAGTTAGTAATCATTTACTGTTCAATTTTAATAATACCAGAATAAATTAAATACGGATAATTTAAAACACAAGATTTATCAGTTTCTACTTATTTCTGGAGGGAAGTTAAAAATAAATTTATTCAATCACTATCAGTACAATTAGTTGAGCTGTCATTGTTTGATTTCCAATGCAGTCAAAATTAATCCTCTTTAAAAGTCATCAATGATTTAAAAAAAATATTTTTTTCTACAATTTTTGCCAAATGATCCTATGTGACACAGGCACATGCTTCAACGAATACATATAGAAGAAACAGTAGAAAAAGTTAAAACCGAGTCACAAAATAAGAAGACAAACACAAAATCACAAAATTACGCACAGTAAGCTTGCGTAATGGCGGGATTTTGAAATTATAAAAACTCGTACGAATTAACTTGAGACCTGGGTCGATGACGTAATTGTCAATGTACGGTGTGCAAAATAATGCGTCGTAATATATTTTATTTGAAATTTTTGAAATTTGCATGAGATTATTAATTAAAATAAAATAAAATGTTCTGGCAAGGGGTGAAGTAATAAGTGATATAATATTATTTTTAGTTAACGCGTCAAGGAAGGACAAAGAAATAAACATACACACTTTCTCATTTATAATATTATTAATTTATTTATTATACACTTTATTGCACTATAAAAAGTGTTACAGATTCGTACACAATAAAAATACAAAGCATAACAGGCGACCTTATTGCTAAAAAGCAATCTCTCCCAGGCAACCTTAGTGTGAAAGTGAATCAATCTTGGATAAGCGGAACAGCACAAACTATGTAAAATCAAGGAATAGAAGTAAGGAATATTAATAAGGATTTATTATAATATTTATTATTCATTGTCACTGTATACGATCGGTTCTATTCCGTCCATTAGATCGTCCTCACTTTCACTCTCTGAGCTGGATTCTTCCCCTCCGAGGGATATAATTAATTCTCTCTTCAAAAGTCCAAACCAAACAACAAACAATTATCAAAAATATCGAACTAGAGTCGAGACGCGTATCCGTAACAAAAATGCTATCGGTATTAAGGGCGCACGGCCAGCGCGGGACGCGGTGCGGGGAGTCGGGAAGGGGGTCGCATTCCAGCGGAGTCTCAAGTTAATTCGTACGTGTTGTACGTAGTGGTTTTTTCAGCGCGGACCTGTATATGAGCTTTTTTGCCTACACAAATTTACGTTGACAAATAAAAAAAACTTGTTTTATTCATGATTCATGTAATTTAAGGAATTTTAAAAATTAAAATTAAAATAAACAAATAATACATTAAAAAAATTAATGATTCGATTATTTGAATATTTTTACCGATTATTGGAATATTTTTGTCAATAATTCGCATAACAATTAATTTTAATCATTCAAACACTACGGTAATGTACATAGCCACATATCATTGAAACGACGTCAAGTACAAAAAGTTGATACTGGTTATTTTTTAATATTTTGATTTGTTTGAAAGATTCAAATTTAAATTAGTGATAAAAAAAACTATACACGTTGTAATGAAATATAGATAACTTTATAATTCTTCGAATTTACGTAAAAGGTTATTTTAAATCGTGTGAGTACGCTTGTACAAAGTTATTGCGGAATGATTAATGTGAAACGTCAAAAGGTATTTCTTAGATTTGGTTGACTATAAAGTAAAATTAAAGCAACGACGGGGCTGCCGTTCTCTGCCCCGAAATGAACTAAAATTTTGCATTTTTATGAGTTTGTGACTAATTGAAATTACTTTGGGTAAATAAATATAGTCATTAATTGATATAAATTGCTGCATCCCTTAGCTTCTCTATATCGAAATTGGGAACAAAGACAGCAATGGCAGCCCGGACTGATTTTCTTCCTCTCCTCTCCTCTTTTTTGAAAAACGTTACCCCTACACTAAGATTTTCTCTTGTATTGTGGGGGCAGTTTACAAACATAAATTGCACAAGGACGAACATTCAGACCCGGAACAACTACTTGTAGGCCATACGAATACTGTTCCGTGCGGGATTCGAACCCGCGACCCCCAGCGCAGCAACTCATTGCTAAGCCACTGCGCCACGGTGTTGTCAAATTTTCTTGGGTTTATTATTACATTACCTAATAGGTAGGTGATGAGTTTAATAAGTGTAGTAGGTACCTGTATTTGATATTATTCCTGTGTTTATCGCTGCCACATACAAATCAGTACAGAAAGGTAGGAAGGACTAAGGAAAGTCATAATTAGTTGTTTATTATGACAGGCCTCTAGGCTTTATTCTAAGTTTAGCAGTGGACATTTAATAGGTTTGTAATAAACGATTTTATTAATGTACATAATATAAAATATAATATTAATAAACGATTTTATTAATGTACATAATGTAAATAATAGTAAAAGGAAATGGGCAGTAGCATCTGCCTTAGAACAGCTCTATACTGTCTCTGGCACTATCTATACTATATACAATATGTAACGTAATTAACGCACACCCTCAGACCCAATTAGTATATTATGTTATAATCATAATACATACACTGAATTTTTAGTTAAACATTTTTATGCACTGATTATTTATCAAATTAGTTATACTAATTCCGGAAGAATGTTGTGGTCACAGTACAAATCCACGAACGCAAAGACTTTAACGTGCTTGAAATAAAGTTCATTTTTCTTTATTTTTATTGAATGACAGAATTAGTAATAATACAAATAAAACTGCACTCTTAAAAGTCTTATTGCCTTAAGTTACGGTCCATTTCAGTTTGTTTTGACTGTACAGATTTAGTGTGACTGTAATTTAAGTAGTTTTAATTATTTTTGGGATAAAAAATTACCTATATTAAAAAGGGATCGATTCAGTAAACCATTCTGAACAAACTACTTTCTCAAAGTGCATTAATTATGTTACGTGTTGTATATATATATATATATATATATATATATATATATATATATATATATATATATATATATATATTCTCTCCATGTGGCAACATATCTATCATTAAAATTATTAAATGAAAGGTACATTACTTACAAAATCGTCGTAGGCGTCCTTAACGGCAGTAAGCGCAAGTACCCCAATAAGCGGGATTGCTGTGGTGATGGGCGTCAACGAAGATATGGCAGGGATGAGTTGCAACACTAGCAGACACAGGAAGTAGAAATTTGCAAGCCGCTGGAACTGTTCCAGCAGATTCAATGGCAGGAACGTAATTATCGAGTATTTCGACGTCTTGATGTAGTTGTTCTGTTGATAAAAAAAAAATATTAAATACTCGGAATATATTTATTTTGAAATTATTATTTAAATCTAGTTTTTAAATTATGTGTGTGATATAAGGACTCTCGAAATGTCACGTAGGAACCTCGCCTGTGAACCCTGATGATTGACGGACGAGCGACGAAGAGCGAAAATCCATTCAAGTACAAACGGAGAATGGGAAGAAAAAGTTACTAGTGCGAAGTCATCATCAGTTCTGCGCTTATCAACCCACCCAGAATGGCGTGGGACCTATGAAGAGCTGTAGACTAAGGGAGCTATTGATGATGATGATGATGATAAAGGACTATATTGAATTAATTAGAAATAAAATTTAACGAGGGATAGTACTATACTACTATAGAGATATTACAATTAGTATCATGAAGCAGTTAGGTACTACCGTTAACAAAATATCACTCGCAGATTTGATTCGAATTACCCAGGTAATTAACCAGGAGTCGGGGTCTCACTTAAGAACGCTCCTCCACACTCATTCATGGCCGATTTTGCAAACTTTTTTCTAAACATTACAGTTGTTTGAATAAAATAGTTCAATGGTTTCACTTTAATAATCATTCAGGTTATAATTTATTTGATGGGTAACTTTTATCTGATAATTGGAAAAGCGGTCTTTAGACGATTGTTCAGAGAAATTAATAAATTAAAAAACAGCAACTTCTAACAACATGCATCATTGGTTACGATTAACGGTTAGTGGAAATTCATAACATCGAATGCGCTGTATTAACGCGTAGTTTATCACTTTACGAATTCCTTCTTAAAGGTTATTAAATATGACGAAAATATAATAACAGGAGATCCCAGTTCTGATCTCGGAAATACACCAGGAGGTTCATTGTTAAAAATAATAAAAGTGTGAGAGTGGATGTTCGACTTGCTCTCTTGCTTACGCAATTAATCATCATTATAAGCAATAAAACAGCGTACTGCTCTATACATTCAGTATAGAGCAATACAGTTCGTTTTTTACGTGGTAGAGCCATGCTGCAGTTATATTAGTAGTATAGTTGTAGCACAAATGGGTCGGCTCGACCGGGGAAGGATCACGCTCTCAAGTCCAGCGTGAAATAGTAGCGGTTGTAGGTGAGGTAGAGAAGGAACCTTTTTTGGAAAGAGTAGTGGGTGACCGTTCGTAATGAGGAGAGGGTTTGGGAAGAACACTTACATCAGGTGGACTGTGTGCTGTTTGTTATCTATAAAAAAAAGTTCACAATAACTTAATATGCCCCCGTCACAATCACACATTAGTGTAACATGAGGGACGTAAGTATATGATAAAACCAAAATATGCAAACCAACACCAACACTACACATCTCAGTGTAACACGGAGCAGCCTCTCAGCAACACGATCTTCCTTGCCTACACTAGAAGTACTCAGACGAAATAAAAACTTCAGAAGTATTACTACCACGAACAGAACCACTAGATACTATCTTAGCACTCGTAGCATGGCTTCACTCTTAGACTCTTTTCACTGGAAACGAGGCATTCAATATCAGTCCTCAGGGCTGGCAACGCATCTGCATTTTGATTCTTAATTGAAGGTAAATGTAGATGTCTATTGGCCACAGCATCCACTTACCATCAGGTGAACTGGGTGCTCGTTTGTCACCCTTATTCTATAAAAAAATAATGACTTAGGCGGAATCTACCGCGCACAGCGTCTACAGTGTATTTTATACTGCACAAACGAGTGGGGGTTTCTTGGTATACCCTCAATTCCACCTCACCACGCACCATCGAAGACGCTCCGCCAGTGACGCACAACCTCTCGCTCACTCTCGATCCAACCGGTATTTTATAGACGCACCGACAAATGTTAAATATTATGCGTGTGGTTATTATTTTTTAAATTAAATTTTTGTTACAGAGACGTACATTTGCCATGTAGTGGTTTCGTAAGAGAATCCACTACTCTATAGCAAACTGTGGGTGTTGTAAGACGGGTGAGAGGGAAGCTTAAGCAGGAGATGGCTATCTCCACCTTCTAGGTAAACAATTTAATAATAATAGTATTTTTTATTATTATTATACATGTGAATGACATTCGTAACTCCGGATGTCAAACATGTTAATACTAATGCCATCAAAAACATAAGTTGTAAAAAAAAAACAAGTCTCGCAACTCAGTTCTTCTACCGTAAAAAGTTGTGAGATCCATGTAATACCAAGTCGGTTAATTTATTCAGTCCCTATTTAAGGATCCTTCTGTTTAAAGTTAATACGTAATTAACTAACCTAACAACATTTTATAGTGACCATATCAATGTAAAAAATCTTTTATGTTTTAAATATATAGATTGACTAGGCCATCGCACTAAGCAATCGAGCATTAGGCAGCTTATATAAATAAATTACGATATGATATACTTATTATGTATAAGTAATAAGCATTTTTAACTTACCGCATAGCGAAACTGTGCATTGTACTCCCTATTATTCGCTTTGATTCTCCGTTCATTGTCTGTAACAACCAAAAATATTGAAAATTAAACTTTTGTTTCGCATATAATAACTTAAATTTAAAGAGATTTGTAGAAAATAAGACTAATTTTAAGGAAAATGTTTTTCAATAGTGTTCACGAGCTCATTGGGTTAGTTTGATTACTGTTAAACACCACACAAATATTTATCGGGATCGAAATTTCGATTAGCAGCATTATTCAAAATCTACGAAGTTATGATTTGTTCACAGAATTAATTATAGTGTACTTAAATAAAATGAAGAAATCTAATGTTCTAGTGATCACTAGTTAGCATGTAGTCGACAGCTCTAGCCATAACATAACATTTACTTTTTGTTGAGGTTTTCGTGTGGTGGTCTGATTTTTCGCGTTTATCCTCGTGTCTCTGGTAATGTCATAATGCCTACCTCCATCATTTCCTATTTTAAGTGTTTTCTTGGGCACAGGTGGGTTAACTATTATACATGTGGAGTAGCGGTACCTGTATACCTGCGTACTGTTCAAGTCATTAACAAAGAAGTTCGACATTATGGGAATATGCATTATGCATTAGAATTTCATCCAGTCAAATGTTTTAATAGAGAGATGGCATAGCAAGCTAACAGTCACACTTATAGCTTGGGTCGCAATAACTCAGTAGACAAAATAATTACCATACTTATTTAGAGATTTAAATTCAACGAATTTTATGTTATTTTTTATAAGCCGAGTTGGTCCAAGAGCCACGAATTAGTTTAACAAGTTTTATACTCTTATTACGCAAACAACTACTTAGTGAGAAATTGAGTTCATAAAGGTAAAGCAACATTGAGACTATAAGCTAAGCAATTAAGACGACATTGTACTGACTAAGCAATATTGTAATGCGTTACATAGACAGCAACTTGACGGCTATAAAATTGCAGCTAAAGATTGCCACAAATCTAAGTCTTTTAAGAGACCTTTATAGAACTGTATAATACATGTTGGCCAAACCTCAACCAACGCGAGCGTAAGCAAATTTATACAAGGCGAGTTCTACAGTCTAGATATTAGCTAAGTTTGAATGAGTGAACACACTGCCATATGACTGACGACGACGACTAACATGTGGACACGACTTGCCGAGTGCAGGCGAGCGCCTTTGATTTGTGCAGAAAAACCGACACTGTTGCGAAGTGAGACGAGTCGTGACGAGCGATCTCGAGTGGTGGCAAGGCACGCCAAACAAACCGTATGACACGTTGGCGCCCGCCTGCACTCGGCCAGCTAGGCGAGCGACGACGAGCAATGGCGAGGGTAGACAAATGTGCAGTCTATACGTTGGCACTCGCCTATCACCTTTGCTCGGCTAACATGTATTGCCGACTGAAAAGGTAGGCCGAAGTGAAAATAAACATTATTAATCATCAGTCTCGTGTCGGTAAGCGTACGAGGTAGTTGTTTATACTGTGCGTTAAGTTGTTTACGTTAAGTGAATCAACGATATATACTGCGCGCGATTACGCGCTGTGTCGCGGCGTGCCAAACCGGTTTGCTGTTAACTGCAGCGATGCAACTTATCTAAGTGCCGGACGTTAGGTCTGTTAATATAATGGAATCTGTGCGTAATGAATTTAGCGTTGATGTACTGCGGACGTCGAGTAGCAGTCCTAATATGGAGTTAAATAAATCGGAATTTGAATTGGACCAGTACGATGATGAAATAATATCTCAGGTACAGATGGATAGCGAGTGTAGTAATATAGGTAAAAGTAAAAGAAACAGGGATGAAGAAGAAAATGAATGGATGTTGGTAAAGAGAAAAGAAAAGATTGTTAAAGTTGGGCACGATAAAATTGAGGTGTATATTTCAAGTAATGAGAAGTTACCTAAGCAATTTGGCTTAGCTAGGTTGTTGAAGGAGCAACAAATTTTAGACATATCTAGAGTTAAATATTTAAACCCGTACAAAGTGCGTTTAGATATTACTAATGAGATGAGTGTAACCAAGTTGGAAACATGTAAAGCGTTGATTGAAAGGGGTTGGAAAGTTCAAAAAGCTATGGAAAAAAGCGTTTCATATGGGGTTATTAGGGATGTTGATATGGAATTAGGTGATGAGGAAATACTTAAGAACATTTCATGTCCCAACAATGCAGAACTTCTTTCCATCAAGCGACTGCAAAGACGAAGTGCAACAGGAAGTGGTTGGGTTCCTAGTGAATCAATACAACTTTGTTTCAAGGGATCGTTTCTACCAGCATACGTACACGTTGAGGGTTTGAGGATTAAAGTGGATCCATATGTGTTTCCGGTGTCACAGTGTTCGCGCTGTTGGAAATTAGGCCATACAATTAAAAAATGCCCATATAACAAAGTAGTGTGTCCTAAGTGCGGCGAAAACCATGAAAATTGTAATATAAATACCTACAAGTGTGTTAATTGTACAGGTAATCACATGTCCTTGGCCAGGACCTGCCCAGCATATCAGCGGGAAAAAAGACTGAGGGAATTGATGGCAGAGTTTAACTGTACATATAGAAAAGCGCTTACAATTATTGTAACACCTAGCTCTCCGGTGCAAGAGACAAACACCTCGAACAGTGAAATAACCGGTTTAAGGTCGGAAGCTCCGCAAGCTCAGTCTACCTCATATAACCAGGGCCGCGAACATGACCAGGTTACGTTTGCTCAGGTGGTAAGACTGAGGCAATAGTACATAATGAATCGGAACCGAAACATAACGTCCGGATCAAGAAGACACCGCGGCTAGGCGCCAGGAGAGCTGTCTCCCCTGAACGCCACGCTAATTCCATGGATACACCAACAATGGTCCATTTGGAGGCCAAGACACCCCCCGAAAAAGGAAGTGAACTTTAGTGAATTATTAAATAGACTGAAAGAGATCATATTTTTAAGAAATGCATCTATACAAGACAAGATAAAGGAGGTGATAAAGTGTTGTGTGGAATGGTTGATTTTAGTTGTAGTAGATAATATTTCGGATTGGCCTATTTTAAAATTATTACTGGACTATTTAAATGGATAGTACAAAAAAACATGTTAAGATAAATATTATCCAGTGGAATTGTCAAAGTATCAGACCTAAGCTAGTTGCATTTGAACAGTTACTGTCGCAGGAAAAGATCCACATTGCGGTTCTAAGTGAAACATGGTTAGAGCAGGACAGCCCATTAAAAATTAGTAACTATAACATACACCGTAGGGATCGTTTCGATTCCTACGGCGGAGTAGCAATAATTACCCACAAAACAGTTAAGTGTAGCTTACAAAATATGCCAATAGTTAACCCGGGCATAGAGATTCTTTATTTAAAGGTTTACAATTGTGTTGATATTGAAAACATTATGGCTGTTTATTGTCCTCCTTCTGTACATACAACCGTTAATGATTGGGTTCAATTACTATCTTTTATCAATAAAAAATCGCTTTTACTTGGCGACTTCAATGCACACCATAATACTTGGTCAATGAAAACAGACTCCAGAGAAGTTCAGATTTTTGACGCGTTAATAGATAACTCGTTAATAACATTAAACAATGGTGGACCAACGCGCATTAAGTTAGTTAACGGTAGCTTGCAGGAATACTCCCCCGGATATTTCTTTCTCATCTGCGGATATCGCTCTAAAACTCGATTGGGCCATAATAAATGAAACTTTAGGCAGTGATCATCAAATAATTAAAATATCCATTAATATTAAAACTAGTAATATGAAGGTTATAAGAAGAAACTTTAAGAAAGCCGACTGGATTGGGTACAAAGATGCGCTTCACAGGAATTTTTCAGGTATATCACTACCTAAAGACCTACAAAACGCATATGATTTATTCATTGAATGCATTAACGAAGCGGCTAAAGAGCACATCCCTCCTATAAAAATCAACTATGACCCAAGCAACGAATTTAAACCTTTACCCTATTGGAATTCTGCACTATCTAAAGCAGTTGCTGAACGACGGTTGGCACTATCAAAATTTAGACGAAACCCTACTCCACAGAATTTTGATATCCTAAAAGATAAAATCCATATAGCGCAAAAATTAATACGAACAGCGAAAAACAACGCTTAGCAAGAGTTTTGTTCTACCATTGATCATTCAGCCTCTCAAAATGACTTGTGGCGTAAAATGAAATGGTTGAAGGGTTACAGGGCTCACAACCATTTTATTGATAAGGATTTAGCTTCCGAATTGATTAATACTTTAACACCTGATTTTGTTTCCCCCATGAAACCTGCTGTTCTATCTACTAATCCAAAATTAGAAACCAAAATCTCATTACATGAATTAGAAATGAGTATTAGGCCTACTGACACGTCCCCAGGAGCGGACCATATTTCATATTCCATGATTAAAAATCTCCCAAATAATGGAAAATGCTTATTGCTTGATTTATATAATAAGTTTTTATGGGGTGGTTTTGTCCCTAATCAGTGGAGAGATATATTAATTGTGCCAATCCCTAAACCAGGGAGAGATAATAGTTTAGTTTCAGCATTACGTCCCATCTCTATGATCTCGTGTATGTGTAAAATTTTTCACACTATTATTAAAAACAGATTAGAATGGTATATTGAAAAAAATAATATTTTATCGAATAACACAAAAGGTTTTAGAAGAGGTCGTTCAACGTTAAATAACCTTTCTAGTCTGGTTTCTGAAATTCAGTTAGGCTTAACAAGTAGAATAGCTACAATTGGTTGTTTTATAGATATAGACAACGCATACAATAACGTGGATATTACTAGTGTAATTCAGGCTATGGATCGTTTTGGTGTAGGTTCAGCTATATGTAATTACCTATGGAATTTTCTCAGTCAAAGATCATTAAAAAGATTCAAGTTAACATTGCCATAATTTGCCGAAATACAGGTAGAGGATTGGCTCACCCATTATCACCATTGCTATTCAACATAATTACGACACAAATATGCAAAGAGGTACAAAAGGTTCGCATATCACAATATGCAGATGACTTTGTTATATACGTGGGCCGTAAAAATTTATTAGAAGCTGTTGACTATCTCCAAGAGGCATTGGATTTAGTAAGCTCACTGCTTTTCAACATAGGTCTAGATGTGTCTCCTATAAAAGTAAAGTGTGTTTGTTCTCTTGTGGATTTAGACGTGAGTTGATAGACTTAAAAATTAATGGCTTTTCCTTAGAGGTAGTTGATAGTATAAAATATTTAGGTATATGGTTGGATCGTGGTCTAAGATGGGGAAAACATATAGATGAACTTGCCGAAAAAACGCTTAAGTTTCTAAATATTCTCAAATGTTTGTCTGGGCCAGGGTGGGGTCTACATCCATCACATTTGCGTCGTTTGTATATCACAATCATAAGAAGCAGAATTGATTATGCTTGTTTCCTCTATGATAGAAGTAGTGTACCGCACCTTAAAAAATTAGAACGAGTGCAAAATCAAGCTATGAGAGTTATTGGTGGATTTTTAAGAAGCACGCCAATCCATGTGATGGAAAATGAGCTTTGTATTGAGCCGCTACATATACGAAGGTATTATCTTGCAGGAAAATTCTGGCTGAAAACAAAATCACTTTTAGATAATGAATTAATTATAGTATTAGATAAGTCAGACAAATATTTCGTGACTCATCCATCATGTAAGAAAAAGAAACCTCTGTTGGCAGTCGTACATAATTTTCTTAAAAGCCCTAATATTCATACCTCCACGCAACTTGAAATGTTCTCCTTAGATACCTGGGTTAGCAATGTGGATCTTTCTGGTATTGTACTTTCTCTTATTGAGACTATTGATAAACCTAAACACGACTATAGCAATGTGGTTCTGAGACAAATAAGTTTAAAATTTATTCATGACAAATATTTGCAATCTTATAAAATTTATACCGATGGATCTAAAGATAATAATAATAATTTTGGAGCAGCTTTTTATGACCCTCAAAACATATCAATGAAATTCAAAATTAATTCAAACGTTTCTATAATGTATGCTGAACTGATAGCAATTTCAGAAGCTGTATCGTACATTGCATCACTCAATCACAAATATCAGTATGTTATTTTGACAGACTCTAAGAGTGCTCTGCAACACTTGGCTCGTTGTACCTCGAATTTTCGAGGAACACCGATAGCCTACAGTATTTTGAAGTGTATTGATAGTTTAACCAAAAAAATTATAATTGTTGTTTTACAGTGGATCCCTGCTCATATTGGCCTAGTAGGTAATGAAGCGGCGGATAGACTAGCAAAGGAAGCTTCCTCTGACGGTATTTTACTGCATTGTTTACCTTATTTTTCAGACTTTCTATACAAGGTGAAAGAAAGATGTGTCAGTCTGTGGAAGGAATACTTTAATGAGAGATCTCTTACAAAAGCAATATGGTATAAAACTATTCAACCAAATATTTCCACTTCTTCATGGGTAGATAGGGCCAATATGGGCAGGGCCGATATTGTTACAGCTCTAAGACTTCGATCGGGACACATACCAATGAATAGCTTTGCTTTTTTGATGGGAAAGACCGAATCCCCTAACTGTGTAGAATGTGATCAGTTAGAAGATATATTACATATTTTGGTGGAGTGGGTTCGAATCGAGGCTGAAAGAGCAAATTTTTGCAATAAATATAATATAAATAGATTAGATATCGGATTTTGTAACAGTATTCTGGCCTTGCCATTATCTGGGGAAGCCAGAATGCTGTACAAAATGGTCCAAGTTGGACTTAAAAGAAGATAAAAAAAAATATGTAAATACAATGGGGGTGACATTATAATAATTTTATAAAACCCTCTTTAAAAAAATAAAAAATAAAAAAATTTATTAATCATGGAATTATTTCCGATTACCATTTCATCACAAAATCTATGTTTTGATTAATATTTAATAATCTGTTTCGAAATTGGTTTTCTTAAATTACAACAGTAACTACAATATCTTATTACAAAAATCACATAAATTACTAGGTAAATTTATATCTGACCATGTAGTAGCAGTGTAAGAATATCCACTACTCCATATCATCACGTGGGTCTCGTAAGAGGCGACCGACGGAATCAAACCCGGAGACGGGCATAGCGTCTTCCTAATAACAACTAAATATAGAACTGCGGTTGCAAACCCGCCTGCCAAGCGTGCCAACTATGGCAAATATCTCTCTCATGAAACAATCTATGACGAAGACCTACGTTCAGCTGTTGACTTTCAATAAGCTATAACGGTAACGGTAAATTCATATCATACAAAAATGTAACCTTGTTATAATTTAAAAAGAAAAAAAAAATTAACGCCATATTCACTAATGTAGTGTTAAGATTATATTAGAAGGACAACAAACAACAAGGTTTAAGAGATTAATCTAGCTCGTAACTAGGTCTTCTATTATATTTATCAGCTTTACATGTGACGTGTGACTTGTTCGCTATAGTAATCGTTGTGTGAAATAGCATTAATGTTACGGCTAATCATAGAATTAAACATAAATTTTAGATTTAGTTTTGCCTAATGTTCGACAAAAAGTTCATATTCAATTAACTTTTACATCTTTAGCCAAATAATGTATAAATTATTATATTAGGTGACATAGCAGACGTTGTTCTTAGCATTTCTAAAATATATGTAAAAATATAAAATTAATTAATAACTCAACCATAGCTGGTATGAGGTGATCGCTACCAAGCTATTTCTAATTTGTTTCGTATTGTTAATTGACATTGAATGTAAGCTTTTTTTAAATTCTCAGTAGGTTTCTTGCTGGTTCTTCCCAGGGACACAGGTTTTATTCCGAACCAGTGACACGGATAACTGACTAAATTTAACAAGACTATACAGCGTTACGCCGGTAATACCCGAAGGTTTAAGCAGATTCCAAAGAGGAGAAAGCTACTAGCATAGCGTCACCTATCGGTTCAAATTTTGAAAAAAAAAATTTTTTTTGCACTTAAACAACATAATGTCTCATTGAAAATAGGTGCCATTTTGATCAATAAACATCAAACATATGTATTTAATGTACTCTAAGATAAATTATACAATTAAACGCTACCATCATTGCAACAAAAATATGTATATTTAGACGTTACGCGATCCTTTCAGATTTTAACTTAAGAACTATATTATTAGGTATGCTCGAAAAAATTTCATTATGAGACACCAATATTATCATTTATGTGTGTGTAAATTACTTCAACCGAAATAAAATGTGATACGGAAACCTTTTTCTTTTTAATTGCTTGTTGTATTAAGGTTTTTCGATAAAAGGCGCAATAAATTATGCATTTGGCTAACGTAGTTTTTATTTTAATTGAATACAGCTACAATGTAAAAATTTTATTTCGTGCAAAATGTGACACACGCGTTCACAGTCCCTAGAGTCACTCTGCCTATCTCATGGATAATCTACGTACGCCATTCTTGATAGAAAATTCAGGTAAAGCTGCGTTTTTGTCCCTGCGGGCGTGTCTATTCTCGTCACTCACTACAAAAAATAACAGAAATAAATACACTGCCACACTAGCTGTTATAAACTAGTGCTTCGTAAAGGCAACATTTTAATAAAAATATTTTGTACTGTAATATTGTGGTTCTTTCAATGGCCTGATAACTAAGGCATTGCACACAGTATTATGTGGCCAGGAATCATCATCACTTCTCTCTTTCTTTTATCATTTTTCTAGCATTTCTTTTACGATATCCATGGGACGAATAGTGTGATGTATATACTAATAATTCATAATGAATTCTAGCTAGCTCGGCAGACGTGGTTCTGCTCTTTTCGGCTTTCAATCGTTTTCACTGTAATTATTTTACAATTACATTTACATTATCTACAACTCAACTGCAGCGGTACATATCAGGTCCAGATTTTGTAATTATCCACGACAACCACGCTTTCACTGAATACAAGCTTAAAAAGAAGCTTAATGTTGATGTGTTCCGTTAATGACTGTAGAGGACCGGAGACCTTTTTTTACTGGTTACGAGGCATTTTATTTCATAAATCACAAACAGGGGTGAAAACGCATCTACACAACGATTTTCATTTGAGAGTAGATGTAGATGTCTATTAGGCAGCCATAATATCCAATTACGATTAGGTGAACCGTGTCGTTTGTAGCCTTGATACAAAAATCTTTTTTGGCACTAAAACTACATAATATTATAACTCACTTATTATACCTTAACATGTTGTGTATTTGTTAACATGGGTCATTTTGGTTTATGCATATCAACGATTATATTTCGATTTACTTTTTTTGCAAAATAAAACACCCGAGAAAACCTGAGCCTGGCAAACGAGCCACCTGGTGATAGGTGTATGCTGTGGTCTATAGACATCCACATCCATCCTCGTTTAAGAATAAAAATGCAGATGCGTTGTCACCCCTAAGGACTACGATAGAATGCCTCGTTTCTAGTAAGTCTCCTGTTCTTTACACTCACCATACGAAAGATAGCATCATAAGCAATGATTTCAAAAGAAAGGATAGGCCCATCTAAATATTTTACTCATAACTTTTTCATACAAGAAAAAGTAGCGCATCTGTCATAATACAAACTTCATTTCATAACACGACGTAACCAGGGTCGGATTTCGTAGTATAATTATTCTAACTGTACCACTATTTCATGGTTTGTAGTATATCATCATCATCATCATCATCATTACAGCCCTTCACAAGTCCACTGCTGAACATAGGCCTCCCCCAAGTAACGCCACAAAGCACGGTCCTGAGCCACCTGCATCCATCGACTTCCTGCATGTCTTACCAGGTCGTCACTCCATCTAGTGGGGGGTCGCCCCACACTACGCCTACTGGTACGAGGTTGCCACTCGAGAACCTTTCTTCCCCATCGGTTATCGGTTCTTCGAGCTATATGGCCGGCCCATTGCCACTTTAGCTTACTAATCCGTTGGGCTATGTCGGTCACTCTGTAGTATATAGTATCGTAATAATACTAAGCGCAAATATCATCATTTTACCTAAAGATCGATTTGAATTATTATTGGGTCCTTTTACTTTTTAATATTAACCCTACGATATCGAGAATTTCTGTATTGTACATGAGTACCGCGTTTTTTAAATGAATTAGATCCCTTTCTGGTCAATCGGTGCTCGGTCGATGCATTTATGTTGCAACCTTGATACAACTATAATGAGGGGCTAACACGATAAATAGTTTATGCTCCAGAAGCAATCGGTTTGAAAGCAGAATTTCAAAATAATTTATGAATCAGATTTTCAGATTCAATTAAGCAGATATGGTTTCTTTTATACTCTTTTCGTTTTACCCTTATTGAATATAAAATACTCGTATATTAGGTACCAATATTCAAAATTAAACTTATTCTATGTTTTTTAGACAAAAATAAGATAGAAATAAAAATAAAACCGTCAAAAACGAACCGTATAGATAAACTAGATGTGTGACGCCAAAAGCCCATCACATGGGAAAAAAGAAACATGAAACGTCAAACGTGATATAATTTTTTGAAAATAATATAATTTTATTTTTCATGTACAATATTTTTGAGGGTCTGAATCCAACCCTGGCCTAATATTGGTAACGTAACTAAACTAATCGTAAAATAAAACTTTAAAAATGCGTTCATATAACAATTTAATTGTAACAAAATTAATACAGGGTTATTAACCGATGATACGATATCCCGTGTCCCTTTTTAATCTTCGTATCGTAATTTTTGCATGCTTTTGTCACGCAGCTTGACATATATATGACAGACAAATCTGTCCTGCGCGCGCACTACTGTCAAACGATTCGCGTTGGCCCTAAACTGTAATTTTAGGGCCAGCGCACTGGTCCGTTTTAGTTGTTCGGTCGGTCCGGTCCTTACGCTAGTAGTATAAATCAATGATCATAAAGCGCTATTTTATGCTGTTATTTTCTGAGATTGCAGTCCTTCTCCGGTGGAGCCTACCCATTCGAGCTCATTGTGTTAAAGACATATGAACATATACGATACGACTACGATTGTGACTCATTCTAAATAATTTTATAAACTCGTAATAGTTCCGAAATAGCGTCTTCAGGCGGCTGACGTCAAGTTGAGGATTAAATTTATAAACATAATTAAAATTGGAAAACCCAAAAACGCACATATAAAACGCTCTTGTCCTAAAATGGTTATTAATTTCATTTGGTAATTTTTTTATAATTTAAACAGCAGGACATTGTTAAAAGTTGTTATATTTTGAATTTTTCTATTTAGTAATTCATTAAATTATTAAGTTTGTAAATATGCAAGCTGTATTTCACTTTCAACCGCACATCAAAACATAGATATCTTACGTACAAAATATTATATAAACGCTTTTTTGCTTCAAAGATCATTGAAAAAGAAACATCTGTAAAAAGAAAACAAAATGAAAAAAATCATTGTTTATTGGAAACATTTTAAATTTCTTTGGCGGCAATTTCTATTCTGTCCGACTGTTTGATCACAGACTATTATGTGTTTAACGTTGGCATTATGAACGTAAACGATCGACAGTCGTGTATGTCATTAGCAGCATGAACGTATTATAAATGCAGTGAACGTTTTATATTATTATATTTTATTTATTTGAAACACACATTTTACCTTTTTGCACTCCTCTATAGAAATTTTAACGGTGCCAATTCCTACGCTTGCGCATAATATATATTGTACTTAGTGTTTACTTTACGTATATACATTTTAAATAAGTAAACATATATACATCTAAGAACCTAAGAATATATTTTACGGTAGTATGGGTAACCTATTACAAGCCTATTTTCAGACATAGTCATCATGACAGTACATCACAATTTTACAGCCTAAGCTCAGGTTTTCTCAATAGATTAACACGGTCCCACTTCAATAAGACACCTTTTGTAAAGATCACAATAGAAGATAATATGAGAAAAAGGCCTAGGAATACTAGCCTATGCATATAAAGGTAGGCGCTAATACTATATTGTACAATAGGTTAGCGATTGCTTCACTGGCAACAGCAACGCTCATGCATCAATATAAAAGTACCTGGATGACCATGCTTCGCTCGGTTTTAATTAAAAAGTTTTATGCAATTAGTTCTGCGCCCTCCTTTCTGCCAAGGAGGGTCGCGTTCGTATACGGCTTAGAGATCTCTAGTCAGATCGTTAAGCCAATTCCTAAAAGGTTGAGTTTAGTGGGTAAAAGTCTCCACATAACAAAAAAAAAAGCAATTAGTTTAATTAAAATTTTCGTATTTTTAAAAAATACTAAAAAAGGGCTCGAAATAATAGATTTTCTCACAAAAGAAGGGAAATTGAAAAAAAAAAAAGTCGGACCGAAGACGGGACGCGAACCAAGGCATTACGATTTCGCGACCGCTCGATATCCACTTGAACTATTACGATTAACACAACTTCAAAATTTACCTTCTTATATTGTAGCAATTTTTCATTGCCTGAAAACACGGACAAAAAGACATTTTTTTAAAATAAATCCTAGCTAGATCAATTTATTGCCCCCGAAACTCCCTGGAAACAAAATTTTATGAAAATCGTTGGAGCCGTTTCCGAGATTCCGATTATATATATATATATATATATATATATATATATATATATATATATACAAGAATTGCTCGTTTAAAGGTATAGGATACTATATTCAAAATGTTATATTGATACATGAGCTTTGCTGTTATATAATATATAAATAACATCGCGTTCACGTGTACTAACAAATAAGTTATTAAAGCAAAAAAAAAATTGGCATTCAATGGAGCCTTTGTCAAAGCTGAACAAACAAGGTTGAACGCAATCATATTGCAATAGCTCCCGCTATTGAAATCAATAGAGAACGATTGATTGAGCCGCGCTATTTATACACCGAGCGCAAAATGTGCTATTGAAACGTGCAAAGAAGCAATCTCAGCCACTTGTAAATTAAGTATGTTTCCATTTGATACATTTTTAATGCATCATCTAATTTATTAAACATTTTTTAAATGTATTATAGCTGCAAATGCAGCACATTTATTTTATCATTAGCTCATAAAATTTCCGCGTTTTATATATGGATCCCAGTTACTGTCTGACTATTGGTCTGAAAATCTAACAGTAAATATGTTAAACTTTTAATATTTTCTTCTTTTCATTACATATTTAGAGCTGTAGTTGCGTCCAGTGGTTCTTTTATCTAAGTTCGTTTCGCAAAAACAGCATTAATAATTAAAGTTTCAGGTTTCTTCTGAGAAAATGTCTTCAATTTTAATAATTATATTATTCATGAATAAAAATTTGTTGGTCGAACGTTTTTGACAACCAACAGTGCTACCGATTTTGATATAATTGGTGGCAATCGACGAGGAACAATAATGAAATCTCTTATAAAAAAAATCCATTTAAGTCACGACGTTTAGACGAAACGATTTAATCATGCGACAAAAAATACTTTTGAAATAATACTAGTTTTTACGGAATTTATCGCGTATATTTAACTTTTTAAATACCAGACGTTTCGAGAGCTTTACAGCACCCATGGTCACGGTGGGGGGGGGGGCTTAGCTAGAAGCTAAAACCATGGGTGCTGGCTCTCGAAACGTCGGGTATTTAAAAAGTTAAATATAAGTGTGATAAATTCCGTAAAAACTAGTATTATTTCAATGGGCTCTATTAAATTTTTTAGGATAATTGGGCAAGGCGTTCCAAAGCTATGAGAGGTTTACACAAACAAACAAACAAACAATCACACACACACACACACACACGCACGCACGCACGCACGCACGCAAGCACGCACGCACGCACGCACGCACGCACGCACGCACGCACGCACGCACGCACGCACGCACGCACGCACGCACGCACGCACGCACGCACGCACGCACGCACGCACGCATGCACGCACGCACTTACGCACGCACGCACGCACTCACGCACGCACGCACAAATCCATTCGTGTTACAACTAAAATGAAGCTGAAGAATGGCTCTATCACGTATACCTGGAAGAGCCATGCTGATGAGGGAAGAAAGGTTTGTCAATAAATAATTATAAAACGTAATGCGACATTTCTCTATTAATTTTTTTAGGAAATTATTATAATTTTCAGACGCGAGCATAAATTTAGTGTCCGTCATTCTGTTAGACGAACTTTGTCTTGCGGTCATCAGTTCATAAATATATATCTACTAACAAATATCACAAAACGAACGTTACCTAATTTATATGGCTTCTAGACTTTCCCAGAACTCATAATGTTTAGTGGTATTTATTTTATTTTATTGTTTGTTATAGAGCATTTCAAGCATCTGCTACACAATTTTATATTTTGTCAGTGTACATAAACCTCAATATGCAAATGTATTTTAAATAAAAGTAAAGATACAGACTATTTATAGTCTAAGAGGCAATGAGCGGCAGACTTATGGTATTTCAATAAGCCTCACGTTTTTAAATAAAAGTAAAGATACAGACAGACTATTTATAGTCTAAGAGGCAATGAGCGGCAGACTTATGGTATTTCAATAAGCCTCACGTTTTTAAATAAAAGTAAAGATACAGACTATTTATAGTCTAAGAGGCAATGAGCGGCAGACTTATGGTATTTCAATAAGCCTCACGTTTTTAAATAAAAGTAAAGATACAGACTATTTATAGTCTAAGAGGCAATGAGCGGCAGACTTATGGTATTTCAATAAGCCTCACGTTTTTAAATAAAAGTAAAGATACAGACTATTTATAGTCTAAGAGGCAATGAGCGGCAGACTTATGGTATTTCAATAAGCCTCACGTTTTTAAATAAAAGTAAAGATACAGACTATTTATAGTCTAAGAGGCAATGAGCGGCAGACTTATGGTATTTCAATAAGCCTTACGTTTTTAAATAAAAGTAAAGATACAGACCTATTTATAGTCTAAGAGGCAATGAGCGGCAGACTTATGGTATTTCAATAAGCCTCACGTTTTTAAATAAAAGTAAAGATACAGACTATTTATAGTCTAAGAGGCAATGAGCGGCAGATTTATGGTATTTTAATAAGCCTTACGTTTTTAAATAAAAGTAAAGATACAGACTATTTATAGTCTAAGAGGCAATGAGCGGCAGACTTATGGTATTTCAATAAGCCTCACGTTTTTAAATAAAAGTAAAGATAGAGACTATTTATAGTCTAAGAGGCAATGAGCGGCAGACTTATGGTATTTCAATAAGCCTCACTTTTTTTTCAGTTAGTCCCTTATACCTGAGTTAAATTAAATTACAAAATACTCTTTAGTTTTACCCGCGCGGCGGTTGTCATAGAGGCGCTCAGAGGTGGTGGTGCAAAAAAAATAAAAAATTACTGAAAAAAGAAGCGAAAGCAATAATTCCGCCGCTTTAATAGCTTGAAATATTCAATAAAAATTACCGAAAAATTACATTGGCAGACACCTTTGAAAATTCTGAAGATGCTTCGGGTCTAGTTTGCGATCTTTCCAAGGACTGCGTTTACCATGAGACATTGATCAGGAATCTACATCATTATGATGTAAAAACATAGCACGCAAACTTATTACATCATATTTAAATAAAAGAACACAAAAAAAATTGATTAATGAGAGTAGTTCTTCCGGATCGGTAGTATCTATGGGTGTTTTTCAGGGCTCAATTCTTGACCCTTTCCTTTCTTATTTTATATTAATGACCTTACTTGGTAGTGAATAACCATGATATAGTTTTATTTGCTAATAATACTTCGTTGATTTTCCGACTTAAAAGACAATTATTAAAATATGACAAAGTGAATTTAAACGGTAAGAAAATTAAATGTATTTAATTGACCACATCTAATGTGAAGCAGATAAATATCAGTGTCCTTTTAAATGGAGAAGAGCTGAACCTTGATGAATTTACTGTTCCCGGAATTAAAGTCATATCTCTAAATTAGCCAGCAAACTTAGTTCTGCAGCGTGTACTGTAAAACGATCAGAGGCCTTACTTGTGTTGAAACTGTTGAATTAGTTTATTTTAATTATTTCCATAGCATAATGTCACATGAAATCCTGCTATAGGGTGACGCGAGTGACATTGCAAAGTATCTTTGTTTCAGCAAGGGATATTTATAATACGACTATAGAGTACATATTACCCTCTGGGAATGAAATCATTGCAATCATGCTCTTTCTAAATGTTTTCGTACTAATTATGTAAAATAATATATTGTTAATATAATATTATTCTAATTATCTATAATTTAAAACACCGTTTGAAAATGAGTGTAATACCCTATTTCAAATGGACATTAAATGGACTTAATTAATTTTTAACAATTAAAAATTAACATCAACGTTTAAAAAGTAGTTAGTAATAAAATAGTAATTAAAATATTTCTTGTTGTTAATACCAGCAGTGAACAATTAGTTTATAATTGTTCACTGCTGGTATTAACAACTATATATTACACATATTATTATATATTATATTATAACATAGAAAAGTACTGATCGCTCGTGAATACTGGAAGCAAGTTTTTTAAATACTTGAACATTCTGGATATTTTGTAATTTTTGTAGGGCTCGGGGTGAGAGTGTGTTTATTGTGTTTTAGTTTTAATTTGTGAAAGTAAATTAGTTTAATTTTGTACAATACATGATTTAAATATTAAACTAATGTCTTTGTAGTAATTGCTCACATGAGTGATATTTTACTGAACGCTATATTAATTTTTAGATGGTTATTTAGGGGATTTAAAGATATCAAACTCGCTTCAATCAGACTTTACTGTCACCTGTAATACAAATCAGATGTTACTAGAGATATACTGTTATTGTTAATGCTACTTTTCTAGTTACTTTATTTTGCTCACACTTTGGTATAAATCCATTAAAATCACGTACGGAAGGATTCGGCCGAATATTCGTATTCGGTAAAATCCATGTTCGGCCCATCACTAATTATTGGTAACCCACAGAACAACGTCCGCATGCGTACGACTTTAGATAAAAAGGTAATATGCCTTGAAAAAAGAAAACGAATTCTTTGCCTTTTCATCGGATTGCAAACTTTACATAAAATAAACTGTTTTTTAAACCTTCATCTGACGTACACAGACGGACTAATTATGAATTAACAGTTAATGAATTAATACTTTACTTAAAATATTGAGTGCAAAATTCCAGAACATAGGTAGATACCTGGGTGGATTGAAAAGTACTCGGCCTAACACAGATCCATTCAATTCTAAAAATCAAATCTACCCACATTATTTAGTTCCGTTCAGACTAGTTCATTGTGTGAAGTTCGAAACGTGTGCGATAATTAGTTGTGATTTTATAAATTTATTAACAAAGTAATCGGACATAATTTCCGCGAATGGAGCAAATCGTGCAGCGTGCCGTCATTAAGTACCTCCATAAGAAGGGGCTATCATCAAAAGCCATCCATGATGACATGGTCAGTACATTAGGCGATTGTGCTCTGTCATATTCATCCGTCAAAAAATGGATAGCAGAATTTAAGCGTGGTAGAGAGAGTGTGAAAGATGAACCCCGCTCTGGAAGGCCTTCGACGTCAACTACTGACGAAAATATTAAAAAAGTACTTTATTTAATAATGGGAGACCGCAGATTAAAAATTAGAGAGATAGCCGAGATTATAGGCATCTCTTATGAACGAACTCAAAACATCATTGTCAACGAGTTGGGTTTCCACAAGGTATCTGCGAGGTGGGTTCCGCGACTGCTTTCAGTTGAACAAAAAAGGACGCGATTGACTATTTCACGCGACTGTTTGGAATTATTTGAAGCCGATGCAGATGATTTTTTGAATCGTTTTGTTACTATGGACGAAACATGGGTTCATTACTGTACACCGGAAACAAAACAACAATCAAAACAGTGGAGAAGACCTGGTTCACCACCCCCTAAAAAAGGCTAAGTCGATTTTGTCGGCAAATAAGGTGATGGCTTCAGTATTCTGGGACTCGAAAGGTGTGATTATGATTGATTATCTTGAAGGGGGTCAGACTATAAACTCTGATTACTACTGCACCTTGCTACGTCATTTACGAGAGGAAATAAAAGAAAAACGTCGAGGAATGCTCAGAAGAAAAGTCCTGTTTCATCAAGATAACGCCCGTGTTCACACGTCAGTACAGTCAATGGCTGAAATTCACAACTGTGGCTTTGAACTGTTACCGCATCCGCCGTATTCACCTGATCTGGCACCATCAGACTTCTTTCTGTTCCCTAACCTAAAAAAGCACTTGGGAGGTCAAAGATTTTCGACAAACGACGAGGTCAAAGCAGCTGTAGACGCATATTTTGACTCTAAGGAAGAATCATTTTTTTTCAACGGTCTAAATGCTTGGAAGGGGGAGGTGGCAAAAGTGTATTGAACTTGATGGTGATTATGTAGAAAAATAAAAATATAACTGATTTAGTATGCGTTTATTTTCTTGGTTAGGCCGAGTACTTTTCAATCCACCCTCGTACAAGTGAAGTTAAATAAAAGGTTTTAAAATAAACAAATTCTTTTTTATGCTCTTTTATCATTATGCCCTAATTCATTGAATTCTATGAATTAATTGCCCAATAACTATTTTAATGAACGTACACACTCATAGAAAGGCGCGACATAGTTTTTCGTTAATGTTTTTCTTATGCAAAAAGAGTTTTTAAAGTGCCAATTATAATATAAATTAAAATACCATGAACTATAATGAATGACTGTTAATGACAGACGGACATTCAAGCATAATATACGTCAATTACGAAACCATTACCGTAACAAAAAACCTAAAAATGATTATCTCAAATTACAATCACTGTTGTGTTGTGTGTTGTAATGTTAAAAACAACTATGACATTAATACAATTGGCGTGGAAAATATTTACACTGGCAATCAAAAACACAGTAATCAAATAGTTTTTCTGGTGCTTAGTTACAATTTTGTTTCGCAGAAGCGAGGAAAAATCTTACAGTCGTCGTTGCATCTTAGATTCTTACACATCAACTTCAAACAAATGGTGAAATCCTATACCTTTAAACGAGCAATTCTAAAAAACTTTAAAATCGGAATCTCGGAAACGGCTCTAACGATTTTCATAAAATTTTGTGTCCAGGGAGTTTCAGGGACAATAAATCGATCTAGCTAGGATTTATTTCTAGAAAATGTCCTTTTGCCGTGTTTTTAGACAATGAAAAATTGCTACAATATCGTTAGAATAAGAAGGTAAATTTTGACAGTTTAATAATTATAAATAGCTTAATTGGTATATTGGGCGGTCACAAAATCGTAATACCGTAGTTCGAGTCCCGACCGACCGACTTTTATTAATTTTTTTTCAAGTTCCTTTCTTTTTTGAGAAAATCTATTATTTCGAGCCCTTTTTTTAGTATTTTTTAAAAACACGAAAATTTAAATTAAACTAATAATTGCACTCATGATTTTTTATTCAAATAACCAGTTCAGTTTTTTCTATTATGTCGCTAAGATCAAAAAATATTATTCGTATTTCATCAGTATGTAATTTGTATCTAAATATAATTTCCAAAACACACGAATTAAAAAAACCGAGCGAAAAATACCAAGCAAAGCTCGGTCAACCAAGTACTGGTTCTTTATTTTGACAATTTCGTTAATCTCAGTGAGAAAGCTAGTTTTCCAGCACGGTTTACGAAAAATTAAATTACCGTTCATAAACCGTACATTATTTAAGTTTGTTTTTTAGAAATGCTGTAAATAACAAAATTATATTACATACTGTAAATGCTTAAAAATTCTTACTAAAAACAACAGTAACAAATAAAACAGGCAGGGGACATACAAGAGCACACATAAAGGATTCCTACCATTTTGTCAGCGAGATTAAAGACCTACATCTGGCAGACAATGAAACTATGGTCAGTTTTGATGTGCAGTCATTGTTTACATGCTTACCTGTTGAAGACAGCATCTCAATTGTAACTAGAAGGCTGGAAGAAAACAACATGCCCGTAGAATATGCAGTATTACTCAGATTCTGCCTTACATCTGGCTACCTATTGTGGAAGGAGGAGTTCTACAAGCAAGTAGATGGTGTGGCGATGGGCTCACCTGTATCTCCCATTGTCGCCGACATATTCATGGAAGACTTTGAGGAGAAAGCCCTGCTTAGTTCTCCCATAAATCCAAGGTTCTACTAGCGGTACGTAGACGACACTTTCACAATTCTACCTTTAGATAAAGTAACTGCATTTTTAGACCATCTTAACTCTATAAATTCTAAAATTCAGTTCACAATGGAGTTAGAGGCAAACAATTCCTTAGCTTTTCTAAATGTGTTAGTAATTCGTAATCCTGATAACATCTTGAGTCATACTGTGTATAGAAAAAAGACCCATACAGATAGATATTTAAACGGTGATTCTCACCACCATCCTTCACAGTTAGCTACCGTGGGTAAATCTTTGTTTCAGAGAGCACGAGGGATCTGTGACAGTAAACACCTGGCTGCAGAGCTCCACCATGTCAAGCAAGTTTTGCATGACAACAAGCTTCGAATCCCGCGCCTACTTCACAGTGAACGAGTGAAGCCGGCCACAGTCGAGCGTGTACCTGCTGTACTGCCATATGTTAGAGGAGTCACTGACAAGATTGGCTACATCTTGAAGCGCGCTTCCATCAAAACATACTTCAAGCGCTGAAGAAGATTGGTCAGTTTTTACCATCGGTCAAGTGTAATGTCCCTCTGCAAGATGCAGGAGTGTTCAAGCTTGATTGTGAATGTGGTCTCTCCTACATAGGACAAACTAAAAGATCAATAAAAATCCGCGTTAAAGAACATATAGCTGATGTGAAGAATCGACGCTCCGGGAAGTCTGCAGTCTGTGAACACGTACAGGATCGCCCCCGTCACTACATCAGATTTGATAGACCGCACATCCACGATAAAGAACACCGATTCCTTCCAAGGATAATTCGCGAGGCTATTGAAATCAAAAAACATCCTAATTTCAATAGAGAAGATGGCTGGGTGCTACCATCTGCTTGGGATCCTGTAATAAATAAAATTAAATCCCAACCCAGGCATACAACTGCAAGACTTCAGGATACCATAGGTTCGTACTGCATAGATCGGAACAAAAGTTAAATTTTAATCTATGGTAACCGCGGTTAACTATGACATATGGACGTTGAACATCTCAGTCCTGCCCGTGATCATGAGTGCTGTAAAGCGTTCGAAACGTCGGGTATTTAAAAAGTTAAATATACGCGATAAATTCCGTAAAAACTAGTATTATTTCAAAATAAAACAGGCATTTAAATTCACAAAACGAAACGCTGGTCGTTCCAATCCATTAATTCTTAAGTAATGGGAAACTAAAACTCGTCGCGATGACTCAGGATCGTACAGAAATTGAAAGAATAAATTAAAATTTGCGCAAATTTATAATCAGGATCACGTGGTCGCGGGTTAGAATCCAGGGCCGGGCTAATATCATTTATTCGATATTTCTCAATCAGGAAGTTAATGCTATTCGACCTCCGCATTTCGGAATGCATGTGAGGCCGTTGATTCACTAGCTTACAAAATTGAACTTTTTTATGGCTCAATATATATATATATATATATATATATATATATATATATATATATATATATATATATATATATATATATATGTTAATCTACCTTCCATAAACCTAAAAGGGTTAGCAGAAATATTTTATCACGTCACAATTTCTGCCTGCAGTCAAATGTTTTTTTAACTACCTAACGTGGTGACATTTTATTGTATATTATTCGTTCACATCAAACGACAATTATCTTGTTTCGGATTGATTTAAAATGTCTAGTAGAAAGTGTAAACAAAGTTCTGATCGTTTTTGTTATGTTTGTGGACAGTTTATATTTTCAAAAAAGAGAAGACCCGTTGTAGATTCGTTAAAAAGTTAATGACTTAATTTTTTTTGGATTTCCTGTTGCAAAATCAAGATAAAAAGTGGATGCCTCATTTTTTTTTGCGAAAGCTGTAGAATCGTCTTATTCCAGTGGTCATCAGAAGAAAACGTTCACCTTCTATTTGGTTCACTAATGCTATGGTATGTTATTGGGATTGCAGGGTGGTTACACAAAATACTATTGTTTCCTTTGTTTGTAGGAGAGTAGAGCGTAACAACATTGTTATGTAAGAAAAGAATCACCTATTCGGAATGAGTATATTCCGGGCAAAATGAACATAAAATACGAGCAGTTGATAGATCCCAATAAAAGCACTCTACCCCTTTTACACATAAAATTGGGGCTCATGAAAATTTTGTGAAGGCGCTTGACAAAAACAGTGCTGCTTTCCGGTATTTACAAAAAATCTTTCCAAATATTAAAGAGGGAAAACTGAAAGAGGGTATATTTGTTGCCCCACAAATCCGTGAAATTATGAAAGATTCTCAGTTTGAAAGCCTTTTATCTGTTAATGAATTTCTGCTTGGAAGTCATTCAAAATGGTTGTGGAGTTTGGGGAAATAAAAAAGTGAAAGTTACAAAGAAATTGTTACCGATTTTTTGGAAATTTTTTAAAAGATGGGAGGAGTAAATATGCCATTAAGGATTCATTTTTTGCACTCGCATGTGATATTTTCCCTGAAAACTTAGGAAGTATGAGTGACGATCAAGGGTAAAGTTTTCACCAAGATTTAAAGGTTTTTGAAGAACGACATCAAGAATTTTGGGATGTAAACATGTTAGGGAATGACTGTTGGTCCATTATAAGAGAAACTAATTCAAATGGCTATAAAAAGACTGCAAAGATTAAGCATTTTTAATTTTTTTAGTATTAGTACCAAAATTATGTATTTCAGTTAAGTTAATAAATATTTCTTAAACCAGACGTGACAGAATTTTTTTATTATTTTTTCTGGATAATTCTACTTAAATGAATAACAAAATATCAACTATTATCAGCTGAGGTATGAAAACCGTGTAAAATAGTTTCTGCGCCTGATCACTCGTCACAGTCGTGTCGGATTTTCGTCCAAAGACAACTTCTCGATGACCATTATTATGATCAAAATATTTTTATATTCACTGCCCGAGACTCTCATACATGGCAGCAACCATGCATTTACTGAAAAACTCAAACGCAGGGCAGACAGGATCGTATGCACCGCAAATGGGAGTAGTAACCTACTTGATGACGAATTAATAGTTTTCAGGCAATTATGGACTGTTGGACAACTTAAGTGGGTTTAATGTAGGACGTTGTTGTGGTGAAGGAAGATTTAATTCCATAATCTCTAATACACCTTTCGAGTCAGTTTCATCGTATTTTTTTAGAATTACACGTCATCATGCCATCCAATAGCAAAGATTCTTTCTTGGCTTTGGCTCATTAACGTTAATTTTTGATTTATGTATATACCATATACGTAAACTGTAATTTATACCAAATACGTAAAATTACTCCAATTTAACTATACGAGTAAGTGTTGTCTAATCACAGCTTCTATTAGGCATGCACTGCACAGTCATTGCCGTCGAAGGACGTCTCTTATGTAAATGATTTACCCGACTTATGAAGTACTTTCCTTTTTACCGAATTTCAAACTACGTAACTTTTTTTTGTAAATCTTTATCTGATGTAAACGGGTGTGCCGTACTGTAAGTAATTCATACATAGCTAATCAATAATTAACTTATGAGACCGAAAATTATTCTTCATGTTGTTTAAGGTACCTACTACATTATTAAATCATTACCTAAAAGTGTATTTTAACGGCTTATCAGTACTGTATGTACTTAGCACACTTTTAGTATTACTGTATTATAAATACTTTGTAAGAAAACAGACATAGCACCGCTATGATTCATATACATATAAATTATCGTTCACTCATTAAATACTAAATAATCAAAATTACGCCATTTAAACGATGTTAAAAACCATCAAACATTTAAAAGAAAAGCATGAGTCATAACATACTTTTTGTTAAGGAAAGTTTTATAATGTAAATTATAATTAAGAAATTAAGAAATAAATTATGACACCATGAGCCAATTTGCACGTTATAATTAAAAACAATGTTTTTCGAATACATATATTATGTATAAAGTTAAAGTTTCAGCCTATATACGTCCCACAGCTGGGCACAGGCCTCCTCTCATTACCGAGAGGGTATTAGAGCAAGGAAGTGTCCGCCGCGCTGCCCCAATGCGTGTTGACGAACTTCATATATCTTTGAATTTTTTGAAAAAGTATTAAAAGTATCACATATATCTTTACCAACTGTTACTTTATTGCCGAGATATGTTAATTGTTTTGGATAATTCGATGCAATTAAAAACATAACTTGTAAAAAAAAAACCAAGTCTCGCAACTCCGTTCTTCTACCGTAAAAAGTTGTGAGATCCATGTAATACCAAGTCGGTTAATTTATTCAGTTCCTACTTACGGGTCCTTCTGTTTTAAGTTATTACGTAATTAGCAACAAGCTAACAACATTTTATAGTGACCATATCAATGTTAAAAGTCTTTTATGTTTTAGATATCTACTTCTTGAGTACCAACAACGTACCTATGTACACCTGTAATACATATACAAGTACACTGGTTCATTCACTGCAAATGTAACTTTGTAATTCTATATATTTATAAGGGATTACAAAGTTATTTATGCAGTTAGTGTATCTAGAAAACTGGACAGAAATTAACAAATGTTTTAGTTTTTCCTTGATTTATACTCTAAACACTTATTGCATTCTAAATTTGAAGCTTCTATGTCTGCTAGAAGTGCCTTAGAGTTTTGATGATCGGTCAGTCAGTGAGTGACAAAATTAAGAAAGTTTAACTGGTTACAAGTCTTAAACTACTGGTTCAAATTGAATGAACTAATTTACTATAATAATAATTTACTAATTTGAAATATACCATATCTATACAATGCTTACTTGGTTACTGAAAATTCAGGCTTCTAGTTTTATTGACCACGAAGTTATAGGGGGTCGAAAATGACCTGAATTGCTTCGAGAAAAGATGGTACGACCGTGCCGCTTTTTTGCTCGACTTGGCAGGGGCACTACCGTGTCCCAGATTCGCCACGCAAAGACTTAACATAGGACCAGAATATCCTCGGTTTGTATTTTATAGCTTCCTTGGTACGTTGAGTATAGATAGCAAGTCAAGCATTTTGAACCCAATTTTGTCTTTTACGCAATTATGAAACTCGTCATAATCTAATAAATTGCCAAACCGTTTCTATTTTTGTGTGCTTTTGATTTTTCTTTAATTATTTTTATTAAAGCGGGACTGTACCATGTAGGGTATTTATATTTATTATGATAGACCTTGAGTGGTACGTGTTGACGTATAGCATCATTTATTACATTTATAAAAGTTATCACAAGCCTCTTGGATTGTGCAAGATTGTAATTGTGTTCACCAATCGATGCTACTTAGAGTTTCATTTAGTTTCTCGTAATTGGCTTTGTTAAAAACATATTTAGGTTTAGACGCTTCAGTAAGCGGTGTGATTGAGACGTCTAAAATTGCCAGTTCTAGCGGAAGATGGGCGCCATTGATTTATATAATACACTAGATCAGTAATAACCGCGCCAAAGCGTTGCCACTGCACATATGGCCACAGCCATATACCGAGCTAACGTCAGTTCAGTGTTCAATGTAGGCGTCCTACAGAGTTAAGCCGCGACAAAAAATGCGTAGTGAAAGAATGCTATTCAGTCACAAAAACGTAATAAAACGTGTTTGCAATAAGTAATCTATTTCAACTGGGATACGTGACGTATTTGGAGGAATATAAATAGCTACAATATATAAATCCGTAGTAGCAGAAAGTGCATGTGCCGGTACTAATAGCATTAACATATCAGGCGGTGAGCAGTTATTCAGGCATTCAGCGACTGCGGGAATCGCACATAACTCGTTACGCACTAAGATCATGACACCGCCTCCTATCTTTTTATCGCATGATAATAAGTCTCCATCATAACGATCGTCACATAATTCTCTGTCAAAAATCCCGCTATGTGGTTGCATAGCGGGATTTTTTTTTGTTTCAGTTATTATAATTATATCATAATAATTTCTTAAAATCCGTTGTCTTAATTGCAAACATTTCGTTCTCAGCCTTTGATAATATATTTTTAGATCATTACTTTTATTTAACGCGACCATAATACAATTCTACCATTTGTTTACAACTTATAGTATAAAAGTTATTATATAACTGAGAAATATTACTAATATATATAATTGTTGTATAAAATGGAGGGGATGAAATATAAAAACACAAATTACAATATTGTATGCAAAAGTGATGTTGATAACATGTTGACATAAAAAAGCGATGAATAGTTTTGTGTCTAATGACATAAGTATCGAACAAGTTTAACGTATTATGTGTTCATCTTTTGTAAACCATATAAACATATACGCGTTAATATTAAAGTTTCCTACTAATGTTAATAGAATGAATAAAATGTGTAGGTAAATAGTTCCATATTGAGTGTTTAAAGAATGCATGATTATTAACTATTTGAAGGTATTGTGAGAAATTATTTCTACGCTCCGGCAATAATGTTCTTTTAGCGGTGATGAATATGAATACAATGAAGATTAAAATGAGATATCAGTCGATCACTATAAACATGTGCGATAATAATTTTAATGGTAACGTATAAATATAGAATGTCATCAAAAACAAAACTTGTAAAAAAAACCAAGTCTCGCAACTCAGTTCTTCTACCGTAAAAAGTTGTGAGATCCATGTAATAATACCAAGTCGGTTAATTTATTCAGTCCCTACTTAAGGGTCCTTCTGTTTTAAGTTATTACGTAATTAGGTAACCTAACAACATTTTTATAGAGACCATGTTAAAAATCTTTTATGTTTTAAATACATAGATTGATTTGGCCATCGCATGAAAACAAAAATTTTTAACATTGATATGGTCACTATAAAATGGTGTTAGATTAGGTAATTACGTAATAACTTACAGAATACTATATAATACAATAAACAGAAGGACCCTTAAGTAGAGACTGAATAAATTAACCGACTTGGTATTACATGGATCTCACAACTTTTTACGGTAGAAGAACTGAGTTGCGAGACTTGGTTTTTTTACAAGTTATGTTTTTGATGGCATCTCATTTCTTTTTGTAGATAAGATAGTCCTACTTTTTTACCTTTCTGGTACCTTCTACTTCTTGAATACCAACAACGTACCTATCTACACCTATTATACATATACAAGTACACTGATTCATTCACTGCAAAAGTAACTTTGTAAGTCTATATATTTATAAGGAATTACAAAGTTATTTATGCAGTTGGTGTATCTAGAAAATTGGACGGAAATTAAAAATATTTTAGTTTTTCCTTAGTTTATACACTAAACACTAATTTTATTCTAAATTTGAAGCTAGCTTCTATGTCTTCTAGAAGTGCCTTAGAGTTTTGATGATCAGTCAGTCAGTGAGTGACAAAATTAAGAAACTTTGACTAGTTATAATTCTTAAACTACTGGTTCAAATTGAATGAAATTTGAAATATACCATGTTTATACAATGCCTACTCGGTTACTGAAACGTAACGTTAAATTCAGGCTTCTAGTTTTATCCATTACATAGTTTTATAGGCGGTCGAAAATGGCCTGATTTGCTTCGAGAAAAGTATGGTACGGTCGTGCCGCTTTTTTGCTCGACTTGGCGGGGGCACTGCCGTGCCCCCAGATATGATGTTGATTATTAATATATAAAAAAACGTTTGCTTATGAAACGCACATATTAAAAAAAATTATATAATTTGATCTTCATCTCTGGGGTATCCCAATAATATTTGGAAGAAAAACAAAGAACCCGACCGAATGATAATTTTCTTGCACTCGCTTAAAGTCAGGAAGATGGTCAGCAAAATGTAGCTTATCACCTATGAGGAAATTCGAGGATATTTGGGTACTGGTATGAGCCAAATAAAAAGTAAAAATTACATTAACATAACGTTAGATGTTAGACAACTTTGTTGCCCTCATGAACTACCCCAGAACAATAACGGGCTCGAGTTGTTGATTAGTGTTAAAAATGGTGGTAAAGTATGATCACGGACTTCAAATGATGTATATGACATTGTGACAGGAGATGAAACTTGGATATTATATTGGTATATTCCGATAAGAAAATAAGAGTTCTGGGTGTTCTAAGGCGACCGCAAACCACAAAAATTGAGGCAGGCCAGATGCGTGGGCAATAAAAATTATTGCGTTTTTTTCTCACAGACAAGTCTGTCTGCACGACCCCACTTGATGACCAAAAGACAGTTAATGCAGAGCGGTGCAGCACAATTTGTTTGCCAAGTTTCTTTGAAAAAGTTAGGAATAACGACAAAGATCAAGTCGCATCACTATGACAATGCTTCGGCGCACAAAGTTATTTTCATATTCGGCTTCTGAAAAGGTGGATCTCGTAGCAACCTATCCCTTTCAAAGATTTGATAAGAGGTTTGACATTTACGGAGGCAGAACGTGATAGCCTGCAACTGGCACGTCAAAAACAAATCCTCAAACTAATGGACCTCATAGTTATAAAAAACGGTATGAACGAATGAAAATGTGCTTAAAATGTGATGGAGAATATTTTGAAAGGCAAGAGATTTATTAGTTTACATATGAATTGTTTTATTTATGAGTAATTCAAAACTTTCAGTGTATAAAAATTGGAAGAAAAAATAATACAATTCAACTTACGAATGTTTGATATCGGATATCGGAGAGTAGTTTCTGTCAATACAGTAAATCTTTCTTAATTTTTGTTTATAACATAACCGTGCTTTGTAAAGTACAAAGTAGGTTATGTTAAAAATAAAAGTTTTATCAACACAAGTCTTAGAACAAGTCGTAAAATACATTTCATTACATTAAGGCTAATATTCGCCTATTTGCTTCATCCACAGAAGCAAGGGCGCCGCTGAGACGACGATCGATCTGCTCTTTCGTTTTACTTTTTCAGGGTGACTTCTCTCCCTTCATTCATATATTAAATCCCGGTGTTTTATAAACGAATTTATTTAAAATGCTGGTTTTGATATTACGTTTTCACTCAACGAAAAGCTATACAATCATATCATTCAGCTAAATGGTATTTAAAGCCTTTGAAATGTTTCCTCATTAATACTCGTTCATTTAAAAAAATCTTGTCAAAAAACATTTTTAACTAACTACTATTTAATAACTATTAATAGTTTATAAACACACGTATTATACACTAGCTCTTCCACGCGACTTCGCGCGTGTAAAAGTAAACCCTAATTATTTTTCTAAAATAAAAGTTATTTGTCAATAAGTACCATATACCATCCTAATTTAATGACCGTACGCAAAAATACGATAATTTCTATGTTGATAAACTATTTTCAAAAATTACCTGATTTTTTATAAGAAAAGCGCGTTTATTCTGATGGATGGTGAACTAATATTTTTATTGAGAAAATACAGATAAAGCTTCGGCTTTCACTCTCAGAAAGCAGAGCCTAGTAAGAGTTGATTTGGTGAAAAAAGAAAAGCACCGATTACAAAAATATATGGTCGAGTGAGAAAATGACCCAATATTTAGCAGGTGGTTTGCTCGTAACCATTCTGATGTATATAAAACACGGTGTAAAGTATGTGAAACATCAATAACTGCCGAAAACAAGTTCTAGTGAAACACTCGGAAGGTAAAGAACACTTGAAATATTTATCTGTAATACGTGGTTCCAAATCAGTTACGTCTTATTTTAGAAGTACCAGTAGTTCGTTGTCGGAAACAAACAAAAAAATGGCTACTGTTGCAGAGATCAAGCTGGCTGCTTATTTGGCCGAACATAACATAGACTTTAACGCTGCAGATCATTTGGGTAAACTGCTTAAGGAATGTTTCATCGATTCAAAGTTAGCAAAAGAAATCAATCTAACTAGAAAAAAAAAGTGCAAAAATAATATGCAATGTTATTGCTCCCAGTCATAAAACAGTTATGGTAGCTACGCTCACAAATACAAATTTTAGCAACATGACCGATGAATCCACTGACATTTGCACCAACAAAACTTCATATGTAGTCGTCAGATGCTATGATCAAACGGAAGGCAGAATTAAATTAAAAAAAATTAAGAAATTTATAATAGTCTATAGAAAAATTAACTAATGGTGGATCGCTATTAGGGCGATGGTAGCCGAGTGGATAAGACCGCGCTCACATACGTGGATTTGAAAGATCAATCCCAGGCACGCACCTCTGGATTTACGAAATCTAAGTGCGCATTTATACCACTGCCTCGGCAGTGAGGCAAACATCGTGAGAAACGTGCAAATTTAAAATATCTAGATGTGTAACCATATTCCAATTTGTCTGGTTACCCTGCCCAAGGGTAACGAAGGTCAGATGCCAATCGCTTCAATGTAATAACCAGATTGGCCTAATCCTGGAACACCAAGTCGTACCATGGTTGCTATATGTGTTCAAATCAAAATCGACTAAATTTTTCAGAAAATCTGAAGAAATAAATAAATAAATATTGCTGACGTAATTACCAGATCCCCCCATACCCTATATCATGAAAAATAAGCTGATCAAAGAACTTTAGTGCTTACGTAATACTTGAATGGCCCCTTGTCTACTAAGTAAACCAGTCATCGCACCTTTTAATCGGGGTGTTAGTGGAATATTTTGACCTAGAAATTATTCGTCTTGAACGGCATCTAAGGTACTAAAATAGTATTATAATAAGTGTAACAACACGAATATTTATGACGATTATATATATTGCGACGTGTTCATTGTTAAATGTTCACATGCGGATGTACGAAAAAATAGTTTCTTTCGGGAAAAACTATAAAGCATTCTTAAAATTATTAAGAAGGTTTTATTGGGTAGTTTGCGAGAATAATACACGCAATATTAATAAGGACTACAGAAGGAATACAGTAAGGACAGAAAATATTTCCATCTAAATTTTATTCTACGTAAAATAGGCAATAACAGGTTGCATAGATTTATTATTACCTGCATGAAGATAAAATCACTTATAGGCGGTTGTCCTTAAGTCTTTTTCAATGAACCTGTATTAAGACTACCAAACTAAGAATTTCTTATGTGTTCGTGAGTGGTAGCGTAAAAATATCCACTACACCATAACATCCCATGGGTCGTGGACAAAAGAAAACAAATGGAAATGGGCAGCAGCATCTTAGCTCTAGTAAGTCCAGAATAAAAAACAAATTCAAACATATTTCACTATTGCATTCGTTTTGCCATTATTTCCGCACAAAACCAAAATTTGCTAACCCTATCCGCCTCGTGGGATGAGCCAGACGGGGCGAGTTATGATAACAATCGTCAAAGAGCTCCTAAATTTAGCGTCGACGTGCAAAGTTATTAGTACAGTAATTGAATAAAACTCTCGCGTCCTTGAGGGTTTATTTTGGGAATCATTTTCATAACATTAAACAAATGTTTGAATAAAAAAGTCTAGCCCAATTAGAATGCATTTCAAATATAATCGCAATTTTAAAGTAGTAAGATAGTGGATGTTTGTAATATGAAATCAACGTTTGCAATAACGCGCTGGTCACAAAATGTTTTTAATACGTAGTTTAGAATTTACGAAAAATCGGGTAGGTGGAGATAAGGATGAAATACGATTAGCTATTGATTTATAATTCGAAAAACAACATGTTCCAATAGTAACTGCCTAATCATTATATAAAAGTTTAATAGAAATTGTAAAATACTTTTATTTTGATAACATCTTCAGAAAAGCCTAACTTCAAATAAAACTGGTGACCCAGGTTTTGCTTTACAAACACTCCGTATTATATAGACTTTATATAAATATGTATTAGGCACAGGAAATTATATTCACTTTATCAATATATTTTTATGTGATAGAATTTTTACATTAAAATATATAAAACTCTGATCTTAGGTGAGACGTAGGTTTAAGCACAGAATAAATAATAGTACTACGTAGTTTAAGTCAGAAATCACATCACATATTTAGCAAAAACATTGAATGAAATGAAAACATTTGAAGTTAGATTTAACAAGAGAAATATTAGAGGATAATCAATAGTCACTCAGCACGCGGGGTCATACTCGGAGCGCCGCCACCCCGGCCGTTGACCGTATGGGTGCGCGACAATTTCGACCTTGGATCAAGATGTCTCAATACTTTGATTTGCATCGTGATGCTGAGTCACCTTGTTTTCAGGCTATTACGTTACGCACGTAAACCACCAAGATTACCAAAGCACGCAGACATTACGCTGGTTATATGTAACGGTGCGAATGGTCACGCCATTTGCTTTACAAGCGAATAGCAAACAACAAACAACGGGAGTGATTCCTCGTGCTAAACATGTGGGAAGGTTGTACGGACCGCACGGGACGAAGGTTCGGAAGCGGTGGTTGTGCCGGTTGCGGGGGCGCGGTGCGGGCTGGTCGCGCCTCACGATCTTGCCGAGCAGGCCGAGCAGCGAGCGGCTCAGCGGGCGCGGGGGCACGCGCGCCTCGCCGCCGTCCACGCCAAGCACCTCCAGCTCCACGGCGTCGGAGCGCGCGCACATCCGCGCCGCTACCGCGCCATGCCGCGCCCCGGCCAGCCCGCGAGCGCGCTCCGCCACGGTGCCACACGCGCGCTACGGCCCGCCGCGGGGCCGATACTCGCGTCTCGCGCACGGTACACACTAGCGCCGCACCGTACGGCACGGCGGACACGACGGCGCGCGCATCACTACTACGAGTACGACGATGACGTTGTATTGTATCTCCACTGCTCTGTATTTACTGTTACCTACGTCAAACTTCACGCGGCTTATCTTTATCTCACAAATGAAACACAATACACTATCCACACCTCTGTCTATAATATACACATATTTAAAAAAATCACTGAAAAGCACATTCTTGTATAATGGGAGAAAACCTCCAGCGGACTGATGTAGCCTCACGTTTAATTTTTACTTCACACAGACTATATTGTAGATGCGCAGTAAGCTCTCCCTAAATACACTGTTATGGAATCATTCATAAATAGGAAAATATATTATTTCGTTTAAAATATAATCGGAACTAAGCTTTAAACATTATTTAGGAATTGAATTAACGAATTAGTAACTTCCTCCACGTTGGCATAGCAAGATACGAACACCTTATATTAACGATATTTTTATTGTAAATTAATTGAATTAAAAATCACACTAATTGTAATATAAGGCCCTTATGACATTATCATATTTCATTTTTTCCTTCGCTAAAAATATTGTGCCAGCGAGAATCAATAAAATCTTTGAAGGCGTTTTTAACTGCCTCATCGGTATTAAAGATTTTCCTTGCAATAAAATTGTCTAAATTTCGGAGAAAAGATGTACGAAAATCTGTTGGAGAAACTTCCAGGGGGAATGAAGAGTGATGGTTAGAGACTTTCCAATCGCAGCTCCTCTAGGGTATGTTCCGAAATACAACGCAGTGTACTGTCCAATGCAAATGACGTATCATTTGACACTTTATTGTACTAGCGTGCCGCCGCCATATTGTGTCGGATATCCGGCCATAATAAAACAATTTTTAATTGTGTGTTTGCCGAATGAAGCATGCCAGAATTTGTTTCTATTTATTCAAATACAAAAAAAATTATAGAATAATTTATGGCATATCCATTAGGAGGATATAATGATTTTTGAAGCACAAAATGACAAAATAATCGCCAACACTTTTCCAAATGGCGTAAAAGTATGACGTCATATACTGTCCAATGTTTTGGAACGAATCACCAGTATAGCGTCGATTCATGACGTCATTTGCATTGGACAGTACACTGCGTTGTATTTCGGAACATACCCCTAATTTAGCAATCGTCTGTTATGCAGTGTTGAGGCCTAGCTTTGTCCTGAAGCAGCAGTTGACTATCTAGAGCAACTGATCAGTCTCTTTTTTTTAACGGCCAGATCTTGGGAAGCTGTAATGGATGACACCAGCACTGGTACACCAGACACTTACTCAGTACCTTTTTCTGAGTCAACTTTCGCTTTGGGCTGGATTTGACCGATTCTCCTGGGTTCAAACATTGTGATGAGAGTTTCAGATTATTGTAAGGATCCATTTTTCATCACAAGTAACGATACGATTCAAAATCCCCTCTGATATCTATCGTATCAATCAACTAGGTTTGTGAAATACAAACCAACTAGCAAGAGGTGTTAGTAAGAGTGGTGTTTGCTAGTAAACGCTTGTCACATTTAGCTCGAAACTAGTTATATAAAAACGCGGCAATGTAATTATTATTAGATATACATGGTTATTTTGCAATAACCAGCCAAATTCGCATAGAAGGTTCAGAATAAGTAATATAGGCAAATTGTGAAGAAAATTATTAAAAAAAAATCTCAAACATTTTGTACTTTATTTGAACTGATTTTACTGCGCACACACACATTCGTACGGGCCGATCGGTAGGCAAAAACTGCAATAACGGTATATCATAAGTATATAAGTTTAAAATTTGGTTACTCTTTGAAAAATAACCCTGCATAAAATTAACCTGAATATTTAGACAACAAACGTTGATGAACCTAATAAATGCACCTCGACAATAGACACAATCTTAAGTATAAGAACTAGTTTCATCAGTCGGTTGTGAGACCATAAAAGAATTAAACGAAATCTTTCTTGAATTTTTGCTACCCTCGGAACTACATGTAAGACGGATTTAATTGGTTTTTATAATTTAAAGTACACTGAAGAAAATTGATTAGTTTATTTCTTCTTCATCATTACAGCCCTTCTGAAGTAGATTGCCACACACAGACATTCCTCGAGATACGAAAGCTAACGCTACAGCTACGAAACACTGTCCTGAACCGCTTACATTCTTGGACTTCCTCTGTTGTTTTACACTACGGCTGTTTCGTTGATGGCCTAGTGGTCGTAAACTCACAGTAAACAACAGCTGATCATGGGGTCCCAGGTACGAGTTCCGAGATCGGGGCAAAATCAATTATGGGGTTTTTCAATCACGAAATTCCCAAAAGCAGTCCGGAGTCAAAAAGTAGGCGGATTCCACTCCCGTACCTCGGAAGGCACGTAAAGCCGTTGGGCCTGCGCCTGATCTCTCCGAGCGTGTCGAATTACCCTCCCATAGAACTATGAGAGTAAGAGATTAAAGACTGCACCTGTGATTGCACATACATGTGTTTGGCGAATACACATTTGGCCATCATCACCACAATCGGTGTGCAGCTATCCATAGATTCGTGTATTTAGATTCGATTGGCGAGGTAACGGCGACTGATGCGATATATTTTTTAAGTGTGTACAATCATTACTTATATCATGTCCGTCGCAAAAAAAATAGTAAAGGGGGGGGGGGTAATGTTAAGCATTCACCCTAAGAAGCCAAAGTTATTATCTTTGAAGGTGGCTTGGAGATTCCACTACCTTCCGTAGGACGATATGAAGTAGCGGTTGCAGCATGTTCCTGATAAAAACTTAAAATAATAAAAAACTGCATCCCAACCGATCTTCACCGTGGCAACTGTGAGGTCTTTGGACTTAGGTACACTCTAATAATGATGATGTCAGATCACAGACTTTATTTGTTTAGATTTGTTAATCAAATTTTAAAGTCATTTGTATTTTTAAGAATAAAAAAGTAATGATTCTAAATTACGTTCCTCCTTTTGGTACAATTGGATGAATAATGTTAATTGAATTCATCAATTTCCTCACCAGCCATTGTCACACAAACACACCTGCTATGCTCGATATTTTCACTACAAATAAAGAGGTGATGAACGACAGTGTGGATGCGCGCACAAACATTACTTTGATGTGTGTCCGAAAAACTGATAAACTTCAGAATGTCGCCATCTATAGGCAAACATTGGTGAATATTAAAACTTGCCATAGAAGTCTTTAGCAAATGTACACAAATTCGCGAAACTACACAATCGCGTGTGCCTGGTGTATATGTACGAATGTCAAGAGTGGGTTTGTGCAGATGGCTAGTTTCCGTTGACACTGACCGGCGAGACCGAAGTTCGGTCTGGAGGACACTAGTACTAGAGGAGTACCTCACTAAACTTCTCTTACCGGTACGTGGTATCCAACCGAGAGCCTGTCAGTCCTGTCGAGTAATAAAGGTGTCCCAATGCGACTTCAGCGTATCGATCCGTTGGCATTTATGTCGCTGGATACGAATCGGCTATAGATTGAAAACGTAGCCCGTTAAATAAATTTAACAAAGTTACTTTTTGCTTCATTTTTATAACTAGTTTTATTGTAGTTTTAATCAACAACAAAATTATAATACACTTCGAATGATTTTCGGTTAGCGTAAAGCGTAGTAATCTCACTGATAATCTGCGTGGGGAACGACGTCCTTCAATGGCAGTAGCTGTGCGGCGCATGACAGAAGATAAGAGCATAACCATAACACATAATACATACATACATAAACACTCACGCCTGTCACCCAGAGGGGTAGGCAGAGACTACAGACTTCCATTTGGCACGATCCTGACACACCTCTCTCGCCTCCTTCACATCCATACACCTACGCATACATGCTCGTCGGTTAAGGGTACTCCTAATTTGGCCCGTTTTCAATAAATCGCCAATTTGGTCGATAAATTTTCGCCTAGGACGTCCCTTTCCGACTCTGCCATTCACTTCTGCAACATAAATTTTCTTTGTCACTCTTTCCTCATTCATTATTTCCACATGACCAAACCACCGAAGCATTCCTTTCTTAATCCTGGTCACAACATCATCTTGCAAACCACACTCTTCTCTTATTACACAATTTCTTACCCTGTCGTCCATAACACATCAAAGCAAATAACCTTACATGATTATTTAAGATGCGTGTTTGAGCTAAATGCCATGTTAGTCGTTATTTGTGAGGTTTTTAGGAGTTTTTAGGACTTGTTATTAAAAATACATTATCAATTAATTAAAAAATCTATTAAATTTGTACATAATCTCGATTCCATAATAGCCAATTCCATTTTTTAAAAGAAGTAAATACTTGATGAACCTTCCCACAACTAAACCACAGAAATGCGAAATAATTGAATACTAAAAATAGAAAAGGGTTTAAGTGCCACAAACACCATTTTAGTTTTCTCCATTGCCCTAAAATATGCAATAAGTGCCTAGTTGCTATTTAACTTACACATAAATCCACCTGAACAGAGCGAGGGGTACAAAACGCAGGGAGCGCAATTCTTTAAAAGGATCTAAGTTCCAAATGCATTGAGATGCCAGTGATATACGAATGGCGACACTTACACCTTGTGTTGTTGCAAGTGGGGGCAAAAACAAAGGCGAAAAAAGGGTGAAAACAGTGAGCAAGTTGCGAAAAAAGCATTAAAGGATGCTGGAAAAGAGTATCCCACATCTCGTGGAAAGCTAACTCCGAGATGACAGTGAATTCAAACGGCAAAATGCGCGGCCTGGAAAGCTAAGGATGTGCACTGTGCAGTATTATTATCGTGACGCATATTTGTACTCAAAATATTTTTATAGATACTATAGGTACCTACTTGCTACCTATTCATTTAAAACGATTCATTCGGTTCGGTTTAAATGAAATAAGTTAATAAATAAAGTACTAATACGCAAACTATAATGAAATATATACTAAAATATTTGCCTAAAAGTTTAATTTCTCAATATATTAATAATAATAATACAGTAAATCTATTCGTAAAATACATATATAAATAGGGATCATCCCTATCAAATGAATTATATTGAAGACACCCTAAATAATCTGAACCAATTGCTATAGCAGGTTCTAATATTGTGTTTTTTTAGGCTCGTTGCAAATGCCATCATGAATGCAAAACTCTCGATGCACAACGCGCATCTCTTTGTTGCGCGAATGAAAGAAATCTACAGTACTTTGGAATCGTGGAAATGCGTGAATCTCCTGAAGAGAGTAAAAGCAAAATAACAGCAGAAAAGAAGAAAGATCTGTTGATTATTATTCTCTACCTACGAAATGAAGCACACAAGAATTTTTATCACTCTATTTTGAATGATTAGTCTATAATAATTATAAAATTAAAAAGGTTGACTAAAAATTGTAAGACAGAAAGAAAATGAATAAATGAATGAATTTTTTAGAATTACTTTTCTGTTTACTAAAATTATCCACTCATTCATTTTTTTTTAATTTCTAACTAGTATGAAATTGTGACATTGTAATGTTTATATATCTTCACTTATATACCTAATAAATGCGAAATTGTTTGTTTGTTGGTTTTAGCTTTGTTATTTTTTGCATGGTAATACTGTAGGACCTGGAGAGTCTTATAGGCTACTTTCACCCCGAAAAAATATACAGTTCCCACGGCATGCTTTTTTACACGAATTTGTCCTTCATTCAAGGTCAGCGCATACCAAGAGCAGAACAGAGCAGAGCATTTTCTGAGAACACTAAAATATTAATTTTATGACTATTGACAGACAGTGCAAAATTATATACACGTTCAAACTTGATTCTCGACCATGCTCGAGCTCATCAATCATGAAAAAAATCTAAAAATCTCATTTCACTGGTAATTACTGCCTAGCATCTTATATTTTTATAAAAAACATTCATCAAAACAAAATAATAAATCTTAAATTTGACAGATGCCAATATAGTGAAAATGTTGCTAGGCATAGCAAAATATTTTACCCCATATTTTCTTATAATTACATACTGCAAATATGGGACTATTATTGTTGTATTTTTATTTGACAAATAAAAATACCTACAATATTCACGCATGAGTTTTTAATTGCCAGGCATTTTTAATTGCCAAATACTATTAGGGTTCCCATTTGCCAAGAAAAAAAAGTGTTGATTTTATTTTGTTTTGTTAATGTGCAGTTATTTTTATCTTTTTTATAGTATGTGTTTTAGAATAAATACCCTATGAACATTTTTTTTAAATTCTAATAGTGATTTACATACCTTCGCCATTTCCTAAAAAGACGATACGTTTTGCCACTAGCCAACAGTGGTGTATTAAATTATGGTAAAGACAATAGTTAACGTTTAGCCAAAATAGCACAAAAATATTTATTTTGTTTTAATGAAATGAAGTTGATAATAACGTGAATGTTATTGCCAATTTAAACGTATTCATTTTTTAGATTTCCGTCTGGTCCGACTGTTGCTGCTCAACACAGATCACCCAGCCTACGAGACATGAAACCATTACGATTTTCTACTTAAATTAGTATGTCAAGGTTAGAAGAAAGAAAGGTGTGCGGGTGGCGCGTGAAATGTAACTTAGAGATGTGTCACGTCCATAAATCGTACGTGTAAATGTGGGAGACTATGAAAACGTAGCGTAATTATAAACAAATTAATGATGCGTAAATAATTATGTTTAATACAAATAAAGTTCTTTAAAATATATACAACATGTATTTTACATGTCATTTACAACGCTAATCGCTTACCATAAATAAGTTAAGAGCGAAATGTGCCTAAGAAATACACAATTCTACTTACACGTGCCGCCTGCAGCCCCTCTGATTGATAGACAGAGACGCAACTATAATACTGCGTGCTTGACAAGGACAGCCTCAGAACTACGACCAGAACACGTTGAACCCTCACGGTTTTAGTATTTTAAGATTATTAAATGATGCATTTATCGGTGAAACGTGACTTTATCCTTCTTGAAATTACGTTTCCTGCTATCACTATCACACCACTTTACTGCGCAAGTGGGCAGGTTTTACTGTTTTAATTTAAAAAAATTGTAGTGCTAAGGACGCAGTGCACAGGTCTGTTGTCTGGTTACTACTAAACAGGGTGGCGTTCGTGTTCAACTGTATAGGCTCTGGTTGAACAGATGAAGTACAGAAATTTGTCGCCTTTCGTAATGTCGCCTCTACACGTTGGCCAACACAGTGGCGAATGGAGTAGCGAATATATTGGCCGAGAGTTGGTGACGTCCATTCCGCCTGTGGCATCGCTTCCGAGCGGTAGCATCCAGGTAGTCCGCGCTTTCGTTCCTGTACGGTAGTGCTCTCCCGCTCTCGCGCCCCCGCTATCTCGCTCGCGCTGTACAGCGCCGACGCAGTGCTCAGTCCGCCGGCGGCATCGTTCTCAGACGGTCGCCTCCTGGTGGTCCGCGCTCCCGTACAGTACGGTAGTGCTGTCTCGCTCTTACGCGCCTCCGCTGTCCTGCTCACGCGGAACAGCGTCGAGGCTGCCGGTGAGTCACTTTCACGCTACAGTTCTTGCCCCCCTGTCTTCGGGCAGGGAGGTCTGACTGACTTCCGCTTTTCATTTTCATTTTTCATTTTCACTTTTCATTTTTTTTTGTACTATCTCCTTTATTTTCTTGTTATTCTTGCATTATTATTACGTGTATGGTGTGTCGTAGTACGTCTCGCGATCTAGTCCCTGTTCTACCGAGAACAGGGACCCGTCCTCATCTTTACCTAGCTTAGCTTACTGACCTAAAATGGCCACATCCAGCTTCACTGAGTCCCTCGCCGCCCTCATTAACCAATTCGGTTTAAATGGCAATGAGACGGTCCTCGCCGCCATCGCCACCATCGCCGCCCAGGCTCCCCTCCCTGCTCCTCAGGCACACCATCCGCCGCCGGTAATCGCGTTTTACCTCGAAACGAGGAACTCCTTTGCCCCCCCTTGAATCTGCCCCCTTAGAAATGGAGTACGCATGCTCAGAGTCCTCGGCGCCGACCTCCCGGAAGAGGCCCGCTACTACTTCAGGCTCCGGCTCATCGGAGTCCTCTGACTCTGTACTGACTGAGTACCGGGGAGTCCACGTTCACCACCGTCACCTCCAAGCGCAACGGTAAGCGCGCCGCGTTAAAAAGCCCCCCCCTATCTCAGCGGCCCCTGCCGCTCCTACAACCTCAGCAGCCCCCGACGCTGCCGCCGTCCCACTCATGTCACTAGACATCCCCACACCGTCCAAACCAGCCTCTCGTTGTGCTCCAGTCCTTGCTAAGAAGCAAGTACCGCCCCCTGTCTTCCTAAGAGACAAGGCTAAATTCACCCAGTTGTCAAAAACCTGCTACAACGCAGGCATAAAGTACGTAAAGTCTCGTACCACACTTACGCTCTCCCTGAAGAGCGCAAAGTCAGGGCCGTCATCCGAGGCGTCCCCTTCGAGTTCTCAAACGAGGAAATCCTTGAGGACCTTAAGTCTTAAGGTTTCCCCGTAGAAGCAGTGCACAAAATGCACAGTAGGACGGGCAAGAGATTCAACCTTGCCCTCATCATCCTATCCAACGTAGAGGAGGCCAAAGCCATCTTCCGGCAGGTACGCACAGTGTGTGGCCTGTCGAGAGTGAAGGTCGAGCCCCCACATAGGCGCGGTTTCCCGGCGCAGTGCCACCGCTGCCAACTTTATGGTCACGCGGCGGCCAACTGCTCCGCCCCACCCAGGTGCGCAAAGTGCCTAGAACCCCATAACACGAAAGAGTGTCCCCGGCCCAAAGACGCCGAATCCCCGCCTGCTTGCGTCCTGTGCAAACAGACAGGACATCCGGCTAACTACAGGGGTTGCCCACGCGCACCTCAACCTCGCCCCAGTAGGCAAGCTCCACCGCCGGTAAATGACCGCTCATTCCCGGCCCTCCAACAACGGCCCCATGAGGGCCTTCTCAGCCCATCCAGGGCTTCTCTCGACCCTCTCAGGGTCCCCCTAGGCACCCTCAGGGCATAATTCGGCCCCCTCAGGGCATAATTCGGCCCCCTCCGGGCTTCTCTAAGCCTATGCAGCCTCCAGTCTTTCCCTGGGGGCCCAAAAAGGCAGACCCACCGCGGATAAGCTCCTACTCCCATGAAGCGGCGCCCACCCCCGACGACTACAACAGACTATATTCCGCTATTAGGAATATTGACCTTAGGTTGTCGTTGTTGTAATCACCGTTGTAGCACGCAAACTGCGCGCGGCGAAGTCCCCCCAAGAACGTCTCCTCGTTCTTGCAGAACATAACAATCTTTTGTTAGCGTTGTAAGTTAAGTTAACTTAATTAACTTAACTTCAATGCCAGTGCAAATTACTCTACCAAAATCCCACGGTCGTATCAAACCTAAGGGTTTATCGCTTGTATCATTTAATATTCGCGGCTTGCGAAATAACTTCCCAGAGCTTAAACTCTTTCTTCGGAATCGTGAAGTCGATTTCCTCCTCCTACAGGAAACTAATCTCCAAGCTAAGGACACTAGAGGCCTTTCTATTAAAAACTTCTCTCTTCTTCGTAACGACAGACCCGACCGCCGAGGCGGCGGAACGGCCATCTATTACAAGAAGACACTTCATTGCTCGCCCATTTCTACTCCGCAGCTTACCAACATGGAAGTCACGGTATGCAGGCTAGCTATGACTGGACATCAGTCCATCCTCATAGCCTCCTGTTACATCCCTTCAGGAACCCATCCCCTCAAAAAAGATTTTGAGGCCATTTTATCTTTAGGCAATTCAGTCATTATGTTTGGAGATTTTAACTCCAAGCATACTGAATGGACATGCCGCACTACGTCCCCTAGTGGCAAGATACTGCTCGATATCACGCAGTCTCTTGATATTACCGTCCATAGTCCTCTCGGTGTTACTCACTTTCCCGATAACACCGATCACGCCCCCCGATGTGTTAGATTTTGCGTTACTCCAAGGAGTTTCTCTCAACCTCAGAGCAATCGAGACACTAGACGATCTAGGATGAGATCACCGACCGGTCTCCCTCATTCTTGGCCACCAGCCACCTCCCCCAACACACACGAAAACCTTCACTAACTGGAAGGGATTCAAGGAGTCCCTAGCTAAAGCTTTGGACTCACAGGACTCTACCATCTCCCTACCGTCGGACTTAGATAGTCCCGAAAAAATCGACACCGCGGTCGATTCACTCTCCACCCTTATTAAATCCTCCCTTAAGGAGAACGAAAGGGTCGTCCCGGTTGCTAACAATAGTGGGTTTCCCCTACATATTAGCAACCTATTAAAAGCCAAAAAAGCTGCTTTCCGGAGAGCAGCAAAATATCCCACCCCCGAATATAGGCGCGCGGCCAATCGTCTTCAACGAGAACTCCGCTTCCGCCTCTCTGAATTTCGTGACCCCGAAAACAGTAAGCTCATGGAGAATATCTCTCCATCTATCATCAACGCTATCACCCACACTCCCCCTCTCTCCCGTCCCGACGGCACGGTTGCCTTCGAGGACGAGGAAAAGGCTGAGTGCTTTGCAGATAGCATTGCCGCTCAATGCTCTCCTAGTTCTCAACCCGTCGACCCCTCTCACGTCCAGGCAGTGGAGGATGAGGTCCGCCGCCGGAACTCACCCCCTACGGCCTCCGAACCTATCTCTGTGTCCAATGATGAGATTTCATCCCTCATCAAAGGACTTAAGCCCAAAAAGACTCCGGGCGCGGATGGCATCTCCAACCAAGCCCTAAAACACTTTCCTGAGCAGGTGTTAACCTTTTTATCTATTATCTTCAACGCCTGCTTCAACCTCAGTTATTTCCCCACTACGTGGAAAGAGGCAACTGTGATTGGAATTCCCAAGCCAGGCAAGCCTCTCAACCTCCCCCTCCAGCCATCGCCCCATTAGCGTCCTCAAGGCAATGGGCAAGCTCTTCGAAAGAGTCATCCAAACGCGTATGAGGCGCTATCTGTTTCCCACAGACGGCGACCCTCTTATCATTCCCCATCAATTCGGTTTCCGAGCCAAACACTCATGTCCATGACCATCGCGGTCTTTTTCGATATAGCTAAAGCTTTCGATAGAGTCTGGCACACAGGTCTCATCTACAAGCTCTACAAAATAGGTCTCCCCGATCGTCTAGTTCGTCTCGTGGCCTCCTATTTAAAACATCGTACCTTTCGTTTTAGACACGAAGGTACGCTATCTTCACAGCGAACTATCAAGGCTGGTGTCCCTCAGGGCTCAGTACTTGCTCCTCTGCTGTACATCCTGTTCACCAACGACATTCCCATCCCGTCGAAAGGTGTTCAACTCTCCCTCTTCGCAGACGACACTGCCATCTACTGCAAAGGTGTCTCACTACCCTTCATACGGAACAAGATCCAAAAGTCAGTTGATGACCTAGGAGCTTGGTTCAAAAAATGGCGCATCGATGTGAACCCGGAGAAGAGCTCTGCCGTTCACTTCGATTATAAACGACGCCGTCTCAAAAACACTCCACCAATACGTATGCTAGGGACCCCTGTCCCCTGGCATACGTCCGCCAAATATTTAGGTGTCACTCTAGACACAGGGCTCACTTTCAGGCCCCACGTTAAAAGAGTAACCCGTCACGCACGGTTTTATCTGAGTAGGCTCAACAGTATGTTGGGCCGACACAGTAAAATGTCCCTTCGAAACAAGCGTACCCTTTACAAGGTCTGTATACGACCAGTCATGTCCTACGCGGGCCCCGTCTTTGCCCACGCAAACCCTAATATTATAAATGAACTCCAAATAGTTCAGAACCTCTTCTGTCGTCGAGCTGCGAACGCACCTTGGTACGTCCGTAATGCCGACCTTCATCGGGACTTAGAGCTCCCAACAATTCAACAATTTCTTAAAAAACTCTCTGAGAACTTCTTCAAAGCCTCAGAGTCGCACCCAAACCAATTAATTCGTGAGGCAGCTTCTTATGCAGCCCCACCCCCCTCTCGCTATCGTGTCCGCAGGCCGAGAAACTCTCTCTCGGACCCGCCTAATAAACTGTCGAAGGACCTGAACTGTCTCTTGGCGGCTCAGGCCAACTCTAATTTAAATTAAATTATTGTATTAACTAACAATTTGCCTTCGTAGGCACTCCCTCAGCCCCCCCCCCCCGAACGGGTTCCCGCCTTGTCGTGGCGGGGGGGCTTAGTAGCCGTGGCTTGGTCTCCCACGGTGAACAAAGAGGAACCCACGTGGCTGGCCCGAGGTGAAGGGCCGGCCTGAGGTGGCCGCTCCGAGTGGGCTTGGGGAGCCCACTTCGGATGTGTGCTGGTGGACTGCAGCGAGTGGGGACTCGCGCACCCTCTACCGCTGCAGCCGAGGTGGAGTCGCGGAGGAAGAGGAGTGTTGGTATGGCGATGCGCCACTCGCCCTATCCTTCGCGACTCAAACGGGGCCGCACCGTTGATGCGGTGGTGGTGGGGCTGCGGGGGGAGAGGATTGTCGGTATTGCGAGGCGCCGCTCTCCCTACCCTCCGCAGCCGAATCTTGGTTGGCGGCGGAGCCATAGACCAGATCCGCCGCTGGGGTCGGGAACGCTAGTACTTCTAAGTGCTCGTTTTTCCTGGCCCCATGGCCTTTGTGCATCGGACGTGGGGGCGTCTGTTGCACAGACGTAGTTGGAGGCCGTGGAGGAAGGCGCGCCATGTGTTCTGGTGCGCCTTACCTGGGAAGGAGAACGGGGAGGAATTTTCCTCTCCCGAGGAGGTGCTGCCATGGGGCGGCAGGCGCTAGTAGGGCCGCGGATGTGTGCGAAAGCGTTCCCGTAGCCCTGCCAATATGCGACAAAGGTGGAACACCATGGGGTTTTAGTCGGTGCGAGTCCGACATAACCCGTCCTTGCCCCCGCGAGGCGGGTATGCGTAGGCATTTCCGCATGCAAAAAAAAAAAAAAAGGCACTCCCTCAGCGGCTCTTAGCCGCCTGCGCCCTCTTTTCCCAAAAGAGGGTCGCTCATGATAAGGCACAATAGAGCTTAATCAGCCGGCTGCCTGTCCCCAAAGGCGGTTTTTAGAGGGTAGCACTTAGGGTCCCCGGTAGGACAGTGAGCCTCTCATAACCACGATAGATCGGCTATCGTGGTATGCGTAATGCATTTTCCGCCTCTCTACGTATAGGGTAGCCCTTTAATTGCTTCGGGCGCAAAAAAAAAGTGACGGCGTCCACACGTTGGAAGGTCGTTCAGTTTACTTCGGTTCGAGCCAATGTGCGGACGAATTTATAAGCACCGTGGCGCAGTGGCTCAGCATTGAGTGGCTGCGCCGGGCGCCGCGGGTTTGATCCCGCAAGGAACAAGTATTTGTATGTCCTACAAATAATTGTTTCGGGTCTGAATGTGTGTCCTTGTGCAATTTATGTTTGTAAACTGCCTGCGCGATGAAAATCTTAGTGTGGGGTTAACGTTTTTATAAAAGAATTATAAAATATTAGTGGATATTAATGGGGCTGTAAATAGATATACGATATACGATTAGCTTTATTTATTCTTTACATGCATCATAAACTGGAATAAATACCATTAATGAGAACTTAACTTATTTTAAAGTTAAAGGAGTTATAATCGATTAGTCTATGTTTTAAAATTGGGTTTTGATTTTAAAGTTTAGCAAAATATGTACTTGCATTTCTATCAGACATTTGATGTATATAAAAAACATCTTATAATTTATTTGGTAATTTAATTATTTTTTGAGAAAGACAAAAACAATAGCAATAAATATAATTAACACTGACTTAATAATAGGTACTAATTACAACTTAGAACATAAATGAAAAACTCATGATGAGCAAAGTGGCTCAGGACCATGCTCTGCGGCAGTCTGTGGAGGAGGATGTTCAGTAGTGGACTTGTGAACAGCTGTAATGATGATGATGATGATTCGGAATCTTGCACGATTAAATTATAAGAAATCGACGTTTTTTATAGGATAGGGTGACAAACGAGCACACAGTTCACCTGATGGTAAGTGGTTGCTGTGGCCCATAGACATCTACATCTATCCTCGATTACGAATCAAAATGCAGATGCGTTGTCACCCGTGGGGACTAAGATGAAATGCCTCGTTTTCTTTAAAAAGGGTCTCTGGTTCTCTACACTCACTATACGAAACACAGCATCATTAAGCTACTATTTTACGCTGATATACTGTGAGAGCGTGGTCCTTCCCCGGTCGAGCCGACCTTCGTGCTGCAACTATATTTCTAATATAATTGCATGGTTCTACCACGTATAAACGACGTGCTTAATTTTTTTTATTATAAAATTGTTCTCGTAATAATCTGATTTTGAAAAAACGTTAATTTTTTTTTAATAAATAGCTTATTGATTAAAACAAATGTTCAATAATAATTAAATCGCGCTAATTAAAGTAGTAGGAATGTTTAAAGTTGAAATTGGCACTAAAAGGCTGGTAATTGGGGCATCCACCCTACAAAGCTTGAATATAAAATTTAAATCAGATGCGTGTAATCATTCTGGGAGCTTGTAGCAAACTAAACGCGCGGCCAACGTGTGGACGCGGCGACCAAACTCTGCCAACAATCCTTTGATCTTTTATAAAAAACCGACACCACACGGATCTCGCGCCAACTTGCGGGCCATCGTTCCAATACATACCAATGAAGCCCAAACACCCCGTCTACACGTTGGCCAATGCTATTTGCCACTACATTCGCCACTGTGTTGGCCAACGTGTAGAGGCGCCGTTACATGTCTCGTAGGCTAGGTGGTCTGTGCTGCTCAATGAATTGAAAAAATTAGACTTAATCGCAAAGAAAACTAACTAATTTACGTTTCTAATGAAGTTTACTCCATTTGTAGAATTGCTGAAAATAATCTGCGAAATTATATTAAGCATAATGCACAGGAAAACAATTCAAAGAAAGAGCTATCTCTCGAAGTGATTGCCAAACTCGTTGGTCGTTCTCTATTTCCTATTGTAGAAGAGCACATCAATTCGCAACATCACAACACAAATCTGGCGCGGCTTATTGTAGAACGTTATGTAAGAGTTCGATTCCTATATGAATCTAAAAAAAGATAATATTTCGCGGATATCGTCATCAAAGCGGCAGTTATTTAGAAAACAGTTGCAGATGCAGGGTTATTACTTATTAAGTAAGAGACGTTTAGTTTAAGTACTTGGGTATATAGTTATTTAATAAATATTTTTAGTTTCGTGTTTTATTTGAATGGTTTTTCTCCTTCCGAATCTTATTTTGTTTTAATACAAAACGCCTATTCAAAAAAGTATATCATATATTTATATAAATATATAATACTATATACTTATATAAAAATATCTTTTCTAACAGAATAATATAATGATATAATAGATTTGTGAATATTATTATAGCACGTGATATTACGTATATAAATAATTTTAATAAAATATTAGTTAGCAAATATAAGTAATTTTATATTTCTCTCTTTGTAAATTATTAATAAATAATTTTGAACGCAACCTAAATATAAATTTTACGACTATGTCTACTATTAGGTACACTTTGCCCATTTTTTGCGAAAATCGTCATTTACTGGCATACATTACTCATTTGCTTGTGTGCGTGCGGGCAAACGTAATTACAGGCCGCTTACGCATTCATTGTGTTGTTGCTTCAACTTTGAACGGAATTCTGAATGATACTATCACTCTAAGTCTAATTACTCTATGGCTTTACAAAGGTTAATTAAAAAAAAAGTATTTTAGCTGTGACATTACTTGTAAGAAAGTTAAATTATAATTCAAAAAAAATTGTTGTTTAAGTCTAATTGTATTATCATTCATTACGTAAGATATCAGCTCATAGCACTGTCTACAGATTGAGAAAATGCCCAAGAATCGAATTGGTAATAGTCTTTAATATTATAATATCTTTCATTAAACTAATAATAAAAAAATTGGACTTCAATAATTTAAAAAAAGATAAATAAATTTTCACATAAGAGCTTCTGAATAGTGTATCGAAAAATTACGAGTAAATCCTCGACTTCAGAATTTATTATGTGTAAATTATTTTTTGTGAACGGCAGAGTCGGGAAGTGACACCCTAGAAGAAGTTTCATCGACCAAATTGGCGATATTTTGAAAATAGGCCACATTAGGAGTACCCTTAACCGACGAGCGTGTATGAGTAGATATACTCGTATGGATGTAAAGGAGGCGAGAGAGGTCAGGATCAGATCAGGATGTCAGGATCGTGCCAAATGGAAGTCCGTAGTCTCTGCCTACCCTTTGGGTGACAGGCGTAAGTTTTTATATTATTTAACTTTTTTGAGGTCGGTTATAAGTTTCTAACTTATACATAACTTATTTTACCATTTTGAGTTGCATATGGAATATCAGAATTTCACGGCAACAACTAGCATGTCGTTTAAATAGGCTGATTAAAATCTTAACCTATACTTTTCTACCCTTAGGTTGCATTTTTTCTTTAAATTCATTTGGGGACATCCTCGTGAAGTAAAACATATAGAAGTGGATGCTGTGACCCATAGACATCTACATCTATCCTCGATTAAGAATTAATATGCAGATGCGTTGTCACCCATGAGGACTAAGATAAAAATGGTCTCTCGTTCTCTACACTCACTATACAAAACAAAGCAGCATTCGGATGTTATTTTATGCCGGTATACACCAATCGTACTGAAACCATAATAATATAACCGCAGTGCGGCTCTACCACGTTTAATATGTTATATTATAATAAAAAGAAGAATAATTTAAATCGTTTAACTCGTTTCTGAGGAATACATAAAATATACTAATACCTATATGCTTAAAAATGGAACATTCTCGTTTTATGAACTCGGTTAAAATACATTGCAATTTATATAAATATTTTTAGCTTCAAGAACAATAAAATATTATCTTTATGAAATAAAACATCAGCCGCATCGCACGATTGCCTTGTACGATCGATTTATATTGAGGAATCGAATTATTGCTTTTTACTTTCTACGGTATCGTCTGTGGCTTTGGGCATAAAGCCAGTTTAAGAAATAAAACCTCTTATACCTATTTCTGATTTGGGTTTAATAAATAAACTAAATAAGAGTTTTAGCAATGATCTGTTAATAACAACTCAGAACTCACCTGATTAACTGTGAAATAAAATTACCTCTATGTTGTTACATCTGATCTGAACCCAAAAATGTATAAAATTGTATGTAATCTCCTAGTAATGCAGTACAACAATGCAAAAAAAAATTTGCATTGTTGTTGCAATGATCTAATATCAATGAAAGCATAACACTCGAATATTTAAATAGATAATAGGAAAGACAAATCAAACAAAATAAACATATTTAGTATTTAACTTCGCATGCGTGCATTTTATTTTTTCCCAAGTGTTCTATCCATTTATTAACTGAACCCATGTAGTGTTATCATATTATTATGTAAAGTTAAATGTTAAGGAAAATTTGAAAGTTGAAGAATGCGGGTTAAGAATGGGTGAGTTAACCATCAAATGCCTTTTGTACGCCGATGATCAAGTCATACTTGCGTCGTCGGCGGCCGAGTTGCAAATGATGGTTACATTAATGAACAGGTCATTAAAAGAAAGGGGAATGAAAGTGAACGCAAGTAAGACGAAAATGATGGTTTTTGAAAGAGATGAAAGCAAAACGGTATGTGAAATAAGAATAGAAGGAGAGTTAATTGAGCAAGTGGATGAGTTCGTATATTTGGGATGTGTATTCAGCAGGGATGGGAGATATGATAAGGACATTGAACGACGAGTGAATGCAGGAAATAAAGTAAATGGGGCTCTACACTCTATTGTGAAAAGTCAGAATGTGTCAAAAAAGGCACGTATGGCAATTCACAGTGCTGTATTAGTCCCTACTTTAACGTATGGTAGTGAAAGTTGGGTGTGGCAGAAGAAGCACGAGAGTAGAATAAATGCAGTAGAAATGCGGTCGCTAAGGAGTATGTTAGGGCTGAATCTGAGTGACAGGGTGAGAAACTGTGTGATAAAAGAAGAGTGTGGTTTGCAAGATGATGCGGTGACCAGGATTAAGAAAGGAATGCTTCGGTGGTTTGGTCAGGTAGAAAGAATTAATGCGGAAAGACTGACAAAACAAATATATGTTGCAGAAGTGAATGGAAGAGTCGGAAAGGGACGTCCTAGGCGGAAGTTTGTCGACCAAATTGGCGATATACTAAAAATGGGCCAAATTAAGAGTACCCTTAACCGACGAGCATGTATGCGTAGGTATATGGATGTGGAAGAGGCGAGAAAGGTATGTCAGGATCGTGCTAAATGGAAGTCTGTAGTCTCTGCCTACCCCTCTGGGTGACAGGCGTGAGTGTTTATGTTATGTTTATATGTAAATGTTAAGGCAAAATTAAAGACTTCTAATTTTCTCTCTTAGTCCTATTAATAATGTAGTTTTATATACATATATATATATATATATATATATATATATATATATATATATATATATATATGTATATGTATGTATATATATTTATAATACAATAAATCCAACAAATAGCAATTTTTTTAAATATTATTGTTAAGCTCGTATTGTTGTGCTGGTTTGTTGTTGATTTCAATTTGAAAAACAAATGCTATATATTGTTGACGAAACAATATATTGAGTAAAATGTTATTTCCATTTTCAGACATAATTTTAAGAGATAATTAAAATTCGCGATATGTCAATATAGAAATTACCGGATATCTCGAGTGCGGAGCGTTGCGTCGCGATGAATAACAACAAAATTGGACAAGTGCGTGTTTGCTGGCGTAAGGTACGTTTATAAATTTTAATGCTACAGGTTTCATTATATTTCTTAAAAACCTTTTTCAGCGTCCACTTTTAACGTTTATTTGCATGTCGCGGTGACCTAATTAAGTTACAACTAAAATTAAATTATTATATGTTATTTTATTCTAAGTTTTACGTCGTTATCTTGTTGTTTGCCCTAAAAAAAAGAAAAATTTTATCGAAAGTACTCAAGTAAGAGCTAATTAACAGATTTTTTCCTAAATTTTGTGGCATTATAGGAAACATGGCTGCATAAAATTAAAAACAATCTTTTAAAGCTAAATGTGGCTTATTTAGTTACTATATCAGAAGGATATATTTCCTATTACAATTATATAGTTCCTTTAAAGACTACAAATTGTGAAGCAGTGACACAAAGGAATCCTAATAAAGCGTAAGGTTTTTTATGAATTTACCATTGACGTCGTATATTAAGGATGCTAATTTTTTCGTTTCGTTTCGTTTCATATAATTTATTGCGAAAGGAAAAATATGTTTTTATAGACTAGTTCATGTAATGCGCGATTTGGCCAATCAGTTATTTTTTTAATCCTGTGCAGTATTGAAATGTATTTCTAAAGACGGTCGGTCAGAATTTTTGTTAATGCATAAATGTATATTAGGTCTTTACTTATGAAATTATCGTTTTTATGAAATAAGTTTACGTATTTTTTTCTATATTTTTTATTTCTATTAATCAAATTAAACCATCCATGCAATCGATCGATGCATCTTTGCCAACGCAGTGGCAGTTTATTGGTGCCCTTCTTGAGGAAAACATTGTACTGCCTCTCGGGTATTGAATTTTCTTAGCGGCAAAAAGTTATCCAAATTCTGGAAAAAATACTAGTCTTTAGGCGCAAGGTCTTGTGAGTACGGCGAATGACGGAGAGCTTCTAACCTCTTGCTTGGAAGCAGAGCTCTTGTAAATTGGACACCGTCTGTTGTGCAGTATAAGGTCGCGCGTTGTCGTGCAGGAGCATTGGGGACGAACGATTGATCAAAACTGGTTGGAGACGTGCGAGCTTCTCCATCATTGAGTTCAGTTCTTTACAGAAGCTGTGATGAATCAAAACGGCACTAGATCACTAAACGGTGACCATCACTTTTCTAGAGATAAGTTTTCGTTTAGGGCATTGATTAGGTGCTGAACTAGGATCACACCAACTTGCTGAGCGCTTGCGAATGTCAAATAAGTAGAAAACAATTTTCGTTGCGGGTAACAATACGTTGCAAAATTCCATCGTTTGTGTGTGCCTGTTCAGCAATGCAAGGCACGTCTGGATGCGTACTTTGCACTGGTGATCATTGAGTATGTAACTATATATAATATATAACTATAGCAAATATCCCTTTTACGAGAAAATCTATGGGGGAGGCCTATGTCACAGCCTAAGAAGAATATACGTCAGTCATCGCGTTTGATGTTGTCGGAAAATCCGACATAAATAATAAACTGCTATGGTTGTTAGAACAAGAAGTAATAACAAAATAAGTCTGATTTCATTTCATTTCATTTCATTTCACGTTTAAACAAATTATATAACCTAATCAGACAATTAGTGTTTAGAAATAATAAAAATAAGTTATATAGTAGGACCCACAGTGGCACATGTAGGTGTACCATTTTAATTTATTTGCGTGACAAGACAACCCTATAAAGATTATATAAATCCAAAACGTCCTTTTAGTTGTTTCAAGCATACGTCGATTATGTAATTTCTTATCTGTGTAAAAGTAATAAATAAAATTATGTACTAAATACCTTTAATTATTGTTTTATCAGAAATTTATTTAAAAATCTTTAAGCCCAGTATTTTGTACCCGATATTGAAATTTAATTCATATTTAATTCATAATTCTTTATTGCATGTCACAAAGTATAAAGTTGGAACAATATATTTACAGAACATGTGACAGCCTGTACGGGCGTAGCATATTAAAACAGAGTTTAAATTTTAATTAATATAGAATTCATTTTCATTTCATTCAAATTACAGTATTTATAGTACACAATATATAAATTATATTATAAAATGTCAGACTAAATAATACTTACACATTTGTTTTAAAAATTAAATTTCATTAAATATTGTCAACTGATCATTCGTCATTTATATTATGTAAATAAAGTTTAAAAATTTTGATGAAAAATACTAACAATGTCAAATATGTAAATAGAAATAAAGAAAATTTTCAAATAATTAAAATTGATTTATAATTTATCATTAAAATATTCATTCAAACTGTAATATGTTTTACAATAAGCATTTTCTTGAGTACTATTTCAAATTTACGACACTGGAGAGCTTTTATTGTATTAGGTAAATGATTGTAAACCCTTATAGCCATGTAGTAGGGACCATTTTTATATAATGTGAGATGTGTGGCAGGAGCAACCAGATTAACCTCGGCGTGTGCCGTAGCGACTGGGTCTGTCTTCAAATTGCTGGAAATAATGAGGATTTTTCCTAACAAATCGGCATAATTCAAAAATGTACATGCTCGTAACAGTTAGTAAATTATATCTGGGGAACAACCTTCGACATGAATGATTAAAACTACTTTTACGGATTTTATCGCGTTTATTTTTTACTTTTTATTTTTATTTTTAATTCCCGACGTTTCGGGCGCTTTCCAGCACCCATGGTCACGGGGGACTGAGATGACTGACGTCCCGATGTCATTGTTAAACCCGGAGTACCTTCAGCTTTTTTAATTATTGTTTATGGTCCGATCTATGCAAAATGAACTGACTATGTCCTGAGGTCTTGCAGTGGTATGCTTGGGTTTAGTTTTAATTTTATTGATTATAGGATCCCAAGCAGGTGGTAGTACCCAGCCTCCTTCTCTATTGAAATTAGGATGTTTTTTAATTTCAATAGCCTCACGTATCATCCTTGGTAGGAATCGGTGTTCTTTCGCGAGGATTTGTGGTCTATCAAATCTGATGTAATGGTTGGGGCCGTCTAGGATATGATCACAAACTGCAGACTTCCCGGAACGTTGATGCTTCACATCAGCTATATGTTCTTTTACGCGGGTCCTAATTGATCTTTTGGTTTGTCCTATATAAGAGAGACCACATTCACAATCAAGCTTGTACACTCCTGCATCTTGTAGAGGAATATGACACTTGACGGATGGTAGGAACTGACTAATCTTCTTCGGCGGCTTGTAGAATGTTCTAATAGAAGCTCGCTTCAAGATATAGCCAATCTTGTCTGTGACACCTCTGACATATGGTAGTACAGCAGGCACACGCTCGACTGTGGCCGGCTTCACTCGGTCACTGTGACGTAGGCGCGGGACCCGAAGCTTGTTGTCGTGCAGAACTTGCTTGACGTGCTGAAGCTCGGCGGCCAGGTGTTTGCTGTCACAGATCCCTCGTGCTCTCTGTAACAAAGATTTGCCCACGGTAGCTAACTGTGAAGGATGGTGGTGAGATTCACCGTTTAAATATCGGTTTGTATGGGTCTTTTTCCTATACACAGTGTGACCAATGGTGTTATTAGGATTTCGGATGACTAACACATCTAGGAAAGGTAAGGAATTATTTGCCTCTAACTCCATAGTAAATTGAATTTGAACTATGGAGTTAGAGGCAAATAATTCAATATATATCAATCAATATATAAACAATAATTAAAAAAGCTGAAGGTACTCCGGGTTTAACAATGACATCGGGACGTCAGTCATCTCAGTCCCCCCGTGACCATGGGTGCTGGAAAGCGCCCGAAACGTCGGGAATTAAAAATAAAAATAAAAAGTAAGAAAAAATAAACGCGATAAAATCCGTAAAAGTAGTTTTAATCATGTGCAATGTTCGCGTAAATATAAGAAATCTTCGACATGAATCTCTATGGAGCTGCGAATGTGATGATTCTAAGGCAGCGTTTTTGGAGCATGGATACCGCGTGTACCTCGGTAGAGTTTCCCCAGAATATGATGTATATTATCCAAGCAGCTGCGTGGCTGTGGTACGCAGTAAGTGCGCACTGCTCATTAGTATCCTTACGTAGCTCACGCAGGGCATAGCAAAAACTGCTCAACTTACAACTCTTTCTACATGAGTTTTCCATGAAAAAGTTGAGTCTATTATTATTCCGAGGAATGAAAATGTGCGAACTTCCTCAATATTTATACCTTGGTAAGATATAGCGAGCGGGACTTCTGATCTCTGATATGGACGAAACTGCATTATTTTGGTCTTCTCAAAATTTAGTAATAAGCCTAAAACCTCTAATTCATTCACAATTTTTCTAAGGCATTGTGTTATTTTTTCCCGCAAACTACTTAAGATTTTTTTTGTTTACAAGTAATTATAACTGTCGCGTCATCTGCAAACAAAACGACTCTATGTCGTGCTACTGAAGGAAGTTCGTTGATACGCTATCTTATCGATGTCACTGTGTTTAAAATCAAAAAATTAATATTTCGAATTTTTGTTGCTTAAAATATCCTATTTCTTTCATGGTTATTTTGTATTTGTATGTAAATAAATATTGTTTCTAATATATCTGTTTTGGTCACCCTACCTGATTTGAATTGACAACTATGACGTCACAATATCGCACCAGGTCAGTCCTATTCTTATTTGAATCGCAGAGTAAGTTAAAAGGTCTCGCTCTAATTTGCTCTTCAAGGTTATTGAGGCATATATAAAATTACTTTGAGCTTAATAATTTGATAATTAGACCTCTAGTAGAAAAACTGAAGTTAACATAGGTATTTAATATAATGTTTCTGGTAGATGACTTTGACAGCTCTAATTTTTAGCTTGGCTCGAAAAGCCACTGAATTGACATGTAGTCTGACGCCGTTCCTGCTTCAGAAAAAGCCAACGCGTACATGGAAATCATAGTAAACAACGTGGCAGCGGGATATTAAAACGAAGGAAGAATGGCCGTCATAAGGTCTAAAATAGCGTAGCGCTCGCGACGATTAAAAGCGCTTAGAAACTGTCACAATCTTAAAATATTTTTTTTTAAATTATTGATTTAAGTTGTCAAAATAATGAGCAAGTAAAGTATTTGAGTGATTCCCAAGCATATAGATCAAATAATTTTGTTGTAATTTCAACTATAGTGATTTTTAGAGGTGTTTTCGCAAATAATTATGATTGAGTCAAAATTATACAATCGTGTTTTTTTGAGCTATCAAATTCAAGATAAAGACATGAATTTACCTATATCAAAATCCCACTTTCGTTAGTGGTGTCATAGTCCTATACTATTCGATGAAAGGAGGTGCATTTTTTCACGGTGTCGCCTTGCACGGTGACAAAAGTGCATAAGACTTCCATTAAGCTAGTCTATTGCGGAATTTGTTGTGACCAGTCAGGTTATATTGTACTGCATTGTATAGGAAACGTGCGCTATTAGTGACTGGAGCCGGGTTTAAACTATCTAACACCAAACTTGTCTGTTTACGGTCGAAAGCTGTTAAGTATTTATAATTAACGACTGTTTCACTAATGGTAAAATTATGTTTCATATGGAAGAGGAATTAAAAATTTGTGGCACAATTTACCATTTCAGTAAAATTCCAGACAGTTTAAAACACTTGCCATGATTAAAAAGTTTGGCAGGTAGAATTGTGATCCCATTTCTGGACCTCTCGAAATTTCGTCTTCAGTATTTTTAAGTCAACTTGTAAGGAGTTGCGCGTATATAAAATTATATATTAAATGATTAGGCGCTTTATTGATAAATGTTTGAACTTGCTTACCTAAAACTATATGGTAAAACGATGTTTCGATATTTTCAAAATTATTTAATATCTCAAAGTTCAAAGATTGGTTGAATCCTATTAAGCAATATAAATAAAGCTTATATGTATCATTATACGCTTAATGGTTAAAACATGGCACGGTTTTGACGGCTCCGTGGCGCAGTGGCTTAGCAATGAGTGGCTGCGCTGAGTGGCCTCGGGTTCGAATCCCGTACGGAACAAGTATTTGTATGGCCTAAAATAATTGTTTCGGGTCTGGATGTTTGTCCTTGTGCAATTTATGTTTGTAAACTGCCTCCACGATACAGGAGAAAATCCTAGTGTGGGGGTAACGTTTTAAAATAAATAAATAAATAAACAGTAATTATTTTAAAAAACATACCGATCCGAACGTGTAAAAGAGTTTATTGATAAGAGAAAAAATTTGGAACCCTTGTCACAACCACTACTAAGACGAATTTGACGACACCCCATATGTTAAAATCTATGCCATTTATGCTTTTATATTAGCCGTTTATGTTACAGTGCGTGCCAAAGCAATATACATACATACAAACACTTTACCTTTCTTCTGGAGCGTTCATGTAAATATTACACGAAAGTATAATATTTTCTCAAGGGAAAACAACCGAGGCAGAAACTGTCTAAATGGTAACAAATAGGTTAACGACAAATTTAAGCATCCATTGAAGTCTTTAAGATAAGTAAAGTGCTCTAAGTAAAACAAATTACTACCTAAATACTTTCTTCGTAAGTTTAACGTGAATAACCTAGATCCCGTGGCACGCTAGTTATATTGCAACAGTTCAATGAACACGCTGGCTAGCTTTCAGCGCAACTTAGAAAATATAATAAAAATCACTAGTTGGAAAAATACGATAAAATCCTTGGTTGTGAGTAAATTATGCGTAATCCGTTTACTCGATAGTAGTAAGAAGTATGAATACAAGGCTAAGTAAATCTTAATTACATAATAGCATGATTATAATACAATGGTTCGGTAGTGCAGCGGTTAAGCATTTAGCTGCTGCACTACGGGCCGCAGGTTCGACTCTCGCATGGAACAAATATTTATAATGACCAACAAATAATTGTTCCGGATCTGGATGATTGGTCGTTTGAAATTTAAGAATGTAAAACATCTCTATAATACGGAAGAATTTCTATGCGTTTCATGCGGCTAAAGAGAATCTCGACTCCATTCATCTCCTCCATTTCATCCCGTAGGTGTCGTAAGACGTGACCTTGAGAAATCTTCATTAAATTCTGTAACACCGAAAAATGGCGGATTATGAAAACATTTAGATCGGCAATGGGAAGCAGCGTCAAATATGCGAGACGTAGAACGATTCAGAAAGAATTGCGGCAAATCCTCTGTAATGGCTGAACATTACTAAAGACTACTTTTCGAACAGTATTCAGTACGGAGTAGTTTATATAATAATATAATTGAGTAGTTAAGGATAATTGTTCGGATACATAAAATTAGAGGACCATAAACTTAATTTTTGATTGTAATAAATTAAAGCAATTTAATAAATACCGCAACAGAAAGTGGCGTAAGGTGTCTATGGGAAGCATATTCACGAAATTTTTTGACTGTTATAGATACCCGACACGATTAGAATTTTGAGTTTATCGAAAGTCTATAAAAGGGTGAAATACGAGTATGAACAGCAATTAAATTTAAACATACACTTACGAGTATATACACACAAGTAAAGCTAATAAAAGCGTTTGAAACTGAGTATATGAAATGAACTATTGAAGCCCGGTATCGCTCGGTTCGATCAGAGTTTAAATACACGATACGAGTACATATAGCACTGAGTCTAATATCATAATTTCTGGCGGAAAACGAAAAAGGGTTTATGCTACACTTGCTTAGTTCATCTCATATAAAAATCAATTGCTGTTAGTCTCGCTAAAACTCGAAAATGGCTCGATTGATTTTCATGAAAGTTTTTGTGTATGTTTGAGTGGGTCACTGGATGGTTTAGATTCACAATAGGACCCGGTAGGTGGCGCTGTTATCGGGATCCAGAAATTGCCTGTGCGAAGCCGGTGCGGATCCACTAGTCGTAAACAAATTGTCAATATCATACAAGCTACTACATAAATATTTGTTCCTTTTGTCAGCCCGTAAGTATCCACTGCTAGACATGGGTCTAACTCGTAAAAACTAAGACTTGCCATAATCGCTACGATTGGTAAACGGATTGACGATTACAGCACCAGACGCCACACACATTTGATACTGCTGCCTGTCTGAAGTCTAAATAATTTACGAGATGGTTACACCCTTAGAGTATAGATAAGCAACTTATTATTTAATACTCTAAGGTTACACCGCCATATATTGAAGGCTTAATAGGGAATTTTTTATATAAGAGGGGCTAAACGAGCATGGGGCTCACCTGATTCTAAGTGCTAGAGCCATGTTGCAGTTATATTAGTAGTAGTATAGTTGTAATACGAATGTGTCAGCTCGACCTGGGAAGGACCACGCTCTCACAGAATACCAGCGTAAAATAGTAGCTGAATGCTGCTGTGTTTCGTATGGTGAGTGTAGAGAATCGGAGACCCTTTTTACTGGAAACGTCTTAGTCCTCACGGGTGACGCGTAACGACGTGAACGCATCTGCATTTTGATTCGTAATTAAGTATAGATGTAGATGTCTATGGACCACAACAATCACTTACCATCAAGTGGACTATATGCTCGTTTGTCACCCTATTCTATAAAAAAGTGACTCCCGGAGCCAACTGCAACACCTGGGGAATTACCATAGAGAATATAACCACTATAGTCTTTGGGAATTACAGATGTGTTGCAGACTTTTAAAAAAGAGTAGGCTCCTTTCTTGAAGGTTCCTAAGTCGTAGTCGTAACATATAATGTTATTCACTTTTCCAACAGTATCTTGTGATACGTAAGACATTAAACCACATGGTGATGCTGTGTTGGATTATAATATAAGAAGCAAATTACTTCATAACTGAAACTATATATATGTTGGTTCACAAAAAGAAAAATAAGTTTATATTCAGTAATTTTTGGAAATAATTAAAAATATGTGGTGGGCGGTTAATTGGCACTTATAAAATTGTTAATTGCAATCTTAAATACTGATTTACCACGTGCTTGGCGGTGAAGGCATTTCCAAGCCAGCATCTCGAATTGCCACCAGCGCAATGGCGGACTTGTGAGATGGGGCATTATTTGTTGATCATGGTGAAAGTTTTAAATGAAGAAATCTTTATTCGGTATCTCTTAACATATGACATACTTAGCAAATGGCTTTGGGCTACTTTTAAGTATATCTAGTATTAGAGATAGAAGGCCCCGCCCTATCTTAAGATTACTAAAGATACGTTTTGTACTACCAGCTAGTACCTAATCAAATTCTAGTTCTGTAAGTGTTCATTACGTTTATTCATGTGATGGTGCGTACTATATGTAAGTACATAATTTAAACGTAAGGATGTGTTATGTTAGTGTATTTTGTATATACGTGTAGCATAATATGCTATTGTGTATGGTGTGGAAGGAAGTGTGTTGTGTGCGGTGCGTGTACGCTGAGAGAAGGAACGTGTTGTTAATTTTTTAATATCTATTGCTGTAAATATGGCTTTCCATTCCATTGTAATTTTTAATTTGAAGCCAGTTCTGAAGTGTGTGTACATGTATATATCGTCGAAGCGTAAAGAATTTTATTAATTTGTTGTAGATATGTGCTGACTGTACTATAAACTGTCTTTTGACATATGTAGTTTTCACGTGGGCTACTACTACACTTAGAATTCATCTTTTATTTATACTAATAGGGTCATATGGGATATTCTTATGAAGTCGCATGTAGAATGATACAAAGCTTTCCCACAATAGAAATCCACAAAGTAAATAGTCTATAATCGGATGGAATCCTGGAAGATTTGAAATGTTAGTGTAAGTAAGAAACTGTGCGCGCTTTCCAGATCAAAAAAAAAAATGTTTTTGGGTGAAACAAGAAAAATTTTGCAAGTTTGTCAAAAGTGTTTATAACAGTATCAGTAGCTCCATGATCGAGATGAATCATTATAACCCCTTGACAATTTCAGAAAAGAGAGAGCATGATCTTACCGGCGAAAGAATTCGCCTTTAATTTTTCAGTACTTGGAGATGATAGTATTTTTAAAGTCATAGACTGTAATTTTGTTACCGGACCATATTATTGTAGCCACGTTTCGTCCATTGTTATAAATCTAGAAAAAACAGTCCGAGCAGGATCTTGTGGCAACCGTTTCAAAAAGTTTCGAGAAATATTCGGCCTGGTTTGATTCTGGGCATCGGTATGCTTACCGATTCTGGTACCCAACGCGCGCATACTTTTTTCATATTCAAACGTTCATGCAAATTGTTATTATACTCACTATCTGTCAAAATCTTTGTTTCTAGAACTGTGTGTATAGTGGCGATTTGATAAAATATTTTAAATTTTTTTGACCATTACTTCGGTCACGGTTTCGTAGGGCGTACTGAACGGGCGTCATCTTTGGCGGATGCTACTCCACTTATAAATTAGGCGCACAAACATGCAGCGGTGGAATATGGATAAGCATTTATCTCTAATGTATCCTGTAAGTCTTGATTGACTTGTTTTGTGCACTGCGCACAAAGCAAAGTCACGCGTGGAATCGAATTTGGTAATTTTATACTTTCGCGGTCACCTCGTTTTTTGGCTCTAGAAAATCGAAAAATCATCCGATTTCGATGCATTTTTTTAAATCTTCGTCTGTACGGCGGTGAAAAAAATTTCAAGATTAAATGAAAATTTATATTGGTTACAAGGCTTTAAATGTTCATGAAAATGCACTCACTCACGTATAATTGTTGATGAATTCTTTTTAAAATAATCGAAAGAAGTTGTTATATTTTTTTTTCATAATCTACACACACATTTTAAATCAAAAAAAAAAATAAAAAATGTTTGTTTATTAATTTTTTACTTTGATTTTTATTGAGTGTAAGATAAGAAGAAGAGAAGGAAAACGAGGTGACCGCGATAGTATAAAATTTACCACAAATTTTACTACAGTACCTATAACAAGTTCAAAACTGAAAATAAAGATATCTAAGGATGAATTATTATCATTCTAAGAGCTTGAATTTTTCAAATACACAATAGGATAACATTTTATCGATGGGAAAAACATAAAGTTACAGTTAAGTTATTTTTGGGCTATTTTTGTTCTGTTCTCATTACCTACGGTGCGGAATTTATAACTAAAACTAGATACAATCATTCACAACTGATTGTGTCGTGTTACTACTTAAATTTTTCTTTAATTCGATATATTTTACGACATATTTAAGTAAAATTATTTTAACGCATACATCATTTTTATTTCGCGAAAGACACGGTCATCCATTTCAATCGGGCTAGAACGACATGCATACTTAGTTTCGAAAGAGAATAAAAATATGTAGTATGTATGCAGAGAAGGAGTGGACGAAATGCGCGGATGAAATCTGGTTCCTCTCGCTTTTTTGGCGCCAACAGGTTACAACAAACTAAAAAAAATATCATTTTGTAAAACAAAAGATAATAATTTTTTAAGGTTTCATACATATCAAAGATATATATATATATATATATATATATATATATATATATATATATATATATATATCTTTGATATGTATGAAGTCACGTGCCGTGTAGTGGCGGTTAAGAATATCCACTACCCCATATCTTCCCGTGGGTGTCGTAAGAGGCGACAGTGGGAGACAGGCAGGAGATGGGCAGCAGCGTCTTCCTGATGACAACTGTGACGTAATAAAAAACTGCGGTTGCCAACCCGCTCGCCAAGCGTGGCAACTATGGCAAATACCCCCCAATGAATAAATACACAAACAGACGGCCCCCAGTCCCCGGCGGCCCCGCTATTCCTGGCTACGGTGGCGACCATGGTAACGGCGGGGCAGGGGGTGCTAAGAATCTCCGGTGGAGGTTCGGTTGCCACCTACGACGACTCGACCTGGCAACATATAACGCACGCACCCTGAGGACTGACGAGAAGATACTGGAGCTGGAAGAAGAGGTAGACAAGTTGCGCTGGCATATTATTGGATTATCCGAGGTCCGAAGAGAGGGGGAGGACACGGCAATCCTCGAGTCCGGCAACTTGTTCTATCACCGGGAGGGCGACCATCTGTCCCAAGGAGGTGTCGGATTTATCGTCCACAAATCTCTCGTCAACAACGTTGTAAAGATTGGGAGTGTGTCGACGAGGGTCGCGTACCTGATACTCAGAATCACCAAACGGTATTCGCTGAAGGTCATTCAGGTTTACGCACCAACCTCGGCACATCCCGATGAGGAGGTGGAGGAAATGTATGAGGATATTTCCAGAGCCATACATTCCTCCAAAACCTACTACACGGTGTTGATGGGAGACTTCAACGCAAAACTGGGCACAAGAGAAAGCGGTGAGCTGAAGGTAGGGAAATTTGGAGTAGGGCAACGGAACCGAAGGGGCCAGCAGCTGGCCGACTTTATGGAGAAAGAGGGACTCTTTATGATGAACTCTTTCTTCCAGAAGCGGCCCCACAGGAAGTGGACCTGGTCGAGCCCCGACGGTTCGACAAAAAATGAGATTGACTTCATTATGACGACCAGACGCCAACTGTTCAGTGATGTCTCAGTGATCGCAAGGGTGAAAACTGGCAGCGATCACCGAATGGTTAGAGGCACACTGAACCTAAACGTTAAGTTGGAGAGGTCTCGTCTAATGAAGTCAACGCTCCGTCCCCCTCGTGCTCTGATCCAAAATCCCGCAAACTTTCAGCTCGAGTTACACAACCGCTTTCAGTGCCTACAAGATTGCAATGCAGTGGACGATATGAACGACAAGCTCGTGGAAACTGTCCATGCGGTCGGAGCTAAGTTCTGCAAGACCCGCCGCAGAAGAACACAAAAACTCTCCGATCACACTCTTAATCTCATGGCTGTTAGACGGGAGATGAGGCTGCAATCGTCAACAGATTTGACAGCATACAGGCTACTGAACAGACAGATCTCCAAATGCATACGGCGAGACTTACGCAACTTTAATACTTCTCGTATTAAAGAAGCGATCGAGCGGAACCAGGGCTCCAAAGTCTTTGCCAGAGATCTGTCTGCCAGAAAGAGCCAACTGTCAAGGCTGAAGACTGAGTGTGGCAACATCGTTTCCGGGACACCTGAGATTTTGAGTGAGATTGAGAGGTTCTATGGGCAGCTGTACACATCATCGTTGGAGCCACACGCAAGTGTGAGTAACGATCCAAGAGCAAGTCTTATCCGACACTATTCCGATGATATCCCGGACGTCAGTCTAAGCGAGATTAGAATGGCTCTCCAGCACCTTAAAAACGGCAGGGCCCCAGGCGAGGATGGAATTACAGCGGAGCTTCTGAAAGCGGGTGGAACACCGGTACTTGAAGTCCTTCAGAAGCTCTTCAATTCCGTCCTCCATGGTGGCACTACTCCAGAGGCGTGGAGCAGAAGTGCGGTGGTCTTGTTCTTTAAGAAAGGCGACAACGCTCTCTTAAAGAACTACAGACCGATTTCCCTTCTGAGCCGCGTCTACGTGCTGTTTTCGAGAGTCATTACGAATCGTCTCGCACGCAGACTTGACGACTTCCAGCCTCCCGAACAAGCCGGTTTCCGAAAAGGCTTCAGTACCATAGACCACATACATACCCTGCGGCAGATTGTACAGAAGACTGAAGAGTACAATCTGCCACTTTGCCTGGCGTATGTGGACTATGAGAAAGCCTTTGATTCCGTCGAAATTTGGGCGGTGCTACAGTCCCTTCAGCGGTGCCAAGTTGACTGTCGGTATATCGAAGTGCTGAAGTGTTTGTACAGTAGGGCTACGATGGCTATCCGAGTACAGAACCAGAGCTCGAAACCTATCCAACTGCAGAGAGGTGTAAGACAGGGTGACGTTATATCCCCGAAACTCTTCACCGCTGCATTGGAAGACGTTTTCAAGCTACTGGACTGGAAAGGATACGGTATTGACATCAATGGCGAGTACATCACTCACCTTCGATTTGCCGACGATATAGTCCTTATGGCAGAATCGCTGGAGGACTTAAGCACTATGCTCAATGACCTCAATAGTGCCTCCCAACGGATAGGTCTTAAGATGAACATGGACAAAACAAAGATCATGTTCAATGTCCATGTCACACCTATGCCGGTAGTTGTTGGGAGCACTATGCTCGAAGTTGTTGACGAATACGTTTACCTGGGACAAATAGTCCGACTAGGTAAATCCAACCTCGACCGAGAGGTAAATCGACGGATTCAACTCGGCTGGGCAGCGTTCGGGAAATTACGGCATATCTTTTCGTCAGGTATACCTCAATCTCTAAAAACTAGATTGTACAACCAGTGCGTGTTGCCAGTGATGACTTACGGATCTGAGACGTGGTCCTTCACTGCTGGCCGTATGAGGACGCTTAAGGTCGCTCAGCGAGCTATGGAGAGGGCTATGCTCGGAGTTTCTCTGCGTGATAGACTCAGAAATGAGTATATCCGCAGTAAAACCAGAGTGACCGACATAGCCCAACGGATTAGTAAGCTGAAGTGGCAATGGGCCGGCCATATAGCTCGAAGAACCGATAACCGATGGGGAAGAAAGGTTCTCGAGTGGCAGCCTCGTACCGGTAGGCGTAGTGTAGGGCGACCCCCCACTAGATGGAGTGACGACCTGGTAAGACATGCAGGAAGTCGATGGATGCAGGTGGCTCAGGACCGTGCTTTGTGGCATTACTTGGGGGAGGCCTATGTTCAGCAGTGGACTTGTGAAGGGCTGTAATGATGATGATGATGATGATGATATATATATATATATATATATATATATATATATATATATATATATATATATATATATATATATATATATCTTCTATATATATATATATATATATATAACTACTACATACTTAAATGTGTTTGATACACATATTTAAATTATACTAACTAGTATTCGTTTTTTGAAATTTTAAAGAGTTTGTACCGCATTGTTACTTATTTTGAACGCTCCTTGTTAAAAGGGTTATTACAATATATTTAAAAAATTCAAGTGCAAATAACCCCTAGGAATGGGATATAAGAATGACAAACAAGCACGCAATCCACCTAATGGTAAGTGTATGCTGTGGCCCATAAACATCTACATTTATACTCAATTAAGAATCAAAATGCAGATGCGTTGTCACCCCTGAAGACTAAGAAGGAATGCCTCGTTTCAGGGTCTCCGGTTCTCTACACTCACCATACGAAACAAAGCAGCATTATTTTATGCTGGTATTCTGTGATAGCGGGGTCCTAATAAGAAAAGGAAGAAAAGCAGTTTTTATTATAATAATAATTCATCTATATATTAATACGTGAATGGAAAACTTTGTACTCTTTTTAAAGTATATTGCGCGCTCGGAGAATATTGAGATTTGGATAGATAAAGTTAATATCGTGGAGTACAGAAAGCTAAACTGTATGTATAATATGTGTTACAAATACACGTTACTAAATTAAATAAAACATACATTGTTTATGTTCATACTTCCAATGTCAAACATAAATGTCGCTTGGACAATTGATGTATAGGGGGAAGCTCCCTAAGTCCGGAGTGCTCCAAAAGCCGGACAGAATTTACATCAGTGCGAAGAAGGGCACCAATTCGTTGATTGTGCCGCAGTTAGAAAACTTCTCCCAAAGAGAAGTGTTGTGGGCGTGTGTTACACATATACGTTACTAATAACGTTAGGTGCGCGTGTGCCTGTGCCACAGAAATCTAAATAACAAGAGATTTCTGTGGTCTTCTCGTTCGTCTTAGAGCTTGGTGTAAAATTTAAGGTTAGTAAAATTTTTGTTCTAAGTAATTTTTTGGGGTCTGTTAACAGAATCAGTTTTTATTGCTATTGTACTAATATGATATAATTCATGTTTTTTTTTTAAGATTTATAACACACAATGAGAATGAGAATTCTTCTTGTATGTACCAAGGGTCCCTAAGTTCGGGCACTCTTAAAGTTTTCCAGAATGTTTGGTTTTGTTGTAGTTATAATTTTCATGTTTTGTTTTTCAGATACTACATGCGATTTCATGGGTAAACCCAAACCGAGATGATAGAATAACCACAAACATTAAAAAGAGATATCGATAAGGTGATATCAAAAAAAAGATAATCCCTCTGAGAAAGTCATTTGAAATCTATAATGTGCCAAAAAGTACACTGTTCGTAAAACAAGAGGAGAAATAAAATTACAACTCAAAAAAGGAAGATTTGAGTCAACTTTTACCTAGGAGTCTCAGTCACGAAGAAGCTCTAATTGCCCACGTGATGGATATGTCAAAAAGAAAAGGAAAAGAATTTCTGGAAAAAAAAAATCCTCATTTTTACTACCATTTCATCAAACGCCATCCAGATTTAAACTTGAGAAGGCCGGAGTCAACAAGTCTGATGAGATCTGTTGGTTTTAATAGGCCTCAAGTCGAACTGATCTTCAAAAATTTAAAGAATATCTGTGAAAACTATAAATTTGTCTCATAGGTGTATAACCACATGAGTAAAGAATCCGACCAGAGGGGAAGGTACATACAAACGGCTCACTGCGAATACACCCACACATAGCGCAGCAACGTGTGCGTGAGTTCTCACCGACAGGTTTACCGATGCTCCGTCGGGGTACAAACCGGTTTGCGCCGGCTCAGTCAGAGTATGTGCATGAAAGGGCTGTTATGGCCCGGCCACACTAAGGAGAAATGCAGTTAATTATCGCGTTCATGGACGTTGAATGTAGGTGTGGCCACGAATTATCGCGATAATTTGACAACGGCATTAACAATGCCGTTTCCCGTTTGCCGATAACTCGAGTGGCGGTACATCAAAGGATTAACGCGCGAATTATCGCGTTGAAGCGGCCACACTACGTTTGTCTCATTGTGCACGGTGAGTGCCACGGGGTTGCACGTATGGCTGCGATGGAGTGGAGTAATGAAAAAGCTTTTCGAGATTGAATAAAAAAAATACTTCAAAAGTACTTTAATTTACGGTATGAAACTAAGAAAAATAAGCAGGAGAAAAAAAAACAATTTTTGCAGGTCAAAATTCATAGTCTACAGTAGTACGAAACCCTGGGTACGTGTATCTACGCTTGATCAGTATTTATGATTGGCTTATTAGTTATTATTTCATTAAAATATATTTACGTTTGTCTTATTATTTAGCTTAAACCATTGGACGTCTTTCTAGTGCAATTTGGGTGCGGGAAAACAAAATAAAATATAAATAGGTTTACAGTGTACGTTTCCTGTGCATTTGTAGCATCCACCATCTTCTTTTTCTTTGTTTATTTTTTTATTTTATAGGATAGGGTGACAAACAAGCACACAGTCCACCTGATGGTATGTGGATGCTGTTGCCCATAGACATTTACATCTATCCTCGATTACGAATCAAAATGCAGATGCGTTGTCACCCGTGAGGACTAAGATGGAATGCCTCGTTTCCAGTAAAAAAGAGTCTCCGGTTCTCTATACTCACCATACGAAACACAGCAGCATTAAGCTACTATTTTACGCTGGTATTCTGTGAGAGCGTGGTCTTTCCCCGGTCGAAACATTTAACAACGGCAAATTTAACGCCGTTCAACGGCAAATTTAATGCCGTTCAACGGGAAACGACGTTGACCGTTCAAGTGTAGCCACTCATTTTATCGCGTTAAATTTAAGGCAATAATTGTTGCGTTTATGGGCATTGACGTTGATCCTTAGTGTAGCCGCAGAATTAGTCGTACCCATTTAAATAAATAACAATCTTTCGAAATTTTATACATCAATTTATTTATTTATTGCGATAAGTAAATAATCACTTTTATTTTAATTAAAATAATTACTTCCTATTATAAATTTATATAGGTAAGTAATAAGTTTTCTGTATAAGCAAAAATACATAATAAATGTACAGTATACATAAATAATTCTAGAGAAAATAAGGATATTTTTTTTCGTATATGAAAGATCAAGTGAAGTAAGTATTTTTTACGTATTATAGGTATACAATAAAACTATATAATAACATTGATAGGTAAGTGAGAATGTTTTAGACAGGTACGTCGCTGAGTGATTAAGTCGGTCTCAACTACTATATAATATATTAATTTTTCCTTAACATTTTCACATGCATCATGTGACAACTCTATCAGAATAGGTAAACATTTTCGATGTTGTTATGAAGCTACCCCTCTGGTCCTTACTCTTTACTCTGTGGTATAACTGTGGATCATACGAATGTAGCGTACAGAGCGTTACAACTAGTGCAGTAGTGAAAATAAAGTGAAATTAATATTACGAAGTAAGGTGGATGGACGGCACCAAAACATAGCATTGAGGTTATTCGTATTTAGTTCGTGACCGCGAGGCCAATGAAATAGGGAATTCTTTGAAAAAGGTTTCGTTTGCTATTTTGAATAGATACTCTTTTAAATATTATCAAACATATCACGGTTCAACAGAGACAGCAATTTATAATAAAGATTTTTTTAATTATAAATTGCTATTTTATATTACACAGCTATTTATAATTTGGTTAATGAAGCTTCTCGCGTCCGTAGGAATTACTTGAATCCTGACTCCCTACACGCATCAACTGATAGTGCTAAACGAGCGGCACTACATACTGGTGGTAGATACCGATCCTCTACTAGTGAGAGGCCCGGTCGAGGGTCAGTTACCACCCACCTGGCAAAAACATACCGCCAAATGATACAGGTCGTGTACCGGTATGATGTTAGGTGAAACCCATTTCATAGAGAGAATTGGTCTGGATAGTTGCGTAGCGCATAAGAACCGGTTGCGACGCGGCTGTTTCTGAAGCTGGTTATGAAGGTTGCGGGATCTAAAGCACGGTTGCGCCGCTGGCCGACCGTAGATAGTTGGGGGCCCAATTAATGAGCCAGTCACTCATGAAGGGCTGCCCACGAAAAATCCTGGGATGGCTCCACCATGCTGGTTGGCAACGGGAGGAGAGGGCCTGGTGGCTATTTTCGGGGGCGTTTGGGCGTCCCCGCGATCTCCATGCTAGGTACCATCGATGCTATGACTCTGTTTGCGTATATAGGGTATATGTTAGACGCCTCGCCCAACTGCCATTCTCTCAACCTACTCATTTCACCAATAATAAAAGAAATATAAAGAAGAGTAAGTTTGTATAACGGTTGGATTCCTTTTCCATCAAAGTGCACCTCACAAACATCCGGGGCCTGCACTGTTATACTGATATCAATGCAGTCCACTACCACCTTCAGACTGACAAGCCGCACTTACTCTTCTTGACTGAGACGCAGATCAGATGTCCTCTAGATGCGACGTACACATTATACGTCCATACGCCCTGGGCCCTGGCCCTGGTACATTGGAGCATAATTTCCATTAGCGGGCCAGAGTCTGTGTTTACGTCCGCAACGACATCTGCTGTAAGCGTCTCCGTCAGCTTGAAGATCCCACTTTCTCTACAATCTGGGTATTGATAGACACAAGAATGGGCAAAATTATTTATTCTTGTATCTACTTATAACACAGCAGGAGACCAATAGGCTATTTGAACCCCTCAGTGAAGCCTCTTATGTGGCTCTAAATCGGTAACCCAATGAACAGTTGGTTTTTCTGGGGGACTTTAACGCCTGTCACCAGGACTGGCTGTTCCCATACCAGAAGATCGACCACGATGGGAGAGAGGCCTGGAATTTTGCCTTTTCGCTCCGGCTCTTCCAGTTGGTACAACAAGCGATTAGAGTACCTGATGTGGATGGACACACAGCCAACTGCCTCGACCTTCTGCTGACGACCGATCCAGACAGGTACAATGTTCAGGTTACCTTAACCTTGGGAACTTCTGACCATTGTCTGGTGAAATCTGTGTCGTTTTATATCCCACCTAACGACTATTTCCTCGGTGTCACACAAGTCAGCAGATTTGGATGAGATGCGGAATTTCTTTGCATCTTATCCTTAACAGGTCTGCTTCTCGTCTGAAGGTCCGTCGAGCTGCGCAGATAGCATAACCGATGTGATACGTCAAGCGATGGAGTGTTTCATCCCCTTTACGTGACGTGCCTATTGGTGGTAAAACCATGGTTCAATGACGAGTGCGCTCGTGCCGAAAAGCACAAGCATATGGCGTACATATCCTGAGTCGATGCTCGAGACCGCAAAGCTCCGGATGTTAGCCTTAAGAAGAGAGCCTTTAACCGAGACGTCAAGTCTTACAAAGAGGCATTACGGCAAGCCAGTTTCGACCGCATTAAACGCATCGGTACAAAGCTCTCTGTCAAAACATCTGGCAGTAGAGTTTTTGGTTTCTCGCCAAAGTGGTCGAAACAAACTTCTGTTGGTCTACACTGCCTCCGCTGATAAAACCAGATGGCCCAATGGCGCATGCGCCTAAGGAGAAAACGGACTTATTTGCTTCTCTTTTGACTTGCAATTCGCGTCTGAACAGTAGCAACAGCGTACCATCGCCATAGCTTCAATGCGGTACCTCTATGTCAGAGATCCGTATCACCAACAAGGAGGTTTTTAAAACCTTGCGAAGTCTAGACGTGTACAAAGTTCGTGGACCTCATGATATACCAGCTATAGTTCTAAAGGTCTATGCACCTGAGTTTTTCGTCTCCTATTTTAACGCTTATTCCGCCTCTCATTCAGGACTGGAATAGTAATATAGTAAAATAGGAATAGAAATCTTAGAAGCTGGCCAATGTGCAGCCTGTGCGTAAAAGAGGTACCGTACCGACGCAGCCAACTATCGGCCAATTTCAATTACCTCCATACTCTGCAAAACTATGGGGCGTATAAATTAAACGCCCGCTTAATGGCATACCTAGAACAGAATGACCTCCTTATTGACCGGCAATACGGATTTCGCCGTGATCGGTCAGTTGGGAATCTTCTAGCGTATACCCCACACTTATGGGACGAGGCACGCAAGAACAATGTGGAAGCACTTGGTGCTTTGCTTGATGTCTCGAAGGCCTTTGACAGATTTTTACTTCTTTACCCTGGTCTGATTGAATGGGTAAAGGACTTTCTGAGGGAATGTCTCTCCGGGTCGTCGTCAATGGCTGCTCATGCGATCCTGTGGCGACTTCAGGGGTCCGTTCTCTCCGCAACTCTTTTCCTGCTACATATTAATGACCTGCTTATGCCCGGTATCTATAGGTATGCAGACGATAGCACAGTTGTGAGGAGATAGCAACCATGTGCCCGGGGCTATCCGGATCAAATCCAGTCCGAAAGAGAAGTTATGGTTGAGCGTATGAATCTCACACTACAGGCAGTCTCCGAATGGAGCGATGCCATTCTCGTGAGATTCAACGCCTCCAAAACACAAGTGTGTCTTTTCATTGTTAAAAGTAGCCCACTCAACCTGTTTCCTACTTTCCAGAATATATACTTGGAGTACACTGACCTCCTTCAGTTGTTAGGGTTTGAATTTGCTCCATACCTACACTAAGGGCGGTTCATTGAATCCAGAGCCAAAGCAGCCGCAATGAAACTTGGTGTCCTTGCAAGGGTGCGGCGGTACTTCACGTCGGGGCAGCTTCTTACCTTATTTAAAGCGCAAGTCCTGTCGTGCACGGAGTACTGCTGTCATCACAAATGCGCTGGTGTTGCAAAATGCCACCTGGCAGCTTTGGACTCAGTGGAGAGGCGTGCTAAGAGCCTCATTGGTGACCATATTTGATTGAAACCAACCTTGTCAGCCTCGAGTACAGGCCCATAGTACCCAGCCTCTCGGTATTCTATAAGATGTATTTCGGTGAGTGCGCAGGGATTGCACGCCTTTAATCCTCCTTATCCTTTACACCATCGCACGACCAGACGGTCAGCGGATCTTCACCTCTTTGTTGTCAATATTCCACGCATTAGAACCAAACGGTTCGATTCGACTTTTTTGATGCGTACAGCAAAGGAGTGGAATAATTTGCCAGCGTCTATCTATCTGTCCGAATACTATCTGTCCGAAATCAATCAAGGCAAGAGGCTTTTGTTACGGTAAGACAGTGTGATTTAACATCTAAAGCTGCATCGCCACTTACCACCAGCTGGGGTTGTGGTCAAGCACTGGTTAATAATAAGTAAAAAAAGATATTTATTTATCATTTTTAACAGTAGGTGCTTAAATAATAATAAATAACAATAATTTAATTAAAATGGTCTATATAATCATAACACTATATCGACTTTTTTAAACCATAATGAATATACGACCTCTTGTACACGTAACAAGTGTGAATGCCCCTAATACCAACACCGCCCATAATACCTTTTTACTTCATAAATAAGATTTCTAATCTTACTATAAATATCGTCAACTAAAAAAGTCATCATAACTAGATGAAAGTATATTAGGTACAAAATATTACCATACAGTTATACTATATCTTTCATTTAAAATTAAAACATGTAGGCAACGGAATACGGTCTAGCAAGAATAAATATAGGTTAATCTTTATATAATTTATATAAGTTAATCTTTATTGTAAGACACCTTAAACTAAGGATTATAATGGGTTTTTGATTTAAAAGTTTAGCTAAAAATGTACTTAATTTTCCATCAGAGATTTGTTAAATTATATTATAAGAAAGCCATAAATTTTAAATATTTTTTGAGATTGACAAAAATAATAAAGTAAAATTTAGTACTATATAGCGAAAACTCACGAAAAACAAAGTGGCTCAGGAGCGTGTGCGACAATGTGTGAAAGAAGCCTTGTTCAGCAGTGGACTTCTTGAAAGATGTAATGATGATGATTTGAAAACTTGGATGATTAATTTTAATAACAATACATCATTTTCTCATAGTTTGCTTTAATTAATTATTTAGTATTAAAAGAAAAATCAAACTTCTCAAAACTAAAATTCAGTAAGGAAGTACGTAGTAAATCAATAAAATAAAATAATTATTGTAATTCGACTTATTTCGTGATCGTGACATGTTTCAAAATTAGAAGTTGTCACAAATTTATTACCGTGTCTCTAAAACTTAACCTATCAAAAACTCAAAGGGCATAAAACCCTATACTAGGCTGGCATTAGGTACACAAAAGCACAACTTTTGGTATAGGACAGCTGGAATTTGAGCCGTTACGCCTTTTTTATTCATCATCGTTTTTGAAATTGTTCTTGGATTAATACGCCTTTAAATTAATGTTCATTAATAACAATCATTTTTGGATAAATAGTCTATTGATTAAAAACAAGTATATAAAAAATGTGCTCTTATTGAAACAGCATGATTTTTTTATGTTGAAATTGGTACTAAAAGGCTGGTAACAGGGGCATTAAACCAACTTGGTTGATATTTATCAAAGTATGGAAGCATTTATGTATTAGATAGAATAAAGATTAAATTTTAGGTGCTACATACAGCCAAAAATTGTCGCCACTAAAGTAATATGTAATGTAATATATTAAGTTACTGTTTCTTAAATTTGTATTAGCGTCCAAAAGCAATTTGTTCTCGCCTATCGTATTTGAGTTTTGAGATGCGATCACATCCGAACCTGGTTGAATTCAGCAAAATCATGAAATTAACCACTTTTTATCTAATAAGCAAATTAGTAAATAAGGCATCGTTAGCATAAGTATTGCGTAAAAAGCGCTTAGTTTTTAACGCTTTGTTCTTAGGTTGTTTCAAACAAACACTGAAATTGCCAATACGTTTCTCGACACAGATATATTAAGAGACCAATTTCTACATTTTGTAAATAATTGAGACAATACCATGTAAAACTCTTTAGTCACACGTAGTTCAGGACGACAGTGAAAACGTTTGACGAATGACTGGCTATTTTTGACCTACAATAATATTGCAAGACACAAATATGTGATTGGCCAGACATTCTCTCAAAGGTTATTGAATAGCCTCACGGACGGAACGGACTCAGCAAAAGCTGCTAAGCTAAAAAAGAGCATGGACCGATAAAAAAACGAGTGTGCTTATGACCACACGAGTGAAGTAAAACTTCTTTAGCTCCACCTGTATGTATATCATATATTCATTTTGTACAAATATTTAAATTTACTATCGGCTTCCTTCCATAATTTGTTATTATTCACCCGAAAATTCACAAAAGATGAACTTTAAAATGAATTTACAATTTTATTCTATGAGAAAAAGAGAGAATGATAATGTGCGCGAACACTGCTCTCTCTTGCTTATATCCCCCACTCAACTCCTGTTCGCCTCGCCCGATCACACTTTTCGTAACGCTTTCGTCACGGTTCGCCAGCTTATTCCCCAAGTCAAGCGTGCAAGAATTTTTACTTCAAAAAAGCTCAACTTAAAAAGTGTCCACGTGCGAATTACACACACAAGAATTAGTAAGATCTATTCAAAACCAAAAAAGCGCTCTAAAATGCCCGAGTAAATATTAAACTCACTAAAGCAAATGGTTGTCAAAAATACAGTCAAATTTCTAAACGAGGTATTTTAATTCATATTTTTAAGGTATATTCATAACTTCATAACATTCGTATTAAGCTCAAAAACTTAGCAACATAAAGTACTCCTATATATGTATTAGGACTTAATAAAGGACCACATATCTAATATCTGTATGTATGGCAATGTTGCCAACAAAAATATTAAATTATAAAACGTTCGATCGATCACGACACAGATGTTAGAATATAAAGTTAGCTTAATAGACATTTTGAAATTCACTTACCTTGACCATGTGTTCTTGCCGAGGACTTTCCCATGTCGGACACACCATCAACACATATATATAATATACACTCGCGCGCGAATACTTAACACTAGCACTGTGTGTACTATATGTAACCTACTTATATTTAATTAGGTTGGTGTAAAAGTGGTGTAAAAAAATTACACTAATCTAAGGGCACTTGAGGGTCAAGATAGGTCTCCTATGGAATCGCAGGCGATAAGGCGATATTAATATGGGCGGAGGACCGCGCGGTGCATTCGGCATCCTGCGGACCCGCTCTGCACTTCTCCTTCCTGCAAAAAATATAAAACATTACTTACTACATTATAAAATTGTGATTAAGTTATATTTTTATTTATTTTATTTTATTTTATTTATTTATTTATTGATCTCTCCTCAACTTCTTACTGGCTAGTTAACAATAACAATGTAGTAAGGACCTAACGTTGTGAGAGACTGGTGCTTATGTTTATTTATTATTTATTTATTTATTTATTATTTTGGCATTATTATTACTCTGGCACTTCCCTAATATTTACATCTCAATTATTTTTAAGAACATTAAGCTTTCCTATTTACTGTTATAGATAAGGAGGAGCGGGGACTCCTGACACAGGTTTTCTTTTAAATTTACTAGGAGGACCCATCTACTATATCAAACAAGCTGGTGCTACCAGTTTCTCGAATTCACGAGTCAGTAATTCATTCTTGGGGCAATGTATACGCTATTTTATTTTTATATATAGAAGAGGCAGCAAACTGTATAAAAAGGGTTATTATTATATAAATGAATACATGGTTGATAATAACCCCCGGAAATGAGGTGGTCGCTTCCAAGCTGTTTCTAAAATTAATTTTGTAAATATTTTATGACCCTTGACATTGTAAAATTTATTTTAAAAATAGTCCCGCTGGGTTTCTTGCTGGTTCTTCCCAGGACAGAGGATTTTTTTCGAACCAGTGGTAACATAAAATATTGACTTTCAATAAGAATTACTTGTAATCTATATTAAAATTATTTTTATTCTTATCTATACTATGGTTGTAGCATGAATGGGTCGGCTCGACCGGGGAAGGACCACGCTCTCACAGAATACCAGCGTCAAATAGCAGCTTCATGCGGTCGTGTTTCGTATGATGAGTGTAGAGAACCGGAGACCGATTTTACTGTAAACGAGGCATTCCATGTTAGTCCTCAGGGTTGACTACGCATCTGTATTTTGATTAATAAAGGGATGATAAATGTAGATGTCTATGGGTCACAGCATCCACTTACCATCAGATGGACTGTGTGCTCGTTTGTCACACTTATTCTATTTAAAAAAAATGAAAGCTTATAATTTATTACTTGTTTTAATTGGTTGCTCGGTAAAAGTGGTCAACAAAATAAATTGCACATTCACCGGCAATATATTTTTGTACAATTTGGTTTAATAATTAAATATTAAGAATATATCCTTGAATAAAAATAGTTTAATAAAAATGGAACTTCTTATACCTAAGTTTGATGGAGAGGAAGGATTATTAACCGGTATTCCTCTATAATGTACCAGAGGATTTAGTCCGTCCGTATTGTACGCCTTAGTTAGTGTGATAATTTAGAAGCCGCTTTAAGTGTTGTGACCGAGGAAAGGAATTTCATGAATCCATATAATGTTAAAAATAAAATAAAACCAAAATTTCAAACAATAAAAGGTAGGCCCCGCTATTGTTATGTTACCCAGTAATTCATCGAATTTTAGGGTTGCAAATTCTAAGGAAGAACGCGCGTGTATTGTAAAGCTGTGCTATGAATATCTAGACCATAATATGTATTTTATTGTGACGATATCATTTACCAACAGTGTAAAGCACAAAATACGTACTAAAAATACCCCATAAACAATAGACCCTATAGACAGTACATGAATCATCAATAAATGGAACAATCAGACAATAAATGAAGAAATACAGAAAGAGGTCGAAATGACGTCAATATAATAATCTCACTCGCCATGGAGTGCATCTGTCCATCTAGTCCCCAAGAAGTTCGATGCTCTTCAGGCGAAATAAAATACGGAACGAGATCACTATCGATGATAAGCAACCATTGCCGAATATTTCAGACATGTTTGATAAGTTAGAGAAATCATTTTTAGCCGACTTCGAAAAGGAGAAGGTACTCAATTCGACTGTATATTTTTTTTACCTCAGAACTTTTTTCTGGGTGAAACGATTTTGACGATTGAAAGCTAGCTGGTGCTTCTCGTGTGATCCCATTTGACCCATATTTGATCAAGATCATACCAGTTATTTTTCAGTCAACGTTATATAAATTTCCCCCTTGATTTTTCACTTGTAGTGACACCGCGTTACCCGCTAAATTTCACGATTCTAGCCGTAGCAGGAAGTACCACTTAGGTTTTAATGAGTGAGTTTACGAGTATAAAAATATGTTACATAAAAGGCCGTAATTTTGAACGCGTTTACTATTAAAATACTTTATACCACAAAACCCATATATACAATGCAGCAAAAGAGGGATAAAGAAGGATAGACATAATATTACTTTACGATCATAAATTCTCTGAGCTCAAGTGTGTAAATAATGGTCTTGTCGATAAGTAAATAATACAGAAAATAAATTGCGATATAAAATTAACGTTCCTTTTCTACGATAGGTTGAGAGTTCATTCAGTGTTGAAACACGATATGTACTGACATCTCATTAGGAGTGGGATTAATGGACGCCATACACGCTTGTATCGAAATTCCAATATTGTAAAAAATATCATCAGTTTTAGTTTGAATTGGTCAGTTAGAAAGATCAGCTGAACTGATCGTGTGTGGCGACCATTAAAGAGTCAACAATCAAGTTTATTATAAAACAAGCGAACGCCGCGCCGCACCGGCTTCGCCTGAGTGGAAAGTATTGATACGGCGAATTTTTGACTTATGGTTCATAAAAAATAGCTTGATCTCTGCGACAGCTGTCGGTAAAAATCACGCCTATGGAGTCATGAATTTCTTAGTATTACAGACAGTACCTATCAATGTCATACTTTATGGGCATGCCGACCTAATTAGTGCATGCCCATAAAGTATGACATTGACAGGTACTGTCTGTACTACTAAGAAATTCAGGACTTCATAGGCGTGATTTTACTGACAGCTGTCGCAGAGATCAAGCTATCTTTTATGAACTATAACACGGTAATTTTATCTATACAGTATTCCAACTTCATACAAACGCACGAAGCGAGAGCTATACCTACGCGCCTCGATCTTGGCATGCGCTCGGCATGCAGACAGTCGAGACTGTGCCGCAGTGATGATTTTGTGAAATATATTTAAAAAAAATGGAGGAAATAAATAATAGAATAGAAATAAAGAAATAATAAATCTGAACTTCATTTAAAAACAAACATATAAATTGTAAAGTAGCTGCAGGTATCTATAACCAATTATATAAAAGATATTCCTTTTCTCCACGTTGTCCATGTTTCCCAAAACAATTTTTAATTTATATTATTTTTAGCTTTATATTAGAAAGCGGATTTTTTATATTTAAAAATCTAATAATAAAGCATTTCGTAAGTCTCAGCCGAGGTGCAAATATTTTTCGGTCGCAAATTTATTTAACCGATTAAATCAAAAAAACGACACGCATTTTTATTGAACACTTCCTATTCAATTCACAAAGTACCTATTTTATTTGTTTATATAAAAAGTATATATTACAATCATAAAACTAAATGGAAAAAAAAGGCAGCCCTCTCACATGTTTACGTGCCGCACGGCTGTAGGCATTTATTTGAAAGATACGGCTGAGTTACAATACTGTATAGATAATATTACCGTGACTATAAGGTGCAATTCCATAGCCGACTGCAGGCAGCAGTAGCAGGCGACGTGTCGCCGCGACATGTCGCTGCGATATGTGTCGTTATGTCGCTGCAGTCATGAATCCGAACCCGACTGCGGACGGCAGCAGCCCGTGTCAAGTCTGTTCCGAGTGTTCAGTGGGACATGATGTCTGACGTATTTGAAATTAGCGATCGCAATTTATTTTTGTATGTTTTGTTAGAAGAGGAAGAAGATGATGATGACTTGCTTTTATTATACAAGTATAAGACACACATTCTATGTTGAAATGCAGAGGAAGTGAGGAAATGTACAGTGCGGGATATTGGGCCGCTTGGTTTATCAGTTTCTGTTCCTCGGAATCGATGAAACTCATTTTTTAAGAAAAATTCAACATGTTGTTGCTCGGGCGTCGGCGGCACCACTGATCTGCGGTCGGGCTACAGTGTCGTCTGCCGTTAGGCAATAAACGACGTGTCGCTAGCCACGGAACGTATTTCATAGAACTACACAGAAACCAGTTGCGTCGTGACGACACGTCGCTTGCTGCTGCTGTCTGGAGTCGGCTACGGAATTGTACCTTTACTCTATCCGTTAGTAAAGTTTCATTGCAATTGGTTCAGCCACTCCAAAGACACAAAAATTTTACAAACGGTTATTCATGTCTTAATGACATGCAAGTAACATACTGAGCTCGCAAGCTTAAATTAATGCTAAATGTATTTAATGGAACCTAATAATTATCGCAAAAAATCTACGTAACACTGACACAACATGAAACGGCGAATTGTTGAAAAACAATGTTTAGCAGTGAACTTGTGATGGACTGTAATGAAGATGAATAGTAAATCCTCTAGGTACGCCACTTTTGGTTTACATATTAGAATAGTACATAGAAATAATATATAATGTGATATTAGATATCAGAGAAACTCATGTGTCAAAACACAAAGTTTGACAGTTTGACACATAGGGACAAAGAACAAAGTTTTTGTTCAACAGCAGAACTAACACATAACAACTGGCCAAGTTCTTGTCGTAACACAAGTGGAATTCCACTGTTTAAATACCTATATTCTATAATACTATTTTCTAAAGTAATCAGGTATGAAAACGGGACCCTAAAAACCCTTGCAATAATCAGCAAAATAATATATTAGGAGGAAAAACTCAATCCATATTACTAAAGTCATCTAGGTTACCTTTGGACTTGCTATAGTTGTAATAATAACTGTGATAAAATATTACTTGTAACTGTAAAATAAAATAATCATCTGTATGCAAAGCATTTGGAAGTCTCGCGAGACTTTTTATATTAAAGAACAGTCGAACAAACAGCTTCAAATGCGACAATTAAAATAGATTGGCGGAATTGAGATGCGGTGCTTGATACGAGTACATGTGCCAGCCGAACCTTGACAATGCTTATCAACTCAAGACTGTGTTAAGGCGCCTGTTCAATGAGATTGTCCATATCGAAGACATACGTTATGTTTAAATAACAATATTATAATGAATCTTCAGATGTATTGCTATACATATCATCCCGTGGGTGTCGTAAGAGGCGAAGGGTAAACTGACACAGAGAGATGGCCAGCATGCAGCATATTCCTGACAATTCGAAATTATAAAATATGCGATTGCCAACTAACCCTCCCCCTCAAGGTGGGAATCTACTGGGGAGGCCTATGTTCAGCAGTAGACTTTGATAGGCTGTAATGATGATGATGAAATAGTAGTCTGATGATAGGTGAGATAACAAAACAATTAGATTAAATATAGCATTAGGTAGTCATTAGTATGTGTCACGTCATTACCTTTATTTATCGTTTAACCACTTTATAACCAATTTGTAACTCTCTATCACAAATTTGTAAGACAGCGTTAACTGTTTATTAAACGTAAAGTTATTCAACGTATTGTATTCGGGAAGTTAATGAATAAATCAATATATATTCTTTATTGTACACCATTACACATTAAAATGCAAACAATATGACATAAATGATATTGAAGGTATAAAATAAAAGGCGGTCTTATCATTCTAAGAGCATTTTCTTTCAGACAGCCTATTTGCGCAAAGAACTGCTTTCTTTAATGATTTCTTATATTTACGCGAACACTATACATGATTAAAACTACTTTTACGGATTTTATCGCGTTTATTTTTACTTTTTATTTACTTTTATTTTTGATTTCCAGCGTTTCGGGCGCTTTCCAGCACCCATGGTCACGGGGGACTGGAAAAAGTAAAAATAAACGCGATAAAATCCGTAAAAGTAGTTTTAACTGTTTTCTTTTACAATATACTGCGAATAGGCAAGGTGTGCATAAATAAGACAATTATGTAAAAATAAAAAATACAAGGAATTATGATGGAAAATATAAGTTCAGCTTTGAGTAGATTTTTGAAGGAAAGCGTTCCACAAGCGTACAGCTGTAACCGAGAATGTTTTATTGAAGAAGGACGATGAATGTGCCGGAATAAGAAGCCAAAGACTGTTAGTGGTACGTAGATGACAATCGTGAGATGAGAAGATGAACTCAAAGCGGTCTTTGGCGCCGTTGAGTGGAGGGATTGCACAGTACGCAGAACAAAGCAGAAAGGATGTGTGTATTCCTGCTAAAGAAAATCGGTAGCCACTTCACACGTTTTTGTATAGCATTGGGTGACAAACGAGCACAAAGTCCACCTGATGGTAAGTGGATGCTGTGGCCCATAGACATCCACATTTATCCTCAGTTAAGAATCAAAATGCAGATGCATTGACACCCATGAGGATTAAGATGGAATGCCTCGTTTCCAGTAAAAAGGGTCTCAGGTTCTCTACACTCACCATACGAAATACAGCATATACGCTGCTATTTTACGCTGGTATTATGTCAGAGCATGGTCCTGCCCCGGTCGAACCGACCCATTCCTGCTACAACTATAATGTAGCTACAGCGTGGCTTCTTTACGAAATTTTAATAACTTTACGAAATTCTGAAATGTGATCATATTTACGGAGTCCAAATATGAATCGTAAGCATAAATTTTGAATTCGCTCAAGTTTATTTAACTGCGCTCTGGTAACGTGTAGATAGCAAATATCAGCATTGCCAAGAATAGGCTGAAATAGGGAAGTAACTACATATTTTACTGTCGGGACTCGGGACTCCCACAAAACCTAAAAACACAAGTGTACCTACAGACAGTCTGTGCGTGTGTCAATGCTTGTCCGAAGAGAAAGCTCAAAGTTGTATTTCAAAGGGTCTACATTAGTGGTTTCCCAGTTGATAGAATCATATATCATTTGTGCAATGATATATGGATTCTGTCAAATACCGAAATTGAAGGAATGCTATAATATGATTAGTGGCGACCGTAAGGTTTTATTAAATTCCATTGGCTTCGTCACCGTAAACACATCACAGAAAGTTTCAAGGTTTCAAGTCTTGAAAACGAAATTTATTTTCAAGCGAAGCAAAAGTAAAGAACTTTAATTTCATTCCATGAGACTTGTGCAAATCCAATAATTGTAAACTGTTTGGTCAATGAAAAGCGGGTGGTTTTTATTTATTATATATAAAACAGAAATCGTAGAAATAAAAACACCAGGAAATATAAAAAAGTTTAATTATAACCTATTTTTATAAGGTGATAGTTTAGTAACAGTAGTATAATATATTATACTTTAAGGCTAACTTAGCATGTCAAAGACAAATAAAAAGGAAGGAAAAATACTCGTTATAATGCAAGAACACAACAACAACTCGTAATGTAATTTTTTAATGGGGAAAATTCGAGAAGAACAATGTGAAATATTACATTATTTTTAAAGTCTGCTGATAGAAGCTGATAATCCAATATACATCTGTCACACAGGACACAGCAGTCGTTCCACTCAAATCATTTGACATTCCTTAAATATCTAATTAAGGAACAGGCCCGTCGGTCGGAAGAACAGATGCTCCTCATAAAGAACCTTCACGATACCTTCGCGAAAGAGATAAGGGAGGTGAAGGATAAGGTTGCTCAACATGGCAACCACCTGTCGGAAGCTGAAACCCGAATCAAGCAAGTGAACAACGTGATGGCCGACATGAAGAAAACGCTGGACGACCTCAAACTACAGAATAGAATTACAGCTCCCGTGGTGGCTACAACATAACACTTCATAATATATATATATATATATATATATATATATATATATTAATATATGAAGTGTTATGTTGTAGGAGCTACCTATATATTAGACTATAAAATGCGTCTTTTATTTTAAATTGTTTTTAATTCTTTGAAGTCATATTTTAATTATTTATTAAAATATGACTTATATAAAGTTATTTTTGAATTGATGGCAAAGCTTTTGTTCTATATACGTACTATTGAAGTTTAATATATAATAATAAGATATATTCGTTATTAAAGTTAAAAATGATAAAGGGAGAAATATATTTATAGGAAACGTAAGTCCCACTGGGTCCCGCTGGGTACAAGCCTTTTTTAATTTCTGGAACGGCTATGGAGCAATTAGTGCGCAGAGCTGATCCAATACTTGTTGCCGAACTTCATATATTTTTGTTTATGTTTTACTTGAACCAGCACTTAAAATTTCAATTAAAACTTTCATTAGTCGTGACGGAGATCGAACCCAAGTTTAAACGACGAGCGCTTAGCCTCTAAGCTACCACGGTTCTTTTTGAACTAAATAAAATACAATAGAAAAAAATGTAGTATAATGTAAGATATTAAAAATTGCATCATCAGCATTACAGTTTTTCAAAGTTATAGCATAAAATAACACATAGGTATACATAGGTATTAGGTACCCACAAAATACAAAGTCAGGCGCAGCCTTTATAATTGCCAAATAAGTCAAACTGTGGCAAGCTACCACAGCTTGATTTATAATAATAAATAAATTAATAACTATTTCAGATTTTAATGACTACGTAAGGAACCGTCCAAAATTACAATAGAAAATTTTGCAAACAAATAGTTGAACCCACTATAATAGACCAGTAGAAAATGCGAACACTAGCCGGGCCTATCTAATTTTGCAAGGCTTACTATATACGTTACTACATGGCGCAACCAAGATGATAGCACACAAGTCCAAGACCAAACCTATGAATTAACGCTGACATCACAGCGGCCATGAGTACAATATGCGCATAATTACATTATATTTCTCAATTTACATGGCGAATACATTTAGGTCAATTGCATTTAGGCGTGTAGGAGACCTACTTTACTAAATGAAAAAAGAAATACGCCATGTTACATATAAAGCAATTAATTTAAAATAATTCCTCTGATTCGTGGTAAGACTTAGTAATTAAATTTATAGATAACATCACTCATTCATATATTCATTAATTACAGGCCAATAAAAGAAAACAATAGTCCACTGCTGAACAAAGGCTTGCATCTATATAAAGCAATTGCCATAGTTGCCACGCTTGGCAAGCGGGTTGAAAACCGCAGTTTTTTTATTATCATTATTATTGAGATGTTATCAGAAAGATGCTGCTCCTTATTTCATATTTCGATTTCTTTTTGTCGCCTCTTACGCTCTTCAAAATAGCGTAAACTATTGAACTGAATTACTTATATATTACTATTTAACTGAATTAATAGAATGATAAGCGTCCGGAGATTTCGATATAACACCCCTTGGGCAAGCCTTTTTTATAACTGATTCAATAAGACAAACATGAATGCTCTCACCAGTTACAAATAAAAATTGTAAGGTCGGTCGCAACACGAATGCATGACGATCGATCGAATCGATACGAATCATTGCTTTATAATGAATAATAAAGTTAAACTTTTAAAATTTTCTGTAGTATTAAATTAGGTTAATCTCTTTAATTTTCTCCTGTTAAATATGCTCATTCGTAAATAAGGCGCGTCCATAACGGAAAAAGCAGAAATTATTAAGAAAATTCTAAGTCAAGATGTAGGTAAAGATGTGCGTCTACTTCTCACAAGTTCAGTTTTAACCAAATTTTGATAATGGGCGGCCCTAGCTTTGCAACAGCCCTGATTTAAGTACGACATGACATGTAATATTCCTAAAGAACCTTCTACTACTTATTAGGCATGCTTACCTTTGCTTTTTTATTACACGCCTTTAGGCTGCCACAGTCACTATTTTTTAAGAAATATTGAGCTAGCATTAAACCAGAGATTCCTAACCTTTTCAGTCTTGTCAAAAATTTTAATATGAAGGTTGGTACTGTGTCGCATTCATCCGCAGGTTTCGTTTCAAATAAAGTGCATCTCAAGTCTTGTTCAAGATTGAGACGATTTATTTTTAGTGTCACTAAAGTTGAGAACCCACTCCCACATCTGTAAGTAGTAGCACAGTTCAAAAAACTTACTGTTTAAACTGTGATAATAGCAAACAGTATGAACATTTTTGAACTCTCTCTGCAATAGAATATTCAATACCTAATTTTCGTCAAAATGTACAGAGATCATAATTTTGGAATTCCAGTTTTAAAATATTATCCTCGCGTTATCTGAGAAATTCTATTTTGACTGACATATGTTATCACCTCCAAAATGTTATCACCAGTCGAAATTGGTTTTAATATCCGAGTTCGAATGACAGTTATCCATTGCGGCAGTGAGTTAATTACAGACGATAAATGCTGAACCACGGAATTTCCAAACGTGATTTTGTCAGCTTTATCATGTTCCAGCTGCTACCAAAGTTGTGCAAACATCGACATATCGCCAACTTAAACATTGCACTGATACAGTTAGGAAACGAAATGCATGGACGTGCTATATTCGGTTTTATTGTTCCAATCGTTGTTATCTATTACTAGCTTATTGCCCTCGCAGAATACCAGTTTTACCCCCGCAGTGGTAATTGCCCCCAGGTTAGGAATCGTGACATTAAACCATTCACTTAAAGTAAATTGTCGGACTGACATTTTTCATAGCCTACTACCATGTTAAATTGTTTAAAATAACTCTTACCACAACTCTTACAATTTTTTACATTAGACAGGAAAAAACTGCGGTAAAACAAGCGTGTTTCGTGCGTGCGTATGAAGGTATGAAGGAGGTGAAGGACTAAGTAGTGAGCAGTGAGAGGCACCAGGGACGACGTCACGTCAGCGCGTGAAATTTCGGAAATTTGAAAAACCTTTACGAACTCGTAGTAATAACTTCGGTATTACCACAAGACTTAATTTTACTTCAGGACTCCTTCACTTTATTTAAAGACACTTGCTATTTTGATATTATTGCATGTGTTGACGTGAAACAAAAACTAGTGTGATGTACCTACGTAAAATAACTTTTTATGATAAATATATTTTATGCCAATTTTTTTTTCATCTGGTGCGACTCATTTTAAGTGCTGATTTACCACGAACTCAGCGGTGTGACAGCATCGCGAGAGAGCATATCATGTTTGAGAAATTTAAATAAAAAAGAAGAAATGTGAAGTCCGATACGCATTGGGAAAGCACGGCGGAAATCTAAACCCTTAAGGGGAAATATAATCTCAAATGGCTTAGCAAGATCCTTCGTTATGCCGAAAATATTGCAGCATTAATTTTGAAATAAATATATGGTAAAGTTGAGGATTAATGTTAACGATTATGTTAGACGAAAACACGATTTCGTAAAATTTTCTCGATAGAAAAAAAATCCAGATACCTCCAAAATAAACAATAAACCGCTGTTATTCATAAAATACTTTAAATAAGATCATGAAACTTTGCATACTAACTGAACTAACTATAAAGCAGTGCTTATGTTATTTACTTTTTTTAAAATACCATTATTTTCACTGTAAAAAGAAATTACCTAAACTATCAGCCTCTTGAAGCGTGATTCCTGCCGCCCGGTCACTTCGCTTCGGCCTTTGAAGGGGGAGGTTGTGTCGCTTACGTTTAGAATATACATTACGCAACAGGACGACGTAAAATTAAAATGGGAAATAACCGTAATAAAAATAAGAAGTGTTTGGCTTGGCGTTAAGAAACAGGCATAAATATGATAAACCTAATGAAATAAGTGTCTAACGACCTTTCTACTTACAGTATTAGTGATTACAAACATGTCGGTACATAGCATACGACGCGCGGGCAAGTGGGGACGAAATTAGAATTTGAGCTGACTTACTATATCCCCTTAAACCCTAATAAAACAAGAAATGAGAGAAGCAGACATCCAGCATTGGGACATGTATATATATTGGCTGTAACTTTATTATTACTTTATTGACGAAAATTTTAATAATAAACAAAGCAAAAATAAATACACAATAAAACTAATTAAAAATGTTACTATACTCGTATTATGTATTTACTTCCATCGTGCTAAAGACTCCACGCACTCATTTTCAACCCACGGCGCAAGACAGAGGTGTGTTATAAAGTTTTGCGTGTATTATTTGTGTTTCAGTACATCTGTGCATCCGTGAATCTATGTTTGTGTAAATAATATGTGACTATATATTTGTGTGTCTGTCCGTTGCATCGTAACGACCAATCGTTCGAACCTATTTTGATTTAGATTTGTTTATTGTTTTCGAGGTATAATTCAAGAAATTATGTTCAGCCGTTTGAAGATCATCAGCTCTATTGTAGTCGATGAAGAGATAACTTCAATAATATTGCAATAACCTATGGTAACCTTTACCTGGTGCAGAAACAACTAACAGGAGAGGTATCGTTTTCGGGCTCATTGGAATTGGAGTGGTGGTGATCAGGGTCTGATGGTAGAGCAAGAAAGATAAAGGAGGATAAATTTGTGAGGGATTCTAAACTACTTTCACTTGATTGTTATGTGATTGAAAGCATGAATGAGTGACGTTTGAAACTTTTTTTGGTTCGAGGTTTTTGTTAATTTTTTAGTCAAAGATTTTAAAGAAGGCTGATAAATGTGCATAAATCCTTTCACCAGTTGGTAAATAGATGCTCTGGCCCGTAGGCACTAACATCTACCCAGCATAAAAAAATCAATATGCAGATGTATAGCATTTTCTGCCGACCAAAGTGAAAGGGTTTGAGGTTCGTTACCAATGTAGTTTCTGGTTCTCGCCACATGAACTTCAAGTCTGTATCCCCGTGCAAGCGCGGCCCGACCCGGTTGGACCGACTTACTTGTGTTTTAACGGCATTACGATACAGCATGGCTGGTAGCAGTGAATTTATTTTTAAAATAGTCGTACTTTTAATCAAATTTTCCCTGTGCTTATATCGGTGAAAGAAAACATAACTACGTAATATTTCGGGGACATGTAAACTTGTGTTAAAACCTGCCATATTTCGATAAAGCAGTGCGAGTAATTTTTCTTCTCTCATATTCTCAGATTAGAGGCCTGTTTTTGGTAAGATAACCTAATACACAGAGTACATAATTTTAGTTCTTTGCTTATTAAGGGGAAATATAAACTCAAATGGCTTAGGAAGATTCTCCGTTATGCCGAAAATATTGCAGCTTTAATTTTGAAATAAATATATGGTAAAGTTGAGGATTAATGTTAAGTACTATGTTTGACAAAAACATGATTCCGTAAAATTTTCTCGATAGAAAAAAAATCCAAAGTTACCTCCAAACTGAACAATAAACCGCTGTTATTCATAAAATACTTTAAATAAGATCATGAAACTTTGCGTACCAACTGAACTAACTATAAAGCAGGGCTTATGTTTTTTTTTTAATTACCATTATTTTCACTGTAAAAAGAAATTACCTAAACTATCGGCTTCCTGAAGCTTGTTTCCTGCCGCCCGGTTCCAAGCTTTAAAGTATTTTATGGATAACAGCGGTTTATTGTTCAGTTTGGAGGTAACTTTGGATTTTTTTTATTGAGAAAATTTTACGGAATCATGTTTTTGTCAAACATAGTACTTAACATTAATCCTCAACTTTACCATATATTTATTTAAAAATTAATGCTGCAATATTTTCGGCATAACGGAGGATCTTGCTAAGCCATTTGAGGTTATATTCCCCCTTAAGGTTCCTATGGCTCTTGAGGCCGTGTTATCTCACGGGTAAGCGCTCGCTGTAAAATTTACACAGTACGCGAGCAACCAGGGTTCGATCCCCACCGGCACCAATGAAATTGTTAATTGCAATTTTAAGTGCTGATTTACCACGTGCTCTGCGGTAAAGAAAAACTTCGTGAGTAAACTTGCATGTCTGAGAAATAAGAAAAAAAAAATATTTTGACGATAAATAAAGTTCGCCAACACGCATTGGGGTAGCGCGGCGGACACTTCCTTGGCCTAAAACGCTCTTCGAAATGAAAGGAGGCCTGGGCCCATCATTGGGACTATAAATTAATCTCCCATTGATGCCACGTAGAAACTTTTGATGGGCTGTAATGCATGAATTAACAGTTTGACGCGGGCCCTTATGCGTGTTAGAGAAATTCAATTTTTTTTTCTCTAAGACGTTTTTCATTACGATCGGGCTTCTAAGCGGTACCGGGGTTGTTTGAACTCAGATCGCACGCGTTCTAAGGAATTGCGCGAAGAACGTGAGCGCCCAGCTCCTGAGCTGCTCGACTCTCTAAGATTTATCGATATATTGGTGATTTATAACTGCCTTGAAGAGAACTTGAGAACATGAAGAACCATTTTTAAAATTTTGTCTGTCTGTCTTACCAGGTCGTCATTCTATCTAGAAGCGGACGCCGTAGACTTCGCTTGACGGTACGAGGCTGCCACTCGAGAATCTTTCCTCCCCATTGTTTGTCGGTTCGTCGAGCTAATTGGCCGGCCACTTATTAATTAATGACTTATGGTGTGACGACCTAGTAGGACATGCGGGAAGTTGATGGATGCAGATGGCTCAGGAACGTGCTTTGTATTGCCCTTGGGTGAGGCCTATGGTCAGGAGTGGACTTGTGAAGGGCTGTAATGATGATGATGATGTCTGTCTGTCCAGGCTAATCTACGGAAAGGGTGAAATGATTGCAATAAAACTTTACAAACTGATAGAGAGCAATTTTATACGTTGTAGAGCCAGGCTGCAGCTTTACTATGGTTGCAGCACGAACGGGTCGGATCAACCGTGTTATAACCACACTCTCACAGAATACCAGCGTAAAATAGCAGCTTAATTCTGCTGTGTTTCGCATGGTAAGTGTAGAGAACCGGAGACCCTTCATCTTAGTCCTCAGGGGTGACAATGCATCTGCATTTCGATTCAAGTGTAGATGTCTGTGGGGCACAGCATCCGTCCGTTTGTTGTGTTCGTTTGTCACCATTACATTATTTAAACAAATTGTCTTTGATCATCGTAAATCTAACGCCATATTACAAAACCCTACCTAGGCGAAGCCAAGGCGGATGTACAGGGCGTACACAATATTTCCGTCCAAGGTGAGCTAAGAAGTTGAGGTGTTATTGAAAATATGATTATGTCACTTGGAATAGCATCACGTGTGAAAAAAGTATTTTTATTTCAATCCACTTGTGCGTAACTTGATTTTCTTAGTAAACGTAACCACATTTCTCTTCATGTGTGTGATGGTGTGATGGTGACGTAAAAGATAAACTCTTGTGGATGATAAAATCGAAATTTGCATTTAGTTCATTTTTCTTATTTATCAAACCACAGCAGTCACGGACACGTAGAAAGGTGCCTTGGTCGCCTTGATCGCGATATCCATCGATGAATAGAATAGAAAACAGGTTGTACAAACGACTTATAAAAATTATTCGAGAAACAGCTTGGAAACATTTACCTCTTTCCCAGGTTGTTCCTGGTGTTTAAAGAGTGTTTATCACTTTTTTTACAGTTCCCCATTTAATTTGACTGGTTTTATTGCCTTTTAAACCTAGATTATTACCATTAAACTAATGGACTAAGGAAGGTAAGTCATTAATATATTCTAGAAATAGGAATGGGCCAAAATTAAGCCGTGAGAAATATCCATTAATACAGATGACCCGGAAGAACTTTATAATATTTCCGAGTTCTATTACTTGAATATGAAATAATACTTTAAGGGCTACATAGTAAGTTTGAGCGCTATGTAATAAGTTTTTGAAAAATATTTTAAGTTAGGAAAAATGTAGGCCCCAGGATACTGCCCTGTGGGATTCCATAAGAGCTGTTTTGTAATTCAGTACTTGTATACTCACCGATTTTTACACATTGAAAGCGATCACTGAGGTAATTCAAAAAAATTTGTAGTTTTTGTGTTTGGGGCTGAAGGTCTAAAAAGATCCCAATTGAGTGCATACCGTTGTCAAGATTACTTGTGACGTAATTCATTGGTGCAAGGCATCATTGCATGATCTCTTAGGCCTAACAAATTGTCTGTCTGACAGCAAGTTGTTAGTTTCCAGGTATTTTATTAACCTGGTATTTATGATCTTTTCTAAAATTTTAGATAAGCCAGATAAGACTGAAATCGGCCTATAGTTACTAACTAAGTTTTTATCACCAGCTTTATAAATAGGAGAAACCACTGCTTTTTTAAGCACTTTCGGGAAAATACCATTTGATAGGCATAATTGAAAGATATGTGTTAACGGGGCGGCCAGTAAATGTTTAAATCTTTTGAGTATGCTATTAGGTATATTGTCCCATCCAACTGCACAATCTTCTTTTAAGCCAGACATTATACTTAAAATCTCATCAATATCGGTATTTAACAATACAAAAAAAATTAACTTAGAAAAGGATGTGGGCATAAAAATTGGATTACGAGTGTTGCTTAATTTTAAAGTTGTCTCTGCTATTTTTTGTCAACATTAATAAAATAATTATTTACTTTATTAGTTGCTTCGTTTGGGATTTTGTCTAATGACAGTAGATCAAGTGGGGGTCCAAGATTTTTTTGAACTGAAGGTATTATTTTTAATGAACTTCCATACAAGTTTACTGTTTTTACCGGCCTTTTGTAAAACATTTTTATCATATTGTATTTTGAGGTTTTTTAATAGTTTATTGCAAAAATTCCTATATCTTTTATAAGTAGCAGAAAGTATTAAATTATCAGGAGAAAGTTTAGATTTTAAATGAAGTTTGTCTATATTTCTTATACAGCGGACGAGACCAGGTGTTATCCAAGGTTTAATATTATAATACTTACGTGACAGTTTTATTGTCGATGTATTATTCATTATTGCGTATTGTAAAGAGTATAACCACAAAATATTAAAAAATATTACAAAACTATAGAAACCGCAGATTTATAGGGGATTTCCGTTAAAGTTGTAGCGCCATAAAAGATTTAAAAGCATCTCATCTTGACTAACTTGCTAATATATTTTTCAGTTTTTACATATCTAACGTGGTCATTTTTATTATTAGGCAATATCGTATTTTGGAACAATCTACTACCACCTCCCTGGATGGAGGCCTTCGGTAGGGGAGACCAAACGGCCGAGGGTTAGGGGGAAAGGGAAAGAAACCGGCGGAAGATGCGGGCGGTATCGAGGAGCACCGCCTTCTGCATTTGAGCCTGGAGCAATTCGTCACGGAGGCCCAGCCGCCTCAGATAACCCGAGTGGCTGACTGGGATTAGCCCGTTTGCAGACACGACTACAGGAATAATTTCGGTCGGCAGACCACCCCACATGTCGGTCACCTCGTGAACCAGGTCCAGATATTTTGTTTGCTTACCTGTTTCGGCTTTCACGAGGTTATCGTCATACGGAATGGTAATGTCGACCAAAAATATCCTTGACTGTGCCCGATCTATCAGCACAATATCAGGCTTATTCGCAAGAATAGTTCTGTCTGTGATGATGGCCCGGTCCCAGTAGAGCCTGGCGCTCATTTTCAAGCACGGCTTCCGGCAAGTACTTGTAATACGGCAATTTCCGGTCCACGAGACTGTATTTCAGGGCGAGCTCCTGGTTAGAAAACTTAGAGTTAGAAAGCGTGGACGGAGATGAAATGCTTAAGTCGTTGTCACCGCATTCTATAAAAAAATACCTCTTCGAAAATTGAAGTTAGTTATACATTTTATACAGTGATTTGATCTTATTTCAAATCGCGGTATAAAATGTTTTTCTTTTATACTATATAATAGTAATAAGCAATATTAATTTATCGTTTTTCAAAGTAATAGTCTTGTATAGTGGGTTACGTATTAAGTGCTTAAAATAAGTGTAAAAATAATAGTGGCAAGAAAAAGTACTTTTTACTAAAGTCGTTACAGTCAAGTTATACAGATAATAATTACAATATAATAAAAATTATAATTAAATGATAATCTAAGTTTATACTTTATGTGCGACCCGCACCGGCTAGATTTATCTATATTCATGTGGCGTTATTTTGATTTAAAATAATAATGATAAAAATTTGAAATTTCTCAATAAAATCAAATAAACTATAGTCTTTTTTTATACGATAGGGTGACAAACGAGCACACAGTCCACCTGATGGTAAATGGTTACTGTGACCCATAGATATCTACATCTATCCTCGCTTGCGAATCAAAATTCAGATGCGTTGTCAACTGTGAGGACTAAGATGGAATGCCTCGCTTCCAGTAAAAGGTGTCTCCGATTCTCTACACTCACCATACGAAATACAGCAGCATTAAACTACTATTTGACGCTGGTATTCTGTGAGAGCGCGGTCCTTCCCCGGTCGAGCCAACCCATTCGTGCTACAACTATCATCATCATCATAGTTGTAGCACGTTCAGCACCATTACAGCCCTTCACAAGTCCACTGCTGAACATAGGCCTCCCCTAAGATATGCCACAAAGCACGGTGCTGAGCCACCTGCATCCATCGACTTCCTGCATGTCTTACCAGATCGTCACTCCATCTAGTGGGGTTCGCCCTACACTTAACTTTTTTCCCCAACGGTTGTCGGTTCTTCGAGCTATATGGCAGCCCACAACAACAACGGCATACCCCGGCTACAACTATACTACTAATATAACTGCAGCATGGCTCTACCACGCATGCTAGCCTAGATCGCTCTTGAAACTGCTTTCTATCTGTTTGTCAAGTTTCATTACAATTAGTACAGACATAAAAAATGCTTATTCATGTTTTAATAGTATGCAGAGGACAGTCCGTCGCCACTCAATAAAATAATTACCACGATAATACAGTCAGACACTTCCACATTTTGGTTTTGTTTATCAATGTTTTGTAACTCAGTCTATATATTATAGTGGATTCCACTTCCACAAATTTTTCTTGGAATAACTAGTGACACGAAGCTCCAATGAGGCTCCCATATATTTTAATTAGCATGCACACTTAGTTCTGCAGCATATACTGCGAGAAACATTTCAACTCTTACTTATGTTGAAACATCTGTGTTTTTAAATATTTTCTGTCTGTTTGTGTATTTTCTAATAATGCGACTTACATTGAAACTTCTATAACTCAAATTGTACGAGTAAAATGTCTCACTGAAAAGAAACTTAACGATGAAAGTTGTAAAGCCTCGCAATGTATATATAAAAATGCAATGTTCATACATAAAATATTTATGTAATACCTGCCCTAAAATCCTCTCAGAAATGAGATGAGGCCTGCGCCCAGCTGTGGGAAGTATTTAGGCTGTAACAAAATAATATAAAAATATGAAGTTTTAATAAGGGAAAAATGATAAGTACTTTAAATAATTAATACAATGACGAGCTTAAATAATGACTGTTACTAGAGTCCAATGAATTAGGTAAGTCATTTATGATAAAGTTTTACGACAACCTTCCATTAAAATGATCAAATCTTTCGTGATCAGTTTTTACGAAAACTGTATAATATGGTTTATAATAATAATGTTCTCGAGAGCGTATTTGGGTACGGCGTGGCGGCCATTCTAAACGGAAACTAGCCTTCTGCGCGGGACAGGATTATAGTGCACAAGTGTGTGCCCAAATTCAGGTGCACTCTTTAATTCCTTGCTTTCATAATCTAATGGGATTGCAATCCGACGCCATCGCAGAAAGATCCGGCGCTGGACCAACGGCTTTACGTGCTATCCGACACCAACTTACTTCATTATTTGACTGATTTTTCTTCTTAAGTTACATGTTTAACTAGCTGGTCCGGGAGGCCATGTTCTGCCCTCTCCGCTTGATTTTTAATTTATTTACAACTTAAAAAAATTACAAACTTTATAACTTGGTTTTAAATTTATGTTTTGTTCAAATTATGACTTAACTGCCTTGTTTATCGTATTAAGTGTGAATTGTAGCAATTCAATTGTTACAGTAAATAAACTGAGAATGCCAGATCTAAACAACACTCAAGTTGCTAGGACTATTACTTTAATTGAAACTGAGCACACACTCATTGACAAATTTAGAGGAACTCAAAAAAGTGAGTATAAAACAAGATATCATAGATGTTTGTGACAATTTTTTGAGGATTGTGTACTGAGTATTGTAAGGAATTTGTTAAAATTTCTAATTCGTAACTCACACAGGAAGTTGAACTAGTTGGTATATACGGCGATCTCTTAAGATTTCAAAAATATGAGTTACGCAATTGAGGCTAAGTGTCAAACATTGACGTTTATTACTATAAAATCTGGGATTCCCAAGGCTTACCATCTCAGTCCACTGCTTTTTAACATGTTTATAGTACTTTTTTTAATCTACTCTTGACCTCCATCTAGCCCGAAGGCAAAGATGAGGTCTACGATGGAGCGTGTTTGTCCAGGAGAAGCCTGTTAACATGCACCTTGAAGAGGTTAAGGTTATGCGCTCTCGGAAAACAGACGCCAGCCCATGAGCACACTCTCCGAAGTACAATCTGTAGAAGAATGATAAACGAGCAACTTGGCGGCGGTGAGCTAAGCTGTGAAGCTTCGTTTCCACCAGCTTTTTGTCGCCAGTAAGCCTCTTGGATCTGCATTACATTGAGTCGAGTGCGGCAAGCTGATATTTCGCTGACCCATCCTCTACCATAACAATACTCTATCCATGTTCTGACTTGAGCTTTATATACAGTTAGAAGCTGCCCAACGTTCAGTTACCTTGGTTTTACATCGCAGTTTGTGCTTTCAACTCAATGTTAGCGCCAAAGTTGAGGTTAGCACTTAACTGTATGTCGTGAAAATGCTCTAAGGGTTGCTTAGTTTATTTGAATGCTAAATACTCTTACTTCGTTAAAAATAAATTGTATTGTGTTGATAAATTAATATTGTGATATATTTTGCTAGGCATCATAGCTTTTACCAATAAAACATATTCAGGGTATTCTAGGTGAGAGATTCGTGGATACAGTTGAATAGTGAATTGTTGTTCAGGTCCTGTACTAAAAAGATAATTTCAAAAGCTAACAATATATTAGTATTTGTATTTAATACAAGGTAGTAATTTTAAAAATCCTAATACCTTACTTCTATTTTATAATTCATTTAATAGATCACATTTAGACTATTGCTCCTTTGTCTAGAATTCGCAAAATAAACAATATAATTTTGAATTCGATCGTACACAAAATATTTTACGCTACTGTGTTTCGAATAGTGAGTGTTGGTAACGAGGGATTCTATCTTAGTCTTCCCGGGTGACACTGAGGTAAGGATTGATGTAGGTGTCCATTGGCCACAGCAACTACTTAACATCAGGTGAATGTGCTCGTTTATTCGTTATGTTGTATAAAGTATAACTCAATTGTGTAAGCTTTGCTGACCTTAGTAATATCAGAGAGAACGACTCTGGTAATATTTAATGAACGTTTGTTAAAAAGAACTATTCTGTGCTGCTTGTTTTCTGACATTAAAACATTAAATACATTTATAATTATATACGTCTCATTACGTGCATATATAATATATTTTATATTCCAAACATAAATCAGTTATATTGAAGATATAATTACTAGATAGTAACTGATAATAAATGTTTATCATTTATATTAGTTATTATATTAGTTACGGTAGACGTAATACAATAAATGTATAATAATATTATAAAGAATCTTACTCTTTTGAATTTTGATAATACTAATTTGAAAGTCCAATCACCACACCTCTCGTATTACAATTTTCGTCGTCAATCTTATGACTCAGAATAGTTATAACTCAACATCTCTTTCAAACTTTTATCACAGTAAAGTCCGAGATTGTGGAAAGCAGCGTTATAAAACGTACAAATAACAACATCATGAATACAAAACCTAAATAGCGAAGTAGCGTTTCGGGCAACCTCAATTTTTAAATTATACTCACATCATAAATATAGTCCAGCTAGACGAATCTAAGACAATCCGATAAGTGGCTAAGTCGGCAAACTTTTTGCACTTCACAATCACTCAAAACAATTTATTTAAAAAATAAATGAAATCATACAATCACTAGGATATAGTGTAATATTAGGTATATAAGTAAAAAAATTGATTCCTTATTATGCCGCCAACAATAATGTTGTTCACGCGGACGTGTAACTCGGAACGCCGAGCCAAACGCACTGTTTTGATATCGTAGTATATTTTAGCGTAGCACAAGTCCAGTACGTAATAGCAAACTTCAAGGTGAGTAGAAGTTGATATAACGGCTGCCAACTGCCATATTCCCACTTTCATTACTGATTTCACGGCATGCTATCTGTATTTAACCTTTATTATTTTCATAATACATTACAATTGTAGTTGATTGCTTTAATAATTGTTCAATAAAATTCAGTAATTAACCCAAAGGGATCAAATAAATAGATCAATACTTTAAGGTATAGAATGTGATTGTTTTCCCTATTTTCGTTATCAGTTCCTCTTTCAAACAGATCAATCATTTAGTGTTGCCAAAGCTCCAATACCCCCGCTCCGTACAGGTGGTTAATGGAACTGTACTTCTTTTATTTAAAATAGGTTTGATTAGCAAAAAACACAAGGTAAAAAAAATAAACAAAGAAGATTAGAAGATAAATTTTATGGGTAATGTTGCTAACAACGTTACCATAGAAAATACGCCAGCGTCTAATCTAAAAGTAAGCACAAAATAACTACGACAATGTTTATAATACAAAAATTTGTTATTTGTTCGTTTTATTTGGATACATAAAACTTCCGAATTAAATAATCTAATTAATGACTTGTAGATGTATTGTCGAAAAGAAGGTCATACAGGTTTACGCACCAACGTCGGCACATTCCGATGAGGAGGTGGAGGAAATGTATGAGGATATTTCCAAAGCCATACATTCCTCCAAAACCCACTACACGGTGTTGATGGGAGACTTCAACGCAAAACTAGGCACAAGAGAAAGCGGTGAGCTGAAGTTAGGGAAATTTGGAGTAGGGCAACGGAACCGAAGGGGCCAGCAGCTGGCCGACTTTATGGAGAAAGAGGGACTCTTTATGATGAACTCTTTCTTCCAGAAGCGGCCCCACAGGAAGTGGACCTGGTCGAGCCCCGACGGTTCGACAAAAAATGAGATTGACTTCATTATGACGACCAGACGCCACCTGTTCAGTGATGTCTCAGTGATCGCAAGGGTGAAAACTGGCAGCGATCACCGAATGGTTAGAGGCACACTGAACCTAAACGTTAAGTTGGAGAGGTCTCGTCTAATGAAGTCAACGCTCCGTCCCCCTCGTGCTCTGATCCAAAATCCCGCAAACTTTCAGCTCGAGTTACACAACCGCTTTCAGTGCCTACAAGATTGCAATGCAGTGGACGATATGAATGACAAGCTCGTGGAAACTGTCCATGCGGTCGGAGCTAAGTTCTGCAAGACCCGCCGCAGAAGAACACAAAAACTCTCCGATCACACTCTTAATCTCATGGCTGTTAGACGGGAGATGAGGCTGCAATCGTCAACAGATTTGACAGCATACAGGCAACTGAACAGACAGATCTCCAAATGCATGCGGCGAGACTTACGCAACTTTAATACTGCTCGTATTAAAGAAGCGATCGAGCGGAACCAGGGCTCCAAAGTCTTTGCCAGAGATCTGTCTGCCAGAAAGAGCCAACTGTCAAGGCTGAAGACTGAGTGTGGCAGCATCGTTTCCGGGACACCTGAGATTTTGAGTGAGATTGAGAGGTTCTATGGGCAGCTGTACACATCATCGTTGGAGCCACACGCAAGTGTGAGTAACGATCCAAGAGCAAGTCTTATCCGACACTATTCCGATGATATCCCGGACGTCAGTCTAAGCGAGATTAGAATGGCTCTCCAGCACCTTAAAAACGGCAGGGCCCCAGGCGAGGATGGAATTACAGCGGAGCTTCTGAAAGCGGGTGGAACACCGGTACTTGAAGTCCTTCAGAAGCTCTTCAATTCCGTCCTCCATGGTGGCACTACTCCAGAGGCGTGGAGCAGAAGTGCGGTGGTCTTGTTCTTTAAGAAAGGCGACAACGCTCTCTTGAAGAACTACAGACCGATTTCCCTTCTGAGCCGCGTCTACGTGCTGTTTTCGAGAGTCATTACGAATCGTCTCGCACGCAGACTCGACGACTTCCAGCCTCCCGAACAAGCCGGTTTCCGAAAAGGCTTCAGTACCATAGACCACATACATACCCTGCGGCAGATTGTACAGAAGACCGAAGAGTACAATCTGCCACTTTGCCTGGCATATGTGGACTATGAGAAAGCCTTTGATTCCGTCGAAATTTGGGCGGTGCTACAGTCCCTTCAGCGGTGCCAAGTTGACTGTCGGTACATCGAAGTGCTGAAGTGTTTGTACAGTAGGGCTACGATGGCTATCCGAGTACAGAACCAGAGTTCGAAACCTATCCAACTGCAGAGAGGTGTAAGACAGGGTGATGTTATATCCCCGAAACTCTTCACCGCTGCGTTGGAAGACGTTTTCAAGCTACTGGACTGGAAAGGATACGGTATTAACATCAATGGCGAGTACATCACTCACCTTCGATTTGCCGACGATATAGTCCTTATGGCAGAATCGCTGGAGGACTTAAGCACTATGCTCAATGACCTCAATAGTGCCTCCCAACGGATAGGTCTTAAGATGAACATGGACAAAACAAAGATTATGTTTAATGTCCATGTCACACCTATGCCGGTAGTTGTTGGGAGCACTATGCTCGAAGTTGTTGACGAGTACGTTTACCTGGGACAAATATTCCGACTAGGTAAGTCCAACTTCGACCGAGAGGTCAATCGACGGATTCAACTCGGCTGGGCAGCGTTCGGGAAATTACGACATATCTTCTCGTCAGGTATACCTCAATCTCTGAAAACTAAAGTGTACAACCAGTGCGTGTTGCCAGTGATGACTTACGGATCAGAGACGTGGTCCTTTACTGCTGGCCGTATGAGGACGCTCAAGGTCGCTCAGCGAGCTATGGAGAGGGCTATGCTCGGAGTTTCTCTGCGTGATAGACTCAGAAATGAGGATATCCGCAGTAAAACCAGATTGACCGACATAGCCCAACGGATTAGTAAGCTGAAGTGGCAATGGGCCGGCCATATAGCTCGAAGAACCGATAACCGATGGGAAAGAAAGGTTCTCGAGTGGCAGCCTCGTACCGGTAGGCGTAGTGTAGGGCGACCCCCCACTAGATGGAGTGACGACCTGGTAAGATATGCAGGAAGTCGATGGATGCAGGTGGCTCAGGACCGTGCTTTGTGGCGTTACTTGGGGGAGGCCTATGTTCAGCAGTGGACTTGTGAAGGGCTGTGATGATGATGATGATGATGATGTCGAAAAACGAAACAGGAGACCACAGCCTCGAAATACGATGCAGAATAGAGCAGGCACGCAACGCCTTTTCGAGAATGAAGAAAGTTCTTTGTGACCGGACCCGAAGTATTTCTCTTCGAACACGCATAGCGCGGTGCTATGTCTTTTCCGTACTTCTCTATGGTGTAGAAGCTTGGACGCTGACAGAAGCCATGTCTAAAAAACTGGAAGCGTTCGAGATGTGGGTGTACTACAGACGTATGCTAAGAATTTCTTGGAGAGACCGCGTACGAAACACCACCGTGCTACAAAGAATGGGGAAGGTCACAGAGATACTTACAACCATAAAGAGGAGGAAATTGGAATATTTTGGGCACGTGATGCGTAACACCAAAAAATATGAACTCCTTCAACTTATCATTCAGGGGAAAGTGGCAGGCAGAAGGAGGCCTGGCCGCAGAAGGATATCGTGGCTGAAGAACTTGCGCCAGTGGTTCGGGAAGAGCACAAGATCACTGTTTAGAGCAGCGGTCTCAAAAGTTGAAATCGCCCTAATGATTGCCAACCTTCGCAAGGAGACGGCACCTTAAGAAGAAGAAGAAGATGTATTGTCGAAGTTAAAAATATTCAATGTAATTTTGAACACAGAGTTCTAATTCAATAATAACTGACCTAATAAAATATAATTTAACTAAACGCGACTGAAATGATTGTAACATTACTAATGACCTAACGAGATAGACTATAGTAAGAGATATGATATCAGTAGTTTTCTAGGTATTTATACATTTCAAAAGGTTAAAAACAGTAGATCATGAATAAAATAAGCCAAAAGAAATCGATTTCCAAATTTTAAAGGCCGTGGGAATAGCTGCACAGATTTGAGATCGCCATCGAAAATGCTAAGCTTGGCGATTAAGACTAATCCTTCTTAAAATGGCAGAAACCCATCTAGCAGAAGATTTTCCCAGGCTGTTGATATAATAATCATCAATAAAACTAAAGGTATATTATTAATTATATTAAATGTATACGATGATGATATTATGAAAACCCTTGCCTGTAATCCAGACTAATATGCTGATCAAATACACATTTTCTAATTTATCCCAGGTGAAATTGTCTTCCGTACAAGATATGCTTATACCACAAGACGCATTATACAAAATACAAATAGGATTGAACTTGACAGTAAAACGCGAACGAACGTTTATACATATCAGTCAGCAAAAATAGATATGAATTCGAAACCTAAACATAATGCATTTTAACAGACTCTAAGAAGCTGTCTTTCTCACTCTCTCAAGTGCAAGGTGTTATGTTATAGGTACTATTATTGTGTTATACTATTTACTTTATAAGTCCTCTATACTCCTATATTCTTATTCCTATATTGTATTACTTTAAAACTAAATTATATTGTTTACTTAGAAACCAAACTAATTAGATTGTAATATTTAAATACTAATGTTTATTGTTCCAAAGTTTACCATTCTTAATTGTATCTTAGAATAAGTTAACGATAAACACAAACAAGCATAATTTTGTTCTCTTATCTATACCCCCCCTCCTAGCTTCCTACGATCCTACACTATATAAACCAAGTCCTTCGATCCCACCCCCGAGGCCCGAAACCTGCATGTGCCTGACACTGCACATGAAGAAATGTATCCCTTTATGCGCCCTCCTTTCTGCCAAGGAGGGTCGCGTTTGTATACGGCTTAGAAATCTCTCGTCAGATCGGTAAGCCAATCCATTAGGGCGGTGTTTAGTGGGTAAAAGTCTCCACATAACCACGCAGCCGGCTGCGTGGTATGCTATGAGCATTCACCGCCTCCCTCCCCCGCTTTCCGGAGGGTTGCCCATATTTGCTTCGGGCGCAAAAAAAAATCCCACCTTTCTGCCAAGGAGGGTCGAGTCCGTTTACGGCTTAAAGATCTCTCGTTAGATCAGTAAGCCAATCCCTAAAGGTGGAGTTTAGTGGGTAAAAGTCTCCACATAACCACGCAACCGGCTGCGTGGTATGCTATGAGCATTCTCCACCTCTCTCTCCCGTTACCGGAGGGTTGCCCTTAATTGCTTCGGGCGCAAAAAAACTCCCACAACACAATTCTATTTCCAAACTCTGAATCAGCTTCTATATTTTAAGTTAGTTTATATTCCAGTTAAATATATTAAATAAAATTTTTAAAGAGTTTTTGTCTCTGCCACATAACAAAGGTTTTGTTCAATAAATATTGATCTTTGTTCAATATATTCCAGTACCAATGCAACTATAGTGCTTGATTGAAGCCCAAAATTATTTTAATAGGTTACTGCAATCGCATTCATTTTCAAACATAATTTAATTGTTTCAATGAAATAAAATGTTCTTTAAGGTAAAAAGGACACGTAAAATAACTTCCATATACTGTTGTGCACATTGTATATAATGCCGTAATATCTAAAACATTTGCAAAAATATCTAAACTAAAACTTAAAATTACTACAAAGTAGCTCTAGATATAACATCAAACATTTACGTTACTCCGGCTGGAGTTAACCTAGTGCAAAATGCGGACACGTGCACCTAACTTGACTCAATAACAAATAGCCACTGACCAGCAAGTCACCAGTGATGCCAACTTAGCAACTTTATAGTTAGATCTAGCTATTATTTGGTGACAGACACCTACAATTTAATAAAAATTGTAGCTAAACTTTTTATCTACTTTTTCTAGCAACTTTTCATTTTATCACGAGACGTGAGTCTATCGAAATTCGTCAAGTAGTGTGCAGAGTCGAAAGAAAAAAAATCTATGGTCATAGATGCTACGGTAAGTACAGGTCGACGCTGGCCGGGAATTCCCCGTTTCCTCTGCGACAGAATACTTAGTAAACTAAAATAGTACGCGCTATTCGTATTTTACCTTGTGTTGTTTTGTTTAATTCATATAAAACTAATTTAATTTAATTTGAAAATGGATTTACCTTTGAAAAAAAAACCTACGCACAGAAATACAGACCGGAGTGGGAAAATATGGACGAATTTAAAGGTTGGCTAAAATCGGCAAGTGGAGACTCAAGCAAAGCATTTTGTACATATTGTTCTACGGAGATTCTTGCTAAACTATTTGATATAAAGATGCTGAGACTAAAAAGCATAAACAGAAAGTAGAGTTCAAAACAGGTACGTGAATGAATTTAAAATTCGTTTTGTTGACATTAGACTCTATCGATGGGAAAAATGAGTTTGATATTTTCATTTTACCAATTTTTAGGGTCAAATAATATTTTGCGTCTAGAGTCCTTATGTATTTTAATTTTGTCTTTACAGGCAATAAAGAAACTCCTTTCAAAGTTGTACCAAAAGACCATTTATTTAGACCTTGCGGTGAATCTGAAGGCACATTGACCTTATTTATTGCCGAGCACTGTCCTATATTAAGTGTTGACCATTTAAGTGAACTATGCAAAATGTGTTACAAAGACTCTAAAGCTACACAGGAGCTTAAATTGCATCGCACTAAATGTACAGAAACAATGAAAAATGTGCTGAAGCCGCACTTTCGCAAGGAGCTCTTAGATGATATTGGAAACCAAAAGTTCAGCATTATAATGGATGAGTGCACAGACGTTAGTATCAGTAAACACCTTGGTCTTGTAATCAGGTATTATAGTGCCGCACAGGAAAGGATAGTAAGCTCATTCCTGGAACTAGTTTCTATTGAGAGTGCAGATGCTAGGGGAATCGTTAATGGCTTGGTATCATGCTTAGAGAGTCACAACTTAGATATCAAACAAATGATTGGAATTGGAACTGATAATGCATCTATTATGATGGGCATTAATAACGAGGTTCATGGAATCCTAAAAAGAGAATATGGTATAGAAAATTTGATACTGATACGATGTGTCTGCCACTCGTTGCAGTTAGCAGTGACCCATGCCCCCGAAAATATTCTGCCAAGAAATTTGGAGTTTTTGGTTAGAGAAATTTATAAATGGTTTTCTGTGTCTCCTAAGCGGCGAGACGAATACACAAAAATATACGAACTTATAAACTGTGGCGAAAGTCCTTTGAAAATCACCAAGGTGTGCGATACACACTGGCTTTCAATAGAGCCAGCGATAACAAAAATTGTGACACAATGGGAAGAATTGGAAATACATTTTAATTTAGCAAGAGGGAAAGACAATTGCTACTCAGCTGAGCTCATTTACAACATGCTCGAAGACAAAAGAAATGATTTATTTTTTGTGTTTCTGAGAAGCGTTTTAAATGATGTTCAAACAGCAATTAAATCATTTGAAAGTGAAAATTCTAATCCATTAAAACTTCTCAATACACTCACTACACTGATAGAATCAGTGAGCCAGAGAATTTTAATGTCAAGACCTGTAAACAGAAACTTATCAGATCCAATAACTGACAGGGCACCGTTGAAAAATATTCGAAATCAATGAAAGATACTGAACCCCAGCCATCGACATCTTTCTCTTTAATTGATAAATTTATTTTTTATTCAATTGCGTACACAGGACTTAATTTAACTTCTCGTTGGAATTAATGAATAAAAATGATTATCAGAAACTGGCATTTTATTGTAACCTACTTATCTACTGTAACATTTAGCAACTTCTAGCAAATTTTTAGGGTAAAAAAAAACTGGAAATCTAGCAACATTTTGAAAATGTCTAGCTACTGGGTAAAGCTAGCAGTTGACACACAGGGGTACACACTACACATACACAGTCGGGCTCGGGCCATACCCGACGGACGCGACAGTATTGCGGGCATCGACGCGTCACGTCACCATGTAATTAGAGTGAAACGATTAAAAACATCACTATTTTGTTATTATTATGGAGTGTAGAAGTAAGGAGTACCAACTCCCATAGTAGAACAGTTGAAAAAGTGGCCATCCGTAAGCAGTAAATAACAGCTCAAAAACTATCAAAAACTCTCCACAACAGCGCTGGAGTAGCTACTGGGATGAAATGAACTTAGCAGTTGTCGACGGTTTAAGTGTGGTGCTAAACAGCTCAGTAGCTCTAAAATCTAAAATAATTTTATTTAGTAAATATAACCTCGAAAAAGTCGTCTATCCCACTAATATTTTTCGGTGCGTTCTTTAAAATTTACCCCGTAGTTATAGTGGCGCCACCCTTATTTAACTGTTTTCTACGGACACTTTTTAATACACAGTCTACACTCCTTACTTCTACACTCCATAGTTGTTATGTTACGTTACAAAATATAAAGCCAGGCCCAAATTGCAAAAGTCCACCGAAAACGATTGCCTCCCAAATATCGCGAAAAGTAAAGAGCGGTGTACATTTTTTAACTATCATAGTCAGTGCTTGACAGCTATCCCAACAGGTGGTCAATGGCGATGAGGATGAAAATGGTAAAGCGCATTGACTTAGCTTGACAAAAACCGAATCACTCTTGCTTTGATGTAATCTAGATTGTAATCGAATGGAAAAAAATGACGGCAAACTATTACTATTACACTCGTGTAGTGAATGACCCACCCGTAAATGTGCTCCTATGTGGTGTCTACGCCAAACGTCTTTTCGTACGCGGTACTTATACTATGTGCGTTATATTGTACCAACAATTCGATGTGCACGTTTATTTTTACGTGATTATAAAAGACACTGAAGACATTTTAAGCAATGAACCTAAAATTTGAATTACAGACTATGTAATACTTAAAGTAAATATTATAAAGTATATTAACATTTGATTTATATTTACACTTATAACAATTATCCTATACTGACTAATAAACCAGCAATCTATCTATACATATTTATATAGAGATTTCTAGAGCGACTAACTCGTCTATCAACGCACAACCACTAGGCATAGGCGTACCGTGTACACACGCTCACATTACACGCTCATGCAGGCTGTCAGTTTTACAACAATCACGGTTGTGATTGACGAATAACCTACCGTGTAATGCAGTGATTGACGCCTGCATGAGCGCGTAATGTACGTCTATCAGTCACCATCCGTTTTTTATCAATCATGAATCATGATTGATGAAATTGATTGACGCCTGCATGAGCGTGTAATGTACGCCATAGAAATGTGAAATTTGGAAAGTAGCTGTCTTTTATGACACAAACACAACTAATATAAACAACAAAGAGGGTACTAGAGTTTGTATGGATTATTTTTTAAATTACGGGGCGATGAACATGAAATTGGGACAATAGTTTCATTATATTACGCAGGCATTCAGTAAGAAAGGAAATTGAAGTATTATTTATTATAAAAATAATATTTTGTTATTTAATTTACAACTGGTACATATATACGCTTGAATTAAAATTATAAAATATCCATTTTTATTTTTAATACGAGAATGCAGCTTCGATCAAAAATATTATATTAAATCGGCTGGACGAATAAGCGTCAAATTGGGACAATAACTTCCTGTACCTATACAAACCCACGTCTAGTACTACGTCACAGTATCCACGTTTGCGTGGACAATAAGTTTTTAAACTTACAAGGTATTGGGGATACCCCTAAAACAAAATTATGATTATAATGGGTAATACATATTTAAAAACGTAACAAAATTCGCTTTTGCAATATTACACATTATATTTTGTGACTGTTTATACGTTGCAAGATTAAAGTTTATGTAATAAATACTGAATTTAAATAACCTGATACGATAAAATTAAAAAGCAATTATTGGTGCCTAAAAGTAAAAGTAACATGCCTTTCTGAAATATGTATATATACCTCGATAAACGACAGGCCACGTAGAAGCAACACTTTTAAAAAAGTTGTTTTGTATGGATACTTATAATTTATTTTGTAAATCCGATTATTTACAAGAAAAAATAAGAATTTTCCAATTTCAAATTTTCATTCCCGGACCAAGAAAGAACGAAAAACGGTAAGTACATTTTAAGTGACGCAAAAATCAAGCCAAAAGCGTGAAATGTATTCTGACGTCTTTCCTGACGAATGGCAAGCCATTTCACCTGAGACCGTAAAGAAGAATAATGATCGAATTCACGAAGACAACATATGAAGCGAAGACAGTTAGATACGAGCCGATCGAACTTATCAATGAGGTCATCAATCACTTGAAAATTTTTAAGTAAAAACTTTTGAACCTTGTTTTAGATTTTGCAAAACTTTGTGAGTGGCCACGTATTTGAGTTAAATAAAATATCTATCGGAATCCTCGGCGTCGGCATATCGAGTGTCGTGCAGTTTCGTGGTCACTTGGAAGAGAAGGCCAAATTGGTCTCTAAAAAGCTTGGCGTGCTCAGCAGAGCGGGACAGTATTTCATGCCGGCACACCGCCTGCAACTTTACAAGGCGCAGGTTCGGCCGCACATAGAATACTGTTCCCATCTCCGGGCCGGGGCTTCCAGTGCCAGCTCCTTCCACTTGAGAGCATCCAGTGGAAGGAGCTGGCACTGGGAGTGCTCTGAAGAATTGCTCGAATCGTCGACGACCAAGTGCTTTTCGGTCAGCTCGATTCACTGGCGCTGCGCAGAGATGTTGCATCTCTTTGCGTATTTCATCACATCTATCACGGGGAGTGCTCTGAAGAATTGTTCGAATTAAGCCCAGCCGCCAAATTTCATGAACGCACTACGCGGCAAACCTCCCGATACCATCCACCACATCTGGATGCTTGGCGGTCCACCACTGTACGTTTCACAAGGAGTTTTCTTCCGCGTACGACCGCTTTACTTTATTGCTCAACTTAGTACATCCCCCTCCACTGACCTCACATTTTTGTAATGATTTTGGAACAAGTAATCCGCCGTGCTGTTTCTTGGCGCAAAGCAATGAAATAACAATTTAACAATTTCATTGCTGCCGGCGGCGATCGTACAAAAATTCTACGGTGAGCGCTTAGTTCTCTAAGATGCCACGGCTATCTAAATTTGTGAATTTACATAAAAATTGTATATATGTTTTTGTTTACAATTATATTACAAATACCAGTTAACGTCGTGAGATGGAGTGATAAGAGAATCATCGGCGTATTTCATCCTATAGGTAGCGCAATAGTAGACAAGCGCTATGATCGTCCAATAATATACTAGAGAAGGAATAAACAACACAAAAACATCAGATGTGTAAGAGCGTAGTGTTCCCAACAACTACCGTATTACTTACAGATGACCTTTGCTTTATATGCTGTAATCAAAAGTCAATTAAAAAAGAGGTGAACTGTGCCATCGGTGCAAGCCTTGGCAGGTAAAATTAAATTAATTTACATAAAAATAATCAGCAAGACTTAGAGTTAATTTGCCATATGGTGGCGGCATAAGACAATCCATCACCGCATTTCGTCCCGTAGGTAACATAAAAGGCGACTACGAGTATGAGAATTGCTAGAAAAATGTTATAGTTTTCAGTAGACTGTAGTATAACCATCTTTTTTTACGCTAGACGTAAAATACATAATATTTAATACGCGGTAGAGCTACGCTGCAGCTATATTATGGTTGTAGCACGAACGGGTCGACTCGACCAGGGAAGGACCACGCTCTCACAGAATATCAGCGTATAATGGCAGCTTAGTACTTGTTCGCGACGGCCTAACAACGTTAAGAAACAAAGTGATAAAAGAATATTGTTTTTTGTATTAATAGTGAAATTACCGACAAAACTGGGTGAAAACGTGTATTGATATAGTTGTGTAGCATGTTTATAACTCTTAGTATATTTGTATAGAATGTCGTTTTGATAACAAGTGATGTAAACAACTTTTATTGTATTAAAAAAATCGACCAATCGCAGCGCGTCTTATCATAGAACTCTCTAGAAGTTTTTAATTAACTGCGTAATAGTTCATACTAAAAATAATGAAAATAATTTTATGTTCTAAAAGAGTTATAAATATGACATTAAATTAGCGTATGGCTTATAGATTAAGGAAGTGTAGGAATATTTTGTATTACATTTGGTAGTTGTAGAAAAATCAAAGAATTAACTAAATGAAACTTAAATTAACTTAATTGTACCCAAATATTATTAAAATTTGGGACATTTCGTTTAATGACTTTTTACAATGTTAATGATTTTGAGTAACCTTTATGATATACAAATAAAGTGCCAGACTACCGATTTGATGATGTATATCATGTTAGTGTAGCAATTAATTTTGTATAGAAAATATTGTAATTTCTGCCACTTTCATAGTGAAAAGTTTATGCAATAAAGAGGCAAAACGGAAAATGGCAAGCGGCTCACTGTAAGGTATAGCCAAAGTCTAGCTTAGGGGCTCGGGACCCAGTAGAGTAGTTAGAGGAAAGGGTAGGCAATCAGCCCCCCCCACCCCCTCCTACAGCACCAACGGAAACGGTGGAACCCATAGAGCAAAGAGCAACCACGGGGGCGACTCTCCGACCTCCTGCCAATGACGCCACTGAGAGGCAACCCTCTCAAAGGAAAAGGCGGAGGAACAGGAGCAAGAAAACGGAACAGCCTCCTCCTCAGGCTGTAAGTACCTCTACCCCTACAACAACAGGACCGATAGCCTCGCAGGCGCAGGTTACTGCAAGAACACCAGCAACAACTACGACAGGTAGAGCACTAAAAGGGGCTCTACCAGAAAGTAGAGCCCGCTCTACATATAGAGCGCGCTCTACCCAAAGGAAGACCATCACAAATGCCCCGAGACCAGTGCCTTCCCAACGTAGTAATGAACGTAGACCACCAACGTCCGGCTTCGAGACGGCTGATGCCATCCACAGATTGGTGGCCATAGCCATCGAAGTCGGTACACAAGTCCTGGGCGATATAAGGGCCGGGACAGACCCCGTTACCGCCGTCATGAAGGCGCTGGCATCACTACTGGCAAGGCATTACGGAGGATAGTAACCTGCGTCTGCTGTACTGGAACCCGGACGGGATTCGACAAAGGATCCACGAACTCCGCACGGTCACCCAGCAACAGGACATTCAGGTGATCTTGCTGGGTGAAACCAAATTACGACCTACAACGCATCTTAAGCTGCCTAATTATACCATCTATAGGAGGGATGAGGTCGATCCTCAAGGGGTCGCTTATAGAGGGACAGCGATTCTGGTGAGGAGAGACATCGTCCACCAGGAGCTGGACCTGCCAGACTTCCAGACGATGCGTTCAATCGGCACAAAAATTGGAGGCGGCGGGCGAGGAACTAAAGATCTTTGCAGCATACCGCCCGCCAGGGACTCCATTTCACTCCTCAGACATCCGGACGGTAATGGAAGGTACGGCACCCACCATCATCGCCGGGGACCTGAACACCAAACACCCGGCGTGGGGGTCCAGAGTGATCACCCCGCCGGGTCGTGAACTTTACGATGACGCAGAGAGCCATGATTACGACGTTCTAGGTCCCGAGGAACCGACGCACATCCCTACTGACCCTAGGAAGCGTCCGGATGTATTAGACATCGTGCTCACTAGGAACGTCAACTATCCAGTAGTGGTAGAAGTGCTGTACGACCTGAATACACAGCACCTCCCGATTCTGATAACCCTTGGCACTAAGGCAGTGACTTCACCGCCCAGAGCTGTCAAGACCAAGATCGACTGGAGGCTCTACTACCAACACCTGCAGGAGAGACCTCCAGTCCATACACCGATCAACTCAGCGGACGACGTAGAGGCCGCTGCAACTAGAATAACCACGTGTATCCAGGAGGCCTTCAACGCGGCCTCTACGATCGTCCCTCTCTCGGGGAGAAAAGAGGAGCTGCCGCTAAGAATACGCGTGCAGCTAAATCACAAAAGATCGCTGAGAAAGCTCTGGGCGCGCACTCGCTGCCCCAAAGAGTAAAAATAAAATTAAACACCTTGTCAGACGAACTGTCGGTTGCAATACAGGCCCACAGAGGAGAGGCCTGGGAGCGGCGCATATGGAAGGCTGATGAACATCATGCGTCGCTCTATAAATTGAACCGGCAGTTAACGAAAACTCGACCACCTGTTTGCCCGCTGACCAACAACGCGGGCATTCAACGTTACGATGTCAAGAGCAGAGCGGATATCCTAGCTGAGCACTTCGAGGAGCAGTTTATGCCGAACCCAGCAAGTGCGGAGTTCCTGGAAATCCATACCCGGAAAGAGAGCGCGTGCAGGAGCTCCTGTCTTCGCCCGCGCCACCGCTTGCAGGAGAGTGGTTCATCTCCCCCCGCTGAACTGCGGAGGACAGTAACCCGCCTGCAACCGAGGAAAGCGCCGGGGAGCACGACGGGATTACCAACGCTGCACTACGACAGCTGCCCAATAGAGTCCTTGTAGAGATAGGTCGGCTCTACAATGGCATATTGCGGACATCGCCACTTCCCGGAGGACTGGAAGAAAGGCAAAGTTATCGTCTTGCCGTAACCCGGGGAGGACAGGCGTAGAGCTGCCAACTACAGGAGGATCACGCTGCTACCGCATATAGCTAAACTGTGCGAAAGATTACTGTTAAGACGTCTCCGTCCGTGCATCTACTTCGGCGGATAAGATTTAGGAGGGATCACTCTACAGCAACACAGCTGACCAGAGTGCTGCACCTGCGAGATCGTTGGGCGTCTTTCTCGATATCGAGAAGGCGTTCGACCGGGTGTGGCACACAGGATTACTCTTTAAATTAGACGATCAAACAAGTATCCCTCCTGCTATATTGCGGCTAGTGGCGTCTTTCCTGGAAGGCAGGAAGTTCTACGTCTGTGTACAGGACGCCGAGTCCGCAATAAAACCCATTACAGCTGGTGTGCCACAGGGCAGCTGTCTGTCTCTAGCCCTGTACGCGGCGTACACTAATGACATACCTACCCTGGCAGGACACTTGCACGAATGGGAGGACGACGTCGAACTATCGCTTTTTGCGGATGACAGCGCATACTTCACGTCGTCCAGAAGAGCGCACATCGCAGCTGCCAGGATGCAACGTCTGCTGGACCTGCTGCCACCATGTTTGGATGAGTGGAGGATGGCCGTCAATGTTAGCAAGACGACCGCTCTACTCACTCGCCGCTATAGAAATCTACCACCACCGCTTACCCTCGGAGGCCAGGAGATCGCATATGAGAAGGCCGTTACCTAGCTTGGATGCCGGATTGACAGGATGTTGCGTATGACTGCACACGTCGACTTTGCTATACGCAAAGCTCGATGTGCGCGGGCAATGCTCCGCCCTGTCCTGACATCGAAGTTACCGACAAAGTCGAAGTTAACCATCTATAAAACATACGTAAGACCCCTGCTAACATACGCTGCTCCGGCCTGGTATGCAATCCTGAGCGATCATCAGAAGCGGCGACTTCAGGCCCAGCAGAGTTTGTCATTACAAGTTTATATAGTGAAAGTGTTAGCTAGCCGAAAAAGGTCGTAACTGATATTCGCAGTTACATACAGTGAAAGTGGTAACTGATATCCGCAGTTACACAAGTGATAAAATCAGATAGTTTAGTTGATAATAGCTGCTAGTCAGTAGTGTTAGAAAACCAGCTACTACCAATAGATATTTGATACTACCGTACAATTTGAAGAAATCTTTTAAAATATACAGTGACCCACCGAATAGTGAACAATAGTGTACAACCGTAGTTCAACAACCGTGGTCAATAAACAATAGTTTTAAAATTTCGCGACTAATCAATCAGTCCAACCGCTGGCCACTACCTTGCTATTTGTATTTAAAAAATCGTGCATTTTGATATGAACCTCAGTCCACAATATCTCAGCGGCTTCCACAAACACGGCAGTGAAAGTACCCTCCGGAACCTATAGGTGTAGGACGTGTTAGTTTCGCCCGTCCGGCACCGTACTGTTGTGTTTTGTATGGTGAGTGTAGAAATCCGTTAATAAGCTTTATCTTCGTATGTAGTAGTAGTAGTATGTATGAAATACGAGTAAAATGTTTTAAAGTGCGATATTGTTTATGAAGCGCTGGCTGAATCTAGGAGTATATTTACTGCTTGTGTCATAAATTAGTTTATCAAGTTCGAACATCAATATAACAAAAGCAGAACGGTGGGACAATCAAACAAGTGCATGTCTTATTTAAAGTTTACTCTTCTTTATAGCCGAACGTCAACATTTTATCTTATAAATATACTTTGGTCTCAACGTTGCCAGATACACTGTAATTACAGTAGATCTACCGTATTTTAACGCCGTCTACTGGACACCGTATTTTTATAAATACAGTGTATGGAGACAGTATTTTTTTTTCAACCAAAAACAAAATTTCGTTTATAATGAACGCTACTTATGAAAAATATCGTAAATTATGAATGTGACGAAGACGTCCGCCGAACAACACAAAAGAGTACATGGTATTCCATTGGGAATTCCCAGTATCGGCCGCACCATAGACGGTATTATTTAGGTAAATGAAGTTGGATATGCCATAGTGTTGTTTCAATGTTATTGATGTGTCATTTAAATTGTCCGGTATATCGTCTTAGTATTCAGTTCTAAAATATTACGCTTAAATATTTTCTGTTTGAAGAGTTCAGTTTGGTTGCTGCTTTGCTGTTTCAGTTTATGCTGAACATTTTAGCTCTTCCAAATTCTAACGAACAGAAATAGATTAATTACAGAAACAATTAAGGGCAATATGCAACATGTTGGCAAAACAGGCCATTTTTCGTCATGGCGGCAACTGTGTTTTTCTGCCAACTGACAAGATGCTAAAATCTTTTAAGTCTGAAATTTACAAAAAATGGGAGGCAATCGACAGTGACAGTGATTAAACTTTGTGTATTAAAATACTAAGATATTTAGTTAGTTTGAGTATAGTATATTTAAAATAAATGCATATTTTGGTTCATTAAAAATTTATTTCCTTTTAATATGTCATTTAATTACACTGTAAAATACACTGTATTTTTTTTTCATAAAACACTGTATTTTCCTCTCAAACACCGTAATTTAATTTGGACAACACAGTATTTTTGAAAATCTGATCTGGCAACCCTGTTTGGTCCATACTTTTAGTTCGACATTGCCAGGTCTACAAGCTAACAATAATTTATTGTAAACATTACCGGGAGCGTGACTTCATTCCGGCACCATGTGCTGAGAAACAATTTGAACAATCGATGATTTACACATTTTTATGATGTACCTAGACGCTACTCAATACGTCATTAGTATTATTAGTTTCAGAAAACTAAATAAGATAATTATAATTTAATTAATGCCATGTCCACTAATAAGAAAATAAATCAGATATGTTTATTTTTTTATAAAATTTTATAAACTGGGCATTTCGTCATCGTGATTTACATACAGATATTGCATACGGACCGATTTCCAGAACATACAAAAGCTAGTTTCGAACGGAACTTAACTGCTCTATTGCGCAAATAGCACCGTCAATTTTTCAAATAAATATGAGTGAAACTTTGCGGAATAAAATATAATGCATAATTTAATTTTTTCGATTTAACTTATTTTTATTTTTAACTCTCAGCGGTTCGAATATTTGACGGCACCTTCAGTCAGGGGGGAGGGGGGGCTAAGTTCCTAATGTCATATTTAAAATCTATAAAATCAGTTTAATTCCATGTTTAGTGTTAATATCAATATAAAAAATTATTACATAACAACAATTATAAAGAGTTAATTCAAAACTTTTGTTTTTTATTAAATAAGACATACTTCTGAAAGTAAATTTTACTTGACCTACAATAATGATGTTTATGTTTGATTTAAATGGTTAATAACGCGCATGCAAGTACAAAGGGTATGTAACTATATACGTTTCAGTTATAGTAATAACATACTTCATGTCAGATATTATATTAATACTTTGGCAAGAGTATCAGATTTTCTGTTGTTATCAGTATTTGACATAATATTTCAAGACACTGGTTTCTTTACAAGGCAAACCTATACTGGAAAAGATATTCACTGCGTTGTGAACAACATGATAATTGGGTTCCGAAATTGGCCCGAATCATTATTTTTAATATCGTAGCGTGTAGAGATCACATCACGGAAAGCGATGAAGACATAAAGCTCGAGGAAGATATGTCTGACGTTGGGTAGATATAAATAAACACACCAAATACAACTGCTTACATTACTAAGATTAAGATTTTCCACAAAACTAGTCAACATAATATCTCGATTTATACACTAAATTATCTCTAAGATTATTCAATATGTAAGATCTATTTATCTTGTTTCGAAACACATCAGGGATCATCAGTTATCAGGGACATCATCACTTTGCGTTCAAACAAAATATTTAGATTGTATTTAGATTACTCGACATACAAAAACGTTAACCAAGTTACACATAAACATTGCTCAATACACGCGTATACTCGTAATTTTACTTAAACTCAAAATTACACCTTGGAAGTCGGTTAGCGCTTACATAATAGTATCAAAGCAAACCTTTATGTTTGCTAAGAAATTTGCTTGCGAATGGCTGTGGTTAGCGATTATTAACTTTAATACAAGTTCGCAAAGCTTAGAGTACATTGCGTTATTTATAAAGAGCTGTGTTCTACTTTCAGGCACGTTAAAAGCTTAAGTCCGAACCTACGTGATTGAGTTAGGAGCGGCATGCGGTCTATCACGTCACTTTTATAGGCAATACTATCGTTTAAATTAATGTACGGTTGATACAGGCCTCAACAACTTCCTATTTATTAAACCAATCGTTTGTGAAATACATTTTTATTTTATGTAGTATATGAGGTTGGATGTGTGTAATAAAATACACTAGAAAAACTGAATAGTCCTAAAACTTTATTAGCTTCTGCAAACGTGTATCCACATTATATCTGTATATCCCATATATCTGTATTGTTGATAATCTACCTACAGATAAGATTAATTCAACCCTTGAGTATTCATAATTCAACCCATAGCTAATATACATAGCAAGGGTTGTTTGTATGGTTTTGTTAAAAATATTAATGAAATGAATATAAAAATTAAAAGTATTTCCAAGTTTTTGTATTGTTTTGCTACGCACGACCCAATTGTAGTTTTTACTTCCCGTTCTGCAAGACCTTCAAGAAAAGAGCCTGCTTTATAAAAGGCTGGTAATGAACTTGCAAATCCTCTTGTATTTCGATTACCTATGGACGGCGTTCACACCTCGCCTTCAAGTGAACTGAATACTCATTTGCCTTCTTTTCATAAAAAAATTAGCTGGCCTCATATTGATAAATGGAAATACGTGTGAATGAGAGAGTTTATATAGTCAGTACAAGGAGTCGCACGTAGTCAAAAATTTATATTTAAGAATTAACAGTATTTCCAATCCATATATCCCTGTAGTATCAGTTATACTGAGTTTATTTTTTTCAAATCATATGTTTACCGCATTAGTATCTTGTTAGGTTTATTTTTTGTAATAGATGAAGTTGATATCAATATAATATGAAGGTTTATCGACACAATTGACGATATTTTGAAAGAATGACAAAGCTAATTTATGTTGCAGAAGTGAACGGCAGAGTCGGTAAGGGACTTCCTAGTCGAAAGTTTATCGACCAAATTGGCGATATATTGAAAAACCGACGAGCATGTATGCGTAGGTATATTAATGCGGAGGAGGCGAGAGGTGTGCCAGGATCGTGCCAAATGGAAGTCCGTAGTCTCTGTCTACCCCTCTGGGTGACAGACGTGAGTGTTTATGTTATGTTACGTTTGCCGTGTAGTGGCGGTATCAAAATAACCACTAAGCCATATCGCTCCGTGGCTTTTGTCAGCGGCGAAAGAGGGAAATAATCCAAAAAAAAATGGACAGCAGTGTCTTCCCAATAATCACTGGAAAATAAAAAAATGCAGTTGCCAACCCGCCTGCCAAACGATGCCACCACAGCATGTCTTCCTTAGGAGCCAGTCTATGGGCGAGCCAATGTTCAGCACTGGATTTTGAATAATAAGTGATTGAAAATCATAATGAGATCATAAATCGCGGTCGCAGCGACGACTTTTTCGTACACGGTTGAGCTTTGCTGCATCTGTGCTTTTGCTGCAGCACGTATGGTTCAGCTCGACCAGGAAAGAACCATTCTCGCACGGAATACCAGCGCGAAAAGGCAGCATTACGCTGCTGTGATTTGTATAAGGAGTGACGAGAAACAGGGTCCTTTTGACTTGTATAGAGGCATACTATCGTGATCAGAGATGAGCTCAACACATTGATTTTTAATCGAAAGTAAATGTAGATGTCTATGTTTACAGCATTCAGTTACCATCAGGTGGACGGACTGTGTGTTGTTTCGTGACACTTCTAAAAAAAGTTCTGCTTTGTATATAATTCTAAGAACGGTGTTTTTTATATCAATAAATATATAACTCTTATAGTTTTGCATTTCAGTAATAGTAATTAAAATTGTAGACTTTTGTTGTGAAATGCCGTACGTCATAAAATTCCGTAAATCACCATCATCGTGGACCGTAATTTACAAAATTTTTAAGTTTCAAAAGTTAAAAAATAAAGATATTCAATATACAAAATATAAAATCTTCTTTGGCGAAAATCTCTACTCTGTGCTTGTATTTTAAAGTCTTTGCTCTGTAGCTACTGTTTGACTATGTCTGACATTGGCACTATGAACGTAAACTTCAAACAAATGACAGTAAGTTTGATTAATCATTGAAATAATAATATGTACTTACGTGCTAGAACAGCTATTTCAAACAAAAAATATGCACTACTGCGCGGTTGGTTTTTTTTATCATAGAATAAACATAGATAGAATTATCAGTAGGTAATAGTAGATTGTATTGTCAAATAGGTAAATTATATCGAAAACAATTTTTTAATTTTTTCATTTATTTTGTATATTATAATTTGCTTATTTAATATAATATTACATAATATTATATCACTATTAATTTTAATTATATTTTATCTCAATATTTTAAAAGGTATCTATGTCAAATATAAAAAAACATACTAAATGTATGTTTAACAAAACTTATTGATATACAATTTTTAATTACAATTATATTTATTTAAATTAGAATAAGAGTCGTTCATAAATACTAGGCATGCGAGAGTTTAAAAAAGACGAATTTATTCCACTTTGACTTTCATGTGGAAACCTAAAAATAAAAATTTAGCCTAATTACGATAAAAAATGTATATAATAATATATTTGTCCTAATACTATAAAGTACCCACAGAAATGTCGCATCTGTACAAATTCATTTCATAATTTGTATTCCATGACACGATATGGCATCTTAGGAATAATTTTTTTTATTATTAATATATAATACTTTTTTATTGATTATGTATCTTATTATTTTATTAACCAGTGAAAAGTAATTCCTTGGTTTTTACTGACATATCTTGAATTATTTGTGCAATGTCTAAGTACACACGACGGCATATTTTTCTCAAGATATTTTTTTTAAATCAACACCACACGTGACAACTCTACAAGCGCCTAGCGAGTGACTGATTAAAATGCGGTGTATGCACCGCAGTTGAATGGAACAGAGTAGCTGAACGCAGTGTCGCCTCTAGTACGTAATACGTAATAGCTCAATGGACTTAATATAGTAATTATATACTCTTTGCGTTTGATATTGGCAGTATAAACGTAAAAAAATTGTCTGATTTTATTTTATTTAACGTATATGTATCATATATTATAAATAAATTCCAGCTATATGCACTCTTTCTACATTTAAACTTTAACTGTGCGATATTTCCATTGACTTATGTATATACATATTACTAGCGAAGAAATCATTGGATATTTTACACTCCTTCTTGGGTACAATAGCACCCACGATTAAAAATGGATATAAATATTTCTGTCTGTATATAAAAACATATATCTATATATAACTTATCATTATCCTTATAAAATAAAAACTTATCTAACCTGACGCTAAAAACAATACTGCCGCAAGGAGAGTACAACCAATCCAGCTGCAGCCATTGCGTACCTGTTGAACAAAAATCGAATAGTTACACGTAAATCTAAAAACATTTAACTTAGTAATACTTAAATAAGACCTTATCAATAAGACTAACTTCAAGTTAACACTGTAGTTAAAATGAGTTACTTGATGACTTCATAACATAATATTGCCAACAGGAATCGTATATCGATATTGTATAACTGTTACAATTAGTTAAAAGGTAAACTTTGCAAGTTGTCAATAAAAATGATTCGATCGAAATCACGTGACAAATAAGCAAACAAAAACCTCACATCGCCTCGACCCCTTTACCCTATTGCCACAATATGTTTATAGTCAGATTAACGAGCAACGTAAAAAAGAATTAGGTCGATATTCAGCGGGCGACCCGAGGGACGATTTGGACAAACCGTAACGGAGATTAGGGTGGGCTGGGGTGTGGTTGGCGCACCGTGAAATGCCGCGCCATTTCAACGCGGCGTGACGTCATATGCCACTCCTGACATTTTGGCTAAAGCAACAATGGCCCTACCTAACTTCACCACTGATAACTGAAAGACATTAATTTTTTTCCCCGACCATATGCCACACAAACTCGAACAATATTGCTGTCTTGCCTTGGCATTTGTCGCGCAAGTATCTTTCAACTGTTTTTTAGGTCATAGTTTCGCATTTTTGTCCATTTAATATATCGTTACTTTATAATACAATTTTAGAAAGTAAAGTAAAGTTACAGCGTACCACTAGCTGGGCACAGGCCTCCCCTCATTTCTGAAAGGGTGGTGGGGCAAAGAAGTGTCCGCCGCGCAGCCCTAATACGTGTTGGCGAACTTGACATGTCTTCGAAATATTTTTATCCAAATCATGTAGGTTTCTTATTTTCCTTCACGGCCGAGCACGTGGTAAATCAGCACTTAAAATTGCAATTATTTTTGGTGCCAGCGGGGATCGAACCCGGGTTACTCGCGTTGTGTTATACTTACAGCGAGCGTTACCATCTGAGCTACAATTTTAGAGTTCCGAATCAATTGACAAGGAACACGTAACATCTCGATGTGTTTTACAGACATATTTCCGAAACTAGTTTATATTGATGACTGAAATTCATGCCGGATTAAAAGTTAGAAAACACTATAAAAAGGTACACATTAAGGGAAAGTTTATAGTCTTTTGCATCATTCAAATAATTTCCTTTACCATCAAAAACATCATGATTAATAATTCAACAATCAAATGTTTTGAACAAACTAATTATTTATTTGACAGGGAATTACTTGTTCAAGCAGCAAGTAATAGTTTAGCCAAGATAACGCCGTTTACAAAAATTATCTATTAAGTTTTTATTTTTTATATTTTTACTGCAAGATATAGAACGGGTTAAAAATAAATTAATGCTCACTACATTTTGAACTGTGTGGTTTACTATTATTCTGTTCTATTTGGTTCCTGATGAAACTATTCGATTTGATTTCATGGGAAAGCGTATTAGTTACTTCCACATGAAAGTTTCACGAAGGTATCATAAGTATTGAAGAGAGTAGTGAAAGCCAATAAGTCCCAGTTTTTAAGATGATCCTACCGTGCGATTAATAGTAACCACCTTGGATTAATTTAAGCTCATCATTAAATTGTACAAAAACTACTCAATCAAAAGTGTCACATATAGAAAGTGTATCGCACACATCTACCTTCAAATGCCTACTTCACCTACAAAGTGACTAAAAAAGCGGGATGAAGCTGTGAAAGTATATAATGACGAAAAATTTGCGAAAGATTTTACTTTTCATGTTTTAAATAGATAATACAAAAAAGAGGTTCTATATTCGATGCCGATCTTTTTAATGTACGTTAATCGATTACTTAGAAAAGCCTTAACCGATTTAAATACTTAATTCTTTTTTAATTAAATAGACTACACCTCAAGTGGTCTCATATAAACCACCCCTAAGGATGGAAAAATAGGGATGAGATTTTAATGTTATTAGTTACTAATTGCTATCTTGCCTTGAGCTGGTGGATATTGCCTAGTACCCTCAAAACGAGATTTTTTTTTAATCATATCTGGTTCTATCTAGAAACCATTCAGTGAGACTTAGTGTGTATCGTATCGTTGAAGCCCATTTTGTTTATATATATAGGAGAATAATTTCCCAGTGAATTTAATACCTTAGTACTTTTTAATTTTTTGTTTGTTGGTCTTCATTCTAACAATATGTGAAACAAAAGTGCGTAACGCTTCTAGATACTTCTGCCTAAAATTTTGTTGTATACAATAAAACGGGACAACTGGCGTAACGCACATATTTAAATTTAACTATATTTTACGAATTTAATCGCGTATATTAACTTATTTTATATTCGAAAACGTTACAGCACCCAGGGTCACAGGGGGACTGGGTGTTCAACGTCCCAATGTCGTGGTTATCTACGGCTACCTCCAGATTATAAATTATCAATTTTTATTCTGATCTACGCTGTATGAACTTATAGTATCTTGAAGTTTTGCAGTTGTATGCTTGGATTACGATTTAATTTTAATAATTATAGGATCCCTAGCAGATGGTAGCACCCAGCCCATCTTCTATATTGAAATTAGGATGGTTTTTAATTTCAATAACCTCGCGAATCATCCTTGGAAGGGATCGGTGTTTATTAGCGAGGATTTGTGGTCAAATCAATTGATTGATTGATTTGACCACAAATCCTCGCTAATGAACACCAAAAATAAAAATAATTAAAATCAAAAATATCGTAACGCTCCACAAATCTGTGTGTATTTTTTTGATTTTCACTGCATTGTTTGTAAGAATCTATTCAACGCTTATTAAAAAGAAGGATGAGCTCCGTCAAAGGGGGGAGATGTTATGTCCAACCCTAGTTAGTTAAAAGCGCTGACTCGATTATTATATTTAGTATAAAAGCCTAGAGTTTGAGGTAATCGAGGTAGTGCAGCTCCAATCCATATTAAGTGCATATCGCACACGCCGGCGAGAATATTGGGGAAATAAACCAAAAGAACTTCCGGGAGTGGGTGTAAAATTTCTGTCTGTCTCTCTCTCTCTCTCCTTTTCTTTCTCTCTCTCTCTCTCTCTCTCTCTGTGTGTGTGTGTGTGTGTGTGTGTGTGTGTGTGTGTGTGTGTGCGTGCGTGCGTGCGTGCGTGCGTGCGTGCGTGCGTGCGTGTGCGTGTGCGTGTGCGTGTGCGTGTGCGTGTGTGCGTGTGTGCGTGTGTGCGTGTGTGCGTGTGTGCGTGTGTGCGTGTGTGCGTGTGTGCGTGTGTGCGTGTGTGCTGTGCGCGCGTGTGCGCGTGTGCGCGTGTGCGCGTGCGTGTGTGTGTGTGTGTGTGTGCGCGCGGGCGCGCCGGTGCGCGTGTGCGCGTGTGCGCGTGTGCGTGTGTGTGTGTGCGTGCGTGTGTGTGTGTGTGTGTGTGCGCGCGCGCGCGGTTAACAAAAATTTAGATATTTATGTGCACAGGAAATAACTGAATCATTGAACTCGTATAGTAAAGTTCACAATCGTACGCGCACGCTATTTACAAAATTACTAATTTATTTTAACATTACGTTGTTGGAACTTTTTATCATCTTCTGGTGTCCGGTGTGATAAGCCTGTATAACGGAATGGAAAACCAAGAGATATAAAAAACAACCATTACATTAATAAATAAATTTGCAAAGTAAAGTGTCACAAGTGACTTTTTGTTCCGCCATACAGCTATTTAGTGTAGTAGGACACGTAATTTAAATGTCCTTCGAGCGTTTTTATAGTTTCACTTTATTAATAAGCGCGTCTTTCTGAAAAACTACTACAATGAAAATGACTTATGATATTAGCATCTGTTTACTAAGGGCGAAACAGCCCTGGATTTTGATAATAAGGTGTATTTTCAATGCCTAGGCTTCGGTTACGGAAAACATAAAAAGATCTGAAGTAATATTAATCAACAAGCCTTATACTATTAAAGACGTTTATTATTAGTTTTAAATATTTAGTTCCAAGAAATAAAATAAATAAATAGAACAGTTTTCAACTTTTAATTGCCTACCACTTTGAATTAAAATCGGTAAGAATTAGTTCGCCAATATCCACTTAATTAAATAAAATGATATGTCTTACCTAATTTGAAGAGCACCTCCCGCCCTCCCTCAATCGCGTAAACTATCCCCGTCACCACTAATCCCAGCACCACTACTCCCAACACCACTACACTAGCAAAGACACACTACCGACGACAATAGGACAAGTTTTTCGCCTCTACACGAAGTAGGCGTTAGTAGGAATAGAGACTTAAGGGATCGAGCGTTTCATCGTTACAATCTGCCGCCTACGTAGCGCATTCTTGAAAGCCTATGCCCAGCAGCAACGGACTTTAAAAGGTTTTAAATGATGTGTTAAATCTAAATTATCACGAAAATTATGATAAACTCAATAAACGTCTAGACTAGATTGTAGCAAAAGGTGACACACATTTGGAACCAACCACAGTAGACGGACTGCAGGCAGCTAGGTATATATATTATTATATGCTAGTCAAATACTCTGACTTATTTTGCAAAATCCGAATGGAAACTTCAAAATGTACAAGATAATATTCAAAAACATTAAATACTACATAATATGTCCGCCTCTTCTAATCTACGATAAATGCCAGATTAGAAGAAGACAAAAAGCCTGAATTTCACAAAGAAGATATCTGCAGATGCCGATATTCGTATATGTTTTTTAATAGAAGGGGACAGTCCTAATAGTAAGTGGAAGCTGTTACCCAAAGAAACCATGCAAAACCACTGCTATACCTGAAGGCTAAAGTAATCCGCACGACTTTGTCGTCGACTGCCAAACATAAGCCTCCCCCATAAGTATTTGCCATCTCTTCTATAAAAAAAAAGTTGCCACGCTTGGTAAGCGGGTTGGCAATCGCAGTTTTTTATTTTTACTCAGCTGTTAAAAGGAAGATGCTGTTGCCCACCTACTGGGTCAGTTGCTCTTTGACGACACCCACGGGATGATATAGAGGAGTAAATATTTTTACATCGCCAGTAGTAGAATATCCACTCAAGACCTGTTCTGTATTAAAGTTATACAACATAACGAAAAAATATATATAAAAAATTTTAGCTAATAAACAAGCAGCACCTGTACATTATGATTTAATTCATTCAAACACTGCAAACTATAAAAGTCCACTGCTGAACATAAGCCTCCCTTAGATATTGTCTCATAGGGGAAATTTACCAAGAGTTGCCACGCTTATCAGTCGGGTGTATGATACAATCAGTTTTTATTAAACATTCAGAAGTCATATACATATTTTGACTATAAAATTGCTTAATATTCTGGTAGACTGAAATCATATATTTAAAGATTGTGAAACAGTTCAAGGATTCTATAGAAAGGACATTAATTATATCTTAAATAATTCAGAGAAATTATGGTTACGGCGTGAGAGTCTTGCCAGCCGTAATATGACATTGCTTTAATGTTAAAAGTTTTGAAGAGAACTATGTATGTATGAAAATGTCGAAGAAACGTTATGAATTAGAGCCGTCGAATAACCCATGAACGATGATGATATATATTTTTAAACGAGGTAGAACCACGCTGCAGCTATGTCTTTGCACGAATGGGTCGGCTCGACCGGGGAAGGACCACGATGTCACAGAATACCAGCGTAAAATAGGAGCTTAATACTACTGTGTTTCGTATGGTGAGTGTAGAGATCCAGAGACCCTTTTTTACTGGAAACGAGACATTCCATCGTAGTCCTCAGGGATAACAACGCATCTACGTTTTGATTCTTAATCGAGGATAAATGTAGATGTCTATGGGCCACAGCATCCACTTATCGTCAGGTGGACCGTGTGCTCGTTTGTTATCCCTATTCTATTAAAAGAAATCTTTATACGATAGCGGATCAAATGTTTGGAGAGTATCGAAAGGAAGATTTTTGATTTACGTAATATGACTATCTGTTAATAACATTATAAGCCACAAGTTGAAGTATACGATACAATGTATGATAGAGGAATAGGTGTGTTACGTGTAAATGAGACAAAACGGAAAGGAAAGGATGTCACTACACATAGTACGTATACCGCATACTGGTTTGGTATAGACGAGACCGAGGGGGCATGCCAGGGAGTAGGTATCATCCTTTCAGAAAGAATGGGTCAATGTGTGAAAGAGTATGAATGTGTAAGCCCGAGACTGCTATGGATACGATTGAAATTTGTCTTAAAGAAGTTGTTTGTGCTAGGAGTCTACGCCCCAGACATGTCTAAGTTCTACTTATATCCGAGAACAGTTTTGGGAGATGGCAAGGATGGTGTTAATGAAGTGTAAGGGAAATGAAAATATTGTGATTTTAATGGAAGGGTTGGGGTGAAGAGGTTTGGTTATGCAGGGATATTGGGAACGTTTGGCGATGAAATTATAAATGAGAATGGTGAAAGCCTCCTCACCGTATGTGTGGAAAAGAATATTTTTGTAACAAACATTTTTTTCGTCATAAGAAGATTCACATGTATACTTGGGATAATGGTGACGATAGAAGCATGATAGACTTCATGATTGTGGGTGAAAGATTGAGGAGCGCAGTGGTAGATACAAGGGTTTACCAGGGGTCCATTACTTGGGACGGACCATTACTTGGTTTTACGCCGAATTAATGGTCTATTCAGGCGTTGGCACCATCGCACATCTGTGTCTACCACTGCGTTACAGCGTATTAGAACAGAGAGGTTACAAGATGAAAGTAAGAAAAAATAAGTACAAATGTAGACTGAAAGAAAATATAAGTGGATTTTATGAATTGTGCATGAATGAGTTAGACTTGGAGAATGTACAGCAAAATGTTAAGAAAGGTTTAGTGGATGGTAGTGTTAGTAAGAGAACGAATGAAAGGAAAAATAATACGTTATGGTGGTATGGAAGTTGAAGCAAAGAAGAGCATGGCTAGATTTACTAGCAACAAAGTCTGGTAAATGTCGCGGCACAAATGATGATAATGAAAGAAAAACGGCAGTTTTTAGACATTTAAATAAGAGAGTAAAAGAAGTAGTTGAAAGAAAATAGCAATAAAGAACGGATAAGAATGATAGGAGAATATCGGATAACTTCCAGGCAAATATTAAAATGTTCTGGAAACTCGTAAGAACTGCCACGTGACAACCAAAACTGCCTAGAGCTCAAGAGGTCGCGACATGTTATACTCCCGTTTGCTCGCGACCTTAAAATGGCGGGAATTGCAAATTTTTTGCTAACTTGCAAATTGTGCTAAATTTTCACTTTGAGACAATATTTATGGATAAAACTTACAGGAATTCTTGTTGAATGTATAAACTATCGAATAAAATTATTTTTAGTTGCTAGAAATTGTAATAAAATTCATAAATTACCCTTTATAGCATAGTAGTAGTATATACTTCACTTTTAGTGCCAAAATTACTACTAATTTGAATTCTACACTTTTGTTTTTGGAGAAATTTATATGAAAATGTTTGGAAATATGTATATTTTTATGTTTTATGTGTTTCTATTCGTTACTCATACCAAAATATAAAAAAAATTAATAAAATAATAATATTTATCTCTATGACATTTCGAACAATATTTCAAATATATTTTTGTGTGAATTTGAAATAATTACAACGTCAAGTTATTCGAAATATGTTATAAAATTATTTTTAGTTACATTTTACACTAAAAATAAATGAGAATTGGAAAATAACACATTTTAACCGCTAAAATGGGCCTTCTCGATTTCGAAGGACTTTTGGCACTTACTTTTCACCTTTTATGCCACAAATTATATATTTAGGTGTTTACTATATTACAAGGAATACAAAAAAGTATAATACTTTCGTTTTTAGTCCAGACACAAATATAAAATTCTATAAAAAAGACGGAGCACTTTCTGCAATGCGACACGTGGAACGCCGAAAGTTCAGAGTGATTCCTTTTTTTTCTAAGAAACTGCCAGGTTATGGTTTAAAATAAAAGGGCATTTCTTTGTCCTTTACTCTATTGTTTATTGCATATTGTAGTCTTTGGTTTTATTTAACAAAAAATTTTTTTTTCATAAGGCAGTATTTGGTATCAATTTGATATTTAATAAAAAAAAGATAAAAAAATTTGATACCAAATCGAATAAGAGTATGTTATAGCGTGCTATAAGAGACGGGAACGGATGTATTCTGAGTGACGAAGTTTCGAGTTTAAAAAGATGGAAGAAATATTTTGAAAGTGTGTTTATGAGGGAGGAGACGACGTATAAACTAAATGAATAGAAATTCCGAAAGTAGGGAGATAAGCAGTGGCGAAGCTAGAGCTCCAAGCTAGGGCAAGCCCAAGATATAAATTGATAAAAATATAGATTGTTGTTTTTAGCAGTTTTATAAAAATACACCAATCTTGATCTGTCTCCACGCTTCAGTTTCATACTCAGTGCTGTCAAGGACGTGTTTAACAAAGCACACAGAAGGCATACCACTGCTAGATAGATTGTATTACATATCAGCAATTGCATAGCTTCGGTGGCTTTGAAGAAAGCCGTTTGGGTTTGTTTAAGCGAAAGAAAAAAAATATTTACATACAATACAATACATGAACAAAAGTAAAACACGAACAAAGTACAAACAAACTATGTACAAAATTAAAAAAAAAAAATTATTTACATTCTAATTGATAAGAGATAAGATAAGTGGAATCGTCTCGCTTTCTTATGAAAGATTTAATTACGTCCACGTAAAATGTTGGCGAACGTTTTAATTGTACCAATAACTGTTTTTAATTGCGATAATTGATAAGTCTGAAATACACTCTTAACCTTGTGTATTATCTCAACAAAGTTTAAAGATTTCCTCTCAGATTATCACTTTAACACACTTCAATTAATCACAAGGAACACTATTATCCTCCATTTTCATTAAAAATCTTTAAAAAAGCATAAATTTTGAACTCGTAATATTAAATCGCTTAAGATAAGCACACAGAGTAAATAAACATTGAAACGTGAAATGAACTTGCAAACGTATTGCCCGCGCGCCTCCGCTTTTAACAAATTTATTCCCAAAAGCCTGGCTTTAAATCTCTATACTAATTGCTGTATATACAATCGTAGTTATATTTCATTATAGAATATTTTGCCATAGGTTAGAAAGAGAGCGATCGTTTTCTCGAAAGCCCCGTAAAAAGCCCACGCAAGCGAGGGAGACAACTATTAGCTCTATTAAAACACATTTTTTATGACAGCAGCAGTATCGCTAAGGAAATACGAGGTCATCGGTCGACATGTGTCGAACAGTGGAGTGCGCGGGAAATTAGAAATAGCTTGAAACATTTTACGAGTTATTTTATTAGTTGATATTATTGATTGATTCAGGTTTAATAAGGCAAGCCCGGCTTTTCGGCTTTAATGGAAGCTTCGCCACTGGAGATAAGTATAAATGAAATAATGAAAGCAACGAAAAGCATGAAAGCAGGTAAGGCAGCCGGAATCGAAGCGATCTCGAAATGCTACCTTGTTAAATTTATGTTGGGAACTGAAGCGGATACCGAAAGACTGGTGCAAAGCCGTGATAGTCCCAATATATAAAGGAAAAGGGTTGCAGCAGGACTGTAAAAACTACCGTGTTATCGCCTTCTTAGCATTGTGGAAAAACTGTATGCTAAGCTACTAATTGAAAGGGTCATGAAAGAAATTGATGGAAAAATTTGGGATGTGCAAGCGGGATTTAGAAAGGGAATGGAATGTACAGATCAAATCTTTTCGATGCGCATGATCGCGGAGAAGATTTTGGGCAAAAACCAAAGTTTTTTGTGCATTAATGGGCTTCGAAAAGGCTTATTATGACAGACTGGACAGGGATATGATATGATAAACACTGAATTCATTTGGTTTGAGCGCTGGGTTGATATGGGCATTGAAGTCTCTTTATAGGGACTCTAGTGCTTGTGTTAGGATCAATGGGGTCTACTCGGACTGGTTTGGCATCCATAAAAGTGTCATACAGGGCTGTGTGGCTTTCCCGTGTCAATCTATTTATGGACAGTTGTTTGGAAAATCACTGGCCCATGCCGCAAAGGGGAAAGCCGATCTGCTAGAGTCTTTCTTTGCGTCCAACTCGACTCTTGAGGACGGGGGTAGTACGCCACCGACCATCCCGCGGTTTGAGTGCTCCATGCCGGAGGTGTGGTTCACAAAGCGCTCGGTTCGCAAAGCACTCCTCTCCTTGGACATCTACAAGTCGAGTGGGCCTGACGGTATCCCCCTAATTGTGCTGAGGACGTGTGCTCCAGAGTTGGCAGCGGTTTTAACACGTCTCTTCCGGTACTTATACTCCCAAGACGTAGTCCCAAAATCACGGAAGACGGCTTTCGTCCACCCGATTCCTAAAAAAAGCGGCCGCTCAGACCCGTCCAACTACAGGCCCATCGCCATCACCTCCTTGTTCTCCAAAACAATTGAGTCCATTGTAAACTGTCAGCTCAGGACGTACCTTGAGGATCACCAGCTGATTAGTGATCGCCAATACGGTTTTCGTCGTGGTCGATCAGCTGGTGATCTTCTGGTCTACCTGACTCATAGATGGGCGGCGGCAGTAGAGTTCAAGGGGGAGGCATTGGCCGTTAGTTTGGACATTGCGAAGGCCTTCGGAGGGGTGGGGTCCACAAAGGGGTGCAAAAAAAGGGGATTTTTTTTAAAAAAAAAAATTATTTATAAAGGGGGGGGGGGTGTTTTTTCACACAACACCAGCCTTTTTTTAAGGTTTCCGGAAAAAGGGGAAAAATTTGTTGTGGTTTTTAAAGTTGGCTTATTAGTTAATTTTTTTCTAGTTTCAAGGCACTCCCCTTGTTATCTCAGCAAGGATCGGAATTCTTGGCGTCGACATATCGAGTGACGTGCAGTTTCGTGGTCACTTGGAAGAGAAGGCCAAATTGGCTTCTAAAAAGCTTGACGTACTTAGCAGAGCGGGACAGTATTATTTGCCGGCACACCGCCTGCAACTTCACAAGGCGCAGGTTCGGCCGCACATGGAATACTGTTCCCATCTCTGGGCTGAGGCTCCCCAGTGCCAGCTCCTTCCACTTGACCGCATCCAGCGCAGACCGGCTCAAATCGTCGTCGACCGAGTGCTTTCCGATCGGCTCGATTCGTTGGCGCTGCGAAGAGATGTTGCATTTCTTTGCGATTTTATCGCATCTATTAAGGTGAGTGCTCTGAGGAATTGTTTGGATTAATCCCAGCCACCAAATTTCATGAACGCACTACGCGGCAAACCTCCCAATACCATCCACACCATCTGGATGCTTGGCGGTCCACCACTGTACGTTTCACATGGAGTTTTCTTCCGCGTACGACCTTTTTGTGAAATAGTTTACCATCGGCGATTTTCTCCGACCGAAAAGACCTGAGGACCTTCAAGAAAAGCGCTTACTCCTTTCTAAAGAGCCGGCAACGCACCTGCAATTCCCCTGGTGTTGCGGATGTTCATGGGCAGCGGAAGTTACTTAACATCAGATGAACCATATGCTCATTTGCCCCCTCTTATATAAAGAAAATTAAAGTTGAAGAATGCGGATTAAGAATGAGTGAGTTAACCGTCAAATGCTTTTTGTACGCCGATGATCGAGTTATTTTTGCATCGTCAGCGGACAAGTTGCAAATGATGGTTACATTAATGAAAAGGTCTTTAAAAGAAAGGGGCATGAAAGTGAACGCAAGTAAGACGAAAGTGATGGTTTTTGAAAGAGAAGAAAGTAAAACGATTTGTGAAAGACGAATAGAAGGGGAGTTGGTCGAGCAAGTAGATGAGTTTTTATATTTGGGATGTGTATTCAGCAGGGATGGGTGATATGATAAGGATATAGAACAACGAGTGAATGCAGGAAATAAAGTAAATGGGGCTCTACACTCTATTGTGAAAAGTCAGAATGAGCCAACAGACACGTATGGCAATTCAAAACGCTGTGTTATTCCCTACTTTAACGTATAGTGTCAGTTGGGTGTGGCAAAAAAAAGCACGATAGAAGAAGAATAAATCCAGTAGCTAAGGAGTATGTCAGGGCTGAATTTGACTGACAGGGTGGGAAGGGTGGGTGTGGGTGGGGGGGGGGCGAAGGGGGGGGGGGGGGGGGTTTGTTTGTTTGGGGGGGGGGAAGAAGGAGGAGAGAAAAAAAAAAAAAAAAAAAAAAGGGGGGGGGGGGGGGGGGGGGGGGGTTTTCTTGTTTAAAATTAATATCCAAGAGGGGATTGGGCTTCCCTCTACCGAAAAGAATGTGGATAGTAATGTGGAGGAGACGAAAGTGTGTCAGGATCATGCCACATGGAAGTCTGTAGTCTCTGCCTAACCCTCAGGACGACAGGCGTGAGTGTTTAAGTTATTTTACCACAGTAGTGCTACCACTGAAATGTAGCTCGGAGGCTAAGCGCCCGCCGTACCCAAGCAACCAGAGATCAATCACACACGCCATCACAAGTTCACAAGTGCTGATTTCTCTTGTGCTCGGCAGGGAATGAATCCGTCGTAACGATCTTATCGACTAGTATTTTTTATAGAATAGAATGACAAACGAGCACACAGTCCACGTGATGGTAAGTGGATGCTGTGACCCATAGACATCTACATTTATCCTCGATTAAAAATCAAAATTTAGATGCGTTGTCACCCGTGAGAACTAAGATGGAATGCCTCGTTTTCAGTAAGTCTCCGATTCTCTACTCTACACTAACCATACGAAACACAGCAGCATTGAGCTGCTATTGTACGTTGGTATTCTGTGAGAGTTTGGTCCTACTCCGGTCGAGCCGACCCATTCGAGCTACAACTATATAATAGTTGCAGCGTTGCTCTACCACGTGTGCATACATTTCTGAAGAGTAAAATATTTTGAGGATTTGACTACAACATCGCAGCGGACTCTCAGAAATAAAAGTCGACTTCTGCCAATGCCAAGCAGCTAGAAATATTAAAATACCTATCTTATGTTAAATGTCGGTTCAAAATGACCAATCCCAACGTCTGTGTAGTAAATTTCTATACCCATGAAGACCGCGAAAGCCTAAAACCAGTTTTGCCCAAACGCAAGAACAAGACAAGACTTAGCCAGTCTTGGTCTTGGTCTTGCAGCATTACACCTGGTCTTGGTCTTGCAGCAATAGTCTCGCAAGTCTCGCAATTACCTATTATCCTATTGCTATTTATAAAACGCTACTTTAGATCTAAGAACAGGGTAGGTACATTTTAAGCTTGAATTAACATAGCCATAGCAAAGACCAACCAAATTAATAAATGTCTAAACATTCAATGAGAAATTCTAAAAATCAACTGACACCGGGTGGGGTTAGAAGTTTGAAGCCACGAGCACTAAGCGATCCGTGCCGATGCTCTAACCAACTGTAACTCTACTATCTACCGTGTCCCACGGCCACGGGAGTCAGTCTGTTTCTTGTGATGTGAATTGTGTATGTTATGTTCTTCTTGTGATGGAATTAATCTACGTTAATTAAATTAAAATTACCTTGGTACGTTTCTTGCTGTATTTATCTAGGTACTTACTAACTACTAGAGTACGTTAGAAGTTAATAAACCGACACTGCTAATAAATTTTTGGAAATGTATGATTTTAAAACACAAAATACGTGAATATGACTTTACTCATTTGAAATTCAATATTCAATTACTTTTTATTCAAGTAGGCATTAAAATACAGTTTTGGATTGTCATATAATCAAAGTTTTCCCCATTTTTTTTTCTTTTCCATGTTCAGGGGTGCTGATTCTACTGAGAAGAATCATGGAAGAAAGTAAGAAACTCAGTATTTGCTCTTTTCAAAATATTTTTACAATAGTAGGTACCTACTATATTTATGTAAAGCGAAAAGTCAAACATAAAATGTTAAATGTATATGTAGATAATAAATCGGTATAGAAACTTCTAGTTAGTCCTGTGTAGTATTAGAGGTCAGTTCTAAGCATTTTGTCATTAAATAATCATTTACAGAATAATATGCTTTATTATGTTACGCGCTCCAGGCAACGATACACTAGCGCCATCTAGTGTCAGGAACGAGAGCGAGGGGAGCATTGAGAAAATGACATCACAAATCGCTCAACTGACAGCGCCTAGTCGAAACTCGAACGCTCGGTACCTTCCGCGTGTTTACTTGAACATTCTGGATATTTCTTTGCTAATTCAAATATATAGGCGCTGCAAGATGCGATCGAGGCAGTGTTGATTTGGGCGAAACAAGCGAAGCTTCGGAGTGGAATTAAGTGAATTAGTGTGTTTAAATTATTAGTGTTTTAACTCTAATTGTGTAAAGTAAATTAAAGTGTTAATTTAGGTAATTTTATCGGCAATTTTTATTGTCACGAACCTCAAGCTCGTAACAATTGGTGTCAGAAGTGGGATAAAATCATGCCGATTTTACCTAAGGAGGAAACGGAGGGTGTCCGTACCCGAAATCAACGCCAGCAGGAGACGGACCAAAGAAGATTTGGTGGTGCAACGCCGCTGACGTCGGAGGGCCAGCCGCCGGCTGCAGGCCCGTCAGTAGCTCCTCCATCTGCAGCACCCGATTTAGGTGCTCTGATGGTGATGCTGCAGGAACAGGCTCGCCGACAGGAGGAACAGGTCCGTCGGTTGGAGGAGCAGCTGCGGGGTGGACAGGATGAACAGGCTCGTCAGCAGGCGGAACAGGTCCGTCAGTTGAAAGAGCAGCTGCAGAGCGGACAAGAGGAACAGGCCCGCCGACAGGAGGAACAGATGCTTCTCATGAAGGACCTTCACGCTACCTTCGGGAAAGAGATAAGGGAGGTGAAAGATAAGGTTGCTCAACATGAAAACCGCCTGTCGGAAGCTGAAACCCGAATTGACCTAGTGAACAATCGGGTTGACAACGTAATGGCTGACATGAGGAAATCACTTGACGAACTCAAACTTGGCGAGGGAACTTCAGTTCCCGTAGTAGCTACTACACCTTCGCTACGTGGGTTCAAGGTGCCACCATTCGACGGGACTTCTTCCTGGTCAGCCTACAAAATCCAGTTCGAGGCTGTTATGAAGGCGAACGGCTGGAATAAAAGTCAGGCCATGACTGCTCTCACACTAGGCCTGCGCGACCAGGCCTTAACAGTTCTGGAAGCTCTCGGTGAGGAAGTGACTTATGAGCAACTCCTTGAGGCATTGGAGGCGAGATATGGCGACGCTCACCTGGAACACGTCTTTCGTGCGCAGCTTAAAGATCGTGTGCAGCGCATCAACGAAAACCTGCAGCAGTGGGCTCTAGAAGTGGAGAAGCTGGTGCGAAAAGCATACCGGTCTGTACCTGCGCTCATTGAAGGGAACCTGGTGCAGACATTCATCGACGGCATCCGCGACCTGGAAGTCAGAGCTGCTGTGAGGCTCGGGCACCACGAGACGCTTAAAAACGCCTTGGCCCATGCACTGGAGGTGGAAGCCGTGCGGCAGGCTCATCGTTCCCATCGCATCAGGGAGGTTGCAGCAGCTACAGTTCGCGACCGCAACAAAGGATACAGCCCAAGGTGCTATGGCTGTGGGGAAAAGGGCCATCTTCGAATCAGCTGCCCTAAGCGAACCGTGGAAAGGAGAGTTGATCGATCTCGAGAGGGTAGTGTAGCTAACGACACTGCCTGGCGGCGACAGGATCATCGTTCACCTCACGCTAGGGAGGTTACAGCAGTTACGGTTCGCGACCACAATAAAAGATACAGCCCTAGGTGCTATGGCTGTGGGGAAAGGGGCCATCTTCGGTCCAGCTGCCCTGAGCACACCCTACGAAGGGAAGGTGAACGGTCTCAGAAAGGAAGTGCGGCTAACAGCACCGCCCAGCAGCAGCAGGAATACGACTTTACTATCAGACACTGCAGCGGGAAATCTCACGGCAACGCAGATGCATTGTCAAGAAGACCTTGTCCTGAAGATTGCAACCATTGTAGTAGGCAAGAGAGTAAGGAGGTGGTATCCGTGAGGATGCTCAGGACAGACCACCTCAGCAACGGGTGGAAGGACAACCTACTACATGCACAGCAGGAAGATCCGGATATCAAGCCGATTCTGGGATGGATGAAGGCCCGTGCTACCAAGCCTAAATGGAGGGACGTCTCAGCGATGAGTTCAACCACGAAAAGCTATTGGGCCCAATGGGACAGCTTGCTGATTCAGGATGGAGTCCTGTGCCGTAAATGGGACAATGGTCGAAGAGACAGCTGTCGTTTGCAAATGGTTGTCCCTAAAGCTAAAGTGCCGAATGTTCTACAGTTGTGCCATAATGATCGTTCAAGAGTCCATCTGGGAGTTAAACGAACTCTACTGAAGGTCCGAGAACAGTTTTACTGGGTCCATTATCGTGACGATGTTGAGGATTGGTGTCGTACATGGACAAGTTGTGCGGCCGAGCGGGGACCTCGGACACGTAGTAGAGGAGCACCGAAATTGTACAATGTTGGTGCACCACGGGATAGGACAGCCCTTGACATTGCGGAGCCGTTACAGAAAGGCGCAAGAGGGACTCCTAAGATCGTCCATGTGAATCGCTTGGCGCGTTATTATGGGGCCGATAATGCTCGGGACGAGCATGTCTTAGGAGGGGGCAGTGTTACGCGCTCCAGGCAACGATACACTAGCGCCATCTAGTGTCAGGAACGAGAGCGAGGGGAGCATTGAGAAAATAACATCACAAATCGCTCAACTGACAGCGCCTAGTCGAAACTCGAACGCTCGGTACCTTCCGCGTGTTTACTTGAACATTCTGGATATTTCTTTGCTAATTCAAATATATAGGCGCTGCAAGATGCGATCGAGGCAGTGTTGATTTGGGCGAAACAAGCGAAGCTTCGGAGTGGAATTAAGTGAATTAGTGTGTTTAAATTATTAGTGTTTTAACTCTAATTGTGTAAAGTAAATTAAAGTGTTAATTTAGGTAATTTTATCGGCAATTTTTATTGTCACGAACCTCAAGCTCGTAACAATTAGTTAAACAAGCTTCAATGTGCGACTTAAATTTAAAAGGTAAAAGATTCCTTTGGAATCTGGTTATAAAAGCACATACCGCTACCCAAGAACGAACTGTATACTTTGTGTAATCGGAAAGCAGGTAATGTGGTTTTATTTTTATTTCTACTATTAAAATTGTGCAAATCACTATTCTTTACATGTAAGTGAATGTTTTGTCGTACGTACATGATATTTGCAAAAATACATTGTGATGTCAGTCAAGATATCAATTTATTTAAACAGTTCTCTCAGAGATACTCAGGCTCCTAAGCAGTACATAGGTCTTATTGCACGCTTTTTATTTTATATGCACGCTTTTTATATTATTCGATTAGCATTGTAGAAAACTTTTACATGTTTCAAGTGTGTTAAAAATGTCTAATATATTTATCAAATGCGTGACGACATATTCGAGCACTTTGTGATCTTAACACACACTTATAAAAATCGAGATTTGCAGTGAACTTATTGGGCAGGTTTATCTATTAGGTAATAATAATAATAATAACCTCGATACTTAGGTATGACACAGAATATCAGTATCGATAAGACTGGTAAGAAACAGTCAGTTTGCGACGTGTTTTACATGCTTGCTGCATGCTTAACAGTCTTTTGTCCGGTGTGAATTAGACACACGCATATAACGGTTAGGTCATGCCTGTCCTCATGTATACCTTTGGCATACTCAGGTGGCCTCTGACTGAACTTAACGCCCTGGATAGAAAAGTCCGCACTACCATGACATCCCATAGGATGCATCATCCGAGATCGTCGGTAATGAGGCTGTACTTGCCGCGAAAGCATGGTGGGCGTGGCTTTCTGAGCGTGCTCACCATGCATAATCCGCGAAGTGTGCAGCCTCCGTCATTACTTCCTGGCGAGATCGGATGATCCGTTCCATAATGATGTCATTTCTTGTGATAAAGGGCTTACCCCTATATCCTTAGCCAACGAGCAATGGCAGGACCCAGCAGCACATAGCATTTCCGACCGGGAGACCGTATGGAAGGACAAGGAGCTCCACGGGAGTACTACAAGTCCCTACATAAGCCTTTCGTAGATGTAGTCGCCTCCCTCACTGGCTACGTTTCGGTGACCTTTTCAGGGTAACCGAGGGTTTTGTCAGTGTAATACAGGATCAGGTAATTAAGACCAATAACTATCGGAGATACATCCTAAGGGACGGCACGGTCGACCTCTGTCTAGCTTGTCGCCATCCCGGTGAGTCACTTAGGCATGTCATCTCCTGTTGTTCGGCGCTTTATAACTCTGAGTACTTGCACAGGCACAACCTAGTAGCCAGGATTTTACACCAGGAGCTCGCGAACTGCCTTATTACAAATCGGAAGCCGTGCTCGAAAATGACCGCGCCAGGCTCTACTGGGACCGGACCATCATCACACACGGGACCATTCTTGCGAATAAGCCTGATATTGTGTTGATGGACCGGGCACAGTCAAGGATATTTTTGGTCGACAATACCATTCCATATGACGAGAACCTCGTGAACGCCGAAACAGATAAGCAAACAAAATATCTGGGCCTGGCTCACGAGGTGACCGACATGTGGGGTGGTCTGCCGACCGAAATTATTCCTGTAGTCGTTTCTGCAAACGGGCTAATCCCAGTCATCCTCTCAGGTTATCTGAGGCGGCTGGGAATCCGTGATGGACCGCTCCAGGCTCAAATGCAGAAGGCGGTGCTCCTCGATACCGCCCGCATCGTCCGCCGGTTTCTTTACCTTTCCCCCTAACTCTCGGCCGTTTGGTCTCCCCTGCCGAGGGCCTCCATCTGGTTGGGCTTTTATTTATTTATGTATTATTTATTTATTTATGTTAGTATATGAAATATATATTTATGTATATTTATCATTTCCTTTTATACATTTATTCAGCCCAACCAGATGAGAATACACTATTAATATCCCAATAATAATAATAAGTAGGCGTAGGGAAGTGACGACCCCTGAACGGGGGTTAGTCTACTCCTAACTTTTTGATATTATAAGTAGGACTAGATTAACACCTATTCTGCTCTCCTGTACGGCGAGCAGTTTGGCGTATGGCTCTGGGGGAGAGCGCAGGTCGTGTTGATCCCCAGGGCAAGTCTGAGGAGTTCTCCTTCACGTGGTTGCCGCCTGTTATTTGGGCTTTTTTTTCTGGTTCAATAGGAAACAGACAGAACAGAAACACTCGGACGATCCTCTTTTTCTTTTCTTTTATCCCTCCCCTTTTCCTATCCTAACCCAATACAAGGTGTCAAGCGTACAGTGCCGATGGAGGCGTGGCTGGAGGAAGTCCAGTCGCAAACGGTGCCTACCCGAGACCAGGGCGATTCGGGTAGTATTTTAGCCCTTCCCTCGGCATGCGGGGCTCTGCCAGGGGTGACCAAGTATTTCCCTAGCTAATCGTGGGAATTAAATGGATAAAAACCGACATTTTGTAAAAGACAATGAGAAGTCTCCTTTAATGGAATTAGCTGCAGGTTTGGAAGAGGCTCTTTTACATGATTAAAACTACTTTTACGGATTTTATCGCGTTTATTTTTACTTTTTATTTACTTTTATTTTTAATTCCCGACGTTTCGGGCGCTTTCCAGCACCCATGGTCACGGGGGACTGAGATGACTGACGTCCCGATGTCATTGTTAAACCCGGAGTACCTTCAGCTTTTTTAATTTTAAGGCTCTTTTAGCCTCACCAACACCCTGCAACAGTGCGCCCCAACCTGGGACGAGCTGTGAAGTGGAGGGCACGTTTGCAGCCGAACCACAATCGGAAACGAACCAGGGAGGGGAAAAGAAAAAGATCGCTAGGCTTTATATGCTTAGTGGGGCAGCGAGGAAAAGGTACCGAAGGCTGATAGTAGCTGAGATTGGGCTCTCTCTCTGCCAGAAGCTTTGGGACGAAATTCCTCTGCCCAAGCCTCTCCCAGTTCCGAAGGCGAAAAAACGCAGTCGGTCTGAGGAAGAGTCCCCCAAAGAACAGCCTAGGAAGACTGTGAAGCTGGCAACGGAGGAGAAGAAGCTCAGCTTTGGTGCCGTAGCTGGCTCCGCGCGTATAGGAATTCGCAATTCGAATCCTATGAGTGTGAAGCAGATGCGGCTGGTCCACCGGGCACTAACACAGGCCATCGCTAAGACTGCCTGTGGATCGCAAACGGGAATGGGTCCAAAATTTTCGGGTTTCACACACAAGCCAGGTTGGATTTTGGTAACGTGCCTGAATAAGGCAAGCCATGACTGGATAGTGGGTGAAATCGAAAAACTAAAACCCTGGCCGGAGGCAGAGCTCTCGGTAATACCCAAAAGCGAACTGCCTAAGCCTCAGCTGGGCATTACCTACCTGCCCCGCAGCGAAGCCAACTCTCCAGAGGAGGCGGCTGTGCTGTTGAGGGCACAAAATGAAGGACTCCATACTGAGCTCTGGAGAATCCTCCACCGTAGGGACGAGGAGAATGGGTTCCTAGTAACCTTTTCTCTGGACGACCCATCGGCGGAGGCTCTTCGGAAGGCAGGCGGCAGTCATCCTTGGCTTTAAGATGATAACTTTTAAAGTCAAGGGAGGCTTTGACGCGGCAATGGATGACGCATCAATATCGGATGTCTCACAATGAGATACTTCGGGTACGTGAAATAGTTAGTGACCTTGTTTCGAAGGGCATCATACGTGAGTCGGAATCGGATTACGCGAGCCCTATTCTTTTAGTAAAAAAGAAAGATGGATCGGACAGAATGTGCGTGGATTTTCGCAAGTTAAATGAAGTGACTGTTAAAGACCGACTCCCACTCCCACGTACAGACGACTACATAGATCGATTAGGTCATAACAGGTACTTCACCAGTCTTGATATGGCTACTGGTTTCCACCAGATCCCAGTCAGCGAGGGGTCCATTCCACTCACGGCATTTGTCACGCCGGATTTTGAATATCTAAAAACCGCCTTACGGCCTAGCCAATGCTCCGGTTGTGTATCAGCGTATCATATCGAAAACTCTCCGAAAGTTTATTGATTCTGGTGATGTGCTTGTATATATCGACGATGTGCTGATATTGAGTAGAACAATAGACCTGGGTTTTGACCTTTTGCACCAAGTTTTGACAGCCCTGACTGAAGCGGGGTTTTCGGTTAATTTAAAAAAGTGTTCTTTTCTAACAGAAGAAATTGAGTACCTAGGCCGTAAAATTAGCCAGGGTCAAGTACGACTGGGCCCTAGTAAAGTCAAAGCCTTGGTCGAGTCCCCAGAATCGAAAAATGTGAAACAGGTTCGTCAGTTCTTGGGCTTAGCCAGTTATTTTCGCAGATATATACCAAATTTTGCTCAAAGTTCTGCCTGTATAACAGCTCTAACTAAAAAGGGGGTTGAATTTAACTGGGGCAAGGAACAACAGACTGCGCGTAATGACCTAATTGAATGCCTAACTGACGAGCCTGTTCTCGCAGTATATGACCCGTCCTTGCCGATTGAAGTCCATACGGACGCGAGTTCCGTCGGATACGGGGCTATTTTGCTGCAAGTGCACGAGGGTGGCCACAGGCGAGTGCTCACACAAGGGGCCGAGAATAGGTATCACTCGTATGAGCTTGAAACCCTTGCAGTTGTAAAAGCATTGCAGCATTTTCGACCTTATCTTGTGGGTGTGCGTTTTACTGTCGTTACGGATTGTAATGCGTTAAGGCTCCTGCTTGCTAAGGAGACCTGCTTCCAAGGGTGGCTCGTTGGTGGGTCTACCTACAGGACTTCGATTTCGCCTTAGATTACCGTAGAGGAACTCTTATGTTCCACGCCGATTATCTGAGTCGGAACCCTGTCAGTGTGTGTACAGTTCAGAAACCTCAGAATTGGGCACAGATTGCTCAAGCTGCCGACAAGGAAACTCGGTGTCTTATACAAAAACTTAACGATGGGCAATTAGATGCCACACGGTATGTGGTCAAGAATGATGTCCTCTATGTGAAATATTCTCCTACTGGAGAACCTTCCCGTTTCCTCTGTTACATTCCCAAAGGACATCGACTCAGCCTTCTTCGTGTCTTTCACGATGAACATAATCATTTTGGGGGTTGATAAAACGGTCAATTTAATAACCAAGCACTTTTGGTTCCCTGGGCTGCAATATTTTGCACAAAAGTTTCACATTGCCTAGTGTGCATCGCTCATAAGAAAATAACGAAGGCCTCATCCCAGCCTATTAACTCTTGGGAAAAACCAAACCTCCCTTTTGAGACCATTCATATGGATTCCCTGGGTCCCTTGTCTGAAGCAGATGGGTACCGTTATGTCTTGATAGTTATCGCTGCATTCTCCAAATTCTGTCTCCTTTACCCTATGTATCGTCAAGACGTTAGCGAACTGAAGAAACATTTCACCAATCTCATTTCTCTTTTCGGGGCGCCAAAACTAATAGTGGCTGACAGAGGGCGTATGTTCCAAAATGCAGAATTTCTTAACTGGGTTGAAACTATGGGCTGTAATACTCACTTTATAACGCCCGAGATGCACCGATCAAATGGCCAAGTGGAGCGTTATTGCAGAACGGTGTTAAATATGGTCCGTGTTGAAACCAATTATAGACAAAATTCATGGCCAAGTGTAATGTGGAAAGTTCAATTGGTGTTGAACATCACGAAACACCGAACCACGCAATACTCTGCCCTTAACTTACTGATTGGAATTGAGGCAGCCACGCCCCTCATAAGAAGCTTGGTACGCGATGTGGCTCTTGAGGGCAGCAATCCTAATAGAGAAACCCTGCGTGAAATAAAAAGTAGGCAGAAAGCATCTGAAAGACTTCAGCGGAACCAGCACGAACAAGATGCTTATGTAAATCGGGGGAGGCAGCCTCCCCGGTATTTTAAACTAAACAGTTTGGTCTTTGTGAGTAAGCAGGCGCAAGCAGCTGGGAAGTTGGACTCGTGTATGCGTGGCTCCTATCGCGTCGTAAAGACGCTACTACAAGGGCGCTACGAATTTCGACTCCTGACCGGCTCCTACGGGAAGTCGACTCAAGCGGCGGCGGAATACATGATACCTTGGCATGGAGAGTGGACTCCTGATGCATGTGCTGCTTACTTCAGTGGTGAGTGCTTTGGGCCCTTGTTTGTTATGTATGAAGCTTCATATGTGCTATTCTTGTGTGTGGTCGGGACAAGCTTCACGTCGTGCCTCTATCCTGACCTGATATTAAGTTATGCTTCACGTCGTGCCTCTTTCTTAGCTGAGATCATCTGCACACCAAATTATTGGAGATACGCTTCATGTAGTGCCTCTTTCTCGGTAATTTGGTGCGCGCTATTTATTTTAACGAAATGTTAATAAAAGCTAAGATAAGCTTCACGTAGTGCCTCTTTCTTATCTGCAATTATCTGCACACTAAATTGTTGGAAATACGCTTCACGTCGTGCCTCTTTCTCAGTAATTTAGTGCGCGCTATTTATTTTGGATTTTAGTTGTGAGTCACGTAGACTCAGGTGGTATTTGTTGAATGTTTTGTGCAGATTCAGACCACGAAAACGAGGAGTTAACTCTCGCCTCTGCTGGGGTTCTCTCGCCAGCCAGCCAGCCTGCCTCCGAGCCACAGCCTAGTACATCTGGGGTGCAGCAGCCGAGGAGTGCTGCTGTTGATGCATCAGAGCTTCACGTCAAGCCTGTGACGTCACCGCCTCACGTCGAGCCAAAGACGTCATCACTTTACGTCGAGCCTGAGATGTTGCCGCCCCACGTTCCTATGCCAGCAGGACCAGGACTTTCCACGCCTCTGCTGGAATGAATAAAGGATTAAAGGAGCCCGGGACGGTCTCCTGTCAGGAGAGGCCGTATTGGAGGAGAATATATGAAGACAAATCTGCCCCTATAAAAGGCAGCGTCACCCAGCAACATGCCCATTTAGGCCCGCGAGCCGTCGACGCGTACACATCGTGTTGATAGTGATTGATTGCGTGACCGACATTTTTCATTTTATTTTTAAATTTGCATTTAATTATTAGAAAATAGCCTCTGCCCAGTTTTGTTTTGAAATTATTTGATTAAAAGTTTGTTTGGGATAACTGTTTTTTTTTTTTAATTAAATCGTTATTTCATTTACAAAAATATTTTAGTGTTATTTATTGTATACCGTTATAAGGTTGTATTTATAATCGATCCTCCTTAATTCTTTATCCAGTAGCGGCTAGTCCTTAATTTATGGCCAGCTGGCGTATTATTTATGAGGAAAAGAAAGAAAGTAAGTTACAATAATCACTATGCAAAGAAATCCTAAACAGAATATGTTTTCGTAAACAGGGGGGAATGAACATAAACAATTCCACAAGTGCTGAATCAATGTAAAATGACACCTTGTAAATGCAAACAGTATATGCAAAAAACGACCCTAAAGCATGAATAACTATAGGGAAAATCCTTAGAGATACACTCCATTTGTTATCTTTTTCTGACTTGTATAGATTGTAATTATTCCGCCTACTCTCTCGCTCCTGAGTGACATGTCAATGTAATGTTTCAGATCCAAATGATTCATTTGAAACATTATTACTGAACCAATCTTTTGTATCACTTCAGTGATTCGGATCAGTGAGTCGGTTCCGTAAAGAGTTACACATGCCTATTTATTATATATAATAAATACACATGCCTAGTCGCAGGATGGGACTAATTTTCTTATGGAGCCACCACATGGTACATTTAATCTAATCTCTTTTTCTTTTAAAGCCAATTTGTTAATAAGCACACTAAAAACTATTATGCTTACTAGTTTATTATTAGGTTCATTTATTTTTGGCACCCATTACATTATTTTCACACATCCCAGGTTGACTGGGATTGAATGCCATAGGGTATTAATAATCTAATCCGCTCTTTATAATCATTCTTATTAAGGTGTTGTACAATAAAATATAAATAAATAAATAAAAATGTGTAAAACTGCCTTGTGCTTTGCACTTTATGATAGTGGACTAAATATAATTACACTTTCCTTATTCCTTTCCTAAAAGCTAAGCAAGTTAGGAACAACCTTACTAACTGGCTAATCCTCACTGTCTTTAAATCTTATTGGCTGATTTCATAATATACAAATTTTGCACCTGCACAAAATTCAAAAACTTTATTAGACTAAGTTTGTATTATAAATAGAGTTTTTATAATATTAAGGAATTTATGGATAATAATAACCCCTGGGAAAAGTGATCTCTCTCTACCAAGCTATTTCTAATTGACAATTGATAATACATTGTAAGCTGTTTTTTTTTATTTAAAGTTTTACTCGGTTTCTTGCTGGTTCTTCCCAAAACAGAGGCCTTTTTTATGAACAAGTGATAAATAGAAAAAAAGAGTAACCCACTTACCACTTTTTTATTCAGTATTGTTTATAATATTAAATTAAAAAAAATCTGTATCAGTTTCAAAAAAGACCTATAAATAGTTTTTTGTGTGAGTGTTATGAGATATCTCGACCAATTGTGTATTGATTTCGATTATTCTTTTTTTATTAAATGCACCTATTAAGTACACAAACTACAGGGCTAGTCCCATACAAATTTGGTGGAAAAATTTCACTTCTAAGGGTGGAAAATAGGTTTTGAATTTATTAATGTAACTATTAGAGGACACACTATTTGCTACCTAGAGCTTGTGGCATTTTTTAGATCACTCAAAAGGGTCAAATAAATAAGCCTTTAGGTCTAAGCAGCAACTTCCTTTTACTCATCTTCTTTTTAGTTCTTTTATATCAGCATTACTTCTTGATAAGAGTTTAATTTTTACACAATACTTTTTCTTTTCTGAATCATAATTGGGTTCCTAAATTGAATACAGAGTAAAACACATTATAAGAAGGCAGGAGAACCTCTGAGACTGGGCAATAAGGATCCAAACTATCCTCAGTCTTATTACACTTTAATTTCCTTTCCGTAATTCCTTATTAGGTTCTTAAAGACAGGGATTGTATAGCACATAGCAGTTATATCAAACTTATCTATTTAAAATGAAGTTTTTCCCAGTTGATCATATTCTACCACTGTTATATATTCATACTCACATTGCTAATTGATTTCAAATAAGAGGAATGTTGTATTTGGGGTGTTATAAAAACTAATTAATAACCGTAAGCGGGAAAAACCTAACTATTCTGACTAAATCTCTTCACAAGTCTTTCCGATAATGCAGGTTTAAAGGCAAATAAAAATATGATTGCACAGAAAGTTCATTCATGTAATACTTCACTTTTTAAAATTATACTTTTTTAAAATGGTTACGTACACAGTTTGTGTATGATAAAGTCTATTTTACTAAAAGTGAAAGTACATAATATTCAACTATGACAAATATGAACGAAGAATCATTTTTTAAAACACTTATCACAAAACAATACTTACTATTAGCGGATACACAACAAATGCTTATAATTCAGAAGTTTTGAAACACTAATTCACTTAATTTTATTTGCGAATTTGGTATTACGATTATCACCACAAACTAACTACACATATACACTTGACATGCTTGACATACACAATCAGTATTATAGTTGTTGTTACTTCGCCAATTTAGCTAAGCAAAGGTCTTAGAACATACAGCCTAGCCTAATGTGCATTAAGTTCACAAAAAATTTCAGAATATTATGCTGATGTATTGAATTGTGAAGAGATTTGGAAGACAGCTTAACACAACTAATGATGGAAATATATCAAGGTTTCTAAGTGATTATGAATCCTAGACAATTATATCATTATATTCAATTACAATTTGGTTAAACGTCAAAAGATATTTTTTAGATTTAATCTACAACGGATTCTACTAGGATAGGCAGCGTTCGGGAACTACGACACATCTTTTCGTCAGGCGTACCTCAAAACTTTAAAACAAGATTGTACAACGAGTGTATTTTACCACCCACCCATGGAACTGAGATGTGGTCGTCACTGCTGGCCATATGAGGAAACTTAAGGTCGCTCAGCAGACTATGGACAAGGTTATGCGCGGGGTTTCTCTGCATGATAGACTTAAAAACTAAGATATCTGCATTAGAACCAGAGTAACCGACACGGACTAGTAAGCTGAAGTGGCAGTGGGCCGGCCATATAGCTCGAAAAACCGAAAACCAATGAGGAAGAAAGGTTATCGAGTGAGAGCGTCGTACCAGCAGGTGAAATTTAGGATGCCCGCCCACTTGATGGAGTACCGACCTGGTAAGATATGTAGGAAGTCGATGGATGCAGGTGGCTCAGGACCGTGCTTTATGGCATTCCTTGGGGGAGGCCTAGACTATGTTCACCAGTGGACTTGAGAAGGACTGTAATGATGATCATCATAATGATGATGATGAAAGAGACATTTATTTTGAATGCATTATAGAAAATGCAATAATAATTTATGTAAATAACTATAGTGACAACGACAACTCAACTAGTTGTAGTGAAAGTGATTAAATAAATTTGATTCTATACGAGTGCACTCTTTAATTTATAACACTTTATCTCTTGAAATTATCAATAAGAAATAAATATGAAAAATGTGATTGAGTTATATATTTCAATGTAATTTATTAATCTAGATAAAACTATAAATGATTACCAACTCTAAAAAATCGATATCTCTTAAGAATCGAATGGGTTGCTATGGTGGTTCGGCGTGAGTTGTATACGTAATACCGTACCACCAAACCCAATCGTAGTATTCAAGTACTCGTACGTTAATATTATAAATAACAGAATACTAATACAGGATAGGATAAAGAATTACGTGACTCCGATTGAAGTTATGTTATTCAACGTAAAAACAACTTTTACTGGCAAATAATTTTACAGAGTGACATTAACTTCGCGTACAAGGTAAGTTAACTGAGGTGAGTAACCCATGCATCTTGTTCCTATGCCAGCTGCAGGCGGAATTATCAGCGATCGGGGTCGCGCACTGACGAAGACGCGGGGTGTTGTCCATCGAGTTCGCGCTATTGTTTTCATGCGGTGGTGTGATGTTCTATCGTGGCTCAATCCTCATACGCGTAGCGGATTTATGTGGGGTCCAAGGGAAGCGAGTTACGCCAGATATTCCCCCTGGCCAGACCCTAATTACGGTCAATAGTAGTCGATAAATCTGACTCTTTGGCCACTCCGCGTGATTTTCTCTTTGTTGACAATAAATAGGTTCCGTAGGGACTTTGGGTTCCGAGTCTTCGATTTCTTCGGCTATGTACGCTGGTTTTAGTCTGTCAACAGCGACGTTATTTTTCTTTTCCCTTATGTCTATAGTGAAGTACTTGGCTTGTCTGTCTAGTACTTTGATGGGTCGTCTTAGGGTGGTTCGAGTGAGCCTCGAACGTGATCTCGGCGAAGAAAAACATAAGATGATGTGTGGAGGTCCCGTGGTATGTAGAATGGCGTTGTAGTGCTGGTGTGCCATGATGTCTGCTTGGGAGTGAGTTTAGCCATGCAGGATCATAGACGTGTTACGTACTCTGTGACGTCTGCCATGGTGTAGTCGTCTATTGGCGATAGATATTGGCCTGGCAAGCTGAGAGTTTGACCATATACCACTTCAGCAGGCGTAGCTTGGAGATACTCTTTCCATGAGTTGCGCATGCCCAAGAGAACCAGTGGAAGGGCTTCCGTCTACTGCGATGATGTGTGGCACATGATCGCCGCCTTGAGTTGGCGATGAAGTCGCTCGATGATACCATTCGCAGATGAGTGATAGGCGGTTGTGCGTAAGTGACGCGCACCAACCAACTTGGTGAGAGCTTTGAAGAGATGGTTCTCGAATTGGAGACCACGGTCTGTAGCCACCAGTGCAGGACAGCCGAATCGGGCTATCCAGCCGGACACCAGAGTAGCTGCGCAGGTCTCCGCCGTGATGTCCACCATGGGGTATGCCTCAGGCCATCGCGTGAAACGGTCGATGACGGTAAGGCAATATCTGTAACCAGAGGACAGAATTAGGGGGAATGTCGAGGTGGATATGGGAAAACCACGACGAGGGAGTGAGGAAAGATGAAAGTGGGGATATGGTATGACGGTTGATTTTGCTCTTTTGGCATGACAAGCATTGTCGAGACCACTCTCTACAATCTTTACGTATCCCTGGCCATACGTATCTTTGTGAGACAAATCGCACAGTAGCTGAACTTCCAGGATGGTGTAAGCTGTGTACTGTATCAAAAACTTGTTTCCTGAACTGGGGAGTCACGTAAGGACGTGGCGGTTGCACAGAAGTGTCGCAGTAGAGAGGTAAGTTACCATTTATTTATTTGTTTTATTCTTTATTTCACCGAAGATTTTGTACAAAAGGCGAGCTTAATGCTATATGGCATACTCTACCAGCTAACCTTGGGTAGAACAGAGAGTGAGTTATGGGCAGTAAAGTTGTAATGATCACATTCAATTCAAATATTATGTACATGCTACACATACATAAAATATATATACATATATACACATATATATTTGGCATTAATCATATTTATACATATATATCTCAATAAATGTATATACAAATAAACTATAATCATATAAAGTAAGTGGACTCAGTTGGTTACGGATATGTTCGTATAGTTTTCTTTTAAAAACGTTTTTGACGGATATTATTCGCAGGTCAACAGGCAACTTGTTCCAGAGGGAGATGAAAGTTACTGTGAAAGAATTTGACATAAACCCAGAATGGTGGAGAGGAGTAGACAGTAATAAATTGTGTGAAGATCGGAGATTGAGAGAATGAGTGTCACTATTGAATAGGAATCTTTCTTTTAGATAAAGGGGTGAGGAAGAATGATTAAGAACTGAAAATAGAGTGGACAGCATTCGAAAATCTCTGCGCTGGCGTATAGTCAATCACTTCAACTGGGAGCGAAATTCTGATACGTGATCATATTTGCGCAGGCCAAAGATGAATCGTTTGCAGTTGTTAAGTAACCTTTCCAACCTGCTGAGCAGCTCCTGAGACATTAGAGAGACAAACATCGGCATAGTCAAATAATGCAAGAATTAGAGATTAGATGAGTAGAAGCTTAGTTGAAGGGGGCAGAAAGAACTTAAGACGATAGATGGAACGAAGTACGCCTGTGACCTTACGACAAATCTCTGACAAATGTAAACTCCAACTATGGGTCGGGTCAATAGTTAAACCCATATCCTTGACACTAGTATAGAAATGAATAAGACAATTTTCGTAGCGAATGGAAGGTAGATCAGGTATGTTAAGTTGTGACACCAATCGACGACTACCAATGATGATAGCCTGGCATTTACTGTACTTTACCGTTACACCAAAGCGCTGTGAACAGTCTGAAACGCGTTGTAAGTCCTGATTAATAGCTGCAGTAGCGGTAGCAATTTCAACCGAGGATGCTTGTGAGTATAACTGAAGATCGTCAGCATAGATGTGGTAAGAACATTGAAGGTGGGTAGTAAGAAGATTGATAAACAACGAAAACAAGAAAGGAGAAAGAATGCCGCCTTGTGGTACACCTAGAGACAGATCGCACCAGTAGAAAAAAAAGTATCGATACCGATAAAGGTATCGGAACAAAAGTATCGATACTATTTGGTACTCAACACCTTTCTAATATTAGAAATCACAAGTAAATACAATCCAATCCAATTTTAAATTCATCATCATTATTATTACAGCTCTTCACAAGTCCGCTGCTGAGTTTAGGCCTTCCCTAAGTTCCAGAACTCCAGACTCAAGTTTTGAAATATTTATAAAAACATTGCAATTGTTATTACATAGAATTACTGTACGTTTAAAATATATGACTGAAACAGTAATAATAGCCGGTGACTTTGATATCAATTTACTTGAAAATAATCTTAAATGTTAACTTTTAAATATACTGTATTAAAATATATCTTAAAATCAACAATAAATGAACCACCTAGGATAACAATAAAATCGAAAATTTGCATAGCCAACATTATAACAAATATTAAAGGTTAGAGCTCAACATTTTTATAATTAGGGTTATCTGATCACTCACAACCATTTTTTGTACATAATATAACATTGGTACCAACGTACCAATATTATATTGAAAAGTATTGGTATGTACATAGAATAAATTAAAATAAGTATTTAAATATCTTTCTAAACTATCTCTCACTTAAGTTTTTCTGAAGTTTTCTCGTATTATAATGCCAATCAGGCGTATAATAGTTTCATTAGCTTATTCAAATTAATATACGATCTTTATATAAAAGGGTTAGTATCTCATTGAAAAAAAAATCAAACTAACAGACAGTTAACATTAAAAGGGCATGCAAAACTAAAAGAAAGTTACATCAGAAAATACTAAAATATAAGAAACATGACTAAAATATAAGAAAAACTAATTAATACCATATTATAAGAAATACTGCAAAATTTAAAAATCCGTAAATCGTTTAGGAAAACAAAAATCAAATATAAAATAATTAAAAATAGTAACAACAAAAATAAAGCTTCAAGGCACTTAATAAAAAGCAGACCACTTCACAAAACATATTCGAAATACCTAACCAGCCAGTCTACAGCTAAAGTATTTAACACTCATTTTGCTACCATTAACGCTCAAACACATAATATATTAAATATTACTATGAACTAAAACAACTTTATACGCAGCTTTTGTTTTAAACTGTACAAGAATGAAACATCTGTACTTCGATCAATCCATAAGTAAGTATCATATTAGTCTGTGGATCAATCCCATACAATCCGATCATCTTCTGATTTTGATAATCTGATAAATTATTTAATTGATAAATTTTCATAAAAACCATAACAACCTCATCAGTAATCTTTTTACCAAAACAATAACTCCGAACTGCTGATTCTTTATTTTTCTGATCATAATTCATAATCCCATGGAAAGCTATACTGTATAATTTACTAATACAACCTCATTTACTCTATCGGTTTTTTTTTTTGAAACAGAAACAGAAACTTTTTTATTCAATGTAGATTATAACAATATTTATTGAAAGTCACTTTTTTAATTTACCACAATAAATTAAAAGGTAAATTACACAACAAGGTAAATTGTAGTATCGCAATTCTCATAATTAATTGGAAATGCTGATACAATCTGAATTGTTGTTCCTGTATGACATAAAATAATGAATCCATTTTTTTATCAATCTGTAAGTATTCGGAATTGCCGTTTCAAAAACACAAAAGTTTATCATAACTACCAATCAAACAGCGTATTTTACTTGGATCTGTACGATATATTACTTTCCTCTATGCTTGGATCTATCAGGTTTTTTTCACAGGGTATGTATTAAAAATAAAGTCGCGTGAAAACATCCAATCGATAATAATAATTTACATATATAATTTAATTAATAATATAATTTTTATAATAAAATTATTGAATAATCTTTATGACTTTTAAACACATTTAGATAAAAATTTTAATTGTTCTAAGAACTGAACTGAACAAGATTCACCAATCTTAAGCTCACAAAACACTTTTTTTCTCACTTAAACCAACTTGTAAACTCCTTAAATCGCTACGCTGTCAAAGTGTTTAGCAAACTCTACAGTTTGCCAAACAACTTTGATAAAAAAACCGGCACGCAGAAAGGGACAAACAATCACACCGCTCTATCTCATTTCTATGCAAGACGTATGCATAAGTCTATCTTTTTCGTGTGCGAATGCGAAAGAAGGCTTCAATTTTTTTATAGGTTTCTCTGTCTACGGTTGGCGCTGTCTAACTGCGTAAGCAACGTAAGGCGTGGACTATGTCGATATTTTTATCGATAAACAAATCACCATAGTCCGCATAAGTTTTTATTTAATTATAAGTAATATATAGATAAATAATACCAAGGTGTAATTTGAAATTATTTTTTTAAAGTATTTAGAAATGTTTCGGAAAAAACTTAGAAATAATTGAAAATAAGGTTATCATTTTGCTACAGGTTTATTTTACATTATGCAGGATAAAATTTAAAACATTTAACAAATCGAAATAGGAGGTTTAGTTAACTTTTTTTTTTTAAATCAGATTTGTGAAAAGAAAAGTCCTATCAGTTTATTGTCTTAGATGGTGTTAACCAAGTTTTTGTTTTTATTATAAGACTTCAATCACAAAACCGCTATTTAAAAAAAGTTGTTGATTTTCAAGAGTTATTAAATGAACTATCTGGAAAATATTTAATAAATTAGGAAAACAAAAAAGTTTTACACTATATACTTACCCTTTTACACATAATAGTTTAACAAGGTGAACTTTTAGCAGATAGCTGCTTAAAAAAAAAAGTTACATCTACCTAGGGCTAAGTATTCCCCAGAAAGATGTTTTGCTTTAACTATACATTACTATTCAACGAAAGCTTAACGATATGTGCGAAATATCAAAAGTTTTGAAATTGGTCTGCCTTCATCACATACTATAACAAAGTGGTATAGTACAATTTATGGCCGACTTGGCTACACAAAAAAAGCGTTAACTGTTTTAAAACTTAGACTAGAGAGTAACCCTGACAAGAAATTATATTGTATATTGTTAATGATGAAAATAAAACAATTGACAGAGTACCATGCAAGTTCTAAAAGACATTTTGGTTATATACATAATGCCTTCGGCTGCTAGCATGGTATTCTGTCAATTGCTTAATTTTCATTTCATCCATTAGCAAGGTACAATAAATTTTTTATCAGGGTTACTCTCCGCTCTCAATTTTAATTCCGTCAGCGCTTCTTGAGTAAACCCTGGTCGGCGATCGATGGTAGTGTACCACTTAGTCAATGTATGTGGTGCAGGCAAATATATTCCAAAAGTTTTACGTACATAGCGATAGGCATTTGGTGAGTAATAGTTAAGTGTTAGGGCAAAGTATTTCTTGCAAACTTCTGAAGCCTGTTTATGCTATTGTTTTTTTTTTATGTCAAGGCATTTTTTCATTTTAATTTTCCTTGGCCTAAGTGGCTCGTACTCGCAGTGGGAGTATGACTAGTTCGGGCTATATAAGGATTTTTTTTCGATGTAGACTAGATATTGTGCAATCACCACGATCACCCCAAAATAAATAATTTACTGATTTACTTACGTAAGTCAGAAGATTCAAGCTATATATATATAGCGGATCTTACTTAATCAGTAGGCACATTGGACCCGACTGGCTCTCCGTTCATTAATAATTGATTCACTTTGGTCTTGATCATACTCTATGGGTCTCATAAGTGATTCTGAATCAATTTACAAAATTTTATCAACTCCAAAAGTTAAGCGGGATGTTCAAACTTGATATCTCACAACACCAAAATAAAGATACACAATGAATTCACCTAACTGAAAACGAATAAAACGCTTTGAATATTTTTTGTTGAAATGGTACCATCTATAAGCGATGAATTGTAATGATTATATTATATTTAATTGTATAGTTCTATATAGACTTTCGAGTGATGTCGGGATTGCCAAATCACTGCAAAATCACTGCAGCTCATCAGGGATGTAGTACTACGCCAACGTATCACATCTCTTATGTGCAGAGTGCGAAGGAGCTCCAACACTATTCTGAGGGTGGTAGAATAGAATAATTTTTTATTCAATATAAATTACAAGTAATTCTTATTGAAAGTCAATATTTTACGTTATCACTGGTTTGAAAAAAAATCTCTGTCCTGGGAAGAACCAGCAAAACAGACTGTCCAGTCAAGGACACTGGGTATACATACAAGGAGACACTGGATATACAAATATGCGTGTATACCAAGTGCCACAAGCTAGCCCGGAAATTATTTAGATTAATGTTTTAGTGTTGTTTTTATTCTTTTTTGCTAACATAATTTGTAAATTAATATTTTGTACTAACACTTTTATGGACCAAAAGTTTGAAATAAATTCATTTTATTTTTATTTTATTTTTTTAAGAATTGATCGCTATAGATAAAAACTGTGTGCCACCGATGAACATGTCCCAGAATAACTCCAAATATGCCAAAGAGCATCGTTACATTGAATTAGCTGATAAAGATTTTAACTCCGGTGAAGCTTTGAATTCAGTAAACAAGCCGCCGAATAGCTCCAAATTCAAAGAAGTCTATGTCTATCTATTAGTAAAAGTCTGTAAAATTACTTACTTCTTGCCATCTACATTACGCCTTCCAGTACCAGTAGAAGAGCGCCATTATTAATGATTTTGAGTCCGAAGTTTCAGTAAAAGAATGGACTATGTACCGTCAGTGGAGATGCCGCAAAACAATTCTGATTCCGAAGAAGACGACAATCAGTCGATATCATACTTTATGCCACCTACTAATTTCCATGATAAAAAAATCAGTAAATAAATCAGATTCGTCAGATCAGATTTAGCAGAAAATGACGAATTATAATTGAAAACGGTTTAGTAGAGTAAAAATAACATTTCAAAATAAAAAAGAGGTTCTTTAAGAATAAAAAAAACAATCCCTTGTTTTTCCTTATAAAGTTTAATAATAAATAAAGTTTTGATATTCTTTAAACTGAAGGACATTTTATTTTATACTTATCAACTTTTCAAACTTACATAACAAAAATATACCTATGCTAATGCTAAACAAAAAAAGCGGTTCCGTGAGATTGATGTACATTTAACTACCTTTTAGTTTAATTGCACTTCTATTTAATTTGATTATTTACTGATAAACTATACTATAAGGCAGTCAGTCAGTCAGGCAGGCAGTTTAACAGCAATAAAGTGTAGTCCAAGTGTATAATTTAAACAAAGCGTCAAAAATCAAAAGATAGTTAAAGTAGGTTAGCCGCATTTTTGCGTATGATTATTGTCAGTGCTATACTAAAAAGCAGTTAAGGTATACTTAACGGCCTTTTATATTGAATTTAATATTTAAATATAGTGTTTCAATACTTACGTTAACTACATTTTTAGTTTACAGGACAGTATGCCTATAATTTCATTGAAAAATATTTATGAAAGATTCTTAATTTTTTTTTTACATGGATTCTAATAGTTGAAATATTTTTGTCGGTGATATCTATCAAGAAAACCAATTTCGCGCTTTTTTCAATTTTTCTCGAAACATACTTTTGTGGCTTAGCCGCCTTCTTCAGTATCAGGGCAGAATAGTGGGCAGATTATTATAGAATCTCAAAAAATTGCAAGAAGTTTTAATGATTTTTTCTGCAATATTGCACATCGATTAACAAGCAATTTAGAAGTTGACGCAGAAAACTGTATGAAGTACTTAGATTGCTCAAATAGACCACTAACATCTGTTTCATTTTACCCGTTAGATTATACAGAGCTAAAAAGGTTGTTACTAGTATGAAGCAAAAATCTACGTCAGACGTTTACGATATGAACACTAGAACGTTAAGTAATCTTATTAGAAAGAACAATAATTTATTCGAGTCGATATTTATTGTTGTTGATTCCTGCTAGTTAACCGCATATTCCCCGACGTACTCAAACCGGGTAGGGTAATTCCTCTTTTCAAAAAAAGGTAATTACAGGCCAGTTTGTATATTGCCAACTTTATCAAAAACATTGGAAGCCATTATAAAATCAAGAATTGTAAGTTACTTTGAAGAAAATCATTTATTTACAACGGCACAATTTGGATTTAGAAAAGGACGATCAACCGAAATGGCTCTAAGAAAAGTAATTTATTTCATTCTAGAATCTTTGGACAATTCCAATAGATGTGCCAGTGTTTTTTGTGACCTATCAAAAGCTTTTGATTGATTGCGACACGATGTAATGTTATTAAAATTGCAGCATTATGGTTTTCAAGGAGCTGAACTAAATATGATCAAAACTTATTTAGGTAACCGTAGCCAAATTGTTTCAGTAAATGAGCAAACTTCTTTAACGAGTTCTGTGTCAAAAGGAGTACCATAAGGCTCGATCTTGGGCCCTGTTTTGTTTTTGATCTATATTAATGATCTTGGCAGTGCAATACCAGATTATACACATTTAAGTTTATTTGAAGATGATACATATATTGGTTTAAGAGACAAAATCAATCAAATTTAGACGATAAAATTAACAATGTTATGAGCTTGCTAAAAGAATGGTTTGGCGCAAATGGTAATATTCTAAATTCTAATAAAAGCATTGTAATGCATTATCAACCGAGGCTAGTCATTCGTGATAACTCTACTACAAAAGAAAATGTATTTTTAGGATATACAGTAGACAGCACAATAAACCATAAAGCTCATATTGAGAAAATTTGTAAGAAAATAGCTAGCGGTAATTACGCATTATTTAAGCTAAAGCTATTTTTAGATAAAAAGACACTCATATCTGTGTACTAAGCCTATATATTTATTCTATAATAAGATATGCCATTACTATTTGGGGTAATGCTCCGGATGTTTTAAAAGTTTTAAAATGTCAAAAACAGACTATAAGAATAGTCAATGGTTTGAAAAAAAGTAGCCCGGCAAGAAAACATTTTAAGAAAGCCCAAATAATGACAGTGGTTTCGCTTTATATAAATAATCGTTTATTAGAGGTACATGAGTATAAAGAAATACCGAAAAAGAAAGACATGTATCAACACAATCTGCATAATAATGAAAAACGTGTTCTACCCATGAATAGATTAGTGAAAGTAAAAAAACATAGGCGTTACTCAAAAATATTGATGTATAACAAATTACCAAAAAGTTTAACCAGCCTACACTATAGCAAATTTAAACGGAAACTGAAGTATTTTGAGAACAAGCCATTTTACAAATTAAGCGAATACATGTCAATGCAACTCATTGAATCGTCATTCTTGTGTAACGTGTAAACAAAATAAATTACCAAATTCTATCACGTAAAGCGTCAATGGAACTAAATTAAGCTATGTAGTACAATAATTTAATTTAACCTTATAAATTTATAAAAACTTTTGTATCCAATGACTTGCCTGTAACGATTGTTATATTATGGTCAATAAATATTTCTGATTTCTAATTTTTCCAAGTTTGCTGCCTAAGAGGATCTCTTGAAAATCTGTAAAAACAAACCAATAATAGAAAAATTTACTACTTTTTGTAATACTTTATTATAATCTACAAAAATCTAAATAAAACCTACAAACCAGTTCGGCAGACAAACCCACATGGTTTTATTAACTTATCGATAGTTATAGTTGTGGCGTTCATCAATATAGTGCAATAGTTTCGATTGCAGTGATATCAGTTTATTTTTATAAAAATTGCACACTTTTGCTGCGAGATAGCAAGTTTCGATTTGACTTATTTGGCCTGTATTTTATATAATATTTTAATAAATACTAGTTATCGATTACATTTAATTATATAATATTCAGTATCGTGTTGAAATTGAGCTAAATATATATATCATTTAACAAAATTCACTACACATCTATATGTAATGATTATTATTCATCAGAAACTGATTTAATTATTAGGAAATATATTTTCGTTAATATATATAACTGGTGTAGTAAATTATATTTAGTTAAAAATAGGTTATTTTTCACTTTATGAACTATAATGTCCACACTCGGTATTTACTTATTAACTTTAAGATATTTTGTTTCGAATATTTATTTTTTGCCAACATAAAATTCTTGATAGTCATCATTCGCAACTTTTAACGTACGGAATTTTATACCTTCGAATAGTTTGTTCTTTCGTAACCTTTGACGGCAGAACATCGTTCGTAAAACATAGCTCATGAAGAACCATATTTATGAACGATATATCGATGTTTGAAAAAATTGATATATCGTTTGCATCCCTAATCGCGCATCGAATAAGTGCCCTATAATAACTCATATAATAACTCATAACTCCCTTAGTGTTATTACACTGCACGGTGGAAGGGCACTGCAGACAGGGTAAACTTTGACGCCCTAATTAGGGACCCCTACTCCCTTTCTCTTATTCCACCACCCTGAATCAGGGCGTAGGGAGCCTGATTCAGGGTAGTAAGGGTATAAAAATGAAATGGAAATTTGTACATTATTCAACTAACTTCACTCATAAACAGCTAACTTCGCAGTTACTACTCACCGACGTCAGCGCTGCTATACATTCTACAAATTTCAAGGACAGGCGGGCTATGCTTTAGTACGTAGTGATCGTTCTCCTGTTCTTAACCTGGTGACATGAAGGTTGTTCTGTAACCTTCATGGATGGGCTTTTACCTGACAGTTCAGTGAAGAGACAAAGTTATCGAGTAACTATGAAATTATAGATACTTAGTAAAATATTCTATTAAAAGTATCGAGTACAAAAATACTAGATATTGAACTAAACCTATTGATTACTACTCAGATACTCGATACTTTTGCGAATCCCTAGTGATTCCTTATAGTAAACCAAATACCTTTTGACGTTTCACATTAATCATTCCGCAATAACTTTGTACAAGCATATTCATACGATTTACAATAACCTTTTAACTAATTCCAAAGAATTATAAAGTTATCTATATTTAATTATAACGTGTTTAGTTTTTTATCGCTAATTAAAATTTGAATCTTTCAAACAAAGCAAAATATTAAAAAATAACCAGTATCAACTTTTTTACTTGACGTCGTTTCAATGACATGTCGCCGCTATGTGCCTTAGTGTTTCGATGATTAAAATTTATTGGTATGCGAATAATCGGCAAAAAGATTCAAATAATCGTTAAAATATTCAAATAATCAAATCATTAATTTTTTATGTATTTGTTTAATTAAATTTTTATTTTTGAAATTCCTTAAATTACATAAATGATGAACAAAACAACTTTATTTTTTTTTACTTTGTCAACGCAACTATTTTTTCTTGCGTCTACAAATGCAAAATTAACATTTTTCTCTTCGGTCATACTACTGCAGCAAGTCAAGAATTAGAGATATTCCAGTTTAAATAAAATACACAGCAGACTAGGTTGTATAGTATAAAATGCCTTAACTGGCAAATCGTTACAACAGCAACTAGTCAATATAATTTTCATATATGTTTATAAAGGGTAGTTACTAGCAAAGATGGAATCCTTAAAGAACGCATTAGTATATATAGAAGAGTTTTCTGAGTAAAATACACGTCACGGTGCATGACCCGTAGTAGCGTGAACCCCGCAAAAGCGCTACGCGTACAAGAATGGAGAAGAATTAGAGTAGCTCTTATCCACCACTCACTACTCGCCTGTGTAGAAACGGACTCTTCGTTACTTCTTTGTTACGTGGTAGAGCAATGCTGCAGTTATATTAGTAGTAAAGTTGTAGCACGAATACGTTGGCTCGCCGGGGAAGGACCACGCTCTCACGGAATACCAGCGTCAAATAGTAGCTTAATGCTGCTGTGTTTCGTATGGTGAGTGTAGAGAACCAGAGACCTTTTTACTGGAAACGAGGCATTCCACTTAAGTCCTCACGGGTGACAACGCATCTGCATTTTGATCCGTAATCGAGGATAGATGTAGATGTCTATGGGCCACAGCAACCACTTACCATCGGGTGGACTGTGTGCTCGTTTGTAATTCTATACTATAAAACACGTCAATCTCGGTTGTATGTTATAAGACCTTTTTCTGTATTAACTGACGAATCGTACAATAACTATATATATAGTCAATTATAAGTTTTGAATTGTGCATGATTATTTTTTCTATAGCACATAAGCTTGATTATACATAGTAAATTATTTTATTGATATCTGTAATGGTGAATTAAGGTTAATAATTCCATCACCTAATATTTCGCCATTGTCCTTTGTGTAGGCAAAAAAACTCATAAACAAAGCCGCGCTGAAAAACACCACTACATAATTTATATCTCCCGTCATTTCGGCAGCTTACTGTGCGTAGTTTTCTGTTTTTGTGTTTGTCTTCTTATTTTTGACTCTGTTTTAACTTTTTGGACTATTTCTTCTATATTCGTTGAAGCATGTGCCCATGTTAAAAACGATGATTGGGCAAAAGTGGTAGAAAAAACAAAAAAAAGATTATGGATTACTTTGAGAGACATTCATTTTGACTGAATTATAGAAAATCAAATAGTAATTAATCTAAACAACGACAACTCAAGTAGTTGTACTGAAAGTGATCGAATAAATTTATTTTTATTCTATTTTCAATCTAAAATTTTTATAATTGTGCCTCTAGAAATAAGTAACTAACAACAAATACAAAGAAACTGATAAATATTGTGTTTTAAATTATCCGTTTTTAATTTATTTTGGTATTATTCAAACCAATCTACAAATGATTATTAACAACAAATAATCGATATCGATTTTTTTAAGAATCGAATATTGTACGTTGCCGTTTTTTGGTTGGGATGCTTGGTACATTAAGTCTGACAGCTGTCAAAATGTATTTCTTAGACGTAGACAGAGAATATCTGTCTACGTTCTTAGATTTGGTTGATTTTCTTCTTTATTAACTGGCTTCACTGGCTCTGGTTTCTAGACCTTCTGAGCCTATCCTTTCTTTAGGAATCATCATTGTGTGTTCTTTTTCTTCACAATATGCTGATGCGTCACATTGCGAAGCCCTTGGGGGATTTTGACGACAGCTCAACCTAGCGGACAGTTGATGACGACAGCCACTCAAGTTCATAACTCATAAGGCGCCCAAGCGATCAAAATAACTTGAGGTTTATATCGACATTTGATGTCTTGCACTTGTTTCGAGGTGGCACGTTCCAGCCTGCAGATACAAAAATTTCAAAATAAAAAAAATCATTTTATAGATCTCAATTAGCCCTTTCGACCTACGTTATTTAATTTATAAACCCGTTTTTCGTTTTCCCAGGAAAAGTAGAAATATAATTTTCAATTTTCCTCTACTTAAAATAGCCATATCTCTTTGAAAAATGATTATTTTTACTTGCGCTAATTTAATTTGCCCGCGTGCTAATTCTTAAAAATATTCAATAATTATTATTGTAAACAATAAAAAACCGTCGTGGCATTTCCAAGCCAATTATTTGCGTATTGCGCATGCGCGACAGCATAAAGGTGAAACTCACATCATCAACTGCAGATCAGCTGATGCTACACTGACACTGCTTATAAATTAATTAACGTAGGTCGAAAGGGCTTATTGAGATCTATAAAATGATTTTTTTTTTATTTTGTAATTTTAATATCAGCAGGCTGGAACGTGCCCGGTCTTGTTTCGTCGTTTTCTCTAATAGTTCACACGCGCGGACACTTAATTCACAAAATCGCATCACTTTTACGAATCAAAATCCACTTCAAACCATTATCCAAGCGACAAAACAGGAGCGACAATCCGTCTACGGCCAAGTTCCCGCCAAAACTTTTCATAGATTTGGTTGACTATAGTAGTCTGCAGACTGCACAGAGTAATAATAGTGTTTCCATATATATTACTATACTCTTTGTTTAAAAATTCTATTTCACAGACTACTATAAGAGGATACCATAGATTACTGTATATATACTAGGAGGATACTATTCTATTTATATGTATATACACAATGCTCTTTGACTATAAAGGGGAATAAAACAAAAACAATACAAAAATATCGATTGATATTAGTGCTAAATATATCAACGATAACTAAATGCTAAATATGAATATTTCCATAGAAAGAAAAAGAACGGACTGTTCAGCTTTGCCAAAAGGATGGCAAAGAGAAGAGGTAGTGCGAAAATCAGGTCTCTCTGCGGGAAAAGTTGACGTTTATTATTACAGGTAATTTGTAATCATATTTATAATTTTGTTCGTATAAAATATAATATAAAGTCTTTTGTGACCGAAGAAATACAAAACCTCTTCCACTCATTTCACTGACTCAACAAGAACTGCTTTGATATTTATTAATTTCTTAAATGAGGAAAAACCCATGTTGTGATTTCTTGTGCGAAGAATTACGCCATTTACGATGTACAAGCTATTTTATAAAGTATATATTTATACTTAATATATGATGAAATATTTTAAAATGTGTTCAGTAGAATGAGCTGCGGGCACGCACATTAACTGCTTTTACAGAAGTATTACAAACACCGAATATGAAACGGTTAAATTTTTCCTCCTTTCTTTTATTATTATTTGTTATATTTCACACAAAAAACGGCTTTTTGATCAAAAAAAAATACTTCATAGCCGTCATTAAGGTTGTTACCTGTGAATTGGTGTAGTAATTGCAGTTTTTTTTAACTATGGCTTATAAACTTATAATACTACTTTATCACATGTTAATACCCTGCCAATAGTTTTTAGCACATTCCCTTGGCACAACTGAATGTGCAGAGGCCTGACTGTGCCTATAGCCACAAAATTAAAAACATAACCAGTCTTAGCTGTCTAATGTCAATTGACTTCTAAATTAATGGATGATGGAAAGTAATAGAACTCTCAAATTTTTCAATTCTCTTCGCCTGGAGCACGCTTATGGAGCTGGCACTGGTTGCAACAGTGTTAGCACCACCAGCCGAACAGCATCTACTCCTCTTGCATCTGTTTTCACCCATGAGGACTAAGATGGAATGCCTTGTTTCCAGTAAAATGGGTCTTAAGGGCTATTTTACATTGGTATTCTGTGAGATAGTGGTCCTTCCCCGATCAAGCTGACCCATTTGTGCTACAATAACTATACTACTAATATAGTTATACCATTTAAGGAAATTATATATATATATATATATATATATATATATATATATATATATATATATATATATATATATTACAGTTTACACAATGTACAACAATTATATGATATAATTACAGTGGACACAAATTTTAACAAGGATTTCCCCTACCAGACCTGAGAACAGGTGCAGCTGAATTATATAAAGTGGCGGTCATATAATTAGAAACACTCAAGTTAATTTTTAGCACCAATTAACTTGATTATAATTAATGTTCTGCTTATCAATCCTTACATCTATTTCTACCAATTTAAAATCTCTCTATTCTCGCTATTGTGCATAATTTGCAAATATTAATAGTATTTCATTAAGTAAAATATTTTTTACTTATTGAAATATTTTATTGATCCGTAGCTGCCATATCAGTCATTTTTTACAGAGTATTTCATATAAAACTTGACATGGAAATGTTATCAATGTTAATAAAACAAAAAAATATGGGGTTAGTCACTACAAATACTTTATTCATAAATTATAAATATTTGGTTGGGTAACTTTAGCTGCATAACGAAAAAATTACTGTTTTCATATATATTTGCTACAAGTCCCTAGTAATACATCTTCAATCTTTTACAAATGTGTCATAAAGTTCATTGATGTTGGGAGTATGTTTATGGGACAATATTTTGTTCACATTGAATCACTAATTCTTTATTTAATACAAATTTGAATAGTTTGCAGTTCACTTCAACCAAATGTCAGTGCAGTTGAACTCATGAAAGTGACCTCACATCCCTAAAAATGACAAGATCTGCATACTTTAATATATCTACAGTATTATTTAAAGCCTCATCTTCGTTAATAAGTAATTAAATTACAACAAAATATCTTTCATGTCATGGTTTTGCAAAAAGTAATTCATAAACATGTCCTCACAAGCTGTGATCTTTCTTGACAAACTTGTTCTTAGGCAACATTGTTACTTTGTCTTATATATCATATTGCTTACAATGTAAAATAGCATTAAATATTTTCTCTACTGATCACTTCAAATAATTGGCGATTGTTTTGTAGGTTCAATTTCGATTGGAATGCAAATTAACTAAAATTTTACATTTTTAATGGGGACATAATTCGTTATGTTTTAGTAACCCTACTGTATCTAATTAGTTTTTCACAGGGCCATTACTGAAGTTAATTTTCATTAATAATAAATGTATTATTTAGATATATGCAAGCACATTCTCTCACTTGGTAGAAGTAAGCAAGCAGTTTTTGACCCCTGATATATTACAGTAGGATAACTTAAATTGAAATTTTAAGCCCCCAAAACAAATAAAGCTGATGATGTTTGACTGATTTTCATAAATCATGTCTAAGAACCACTCCTAGAAAACATGCTTTTATATAAAAAATGGTTCACCTGTTTAAGAGCTACGGTGCCACCGACATACAGTATAGTACATAGCAGTCAAACTTATAATGCCCTTGTTTTTTGTTCGGGGTCATTTAAAATTGGTTCACACTTTAAATTACTAAGTTGAACTAGATGTTTCTAATTATGTGACTGCTACTGCATCTTTTAGCCTAAAAGGTTAAAAATAAAAACTGCCAGCAATTGTTTGTTTTATTAATGAAAGTTGTGAGATAAATTGAGAACATTTCGAGCAAATTCTTATGTCAAACTTTAAATAAAAATATTTGTTAATATTAGAATACCCAATCATTTTTATCGATATTACTCATTACTGTCTAACATTAACATGTTTGTTTTTGAGAAATGTAATACAAAACTCATATTGAATATTATGATTTATTTTATCATTCTCTTTTGTTTAGTTTGTTTTTAAATTACTCAACTAGTAACTACTGTTATTTTATGAAATATTATTGTAAAGGAACCAGACAAACGTTAACTAAGAAACAGAAGGGGGGAATCGAGGCTTCTCTCGATCCGGCCTCGTATAACGCCTATGTTGGGTTCGGGAACAACGTATGTGATCTCCGCAACGGAGTAACACACAAGGGCGATAACCTCTTCCTTTTCAGAAAATAGGTTCAGGCGGGGATTACGGGTCTTCCGAAGTCGTCCCGGTCCCAACGCCTTAATTCTTCGATATGGACTGTATCACTTTAAGGGGAGAATTCCTTGGGAATAAAACAGCAATTATCTTCAAACCGTTCCGTGAGAGAGTAATTACTTTTCCCTATCACTTCCCTATACTTTTTCTTTCTTCTTCTTATTGACTGCTGGTCTTGCACTTTTCCCGAACGATTTGCAACGTCGTCGTTGTTGTCCTCTGCAGGGCATAAATGCCGTGCAGGTCTCGGGCCTCGGGGTGTACCCCTTTACCCGGATGTTCCTCACGGCACACTACAATGTGCCGGTCCTGGGCGCCTTGATGTTAAAGGCGTTGCTATGACGACTATTGTCGCAGTCGGTTAACTTATAAGAGAGGGAGGTTATCTATTAATTGTGTTTAAATAACACAATTATTTGTCAAAGTTGGCCTTTCTGCGGCATTGAGAGGTTGTACTCGGACTCCCTAATCTATATAGGGAGGAGTTCTCTTGGATAAGGTCGCCCGTCCGGCGGCCTTGCATGCAACGGCGCGAAGCCGTTGAGGTGTTCATGTGGCCCGTTGTCGGCGCGGTCAAACATACCGCGCGCCAGCCGGACCACGAATTCTTGAAGGCTCTCTATCTTGAGGTTGGCCGCTATAACGTCATTACGGACGTAGCGACCCGCACCGACTATAGTTCTTAATGACAAATTCTGCTGGGCCTGAAGTCGCCGCTTCTGATGATCGCTCAGGAGTGCATACCAGGCCGGAGCAGCGTATGTTAGCAGGGGTCTTATATAAGTTTTATAGATGGTTATCTTCGACTTTGTCGGTAACTTGGATGTCAGGACAGGACGTAGCATTGCCCGCGCACATCGAGCTTTGCGTATAGCAGAGTCAACGTGCGCAGTCATACGCAGCATCCTGTCAATCCGACATCCGAGGTAGGTCACGGCCTTCTCATATGCGATCTCCTGGCCTCTGAGGGTTAGCGGTGGTGGTAGGTTTCTATAGCGGCGAGTGAGTAGAGCGGTCGTCTTGCTAACATTGACGGCCATCCTCCACTCATCCAACCATGGTGGCAGCAGGTCCAGCAGACGTTGCATCCTGGCAGCTGCTATGTGGGCTCTTCTGGACGACGTGAAGTATGCGCTGTCATCCGCAAACAGTGCTAGTTCGACGTCGTCCTCCCATTCTTGCAAGTGTCCTGCCAGGGTGGGTATGTCATTAGTGTACGCCGCGTACAGGGCTGGAGATAGACAGCTGCCCTGTGGCACACCAGCTGCTATGGTCTTAATTGCGGACTCGGCGTCCTCTACGCAGACGTAGAACTTCCTGCCTTCCAGGAAAGACGCCACTAGCCGCAATATAGCAGGAGGGATACTTGTTTGCACATCTAGTTTATAGAGTAATCCTGTGTGCCACACCCGGTCGAACGCTTTCTCGATATCGAGAAAGACGCCCAACGATATGCGGCCACGGTTGTGTTCGGCCGCAAGCAGGTGCAGCACTCTGGTCAGCTGTGTTGCTGTTGAGTGACCCCTCCTGAATCCATGTTGCTCCGCCCGAAGTTGGATGCACGGGCGGAGACGTCTTAACAGTAATCTTTCGCACAGTTTAGCTATATGCGGTAGCAGCGTGATCGGCCTGTAGTTGGCAGCTCTACGCCTGTCCTTCCCGGGTTTCGGCAAGACGATGACTTTGCCTTTCTTCCAGTCCTCCGGGAAGTGGGATGTCCGCAATATTCCATTGTAGAGCCGACCTATCTCTACAAGGACTCTATTGGGCAGCTGTCGTAGTGCAGCATTAGTAATCCCGTCGTGCCCCGGCGCCTTCCTCGGTTGCAGGCGGGTTACTGTCCTCCGCAGTTCGGCGGGGGAGATAAACCACTCTCCTGCAAGCGGTGGCGCGGGCGACGACAGGAGCTCCTGCACGCGGCTTTCCTTCCGTGAATGGGATTCCAGGAACTCCGCACTTGTAGGGTTCGGCATAAACTGCTCCTCGAAGTGCTCAGCTAGGATATCCGCTCTGCCCTTGGCATCGTAACGTTGAATGCCCGCGTTGTTGGTGAGCGGGCAAACAGGTGGTCGAGTTTTCGTTAACTGCCGGTTCAATGTGTAGAGCGACGCGTGCTGTTCATCAGCTTTCCAAATGCGCCGCTCCCAGGCCTCTCCTCTGTGGGCCTGTATTGCAACCGACAGTTCGTCTGACAAGGTGTTCAGTTTTCTCTTTACTCTAGGGCAGCGAGTACGCGCCCAGAGCTTCCTCAGCGCTCTTTTATGATTTAGCTGCACGCGTATCTTTAGCGGCAGCTCCTCTTTCCTTCCCGAGAGAGGGACGATCGTAGAGGCCGCGTTGAGGGCCTCCTTGATGCTCGTGGAAATTCTGGTTGCAGCGGCCTCTACATCGTCCGCTGAGGTAATCGGTGTATGGACTGGAGGTCTCTCCTGCAGGTGTTGGTGGTAGAGCCTCCAGTCGATCTTGGTCTTACTGGCTCTGGGCGGTGAGGTCACTGCCTTAGTGCCAAGGGTTATCAGAATCGGGAGGTGCTGTGTATTCAGGTCATACAGCACTTCTACCACTACTGGATAGTTGACGTTCCTAGTGAGCACGATGTCTAATACATCCGGACGCTTCCTATGGTCGCTAGGAATGTGCGTCGGTTCCTCGGGACCTAGAACGTCATAGTCATGGTGTTCAGCGTCTTCGTACAGTTCACGACCCGGCGGGGTGATCACTCTGGACCCCCACGCCGGGTGTTTGGCGTTCAGGTCCCCGGCGATGATGGTGGGTGTTGTGCCTTCCATTACCGTCCGGATGTCTGAGGAGTGAAATGGAGTCCCTGGCGGGCGGTATGCTGCAAAGATCCTAAGTTCCTCGCCCACCGCCTCCATTTTTATGCCGATTGAACGCATCGTCTGGAAGTCTGGCAGTTCCAGCTCCTGGTGGACGATGTCTCTCCTCACCAGGATCGCTGTCCCTCTGTAAGCGACCCCTTGAGGATCGACCTCGTCCCTCCTGTATATGTGGTAATTGGGCAGCTTAAGATGCGTTGATGGTCTTAATTTAGTTTCACCCAGCAAGATCACCTGGATGTCCTGTTGCTGGGTGAGAGTGCGGAGTTCATGGATCCTTTGGCGGATCCCGTCCGGGTTCCAATATAACAAGCGCAGGTTGCTATCCTCCATAGTGCCTTGCCAGTAAGGATGCTAGCGCCTTCATAACGGCGGTAACGGGATCAGTCCCGGCCCTTATGTCGGCCAGGACTTGTGTACCGACTTCGATGGCTATGCCTACTAATCTATGGATGGTATCAGCCGTCTCGAAGCCGGACGCTGGTGGTCTGCGATCTGAACTACGCTGTGAAGGCACTGGTCTCGGGGCATTAATAGATGTCTTCCTTTGCATTGAGCGCGCTCTGTGTGTAGAGCGAGTTCTGCTGCTTTCTGGCAGGGCCGGGAGGGGGTGGTGGGGGGGGCTGGTTGCCTACCCTTCCCTCTGGTGATGGTGGCCCACCCATCCTCCTGTATAGTGACGGCCTTTGGGCGACTTTGGGGGATCCTCTTTGGGTTCTCCGGCTGTAGCCCAGGTAAGACGATCCCCTGCTTCCTGGCTATCCTCCTCAGTACCGGGCAGCGGCGATCGTTGGCCGTATGGTTCTTGGCGCAATTAGCGCACTTTGGCTCCTCCTCTCTACCCCTTGGGCAAAGGCTGGCAATATGTTCCCCGGCACAGCGGACGCATTTCACTGGCCTGAAACAATTAGCGGAAGCATGTCCGAAAGCCTGGCAACGGTGGCATTGTGCCGGTCCGGTCTTCCTCTGCCAGGCTTCGATGACGACTCCTCTCATATAGAGGAGCTCGTCGAGTTGGTAAAATTGCTGTAGCCGTTCCAGGCTCAGATGCTCCAGCTGTGCATAGTAGAGGCAGCCCGGTCTGCCCCTACGTGGTGGTATGGCCTTCACATAATTGATGGGGAAGCCTTTTGCCCGAATAGCCTCCTCGATCATTTTTACGTCGGTGCCCACAGGCAGGCCACGGATGCCCACTTTGGTGGGCTTCTCCTCTGCCGGTGTGTAACAATACCACGACATTGTTTTATCCTTTTCGGAGAGTTCTACCATGTACCTCTGTATGGTACGGAACTCATCCGGGCTCTGTGGAGTGAACCTAACTCCTTTCCCGAACGGACGGGCATTAGGTGGATGGCCCAACTTCTCATTAAGGACCTTAAAATGCCTGGTCCAGTCCGGGAGGCATTCTGCGACAATCGGCGGATATCTCTTCTCCTTTTCCTTTTCCTTTTCAGTTTCCTGAGGTTGCTCCGCCGATTGCGGTCGTGGTACTGCCAGGGCTGCTGCCATGTGGGCATAGCTCGTTGATGGCCGCTGCCCATCATCATGAGCTAACCCGGACGGGTTGGTAATTTGTACCGGGGATGACTTTCCAGCTGATGCAGCTAGGGTTGCATATGTAGTCGAGCCCCAGCTGTAGGATTCCTCACCTCCTTGCTCGAATTGAATCGAGTCATGACTACGTCGGTCCGGTGAGATGGGTGGCGGTGATGGCGACTTAGGAGGTGAGGTATGGACCTTCTTCCTAGTCGTTGCTTGGGGCTCTTCATCTTCTGATGATGTTGGCGAGTCGGATGAGTTACCGATGCACTGCCTCTTTTCGTAGAAGGAGGCTTCGGTCTCCGGTGGCGTATGCCTTCGTGGCGTCTTCTTGGGCCGCTGTTGCTGTGAGGGCAGCGGTTCATGCCCCGTCGTACACTCAGGTACGACGGGAGAGAGTGCAACCCTAGGTGCGGCCTCCTTACCCGGCGACGAAGGTTTCCGGGTGGGTATTTGTGAGTAGGATGAGACTACTCTCATCCTCTCCGGGTTAAAAATATCGCGGTAGGCGATGGGTCTATCCAGTACGCCTGGCCGGTCCGGTGGTTTTCTCGATCTCGGAGGAGGTTCCCCCTTATCGTTCCCTGACATCCTAACCTAACAGTCAGCGTCAGCGGTAATCTAACTAAGGCCCTATCTATCTTCCAACCGATCGGCAGCAGATTGATGCGCGACGCGGGTGGTGGTGATATTATTAAGGAGACTTTCTACACTGTGGGCACTGCCTACCCCTTTTACAACAAAAGGGTTGGGGGAAGTGCACAGGTGGCACTTTAATGCGCGACTAGGCACAGAATGCACGTAACGCATAAAGTGCCAAGAATCACCTAGGGGCCGGTGACCTCGACGCCTCACGGAATCACGGGACTCAACGTTCGGCGGAGTTTGTCGTACCGGCGGTTATTTGCAGCCACTGTATACTGCAAGTAACGCACACCTAGGAGATCCTTGATGATTTGCAAGAAAAATCAATTTACTGAACTACCTCGAAGCTAAACGCGAAAGTGAGCCGCGCCATTTGTGTGCTTGCGCAACTCAATTACATCAATTTGTACTATCACTCTCTCACGGTTTGCTCAATAACTTTATTTGTATAAGTCATACATTTATACAATTTACTTATAAAGATAGCACAAAAAAATATCTATACTACGATATACATTACATTTTCATATCACAAAAAACCCTTTATTTATTTAACAAAATATGCTTATTTTACTCACATGTTCAAAGTTGGAATTTCTTAAATATTTAACATAGAAAGTTAAAACAATGTTTTCCACTTGAAATTATACATATCTTAACTAATACAATAGTTTAATTTACATTTTCTCTATACATTTCACTATTAAAACACTTTTAAATTTCTTGTACAAAACTATCATTATTCCACTTATTCACAGGAATTTTCACATAAAATAACACAGAATTTACCTCTTTTACACGTACAATCAATCTGAAATGTTTTACAAGTCCTTTTACATAAATTGCTGAAATTTGCAAATATTTAAATTTCTACATATTTGGCCTCCTAAGTACGTGGCTAGCGTGCGTCTATGAACTCACACTATTTGAACAACTAACTTTTGCATGGCTATCGACTATCAGTAAAAATGGAAAGTTTAGTATACACTAATATCAACAATACTAGGTGAATAAATGATTCTACACAATTCTCAAACGCCGAAAACTATTTCTAATCAGATTCTTATCAGTTATCATGTTTCTTATCAAACAATATAAGTGAATGTTTTCATAAATCAATCATAGAAAATAGGCATTTGTTTTCATACAAAACATATCAAACTCATATAAGACAATAAATAACATATCAAACTCATATAAGACAATAAATAACATATCAAACTCATATAAGACAATAAAAGACAATACTTATGCTATAAATTTCCATTAATTCTACTTATGCACTGCGATCATCTCGACCGGGGAACAAATCCTGGTCTCTAACTTTATTTTAATATTTCTTTAAATTAACATTATTGTAAAGATGATTTCAACCGGGGAACAAATCCGGTAACATAATTTATATCTTAAAATTCCCTATATGAATTTATTAAGAGATATTACTAAGAAAACGATAAACTATTCCGGCCTGGGAGTCGAACCCAAGACCTTCATATCATTAATTCGATATTTCTTTAAGATTCAACTAAGCATTTTCTTATCGGAATATTGTTGCTTGATAATTTGCTTTTTAGAAGCTATTCGTAATCGGTTAACTAATAAATTGAAATATTCTTATAGGCGCGTCGCCAACAATCTCCCCCCCCGTGCATCAGTACCATCATTTGGGAGGCGTCGCGGGTACGAGGACTATTATTCTGGATGTAGGTTTCCTCAAGATACCTGTGCTAGTAATGACGTCAACCACTCTAGTGTGACCGTCTGGTCCCGGTAGCGTCCTACTAATCTTGCCTTTCGGCCACGTATTTCGTGGCAATGAATGATCTATTATCAAGACAATATCACCTTCTTTAGGCTTCATAAACTTTCCGTTATTACCGGTTGGAGGTATTAAAGTAGGCATGTATTCTTTTAGCCATCTTGTCCAAAAATGGTCGGCTAACCTTTGTGAAGATTTCCAATTGAGTTGACCCGTCAGATGTTGCTCTAAAAATAATCCAGGTGGTCGATCACCACATGAGCGTTCCAGAAGAAAATGATTGGGTGTCAAACCCTCTTCAGGACTATCCATACTGAATGTTACCAGAGGTCTGGAATTTACAGTATGCTCTGCCTCCAAAAGCAACGTATGCAGAACCTCCTCTCGCGGGCTCCTTTCTTTGAGCGTAGCGGTCAACGCAATTTTAATTGATCTTACTAACCTCTCCCAGGCGCCACCCATGTGCGGTGCTCCCGGAGGTATAAATTTCCATTTAATATATTTTTTAAATGACTCATTTTTCATGCCCTCATAGCATTCTTCGCATGCTTTCAATAATTCTTTATTCGCAGCTTTGAAATTTGTCCCGTTATCGCTGTATATAACGGCTGGTTTTCCTCTTCTGGCGATAAATCGCCTCAATGCCATTATCATTGACGCTGGTGTCAATGAGGCTGCTAATTCCAGATGTACTGCTCTGGTGGTCAGACACGTGAATAAAACACCCCAACGTTTTTCGTGTCGCCTTCCTATAGTCACACTCATAGGTCCGAAATAATCTACGGCTGAGCATGTAAAAGGTGGTTCATGATGAGCTATTCTCTCCAGAGGAATATTTCCTTGTGGCACGTTCTGCGGTTTTGACCTGTATGTCCTGCACCACTGACAATGATGTGACACACTTCGTACTACATTACGCAGGTTCAAGACATAAAATTTTTGGTTTACCTCATTCATCACCGTCTGGTGATTGGCATGACCAAAATGATGATGAACTTCTCTAATCATCATTTTAACGATTTCGTGTTTAACGTCTAATACGACAGGTTTTCTACTTTCCTCGGTCAAATTAGACTTAAAAGGTAAACGCCCATTTAAACGGAGTAAGTTATCTTCTCCTATTTCCATAGATAATTTACTTAAGCGTGAACTTCTTTCAACGCTTTTGCCTGTTTTCAAGCATTTTATTTCCAAATGAAAACACTCGTCTTGAACGAACTTCCAAATTAATAATTCAGCTTCTTTCAAGAGCGCTATGTCCAACGCGCTATCGGGTCCTTTAACCGACTTCGCTAAAACTTCGTTGGAACACATAACCGACTTTTTTGGCTGCGTTGTCGGGTCCTTTAACCGACTTTCTTAAACTCTTGAATTTTTCTACCGCTTGTAAGGTGCGTGTAGTTGCCCCAAGGAATTTCTTAAAGCTGCTAAATCGTCCGTAGTCGGGTAGACTTAACGGTTCTTGCTTTCTCAGCGCATTTACGCCTTTTGGCGATTTTTATTTACCTGTTTCTAAGCTATTTATGGTGTCCACTTGTTTGGGCCATAAATCAGGACTTTTCCTGAGGAATTCAGGTCCTTGAAACCAGCGATGACTTACATCGAAGGTGGAAGGAAAATTTCTAGTGGCGTCGTCTGCCACGTTTTGTGACGTTGGAACCCATCGCCATTCACATGGTTTACTGTGATCTTCGATCTCAGCCAATCGATGAGCAACGAATGGTTTAAAAGCGCGAGGATCCGACTTAATCCACGCAAACACTGTACGTGAGTCCGTCCAAAATACTCTCTCGGATATCTCGTACTTGCTCTCTTCAATAACTGATGCAGCTAATCTGCTGCCCTTATGGGCATATGCCTTATGAGCTGCTTGCAATTCAAGCCTTGGAATAGAAATTGGTTTCAGCGGCGCTACTCTTGCCTTCGCGGCGATCAGCGTAATCCGCCTTTCTCCTAGCTCGTCCGTGATGACGTAATACACCGCGGCAGTGTATGCTTTTTCACTAGCATCCGTGAAGGTGTGTAATTCTCCCTTGCCGACACCTTCAGCAACGGGTCTAGGTACTTCTAAATGATCTAATTTCTTCACTTCCGATATCCATTTACAAAATAACACGTGTAATTCGTGTGTAACTTCTTCATCCCAAGAGATGCCTCCATACTTGCTGGATCAGCGACTTCCCTTGAATCGTTATGGGTGATGCGAGTCCCAATGGATCGAAGACCGACATCACAGCACTAGTTGTCTCTCTCTTCGTAGCCGGTCGTAAACCTTCCATCACCTCTTCCGGTGTGTTACGAAGACTTATGGAGAAACTTATTATATCCCGTTTGATATTCCAGATCAAACCCTAAGTGCGCTCTGTGTTCTCCTTATCTCCCAGTGAAGCACTGTCGCTCTTATATTTATTTTCCATTTTACATAAAACTTCGGGTCGGTTGCTAGCCCATCCCCTCAGTTGGAAAGAAGCACGTTTATGTAATTCATACATATCGTTTACTATCATTTCGGCCGTCGTCACGTCGGAAAATGCCTGTAGATAGTCATTCATATAAAAATTGCTTTCCGTAGCGGAAGCTGCTTCTGGATAGATATCTGCGTTATCCTGCGCATTCCTATACTTCACATACATAGCGATGCATGGTGATGATGCCGCTCCAAATATGAGTGACGTCATTCTATACTCTTTCGGTGGCGCGTCACGCTTGTGCCGCCATAAGAATCGAAGGCTATCCCTGTCTTCGTCCCGGATTTTCACTTGCAGGAACATTTCTTTAATGTCTGCCATCACTGCCACGCTTCCTACTCTGAATCGTAGCAGAACGCCAAATAACGACTTCAATAAGTCCGGTCCGGTTAACAGTGCATCATTAAGACAACGTCCACCCGTTCTAGCGGCGGCGTCGAAAACTATTCTTATTTTCCTTTTTTGTGGATGAGTCACTGCGAAGTGAGGAAGATACCACGTGTGGGGGAAATGGAAATATGGTTCGCTTTCTCTGCGTAACCGTTAACGATGAGATTTTCAATTTGCTTCTCATATTCTTTTTTTCAACTCGCTATTTTTGTCGAGCTTCTTCTCGATATTAAACAGGCGACTTTCAACCTGCGCTCTATTCGACGGCATGCACTTATTGTCTGTGTGCCATAACAAAGCAGTCTTGTACCTATTATTAGGTATACGACGTACCGTTTTGCTCAAAATATTTAAAGCTCGTTCTTCTGGGTCGTTCGCGGGCTTTCGCGCAGACACTCCCAGGGATTCCAAACTAAAATAATCTTTGATCAACTTATCCATATCTTCCTCCTTCTTTGTGGAAATGTGGTTAACAATCTTGATTGGTTTGATGCCACCCGATATGTGACCATGTAAAACCCATCCAAGTTTGGTGAGCGATGCTACAGGTAGGTTCTTACCTCCTGAAATTAATTCACGAGTAACTATGAGATGCCAATTGTCCTACTACTATACATCAACTCGTCCTTAATCGGTGTCAAATGAGAACACCGTTGAAATAATTCTCGGCTTATTGACTGCGGAGAAAGGTTAAGTGACTTAATTGTTTGTACACTTATCTCCTCTAAGTCGTTCGTAGTAAATGCCTTTTATCTTAACGTTTAAGCGATACGAACTGTCGTCGTTGATTCGCTTACCTCCCACGGCTTCAATACGTAATTCTTCTTTACGTCCGCGAGGCGCTAACTTCTGAGCCATCCACTCCTCTATGAGTGTCATGGTCGATCCTTCATCCAGAAGAGTTGTTGTCTTGACCTTTCCTCTAGGTCCATACAACTCGACCGGTATAATCTTTAAGTATGCACATGCCAGTGCATTCACTGTACTAACAGTTGTAATTTGAGCCTCTTTACCCCCCTCGTCCCCTTGCGGCGAGGTATTTTCATTGGGGTATCGGTGTAGCATTCGATGATGTGACATTCTACATCCCTCTACACCACATTTTTTTGCTCTGCACTCTAACCTCCTATGGTTAGGTGACAAACATTGGAAACATACTTTCGCTTTTTTAACCGCGTCCCATTTCTCGCGAATATTCATATCCTTAAACTTGTAACAACTCACTATAGAGTGCTCCTTGTTGCATATAACACACTTATGTGTTACCCGACTTACAGGCTGGTCCTGGGTTATCATAACCACTTGTCGGTTGTGCCCTTTATTATTTCGGCGTTCTAGACGCTCGCTCGTATTACTTCGGCGCTCATAGTGCTCGCTCTTGAAACGGTTGCGTACAGACCCCTTTGCAGTGGCTACAGTTTGCTTCCTGAATTTAGGACGCTTCCGTTTTTCAGGCACATTTTCATTGCTTAAGGACGTTCCAAATAGTTCACTCAATAAATTTAAAAACTTGGCCATCTTCTGTAACTCTGGCTCCAAAGGATGCTGAGCTCGATATTCAAACCATTTAAATTTATTCATAGTTCCAAGTTTCTCCACTATGCGGCTCACTAACTCCGGTGAGTATAAATATTGTGGTTGATTCAACGCTTGTATTGTGGCAACCACGTTCGTAATACGACTTGCAAAAGATCCTATATTCCGACAATCTTCTGCCAATCTTGGCATACGCTTTACATTCTCGATTTCGGCTAGAATGAGAATCTCAACCCTACCGAATCTTCTTTCGAGAGCGTTCATTATTTCTTCAGGTTCACACAAAGTTAACAACAATGACTTAACCGCTAAGGCGTGCGACATTCTGCACCCCTGAAAATTGGCTTCTCGTGTCTTCAAACACCGTTTTGAAAATTATCCATTCACCCGGATCTCCATCGAAGACCGGTAATTCCTGGAGGAAATGAAGCTGGGAAGACTTATCTTTACCCGCTATCTTTATTGCACTCACAATCGCTTTGGTCAATTCTGACACCTCACTGGCGTGTGCTTTCTGTGCATTTCCTAGGTTGCGCTCGACCTCCGCCCCTTTGCGGCTTGATCCCTTACACGCTCCCTTATCAGTAATATCGGGTTGCGTTACACTAACCGGCGCGCTCATTATGGTCTGTTGAACCCAACTCCTTACGAAAGGTTCCACCTGAGTATTCCGCTCTTCATCATCCTCACTCGAGTCGATCTCCTCTTCTCGGTTGAGTCGTGCCAACTCCAATTGAGACTTGGCTAAGGCAGCAGCTGCCTGTGCTCGTTCGAGCTCTGAGCGTTCGAATTTAATCCACGCCTCTAATTCGGCTTTCAGCCTCGCCGATCGCGATGACCTACTACCTCTCTGTGACCCTTTGTCACTAGTGTGCCCGATTACTGTCCTTGACGATACCGCTTCTTCGGTCCTTTGACCTACTTTTTCGACTACCGTTTCACTCCTGGATATAACGGATTGTTGTGCGGTGCTGGCCTGCGTACCACTGGTGTCCGTCCTGTTGCTTGTCGTTGCCATGGACGCCCCTGAGTCCCACGTGCATGTGGACGTATCGGTGGTGGCTCCACTTGAAGGAGTTGTTCCACTCGAAGCAGTAGCTGTGGTCGCTCCAGATGGTTCCGCCTCTTTAGCTTTTCTTGAGGGCCCTGTCCTTGTCTTGGTTCCTTTGCTTCTCCCTTTCTTCATCTTGCAGGAAGGTGATTGTTGGCCTAAGGTCCCTAACTGTCCCTACGGTCCCTACAACCCCTTACCTAAAACCTTTCTACACCCCAACCTAACCCCACTACCCCCCCCTTTATCTCCCAACCCTACAACCTTATTACCACCCTAACAGCCCTATCAGCCCTATCAATCCTGAACGGGGCCTACCGAGGTGAGCCGTCCAGGGACGGAGTCGTGCAGGAATGGAATGGAGGAAAGGTTTAGGAACTGTCCCGCCAAGGAATATGAAGAAACAGTCGAGCGGTAGTGCAAGCGCAGTCTCGCTCGAGAGAACTGCTCCACCCGAAGGTGTTGTGCCAGAGCCCGACCGTTTGGCACCGTTAGGTGGTCGGGATGTATGCTGCGCTTCGTCGCCCAGTCGCCGGTGACGCCTCGTCCAGGCGCCCTCTTCCGGCCGCGATGCAGTCAGGTGCCCACGAGCACCCTCGCCTGGCAGCAGCAGCGGTGGATGCTTCTTCTTCTTGCACCCTCTGATGATCCGACAGGAAATGCCGGACACGGTCGTCCGACAGGAAATGTCGGACACGAGCACGCTTGCCGGACAGGAAAAATGCCAAGCCCTGCTTGGCCACGATGAGCGCCTTCACAAGGCACCTGCACCTGGCTGCGATACGTGCCCCATGCGAGCACACGCCCCAAGCCGCAATCCCGATTTTCTTTCTTCTGGTAGTTCCAGGTCCGGTCCTACTGCGCTGACCTGGTTTTACGGCGTTTGGTCCTGTTGCTTCAGTTCAAACCTCCGGCTTCCTTCGGTTGCTGATCTTCACTCGGCTCCGAAGGTCTTTTTTTCCATAACCAGCAGTCCACAGCTGGTTCCTTGATCCTGCTCGAAGGCCCACTTGAAAAGGAACCAGACAAACGTTAACTAAGAAACAAAATTGTGAATCGAGGCTTCTCTCGATCCGGCCTCCTATAACGCCTACGTTGGGTTCGGGAACAACGTATGTGATCTCCGCAACGGAGTAACACACAAGGGCGATAACTTCTTCCTTTTCAGAAAATAGGTTCAGGCGGGGATTACGGGTCTTCCGAAGTCGTCCCGGTCCCAACGCCTTAATTCTTCGATATGGACTGTATCACTTTAAGGGGAGAATTCCTTGGGAATAAAACAGCAATTATCTTCAAGCCGTTCCGTGAGAGAGTAATTACTTTTCCCTATCACTTCCCTATACTTTTTCTTTCTTCTTCTTATTGACTGCTGGTCTTGCACTTTTCCCGAACGATTTGCAAGAAAAATCAATTTACTGAACTACCTCGAAGCTAAACGCAAAAGTGAGCCGCGCCATTTGTGCGCTTGCGCAACTCAATTGCATCAATTTGTACTATCACTCTCTCACGGTTTGCTCAATAACTTTATTTGTATAAGTCATACATTTATACAATTTACTTATAAAGATAGCACAAAAAAATATCTATACTACGATATACATTACATTTTCATATCACAAAAAACCCTTTATTTATTTAACAAAATATGCTTATTTTACTCACATGTTCAAAGTTGGAATTTCTTAAATATTTAACATAGAAAGTTAAAACAATGTTTTCCACTTGAAATTATGTACATTTATCTTAACTAATACAATAGTTTAATTCATTTTCTCTATACATTTCACTATTAAAACACTTTTAAATTTCTTATACAAAACTATCATTATTCCACTTATTCACAGGAATTTTCACATAAAATAACACAGAATTTACCTCTTTTACACGTACAATCAATCTGAAATGTTTTACAAGTCCTTTTACATAAATTGCTGAAATTTGCAAATATTTAAATTTCTACATATTTGGCCTCCTAAGTACGTGGCTAGCGTGCGTCTATGAACTCACACTATTTGAACAACTAACTTTTGCACGGCTATCGACTATCAGTAAAAATGGAAAGTTTAGTATACACTAATATCAACAATACTAGGTGAATAAATGATTCTACACAATTCTCAAACGCCGAAAACTATTTCTAATCAGATTCTTATCAGTTATCATGTTTCTTATCAAACAATATAAGTGAATGTTTTCATAAATCAATCATAGAAAATAGGCATTTGTTTTCATACAAAACATATCAAATTCATATAAGACAATACTTATGCAATTAATTTCCATTAATTCTACTTATGCACAGCGATCATCTCGACCGGGGAACAAATCCTGGTCTCTAACTTTATTTTAATATTTCTTTAAATTAACATTATTGTAAAGATGATTTCAACCGGGGAACAAATCCGGTAACATAATTTATATCTTAAAATTCCCTATATGAATTTATTACGAGATATTACTAAGAAAACGATAAACTATTCCGGCCTGGGAGTCGAACCGAAGACCTTCATATCATTAATTCGATATTTCTTTAAGATTCAACTAAGCATTTTCTTATCGGAATATTGTTGCTTGATAATTTGCTTTTTAGAAGCTATTCGTAATCGGTTAACTAATAAATTGAAATATTTTTATAGGCGCGTCGCCAACAATTATAAACAATAGTTTTGAACCCATAGTAATTTTAACTGTTATTATATGCACCACATTAAATGCACCAGTTGAAGTAACAAAATAATTTTATTATTTCTTTTAGTCAACACAAACACTAACTGTAACAGTAGCTTATTGTTGCCAATTGGTCTATAGTGATAATAAATTTTCTATAGCCCTACAGGTAAAAAGTTTCGCAGTAAACCAGAACTAGTTCGTTATCTGGGTGATAGTATGGACCTGTCATGTTTTGACTTCCAACAGGGTCAGATAAACACAATGCTCCTGTGCAAGGCCAAGAAAGCTCGAGCCCAGTTTGATTACAGGTTCCATTAGTGTCATAATTTCTTTCACTTGTGTTGTGATCATTATTGCAGTTGTGCTTTGTGTTTACACCTATATTTTTATTGCTATATCCCCAGATGAAGCTTTCAATGTAACAAGTAGCCATAGTGCTATTCCCATATTTATGAATTCCAGAAAACCTTCTTTGTATAATGTTTTCAGTGTTGTAGCCTTGTAGCTTAAGTAAAATTCTACATAGTCCAGTCAAAATAAGTTCTGAGATTGCATTAAGAACTCCTTGGAAAATTCGTTTTGAATTAATATTTGTGGTTGGTGGAGGGTTTAAGATTAATAAATAATACACTTTAGGTGAAAAGTTGGATTTATATCACCTATAGACTCCAAAGCGATTTTATTTTTATGCTGTGAAAGTGTAAGTTTTGTTACAAAATCGCAATTCATATAAATATAATTTGTACATATAATGTGTCTGTCAAAAATCATCATTCTAATTTTCTTATTGGGTATACAGTAGGTACTACTTTTCTTTGCGGATTTCTCGCGTTTGGTCAACTATCTATTATAAATTAACATATAAAAAAGTGCTAACAGCTTTTAGGTTTTACTGAACTATCGTAGAAATCGGTCGGAAGTGACCGAGATCCCAGGAACATAATGCTTCAAAGCAGGACATGTCGCAGTATATCAAGAACGACAGTTCTATATCCGCTTATGAGTTTTTGATTTTATTAAAAAAACGCTGAACAGATTTCAAGAGATTCCCTTAAAATTTGACATACAATAATTTATTTTATTTAATGTATTTGTGTTAAATATTATAAAACTTTACAAAACAAGTAATAAAAATTTTGCCTACCTTGATGTCAACTCTTACTTATAAATAGTGATTATGTAGGTAGGTATGTGACATGACAAAATTTTACTCTATACAATTTTTGTCTTGAAACTAGTATAAACAAAGTAATTATTTAATATTTACTCAATATGTCAATCCTGATCCTGACGGTAATATTTTAAATCCTAACTCCACACAAACAGATTTTATTTTTACTGGACTAAAAGCATAATGGAAAAAAGCAATATGTTTATATTTAGTCATATCATACAACTAGCACAGCTTTATTGAATACTTCTTTTTGTTTTTAGATGGCTTAGCTTTTTCGTAGGAGCTTTTCTTTAGCATTATATTCAAATCACAAATTTCATTTAATCTAAAAAATATAATTCTTGTCATAACAATATGAGTACCTATTAAGAATGTTGAATATAATATATTTATTTGATATAAATGTTGGTTTGTATACTTATACATAATACAATATATTAAGGTGTTTTAAATAATATCAATTTTTATGACAAGGTTAATGTTACTCAACCCAATATTCTAATCATGCTTTCACTTTGTTGTTAAAAAGGTCTGGTAATTTCACAACAAAAATGTATTAATTCTTGTTTTATTTTTTAATAATTTGTCATTAACAAAAATCATTATTTAAAGCATGAGTTTTAATTTTAAGCATGAGAAACGATATTTTTCACTGGTTTTTATTTTAGTCCAGGTTATAAGCTATTTTTTTTCTGTGTGTTTGCATCATACTTAAAACTCATTATGTTAGTAATATCATAATTATTATTAAAATGTCGATGAACATCTAGTTTTTATACATAAATAAACTTTATATTATTAATTATTTAAATATGTGTTAGATAAACATTTTTTGTCCTTAATTAGATAGTATATTTAATACAGATTAGATAGTAAATAGAAATCGTGTAAAATATCAAAATAGAAGTTAAATGAAATGAGGATGTGCAGTTGTTTGTTTAATGTATTTATTTTTCATTAACAGAGGAGCCCGCTCTGATGCTTCTTTGGTGCCACCAATTCGACAGACAGCATCCATTTTTAAGCAACCAGTAACTGTTTATAAGACACAGGAAAGCAAAGTTAAGACAGATTTAAAACAAGGAACACAAGAGAAACCAAAGCAGTTGTTTTGGGAAAAGCGATTAGAGGTATGTTTTAACTTACACAGACATTGCCAACAATTTAATTAAAAAATATTTGTGTATTAATAATATATGTGTGTGGTTCTGCTGCCGTATACGAGGCCCTTATATTTTTTTTGCTTAACAAATTTCTGTTTTTATAAAAGTGTCTTGATGTCTTAATTTTATGTAAATCTTATTAACTGTGATCTATATTGCTATATATTTTTTAAAGATTTTTACTTAGATCTACTCTAATTAAATCACAATCTGATAGATTATTAAAAAAAATTAAAAGCTGCAAATTAATTCTATTTAAACATAAAATATTCCTATGAAAACCCAATTCCTAACGAAACACGACTTCGATTCTGATAGTTAACGAGTTAATTCTGTTAGTTCAGAGAGTAAACAAACATAATAACTATTCCTACCGCATAGCACTCGGTTCTGTTGCTAAAACGAAGAGCTTCTTGGTAGCTCTGCGCAGGATCTAACATTCGTACGTACGTCCACTGTTGCACTTATGCATCTTGCTGAATATCTCTTGCGATTATGGTATCTAGTTAGTGTGTAGGCTGCGTCGAACACGATGTCGCCCGCTTTTAAGTAGCCCTCTAACAATTGGGGCTCCAGCTAGTACGGAAGTTCCGGAAGTTATTCTCACATTTACCACTGCCAGAATAGGTCTGCTATAAACTGACATTTAAGTGTGCTTCTGTAAGATGGTTAACGTCATCAGTGCTGCCTGATGTCATTCGCGTCTATACATATGGAGCGAGAAGTGGTTCTGATTCATTGCATGTAGTAGTTTCTTCGCGCCTAATTGTCTTGTTTGATTGATATTTCTTTTGTAATGCGGTAACATTTTTATAGTCTTGTTTTGCAGATTTGGGTGAAATGTAGAGCTTGAGGGTGAATGATTTGGGTGAATGATAGCTTGAATTGTAGAGCTTCTGAGTAGCTGTTAATGTTTTTAGAACCTTTAACTGAGGAAACCAGCATGTCTGAGAAATAAGAAAAAATAATATTTCGAAGACATGTGAAGTTCGCTAACACTCATTGGGGCAGCGTGGCCGACATTTCCTTGCCCTAAAACCCTTCCTGAAGTGAGAGGAGGCCTGTGCCCAGCAGTGGGACATATATTAAGTAGGTAGTTTAATAAGTAGGTAGGTAGGTAGTTGTATAAAACATAACCACTTCTTGGCAGTCAGGTAAAAAGACGAACTTTTAAAGCTAAGCATTCTTAAGCAGCCAATCTTGAAGCACGCATATAACTTCTCATAATAGATTGTCAGAGACACTTGATAGACTATTCATCTGTATCTATTTCAGAATCATTTTATGATGATGAAGACGTAAAAGAGTCCGTCACATTGATTTTAACCTAAAATATCGGCAGTCTTCTTTTTGTATCCCTTTTGGATGGATAAACAACACTATTATAGATGTTTACAATTATTATTTTTTGGTTTTCGAAATATGCGACACTTTCCGCTTCTTTCGTGGTGACGTAAAATCATTATGAAATTTTCATGTCGATGGACCCGATTTCATACTAGTGATAATATACAAACGTCACAAAACAATAACAAAAACTTTAATACAAAAAATAATAATACAACTAACAAAACAAACTTAATAAAAATTAAAACAACTACTATAACCGAAAATTTTAAATCTCAAACTATCTACACGCAAGTGCATCCCAAAGCAGAATGAGGAATGAGTTCTGCTCCATCCGCTTTCTCAAATACGCACGGCGTGAGACCTATCGCAAATCGCGGCGAAACAGGTTTATTATCTCCGAATAACCGCTTCCTTCACCCTACCCCGTACCATGAGACACGCTTAGCGCATAACGATACGTAATCTATAAAGAAATGTATGGAAGCAATAACTGTCGTTTTGTTTCGATGTTAACATAATACTTGAGGTCAATGTACTTTTTTCCGCCTGCCCTAGAGACGTACTATAGCTCATCTTTTGTTTATTGTTTATTTACTATATATTTTGTAAATTTTTTGAAATCGTGTGTTTTGGAAATTATATTCAGATACAAATTACATACTGATGAAATATGAAGAATATTTTTTGATCTTACCGACATAATAGAAAAAAAGTTAACTGATTATTGAATAAAAAATCATGAGTGCAATTAGTTTAATTTAAATTTTCGTGTTTTTAAAAAAATACTAAAAAAAAGAACTTGAAATAATAGATTTTCTCACAAAAGAAGGGAACTTGAAAAAAAGGAAAAAAGTCGGACCGAAGACAGGACTCGAACCAGGGTACTACGATTTCGGAACCGCCCGATATCCCATTTGAGCTATTATAATCATTCACAAATTGCACAAATTTACCTTCTTATATTGTAGCAGTTTTTCATTGCCTAAAAACACGGACATAACCACATTTTCTAAAAATTAATCCTAGCTATAGTACGTGCCAAATCGATTGAGAAAAACGGACAATGACCTTTCGGTCGTTTAACCAGGGACTACAAACCTTCAATATATAGGCACTTTTATATGTAGTACTCTCTTTATTTATAATGATTTTTTTAATTTTTTAAGTTATGTAAAAGATCGCTGTAGAAGAAAAATCATCTATTGTTATAAAGTACTTTATTCATTTAACAACGAAAATCTTTTATGCTTATAACACATATAAAGATTCGAGTGATGACGACACCGAATAAGTACGCACTTATTCAAAAGATAAAACTTTATTTTCAATATTATATCGGATGTCCCAGAAGTCGACGTCAAGCCTAAACTTTCTGATAGGCGAGGCCATACTAGTTAACAGAAAAATATAAAAAAATCTAAGTCATGTGTTTCATAAATTATAGTAATTATTTTTCTTCGATAAACCCATGAGACAGTTTTTTCATTCCTGTTGCTACAAATATTTACTTTTTGACATTTTTTTTTCTTTTACGTCATCCTGAATAGTGCTTCTGTAACCTGTAATCCTAAATCCTGTGCCGATCACTCCAGCTTGAAAGAAAATGTAATTTTATACCGAACCAAGTTTTCAGAATTAGTTTTTCGCACTACTTCAACTGACCGTCCTGGAAAAAAATTATACTACGCCAGTTCGGCAAGTAGTTTTAAAAGTTAGCGCATTTAATAAGGATTCTAACGTGGTATAACACTTACTCCATTATTTCTTAGATCAGCCATAAACAATTTTTTGTTAAACAAAGTCAGTTTTTAACAATTTTTTGGAACTTACAATACGATTCTAGTGCAACCAAAGCGTTCCTAATGACCACAGCGTGGTTTAAATGAGATAGAGAGAGACATTCCATAAGGTGTGAGCGAGACAGATACTGACGCTAATGAGACACAGACGCAAATGAGTGAACAAGACAGAGAGCCATGCTAAGTGTAAGCAAGACAGGTAGTGACGCCTCTTATTGGTATTGGTACACGCACTACAAATCAGTCAAGTACTCTGTGAAATCAGTACGCAACGCTACTTCGTTTACTACGCGTTTACTACGCGCGTAGTCTACGCATCTTTTCGTATTCGCTGGTGATATTTTGTATTCTTACTACTTTGGCTTCGTTTACTGGACTTGTTTGCGTGTGATTTGGATTTGGATTAGGACGTTTTTTTTTTAACTTTACGACGACCTTTGCTTTTCCCTGGACTAACGTGTTATTGTGTATTTGTACTATACCGTGGCTGTGTACACCACACAGGAATGATGTGCAAATGAGGTGCATATGCCAACATGCACCTCATTTATGGGGAATGCCAATGTAATGCCAGTGAAGCCGCTAGACGGTATCGCGAGAGATACCCTAATGCTGATCGCTATCCAGATCACAGAGTTTTTACCAATGTGCACGTGCACGATGGCCGACTGCCAAACCAAATGCATGGTGAAGGTAGAATTTCATTACCTTACGAGGAAGTAGTCCTTCAAGCAGTTGATGAGGACCCAAGTTGTTCGGTACGTGGAATTGAGGCCAGCACAGATGTGCCCAAAAGTATAGCTCACCGAATATTACAAAAAAATGAGCTCCACCCTTATCATGTACAGCGAGTACAAACGTTATTGCCTCGGGAATATGAACCTCGGGTTGCGTTTTGCCAAACCATGATTCAAAAACTCCGAGAAGACCCACAATTCTTAGAAATATTTTTGTGGTCGTATGAATCAACCTTTAAAAAAGACGGCTACATGAACCTTCATAATCTACACGAATGGCACGTCGAAAATCCACGATTAATGAGACAAGATAGATCACAGTACCGTTTCAAAATAAACATGTGGACTGGAATTTTAAACGGAAAAGTCAAAGGGCCTTTCGAGTTGCCAGAAGTTTTAAATGCTGAAATTTATTTAGATTTTTTACAAAATCATTTACCCAATTTGCTGGAGGACGTGCCGCTTATTATTTTCAGAGATATGTGGTTCCAACAAGATGGTTGTCCAGCGCATTATAGCCGCTTAGTTCGAGAACACCTTAACGAGGAATATCCGGACAGATGGATAGGGCGGGTTGATCCGATCTCGTGGCTCCTAAATCCTCTAGTTTTTTTTTCTGGGGAGCAGTGAAGGAAAAGTATATTCCAAGCCGATTGAAAATGTAGAAGAGCTTAGACAGAGAATAGCGGAAGCAGTTAAATTTTGTAATAATGGAAGATTCGCCCGCCTGATTTCACGATCTTTTTTAAGAAGATGTCGGGCTTGTATTGCAGCTCAAGGACGGCAATTTGAATATCTTTTTGTAAAATAAGTAATAAATTTTATCATAAAAATGAAACTGACTGTCTTAATTTTATAACCATTATTTTATTACTTTAGTTTGTATTTGCGTCTGTGTCTCATAAGCGTCACTATCTGTCTTGCTTACACTTTATGGAATGTCTCTCTCTATCTCATTTAAACCACGCTGTGGTCATTAGGAACGCTTTGGTTGCACTAGAATCGTTTTAATGTAAGTTCCAAAAAATTGTTAAAAACTGACTTTGTTTAACAAAAAATTGTTTATGGCTGATCTAAGAAATAATGGAGTAAGTGTTATACCACGTTAGAATCCTTATTAAATGCGCTAACCTTTAATAGTTGCAAATTTGGAATTAATCACGATATTTTATGCATGAAATAACCTTTTTAAATATTTTCGTAGATCTATTTAGCAATAAAGTGGAAATTTACAACATAAGTATTCAAATACTATGTGTATTGGGGTTGAAATAATATCCATTTCATTATAATTTCTATTATTTTAAAATTAAAATTTTCGGAGAATAACTGAGTCTAGATAGGTATAAAGATTTACACAAAAACCTTGGGGAAGCACGCTCACCGCTTAGCGGCTTGTTTTGAGTCCGCCATGTCAGTGACCTCATACCGGCCGTGGACTATTATTTATTCTGTGACGTATATAATATTATGTCGGCACGTGTCGGTAAGTTCAGAAGCAAATAACATTTTTAGAAATTTAATATTTCTTAAGTTATCTTATTAGAAACCCAAAAACCCCATTTAAAGCAACCAAAAAAATTTTTCATTATCATAATTGCCATGCCTATGTGTACACCTATACGTCCCTGAAACGACCAACAGGGTTTTTGTTACATACTGTATGTATATATATACAACAATTGCTCGTTTAAAGGTATTCGATTTGGTTGAACTTCCATCTTGATTTGCCGATTCTTCTAGATTTTTTCTAGCCTAGCCACCAAAATATTTCTTTCTTAATTCTGGTCATCAATTTTGCAAGTCACATCTCCCCTCACATTTCGTCACTCCTAAGATACTTATTAATTACCGCATTTCTACGATATTAATTTTATTCTCATGCTTCCTCTTCAGCACCCAATTTTCACTACCATTCATTTAAGGTACACAAGAACTGTATAGTGTCCTTAGAAACAGATATTAAATGGCTGTTGCCAAGCAGCGCTCAACTCAAACGAGGTCAGCGTTTGCCATAAGCCAACGCTGTCCTCTATGTTATAGATCTTTTCTATGTCTAAAAATGCACGGAAAACTGGCTGGTTTTTAGGCAAAAACTTTTTCATAGCTAAGCGGGTAAAGACCTGCCCGCCTGTACACCTCATCTTCTTTCTAAATTCAGCTTGCTCTTGCAACCAATAATATAAAAACGAAGCAAAGGTGTGTCATTTCATGATTGTTAGTTTTCACCGCTACATTCCATATTTTTTGTAGGATAGAGGGCAAACGAGCATGCGGCTCATCTGATGTTGACTGACTGAGTGACTGCCACCGTCCAAAGACAACTGCCATACTAAGGGAATTCGGTATTTAAAGTTTGTAAGGTGTCGTTTTTATATTTTTTGTTTATATATAAGGTTAATATAAACACTATTTCAAATTATTTTTGTTCTCTAAGCAGAATTTTTAATAGCTTTACTAATGATGCCGTCATAGAGCGCCGCGCCGGCGTGAAATACTGTCTCGCCTAAATAAACTCGTAAAGCTTTCTAGAGCGCAATTTAGTCTTCCCTTCCAAGTGACAGCGGAACTGACCTAAGCGTAATATCGATTCCGAGGGCCCATGCAATCCGAAGCAGTAAGGGGAGTGTCCTGAAATTGAAGAAATACCGCAAATGGGTTATTTTTTACGGTATACGCGCAAACCTTTGTCTTCTGAAGGTTAAACTCTACAAGATTTAGTCGTCCTCAATCCGAGACTGTTTAATAAAGACTCGACTTCAGACACAAGTTAGTAAAGAGACTCGATGACGTGTTAAACTCGTACACCAATATTTCTCGGGATCGGAATCTTATGCGAAAATATGCAGTCATTAACGTTGATAGCTCTGAGACTAATACGACTAATTGTAATCTTAAAAATGGCTTTAATTGCCGCCAGTGGTGATCAGATGACATCACACAAATCGCTAAGTCATTATGTGTTTGAGTGGGTACTCATTCAGGGTGGGATGAACGAATAAACATCTTTTCCCCGCAGATTAATGGACGAGCCTGTCCCAGTTATTTGCTCTATCAATAATCAAGGATCCCAGACGGGGTGGATAATCGGAATTCACTTTTTGATTGTTGTACCGCCTTTCCACTTCAAGTACAGTGCAACAGAAAATATATTCATACTTTGACATGTTATTCATTCTTAATAACCACAAACTTAAATCATATTACTTATTGCATTTAAACCAAATTAAACTTCTTTGTTTCAACTAATAAGTACTTTATAAATTCTGCAATATGCCCAGGAAATTATCAACACTAATTTCATTATTGAGTAGATTTAATTACAATAACTATAATTTATGTAATAATGAGAAACAAGTAAAGCTTTTCTTTCGTTTAATTTTTGCTTGATTATTGTATACCTATATCAAATGTGGGGTTGGCTATAGATATCCCGTACTTGATTTTAATAATTTTTGTGGTATAAGATGCATGTTAGGGTTAAGCTCGTACCTTTTACACCGTTTTTGGATTTTCGGAATGCCTTTTGAATTAATTACTTACGACAGAAATAAATTTTAGTAATAATTAATTACATATAACGAAACGCAAATATGTCATTTGTTTTCTTAACACAGTTACACCCTAAAAAATGTTAATCACTCGAACCCAGACAATCCAATTGTGGCTGAAGACGGGACTCATATGCACCAAATTGAGTCGCAGTGTAGAGCACTCAAGAAGTTTTTCAGAAAACAAAATTATAACAATTCACATTACATTGTTTCATTTACCACTATCATAGCAGAGTTTAGGGCAACCTGATTTTATAGATATGATTGGTCGAATCTGTTCTAAAACCATTCTCTCTTCTGATTCTAAAACAGCATGCCCTGACTCCACGTGGTCTTGTCTGCCCTACCCCTAGAGTGTTTTTGCAAAGCCGTAGGCACGAAGGAGAGCAGCCCCCGCCCGCCGCAAGGGCATAGGGGCTGCACTTCCCCTCAGCCCGAAGCTGTTGCTGAAGTAACTAGGTCAATTATTCCGGTGTAAAGTGAGGGCATGATTTTACGTTAAGTTTAAGAGTAAGTTAATTACTCGTAAACTATACATTTCTGCAAGGGAGGCTTCCCCTGAACCCTTCCCCTCCCCCAACCCCCCTAACCTAAATGCGAAAGTGAGGTGGAAGTACAGAATACATAATATGTAGTACTATGTACAGAACGGCTACTCACTTCCCCCGCACTCCCGCACACTGATACTTAAACGACGATTTTACAATTTAAAAGATAGGTATAGTTGCCGACACGAGTGGTGAGCACAGATAAACTGTGGTGGGAGGTAGGTACACTGTCGGGCAAAATTATTGGATACCTTTATTATTTCAATTCGTAATTTAATATTTTCGGCGACTTTTATGAAAATGTTTACTCGAACACATCAACTTTTACTTAGATACAGTAATGTTGCAGATATTCGTGTCCGTTATTTTATTATCTACTATAAAGTATTTAATGTATACCTGGGGGTTAGAATTGATTATTTTATTAAAAAGAAGGAAGAGGTGATATGCCTTCCATAAAATTTGGTGTTGCGGTGCGCCGTACTTTACTACTGAGACATTAGTCGCCTCAGCAGTCTGTTTATATACTTCTATGATGTTTTTCGCAGTATCTAATTTTTTTATGTAACTAAACACTGAATAGAAAATTTGTCGGGATTGTCTATTTAACACCGAATTCTTTCTTCTCTGCATATTTAGACCAAAATCTGAACACTCAAATTATAACAACATAAATAATTAAAAACAAGAAATAACAAAAACAATTAATAACAAGGAATACACAAACAACAATTAACAACGAGCTAACAAAAACAATTAACGAAAATAAACTTATTAAAAAAGTTATCATTAAAATTATTGCTCTGAAGTGTACGGAAGCCGAATGATACGTTCGAAACCAATAGACGACGAGAATCGACTAATGAACCGACTAAAGAATCGACCAATAAAAAGTGTGCTCACGACTTATGTCGGCAGTTATACCTATAAATGTTTTCATTACGATGGTTGTATATTGTGCTGTATTTGGATGATTTTCTACCTAAAGGAATGATAAAGACAGTAATTTCTTTCGATTCCGATTATACTGGGTGTTTTTTTGCAAGTAATCCAAAAACTGCTAAATTTGGATGTTTGTCTTTAATTTCATTTGATATTGTTTAATGCCAAAATTCCAATGAATTTGTAGTTCTGTGAAACATTTCGAATGAATTTCAAACGCCGTCATATCATCATTATTCAAAAAAGATTTAACAAACAGCAATCCCCCAATAATCAGGTTAGAAGGTAATAGTGGCAATCTTGCTGTATGTAGCTCGGGGTATTTACGCCTAGCTTATCTGCCCGTTCTTAAATGCACTTCACATAATAAATGCATCCATGAAGAAATGTATTTGGAAATAAACGTTGCAGTGCTCCCATTGTTGACGCTGTCGAAAATAGACGATGATATGACTCAATGTGACAGCTAAGCGGCATTTTTAGGTCTGGGAGAATATAGTCAAAGATGGGATTTTATGGCACCAAATCTATCCGAAAATAATACCAAAGTTTTGGAAAAAGATACTAAAATGAGTAAAACTGAGCTCAGCTCATCATCTACGCAGACAAGTACTAACGCTATTGAGAAAAAAAAAACGGAGCTAGCTAGCAATGCTTTTGGTGTGTTTGTTGAACATGAACTGGGTATAATGCACCTGTATTTAAAGGACGATAATATGTTATGTACAAGATATTACAATTATTAGACAATAATTCATGAACTTATTTAATAAAATGAAATTATATAATACAATAAAATGAAATGAAATTTATACGCGGTAGAACCATACTGAGTATGAGCAAAGTAGTATAGTTGTAGCACGAATGGGTCGGCTCGAACGGGGAAGGACCACGCTCTCACAGAATACCAGCGTAAAATAGTAGCTTAATGCTGCTGTGCTTCGTATGTTGAGTGTAGAGAACCGGAGACCCTTTTTACTGGATCCGAGGCATTCCATCTTAGTCCTCAAGGGTGACAACGCATCTGCATTTTGATTCATAATCGGGGATAGATGTAGATGTCTACAGGCCACAGCAACAACTTACCATCAGGTAGACTGTGTGCTTGTTTGTCACCCTATCCTATAAAAAAGCTGATTTACATTTATTCAGTGAACTGGATCCAGTGGTACTGACTCTCATGGATTGGTACTGGATTAATGTGAAAGCTAAGAAAATTTTGTCTTTTTATCTTTACGATAATGGTCTCGATGCAGTGATTTACTATCCTTTTTTAACATCGCCAATAAGCTGTTTGATTCATATAATTATGTTTTCTTATAGTGGTACTAATAACCATTATATAGAGCTAGTCGACCCTTAACCTTGTCAAAATTACAATTTTATCTTTACTGTTACTAGATTCCGGTTCAATAAAATACATTTTAAAATTTGTTAAGTACCGTACTACATATTTCCAATATTGTGTTTATATAATTAATAATATATTTATTTAATTTATATACCTACTTCAATATAATAAAATTGAAGTTAATTGCAGTAAAACGTTTCTTTCATCATAAGATATCTCTAGAATGATGTAAATTATGTTAACAATTAAAAGTATTTCAGTTTTGATCTTTAAACAAGAAGTATGTACGAGAGGGGGTCAAAAAGTTCGCGGAATTGCAGGGAAGGATAATGAAGTGAAACAATCTGTTTTTCCTTTTTAATGTATTCTCCCTTAACCCTAATACATTTATTAGATCTGTCAAATAGTAAATAAGTTACTAATACTGTCTAAAAAAGATTTGTCTTGCCTGCACGCCTTTTGTAAGCTTTCCCTGCCTTTTTTCTTTAATAGCTTCTTTTAATTGATCTAGTAAAGAAGCGTAGTATTCTCCCGTTCTTGAACCACATTATTCCTTATAATCAATCAAAAGGATACCTTCTGTATCCCAAAAGATCGTCGTCATGATCTTTCCGGCCGATTGAGACACCTCATACTTCTTAGGAAGGGTTGTGCCTTTTTTATGCCACTGCATCGACTCTTGCTTTAACTCAGGTTCATAATGGTGAACCAAAGTTTCGTCGCCAGTTACGATTCGGGCCATAACTTCTTCCCGTTGCTCTCCACAGACAGCGGTCCACAAACTCGCGACAACTTTCGACGCGCTCGTGTTTTCGTGTTTCTCGAAGCCCATCTTGCACAGACTTTAGTCATGCCAAGGTGTTGATGTAGGATGTTTAAAATGGTTGTTTCTGATACTCCAACTAATGCTGCAAACTGTTTTTTCTTTAGCCGCGCATCTTCCGATACATGTTTTTCAACTTTTTCGATTATTTCTGGCGTGGTAGCCTCAATCGGCCGTCCAGGTCGGGGTTGTCTTCAATGGAATCACAGAAGTTTTAATAATAAGGCACTAAAAATGCCTTCTACTGTTTTTAACCTCTTAGCTTACCAAGCGGCCGAATTCGGTTGCGGCGGTATTCCGTCAAATACCAAGTGACTGAATGCAGCCGCGCCAACCCACAACACTTTAACCATAAATACGTTCGGTTCGGTTCGGTACTTTTCTATTAAGAAGTTTGGCATATGAAATTTTGAATATGAAAATTTCTATCCTCTAGTGCAATAAAAAGTTAGTTACTCTATGGTTATATATTTATAATCTATGTTAATTACGTAAGCCATTTTCGTGTGGATGTTATTTTGTTTTGTTGTGTTGATTTTTGAATTTTTCTAGTGTTTTATTAGTGTTTTAGTATAGTGTTTTATTATAAAATTAGTATGAAGGTTTTTGTATGAATATAATTTATCTTTTTACGTAAATAATTTAATAATGATTTTCACACTGCCGTCATCCGCTTGGTATGTATCTGTTTTTTGTTATCAAAATACAATAGACTTTTTGTAATGAAGTAAAACCTGACTTTTGTTTAGACCACAGGATAGAGAATTTTGTATAGAGTATATAATGCCAAACTTCTTTATAGAAAAGTAGTCTCTAGTTTTTTAAGTTTGGAGGGGGGGGGGGGGGGGGAGAATGACAACTATCCATTTGCCTCTTTCAAGAACAAACTTATGTTGTTTTAGATTTTTACGGAAGGAGGGTACTGGTAAGTGTGCGAAAAACAACGCATGTATCGATAACTTTCTATAGTCCGTTCGCGTTAAGAAAATAGGAGTGCAACTACAGGGTAAAGGTGTATTCACAGTGGAGTAAAAATTCTTTTTTTTTTCAAACATTTAATTAAGTTTAATGGAAACAAATTTTCTTAAAATTACTTAAATCACTAATCAGTATCGCTAGATTCTCCAGTTACATTAATTATTGACAGAATTTTGTTCTGCAAGTTCCATGATGTCATCCAAATTCCACATGGTATTTTCTTCGCGTAACACGTGGTTGCAGCACTTCTTCCAACGATTAGCGTCTATTAATGCTATTGCGTCATCTAATAATTTTTTATGTCACTTATTTTGAACGTGGAGTTATTGGCACCAACATAATTTTCTATTTGGGCCAAAACCAATTCAATTGGATTAAGTTTGTAGTAAGTTGGAGTAAGGCGGTAGGCGAAGAATTGTAATGTCATTACTTTTGGCAGTCTCATCTATTAAATATTTATTATATTGTGGGGCGATTTCGGCAACTTTCATTAATAATTCTTTTTTAAAAATAAGTCATGCCCATGGATTTGCCTTTGCTTTGCAGCCAATCTATTATTTGCTGCTTGTTCGAGCTGGTTGTTGGTATTTTTTCGACTCTTACCGAATGATAGGGAGCGTTATCCATGAAAACCACACTTCCTGGTTCTAGCTTAGGCATTATATTAATGAACCAATTAAGGAATCTTTCACCATCCATCTCTTCATGATAGTCTTTTGTAGACTTAGATTCAAATACTAGTAGACCATCTTCCACGAATCCTTTGTCGCTGCCAATGTGCAATACAATTAACTTTTTACCTTTTCCTGTCGGAGCTTTTGGACCGGCTGATAAGCCATCTAGAAAGGCTTGTCTTTTATTTTTTACCGTTGTATCCAACCATGCTTTTGTCTTTACGTGTCCGGCGTTTACCCACGTTTCGTCAAGATAGTAAATGGTTTTATTAGCGGCTCTGTATTCTTTTACGAGTATTTGCCTCAGATATTTACGCCTCCATAAAACTATATCTTCTCTTTCGACTAACAATGTTCTGCTATCCTGTTTATTGAAATCGAAACCAAGCTCGTGCATTATTTTATGAAGTGTGGTACGTTTGAAAACAGGAATATCTTCGTCAGCTTCGCAAAGTGTCATAATTTTGTCCAATGTCGGGTAGTCGTTATTTAAATAGAACTTTTCTCCTTATTGCACATTTATCTTGTTTTTTTTTTCACGGGTGATTTTAATGTGTTAGTATCCCTTTGTTCTTTAATAATTTTATAAACAGTATTTTCAGACACACCACATGCACTTGCTGTTTTTATTACTGTGCTCTCCACAGTCGCATTTAAATCACACAGTTTAAAGTACTTATAGACATTGTAAATTACGCGTCTCTCTCCGCTATGGATTATTGATCCACTTTTACTCTTTTGAATAGGTGAGGTATTCATTTTCCAAATTTAATGTTGAACGAGTAACACGCAAAATACACAACCGTTTTGTTCGAAGGCCTGACTTCAACTGGTCACTGTGAACTCGACTTCCTAATTTCTTGCATTTTAATTGGCTGGGGGGCGTGGCCAGGCCGGCGGACAACGATGACTCACTATTTTCTTAACGCGAACGGACTATATTAATCGTCGTTGATCGTCCAGGAATCGTGACATATTTATCATTTTTATTAGTTTTAAAGATATGTAACTGACTTTCTGTTGATTGTTATTTTTCATTTACCCGGCTTCTTATAGATCGAATTTAGTCTACTATCCTTACAGTATAATTACTTGTCCTTAAATATATTTAAACTGCTTAAAACTTTATCAAGTAATTTAAAATTTATCAAGTAATTTAAAATTTATATATTATAAAAATTGTATTTAAATTAGGAAGAAAAAAAAGTTGTAAATAAATATTTCACGAAAAATCACATTTCATTCCCGTTTTGGTAAAACTAGGTAAGCCAAACATAATAAATTATCGATACAGAATAGTAGTGTCACGTCACTGACTCGCGCTCGACTCCTGCGGCCGTGTTCTAGGAAATTTACGTACGCAACAATTTTGTTTATTGCCCGTACTATAAATCCATCGCTGCTTTTAGCTGTCGTACTCGTAGATATGACTAGCTTGAGAATCAATGGATATTGAAATGTGAAAACAATTATATTTTCGGAGACAATCTTATAACTGGAGGTGAATAATTTTATTTAAGTATATTTCATTAAAATAAACATTATTTAAAACACAAAGCACTTATTTATGAAATGTTGTCGCTTTATGTGAAAATTAACTAGCTGTGGAAGAATACCCGCAGTTCGATATGCTGTAAAACACAATTTTTTCGTCTCTGCGTCCGAAACAACACTAGTGACCAAAACAAACGCTCCTCGCGCACTTGTGGCCTACGAGTCACATGTGCGGCGACAAGGTCACGCGCTTTTACGACTTCTATTGCCTTATTTAGATTTCTGTGAATGGTGTCCTCCCTTTGCCATAAGGGCGTGCCATTTACAATCATGGTTCAATCCTGGGAAACCAAGAGCAGTCATAAAAAGCTGACATCTCTTAAAAAATAGTTTGAAGTGTCTTTCCTTGAGTGGTGAGAAACTTAATGACGCGATTGGCTTGTTTACTCATTTATGCTGAAACTTGATATATATACTAACAATGAGTTACTCAACTAGCGCCTTCCCGGATGAGTAACCCTTGCCAACCCCGCCATTCCGCGAACTACTTGTATTATAATCTGATGTCTGCTAAGTACTATGTAATCTTGGACTAGTTTCTATCATGTTTTTATAAACGACTGTACACAGCCGAGGGGGAAAATCGAAAGAAAAATAATATTCGTAAATTATTTTTCTTCGCGATTTCGAGAATCCATCCTAGGGTGGAAAAACAGAATAACCAAGCAGTTGATAGCAGTCAATTTTATTTTAAATTACGTACATTATACATTATTAGACGCATTTTAATTTAAGTTTTCATTTATACAATTTTTATTGCAGTAATTATATTGTTTTAGAACTTGACTGCGTGTGATGCAAATGGAGTTATAGGAACTACTACACTGCCGAAATATATTAAACCTTTAGGTCCATTTACATCTGATGCTACTACCATTCAGTCGCTTGCTACTGCCCTGCATGTTTCTTCGCAGCCTATTACAGGTATTTTTTTGTTAACAATATAGAAAATTGAATTGAAGAGTGGAAAATAACTGGCACTGTCTAACAAATAAACTTAAGAAGTAGTAGTGGACATATTCGATAACTATCTGTTATGATTTCTTATATTTACGCGAACACTATACATTTATTAAAACTACTTTTACGGATTTTATCGCGTCTAATTTCAATAGAGAAGGAGGCTGGGTACCTGACTGGGATCCTATAATTAATAAAATTAAAACTAAACCCAAGCATACCACTGCAAGACTTCAAAATACAGTTAGTTCATTCTGCGTAGATCGGACCAAAGACAATAATTAAAAAGCTGAAGGTACTCCGGGTTAACTTTGACATCGGGACGTCGGTCACCTCAGTCCCCCGTGACCATGGGTGCTGGAAAGCACCCGAAACGTCGGGTATTAAAATTAATGTAAATAAAACGCGATAAAATCCGTAAAAGTAGTTTTAATTAACTATCTGTTGCTAATACCTACTTTAATCATTATGGAATTATTTCTTGATTTTTAAGGCCAAACTGGATCCAAACAGACAATAATGGAGAACCCTGGTGTTTTTTTAAATCCCGAGCAGCCACTAATTGCAGCCGTGACAATAACTAAGGATGATGTTAGAAGACAAGAGGAGCGAGTGAAACGCGCTCGACAGAGGCTACGAGAAGCATTGAGTGTCGCATAGGAATACGCTAGCGACGGGGAAAGGTCTCCAGGGACCTCCGCCGCCGCACTGGTTGAACCTAATGCAGAACAACCACAAATACCAGATTCTACAGAAGATTTACTTGGTTTGCAACCGGATTCAACAGTGAATGATCCAGTCGATTGATGTTAATCAAGGTGAAGCAATATTCCTACTCAGGCGTGGTCCCACGCAATTAAAAAAAATTAGCATTGTAATCTTAACTTATCCAAGAAATTTTGAGGTCATACGTATAAGTTTTGTATAAATCTTGCAGGATATATTTGTAAGTTTTTTGTACATCTTAAAGTGAACAGAAGAGGGTGAATTAATAATAAAACTATTTTCGACTTAGTTTTTATTTTATTCAATAGTAAATAATTACTATTAGCTACAAGCATTAGTTGGACAAAAATATTAATGTTATAGTAGATAAAATTTCACAACCACAATTTTATTGACTAAATACGTAGAATTTTCTTTTTAGTGGCAAAGGTTGTGCTAAATTGTTCTTTGTTATTGTTTTGCTGTTTTAATTTATTAAATATTTTTATTGCAGTATTCCATCCGAAACTTGGAAACAATAATTTTACAGAGGATTGTTGTGGCATAGCTTCTTCCATAGTGCAATATATTATATATTTATTAAGTGCAAAGATGCGTATCATCAAGTTTATCCGATAAAATAGACTAATAAGCCTAGCGTACAAATCGCGGGCGTTTTCTTGACATTTTGAGGCCGAAGTGCGGTTAACTGAGTTAGCCGGCAACAATAGGTGCAGTCATATTGCAATTGTTAAACTACGGCTTTTAGCCGTAACATATTTTATACCAATACAAAATTATGAAACGGGTCACTCTATATAGAAATTTTTTAAAGTACTTACAGATAATTTTTTAATATAGAACATAGGATAAATATTCTAAAGCATTAAAAGGACTAGATTGGTTTAGTTTTAAAAATAACTTATATCCCCGAGATCAGTGGCATAACACTAAATAATTCTCTAATGGAGACATATTTTTTACAGTTTTAGGTAAGTACAGTATAATAAATAATAGAACAGAAGTACTGCAGGGTCACCAAATTCAAATTTTACCACACAAACACTTCGCTGACTCTGTTAATAGGCTTATTGCATCAATAAAGTTCATTTCTTGCAATCGTATTATCCTTGAAAAATCATTCAACTTGTACTACATTTAACTAATAATGTGCTTACAAATACAAAATACCCAATACTAATAATTATCAAATTTATATAAAAAAAGACTATTGCTATATAAATACATTATGTAATATGCACTCAAAAATTCGCTAATTATATTTAAATACTTACAATAATTTAATATCCATAAAGGCCCCCATGGTTTACAATATAAGCACACTACACTTGTACTACCCTTATAATATGATTTATGTGCTTACTCTTTTTCATAATAATAATCGTAAATGATAGTATTTAGGTACATCAACAAGTGTGTTTATTGTCCATAATATGGCCATTATCTGATGTATTACAAAAAGTAGTTTTTATTTTAATCTCAGGTTTACACTGGTCTGTGGCATAAAGATGTCTCGTGGAAAAAATGTAAACTAAAATATAATATGATAGCTACATAATGTCAAATTTTGTGAAAACTGTGGCACTGTGGCTTGGTGACAGTCTCTTCTTTAAAAACCAGAGACTATCAATAAACCATATACTCTAATAAGACACTATAATCAAGAGCGCCTTCATTTTCTTTACTGTTTGAAATCATTTTATACTCCTAGAGTTTTTAAAATTACTTTCCAGTAATCCCTTTTTATCAACCTACGCACCTATTCACTCAAATATGTGGCAGAATTTGCCTTTTTCACTATGCTTAGCAGGTAAATTGGCCATTCCATGACTCTTGTCATTTCTTTGTGTCCTAGATATTTTGGATCTGGCAGATTGTTCTAGTCGTCGTTAGCATGACTAATGATCGTGTGGTCCCTTTTTAAATCTCAGGTTGGCCAAAATCAGTTATTGGGTTTTCCTATCAAGAAATTTTCAGTAGCATAATTGGTTGGTGCTGTTTCACCCCCGAGCCTTGTAAGAACATGTTGGTCCTGTGTATCAGGTCAGTGTGCATGTTATCTTTCTCTCTGATGTCTATCTGAAGAAGGATCCGGCGCATATCAGATGGCCATCCAATCGGACTATGAAAATGAGGAAATAAAGTGCACCTATGCTTGCATACTATATTTGTCATTTGCAGAAGGCTAGTCTCCATTGACAATTGGCGCCGTCATCGAAATTCGGTCTGGAAGACATTATTGAATATCTGGTAATAATATGAAAAAGTTTTACTGTCATCATCAGAGACCACAATATATTTCGCCCAATTTTCGTTAGACATCTTTTAAAACTTTCAAGAAATGAGATGGATAGCAATATATTCTCTTACATAATGACCATCACATTCTTACTTGATAAAATTGACTGTTGGTCAGAATTATTCTGTTTAATTCATACAATAAATAGCTTAAGAAAGTTTATATACATTAACAACATTATTTTCTATGGAAACATTTAAGTGAAATTCAAAAACCTCAGACCAAACCTATTTTAGGTATGATATAATTTTTGAATTAATACTGGAATAAAGTCAAAGATTAGAAAATGTGATATGTAAGATTACAATATAGTTAAACTTAAAATCATGTCCAAGGATAAAAATTAGAAAAAAGGACAGTCCCTAGCACCGAATACCCAATAAAATAACATTGTATAAATCTTGATGGAAAATCAGGCATCTGTTTTGATACTATAAATGTTCTCCACTTACTATACATATTTTCCACTCCTTCCAAGTTAGCAATTGATAAATGGTGAGTTGGTATTCTTTTGCCTGTACTGACACGTCTGAAATGTTCATTAATAGCATTCTGGTCTGAAGTTTGTGTAGGTCCAACATTTATTCTACTTGAACATACCCAGTAAAGGATAGGGCTGCTTGACGCTAGAAGCCTTGTTGAAACTTGAATATGCACAAAAGTTATACAAAATATACTAAGAAACATTGCATGAATCACATACACAAACATATTGGGATCATTGGCCCCAAATCCCTTTGAATATTGTTTTGGCCGATAAGGCATTCTATTTAAATACCCATAATTAAAGATGCTGTCCTTTAATCCAAGTCTTAAACATAGCCTAAGATTGTTTTTAACAAAATATAAGCTATGATACAGAACTAAAAATAAAATTGGTGAAGCTAATACAAAATTTGGTATCTGCTTTAATCTATAATATTTAAAAAACCCAACATCCCAATAATAGCTTTGTATATATGAATAAGAAAGAGGAATTGAGTTGTTGCACCACGGACTTGCAGCAGAACCGGGTAAGACATATTCAGAATTGGCTAAAAACTCTGGTAAGTTATGTTCATTATGAATACAAAATTTAAAGTAGTTATATAATTGAACAAGCATAAAAGGAATCAGAGCTACAATAATGGTTACAAACAGTGCCACACTACATGTAAACAATGGCAATAATAAGAATGGAAGCATTATCCTTTGTTTTAGAGTCTTATATTTGTAAACAATTTCAGGCAAAGTTCTCTCAACCACATTTTTAAAACTCGTATAAAATATGAAACCCAGGTTGACCATACCATTTGATCGAGTGATCATGGAGAAACTAGCAGGTAGTGCACTAGTCATATCAATATTTGCAAATCTCAATGACTCACTTTCAGTGCATTTATACATAGTATAAAAAGACATTAAAGCAAACAATGTTTCAGAATATGGAGCAGTGAAAAATATGCTTGCAGGGTTAACACAATATAATATTGCAGACTTATATGCATTACATTCATTCTTTAAAACTCGTAGGCTCAAACTGTGCAATATATCAGCAGACTTTAGAAATAATAGTAAATTAGTAATTGTTGCAGATATCAGTAATAAACTATGAAAGTTAAAAATTGATCCTAAAATACTGCTTAATATATATGCAATATATCTAACTATCAAAGGAAATAATGGAAAAAAAGCTAAACAATTTTCATAAGAATATCCATATTGAGCTATGTGAATAAAATATTGAGAATCCCATCTTTTCATACCACCTAATAACTTTTCAATAATGATATCAGCTGTGGTTTTTCGCAGTGTTGGATCTTCAGGACTGATAAAAACATTTGCATCATGATCAGGTATTATAGCGTTCGATATTACTTGTAGTAATATCACAGAAATTCTTGTACATAACGCAAACCACAAAATTTTTTGCCGAGGAGAATACATTTTTACTGGAATAAAAATTCTGAAACAGGTCAATAATTTGTAAAGATTTTAAAATACATTATCGAAAAGAACTTCTTAATAATAAATATTTAATTCTACTTACTTAGTTTGAGTAAAATGTATTTGTTTATACTTATATATAGGTACGTGGTTTCATGTTTTAGATTACGATATATCTTAGTGATCTAAATGATCTTTGGTTGTAGAAACAACTTCATATTATTAATAATTATTTTTATTACATACTTATTAAAAACAAATAAATTTATGTAAACAGATAAGTCTGCTTAGGGCTATCTATAAACAATTTATAGAAGACCTCCGATAGGAGCATAGAGTAGAGATACACGGATAGGAGCACAGAGTACTTTGAATAATCCGAAATGATAGATAGGATATGCACAAACTAATAAGAGTACTAACGTAGGAATATTAATGGAGGTTAGATGGGAGTATGTTCTGTGTCGTAGACTTAAGCTGGCTTTCCACTATGGGATATAAAATTTATATCAGATATAATATATTATTACATCCCGAAATATGAATTATATCCCACGATTGCCCTTCCCACAGTGAGATATATCTTTTAACCAGTGTGCGTTCGTCATTGGACGATCTGAGGACGTAGCGAAGGCGCGGAAGGGTGTGCGGGGTACAGGATGTGAAATATAATATGAAAATATTGCTCGGTCGATCGAAAAAATATTTATAGTTTGGGATGTAATATATATTATATCTGAGTGGAAACCGTTCCATTTAAAACTACTATAATATAAATTTTATTTATATTATAGTAGTCGGCTTTACTTCGACTTAGACCAAGTAATAATAGGGACGTAGACAGAGAAACCTATAGACAAATTGATGCCTTCTTTCGCATTCGCACACGAAAAGGATAGATTTTTGCATACGTCTTGCATAGAAATGAGACAGAGCGGCGTGAATGTTTGTCCATTTCTCCGTGCCGGATTTTTGTTTAGCAAACTGCACTTTGCTAAACAAACGAATAGGGATATTTGACGATCATCGATGTTAAAAATTAAAACAAATGTCAATGAACTATCATTAATAATATAATAAATAATGATAATAATCGATTAATAAGAACTTGTGATCAATGCGAACCCGCGAAGTAAATATTAACTAAATAATTCATCTCCTATTAAAGGTTTTCAAATTTTGAATGATTTAGGATTCCTAAACTTAAAAACTCATTCTCATTATGGTGTGTCAAACTCACTGTCAAGTGTGAACTGTAATGTCACAGTTGTCACTGCTTTCGCTTTATTCTGTGGTGTCATTGTCGGTTGGTCGCTTTGAGCATAGAAAATAGGTTGGTCGCCTTAGTACTCTTATTAGTTTGTGGTTGTCGCCTAATAACTACTCCACATAAATTGATATGCAAATTAATTTTTTTTCTCTTGCTGTCTATACGCACATTATCTTGAAACAATATGTATCTACCCTTATCAATTATATTTAACTGTTTTTTTCGTAGACAGAGAAACCTATAGACTAATGATTAGCGTGGCCTTGAGTGAGAAAGGACGATAACGTAGTTTTAGGTTATACAATAATCTTTATGACTTTTAAACATATTTAGATAAAAAATTTAATTGTTCTAAGAACTGAACTGAACAAGATTCACTAATCTCAAAAACACAAAGCTACACTTTTTTTCTCACTGAAACCAACTTGTAAACTCCTTAGATCGCTACGAACTGTCAAAGTTGTTTAGCAAAGTGTAGTTTGCTAAACAAAAAAACCGGCACGGAGAAAGGAACAAACAATCACGCCGCTCTGTCTCATTTCTATGCAAGACGTATACATAAATCTATCTTTTACGTGTGCGAATGTGAAAGAAGGCGTCAATTTGTCTATAGGTTTCTCTGTCTACGGTATTTTTGAGCTTGAGATAAAGAGTTTACCGTTTGCTTGAAGATTATGAAAATAATTCACAGGGCGATAGTGAGCATAGACAATTTCACTGCGTGGTGCATTTGACTATGCTTTTCATAATATCGTAGGCGTAGGTGTGTGTCGGGTCCTTGATTTTATAACGGGTGTTTGTTAAACAATCCCGAAAGCGAAGACAGACTAAAGTACTAAAGATACCTTTGATAACAGGACGAAAAGAAAATCGATCCCGATGAAAAAAAAATCTTTTTTTTATATCCCAAATTGTTAAATTGAAGTTGAATAAATTTAAAATCCATCACTGCAAGTAGTGAAAATCAGCTTACTTGGATTCTGCGGCTAAAGAAGATTCTTGAATTTCTTCTAGAGTTTTGACTATTTCCGGTAAATTAATAGAGCAGTAGCAGCTTGGTGTTTAGCTATAGAATACCATAATACATACATAATAGAACGGGGGAGTGGGCGGAGCCCGTGTAGCCACTAAAATGTCACTATCGTGTCAATTCACACGTATTACTGTCAACAAGAGATGTGTTTTCACGTTACAATCGTTTCCAAATTTCGCATGCAAATTATTTAGAAAATGCCAAATTGCACACGATTTAAAAATAAATATGTATTAACATTTAAACGACTTTTTTTAATGATGATCTTGAACATTAATAAAAAGTCTAAAATGTTTAAATTTACTCAGTTTGTCAACACAGTGAATGGGGTTTGTAGTAGTGATAATACGACGTAATTGTTTCAGAAAAAAATCTTAGACCATTCAATCCAGTGGACGAGTAACGCGTCTAATGCTATGAACAAAAAGTCTGTCACTTTTGGTGCGAGGGAGGAAATACAACATAGACAGTACTGCACACCTACTCAATAAAATTTTATCTGCTTTAATGCTATTGATTGGCTTACAGCACTGGTGATGCTCTGTACACAGGCCGTACCAATATTTCTCGGGAAAACGTCTCCGAGTACCGGGACAAACTTGTGTCTGAAGTCAAGTCTTTGCTGAACAGAGTCTCGGATTGGTGGCGACTAAATCTAATCCAATTTAACCCTCAGAAGACACAAGTTTACGCGTTAACCGCTAAAAATAACCCATTGTCGTATCTCCTCAGTCTCAAGGCACTCCCCTTGTTGCCTCAGTCAGTATCGGAATCCTCGGCGTCGACATATCGAGTGACGTGCACTTTTGTGGTCACTTGGAAGAGAAGGCCAAATTGGCTTCAAAACAGCTTGGCGTGCTCAGCAGAGCGGGACAGTTCATGCCGGCACACCGCCTGCAACTTTACAAGGCGCAGATTCGGCCACACATGGATACTGTTATCTCTGGGATAGGAGTACTACTAAACAGCTCCTTCCACTTGACCGTATCCAGCGCAGAGCGGCTCGAATCGTCGACGACCGAATGCTTTCCGATCGGCTCGATTCACTGGCGTTGCGAAGAGATGTTGCATCTCTTTACGTATTTTATCGCATCTATCACGGGGAGTGATCTGAGGAATTGTTCGGATTAATCCCAGCCGCCAAATTTAATGAGCGCACTACGCGGCAAACGTCCCGATACGTTTCAGAACCACTGTACGTTTCAGAAGAAGTTTTCTTTCGCGTACGACCTCTCTATGGAATAGTTTCCGGAGAGATACGACCTGGGGACCTTTAAGAAAAGATCTTACTCATTTCTAAAGGGCCTGCAACGCACCTGCAATTTCCCTGGTGTGTGTGTGGTGTTGATCATGGGCGGCGGTAGTCACTTAACATCAGGTGAACCGCATGCTCGTTTGCCCCATCTTCTATAAAAAAAACATCAAGAACGTGGTAAATGAAAACTTCAAATTGCAATTAAAATATGACTGGAGTCGTCACGGATCGAATTTGGGTGGCTTACGTACTACGAAATTTACGTTTCGATTACCGGCTTTGATAGATGACTTTCAAGATTCTATCAATGAAGTTCTACTCCTACTCATAGTTAAAATAAAAATATACCTGTGTTTAAAATTTGCTTTCTTTGATATTTATAGTACTTATTCGCAAGAGTAGCACAATGTAGACGGTTTTATTAGTAGCTTTGCTAAAATTCACAATTATGATAAATCATGCGGACAATGGCTACCGATCTGGATATTTTAAGTCTGACAAATTTTGATGCTGCAAGAATAAGTATTTAATAGAATTGTGTTTAACTTGATCAGTTACTTATTATTAGTTTATTTAGCAGTAAGTAGTAAAGTTACAGCCTATATACGTCCCACTGCTGGGCACAGGCCTCCCCTCATTTTTGAGAGGGTTTAAAGGCAAGCAGTAAGTAGATTGCACTATTATTAGATTAAAACTACGAAAACCAAAACTGTATCCTCTAGGGCTCAGCCACAATAATTTGAGGTTCGACTGGCGTGGCTCAATCGCTCATTAAAACCACAAACATTCATATAATACATAAATTAGGCATAAAGTAATGTAGAATCTATTAAAAATTCTGCTTCTGTCAACAGTACACTTTCATTACACACCGCTACTAGCATGCGTAGGGGAAGAGCGGGTAATGGGAGTCAGCGGGTAATGGTGATCACCTACTCATCTACGAAACTATAAGTCTTTGCGTTATAGCATGACAGCTTACAGTTAGGCATGTCAAGAGATGGAACAATGTTAAATCGATTTAAAAAAGGCGATAAACGATACACAAAGCAAAGCAAAAATTATTGATTAGCTATTGATATAAAAATTAAAACCGAAACATATTTCTTTATAAACTACAATGCATCCATAGTAATTACTAATTTACTAATTTACTATTTTACTAATTTTACTATTTACTAATAATATTATAAATGCGAAAGTGTGTTTGTTTGTTTGTCCTTCTTTCACTTCGCAACAGAGCGTCGGCATGGCATGATTTTTCGTATGGGAATAGTTCGGTGGCTGTAGAGTTTCACATAAGCTTCAATTAAAATTAGGCGTTCCAGTTATGCTAATGCGAAATTTAGATGCTTCTCGGTTATGTAACGGGACAAGGCTGCGTGTGACACATCTTGGACGGAAGATAATCGGTGCGACAATTTTGACAGGCGTAGGAAAAGGTGAAAATGTTATTATACCACGGATCCCTATAATTCACACAGATCTTACTTTTCAATTCAAAAGGTTGCAGTTCCCTATTAAGCTCAGTTTTGAAATGACAATTAATAAAGCGCAAGGGCAAACGTTACAGGTAGCGGGGACCAACTTAGAAAAACCGTGCTTCTTTCATGGTCAGCTGTATGTAGCAAGTTCGGGGGTAATGAGAATCTCCACATTCATTCCCCGAATGGAAAAACATATATAGTCCGTTCATCTTAACTTGACGCGTGAGTGATTGGTAGCACTGTTTCCTCAGTCGCCATCTTAATTTTTTTGATTGGTTGCTATCTGTGTGCTATTTTTCTTTTTAATAATTTTTTAATCTCAGTTTTAAAAATTCCGAAAGTAGTTAAAAGTGCTAAAAGGAAAACTATTCTTCAAATTTACGCTTTTTTGTGACAAAGAAAAGGATGTAAACAAGCTGACTTTGCCATTGCAACATATTCGTGCCCGAGTTGCCGCCATCACCGGTTTGTTTTTAGGGTGACCAGGTTACAAAGACTTAGATTAACTGTTGTTTTTGTAATTCGAACAGACACAGGCGCGAAGAGATGCAAATGCACAGCTCCAAGCTGAACGTCGCCAAAATTTTCAAGGAAACAATTGGTCGGTTTTTAATGACGCAGCATTCAATTATGATCCGTTGATTGATTATAAAAATCACAGGTTAGTTGTTGTCGGACTGATGGACAAGGCGTGTCGATTTTGCATCGCTTTAAAATGGAAAGTTGAGACCGCAGGTATGTGCTGTTCCAATGGCAAAGTGTCTCTTCCGTTACTTGGGGAACCAGAAGAACCTTTGAAAACTCTCTTTTTATATGATGCTAATGAGTCACGGCGCTTTTTAAACAGGATCCGGAAATATAAGTCATGCTTTCAAATGACGTTTTTGGGAGTTGACCGGGAAATAATAATGCCGGGATTTTCACCTACATTTACGGTGTAAGGGTAAATTTATCATAGAATAGGTTCGAAACGAACAGCATAAATTTTTACAAGTATATTTTATGGGTGACGAAGTAATTGAGGTAGTCCGTCGCTGCCAATTTATCCAGGGAGTTGAGAGAGACACAGTGTTCAAAATTCAAAGATTCTTGCATGAACGTAACATTTTAGTCAAAACATTTAAAACTGCTTTAGAAAACCTACCTGAAGAGGATTATAAAGTCGTCATTCACGCAGATCGGGCCCCTCGAGGAGAGCATGAAAGGCGCTACAATGCACCTTTGATAAACGAAATAGCAGCCGTAATTAGCGGTGATCAATTTTCTTCACGAGACATTGTCTTGCGAGCACGTGATGATACGTTGCAACGGGTAGCCGATACACACAAGTTTTATGACGCTCTGCAATACCCATTGATTTATTGCAAAGGACAAGAGGGTTATCATTTTCAAATTCCACTCATTAACCCGGTCACAAAGGAGCCTACTCCGAACAAAAAAGTATCATGTATGGATTTTTATGCGTATCATATGATGTTGCGAGAAAATGATTCTTACCTCTTAGCACGGTGTAGACAATTATTTCATTAATTTTTGGTAGACATGTATGTGAAGGTAGAAAGTGAACGTCTCCGTTATATATCTTTAAACCAAAAAAAGCTGCGCGTTGAGAATTATATACATTTACAAGATGCAGTTTCTAGCGACGCCAATGTAAACCCCAGAGATTTAGGTAAAATGGTAATTCTGCCCTCACCATTCGTTAACAGTCCCCGCTACCTATATGAGTACACACAAGCCGCATTCGCCTATGTACGAACTTACGGAAGACCTGATCTTTTTGTTACTTTTACTTGCAATCCCACATGGAAAGAAATAACCGAGGAGCTAATGCCGGGCCAAAAAAGTTACTGACAGACACGATTTAGTTGCTAGAGTATTTAGATCAAAAGTACAAAAATTAATGTATGTAATTAACAAAGGGAAAATTTTCGGAGAGGTGCAGTGCTTCATGTATTCAATTGAATGGCAAAAAAGAGGATTACCGCATGTCCACATTCTAATATGGCTCAAAGGGAAGTTGCGGCCCAGCCAAATAGACGACATAATAAGCACCGAGATTGCGGATCCTGAGCAAGATAAAGAATTGTATGATACCATCGTCCGAAATATGATTCACGGTCCATGTGGAGCACGAAATTCAATATCGCCATGTATGAAAGAAGGAAAATGTACAAAGAAATTCCCTAAACAGCTATTAAAAGAAACAGTGCACAATGACAATGGCTACCCTTTATACAGGCGCAGAGCTCCCGAAGATGGTGGCAGGAAAGTTACAATCAAATCTCGCTCTGGAGCGTTCGAAACCTTAGATAACAGCTGGGTTGTCCCGTATTTGTCCATTCTATGTAAAATGTTTAATGCCCACATTAATGTAGAAGCATGTAGCTCTGTCCGCGCAATCAAGTATATCTGTAAGTACATAAATAAAAGAAGCGACCAAGCAATATTTAATCTCAGGAGTGAAGGTGAGGCAAATCCCGTTAATGAAGTACAGACCTTTCAAGCAGGGCGTTATGTCAGCAGTAACGAAGCAGCGTGGCGTCTCCTTGGCTTCCCTTTACACGAAAGGCACCCAACAGTTACTCACCTTGCTGTGCATTTAGAAAATGGAGAGCATTTATGTTTCACCGAAAGAAATTTCCAAGAAAGAATTGCATCACCGCCAAAAACTACACTAACAGCCTTCTTTCAACTTTGTCAAACCGACCCCTTTGCAAAAACGTTGTTATATTCTGAAGTCCCCCGCTATTATACTTGGAACACATCTAGGAAGGAGTGGAAACGCCGTATTCAAGGCGCGCCTGTTGCAAATTTGAACGTTGTAAAGTCATCAGATGCCCTTGGTCGTGTATATACCGTCCATGTAACTAATTTTGAATGTTTCTGTTTAAGATTGCTGCTGGACCATGTTCGGGGTCCTACAGGATATAAAGACCTTAAAACTGTCAACGGTCAGGAATGCGCTACTTATAGAGAAGCATGTGAAGCTCTGCATCTTTTAGAAAACGATAATCACTGGGATGAAACCATGGAGGAAGCTGTGCAGTGCCAGTCACCAGCCAAAATTAGGGATCTTTATGCAACTCTCATATCATCTTGCGGGCTATCTAATGCACATGAATTGTCGGACAAATATAAAGAGTACATGACGGAAGATATTTTACGAAGGTTACAGCAGACACACGCGAACATGACATACAATGAACACATTTATAATGCAGCACTTGGAAAAATTGAAGATAAAGTAATGGCAATGGTAGGCAAAAAATTGAGCGACTTTGGAATGACAAGCCCTCAGCGAACAACCGAAAAAGAAACTAAGAGATGAAATTATACGTGAAACAAACTACGATATACCAGCTTTGTAGCAACAAGTAGCCGAATTTGTACCCCGCTTGCTTCCCGAACAAAAACGAGTTTTTGACAAAGTATATTAGGACAAATTGAATCTGGAAATGGTGCACTTTTCTTTTTAGATGCCCCTGGAGGAACTGGGAAGACATTTTTGTTAAATTTATTATTAGCGCTAGTACGGAAAGATAAAAATATTGCTGTGGCCGTAGCTTCCTCCGGTATAGCCGCCACGCTGCTAAGCGGGGGCCGCACTGCACATTCTGTTTTAAAACTCCCTCGAAATCTAGCCCCGGAAGAATCGCCGATCTGCAACTTTAGCAAAAATAGTGCACGAGGTATAATGCTACGACAATGCAAACTTTTAGTGTGGGACGAAAGTACAATGTCACATAAAAAAGCTGTAGAAGCTCTAAATCGAACGCTCCAGGGACGATTCTTGCACCAAAAAATGAGAGCGTTAACAAAATAAATTCAGATATATTAAGCGAAATAGCAGGAGAAATAACAGAGTATTTGTCAGTAGACACAGTTATGGACACAGAACAGAGCACTTCATATCCTGCAGAGTTTCTAAATACTCTAGAGTTGTCAGGTGTGCCCTCACATAAGCTTCAATTAAAATTAGGCGTCCCAGTTATGCTAATGCGAAATTTAGATACTCCTCGGTTATGTAACGGGACAAGGCTGCGTGTGACACATCTTGGACGGAACATAATCTCTGCATAATTTTGACAGGCGTAGGAAAAGGTGAAATGTTATTATAACACGGATCCCTATAATTCCCACAGATCTTCCTTTTCAATTCAAAAGGTTGCAGTTCCCTATTAAGCTCAGTTTTGCAATAACAATTAATAAAGCGCAAGGGCAAACGTTACAGGTTGCGGGGGTCAACTTAGAAAAACCGTGCTTCTCTCATGGTCAGCTGTATGTAGCATGTTCGCCTGTGTCAAATGTACATAATCTCCACATTCTTTTCCCGAATGGAAAAACATATAACATTGTGTACAGCAGCGTCTTAAAATAGTGTTCAGTTAGTTTTTTTTCTAAAATTCCCACAATCAAATCAGAATTCCCACAGATCTTCCCTTTCAATTCAAAATTTCCTATTTAGCTCAGTTTCTTTTCAATTCCAAATGCTGCACCTCTGACGGACCTATTAAGCTCAGTTTCCTTTCAACTCAAAAGGCTGCATCTCTGACGGATCTTTTATTTGGCTCAGTTTACTTTCAATTCAGAAAACTGCATCTCTGACGAATCAATTTAGCTCAGTTTCTTTTCAAAATTCTTCATCCCTGACGGATAATTATGCTCAGTTTCCTTTAATTAAAAAAATATCCCATTTCCATTTGGAATAAACAGGCTATTTTCATGCTTTCCTATACGCTGCGTTTCAAAACATTTAAATAGGCTGACGAATCAATTTTGTTCAGTTTCCTTGTAATGGCTGCATCTGTGACAAATCTATAAAACTCAGTTTTCTTTCAATTCAAAAAGCAATGGATAGTTCATTTCCCTGTGACCATGCGGGCGAAGCCGCGGTAACAGCTAGTTTAAAATATAGTTAAAGTTTCATACAAATTATGAAATAATAGTTACATAATAGCTGTTCCCGCGACATCACTCGCGTGCTGTTTATTACGATTGGATTTTATAGTTTTCAATTTTTTTTAACAGACAGACAATTTATTTTAAAAATTGTGTTTGTCTTTTGTTATAAATACAGTATAAATTTTCATATGTATTTATTAAAAGGCTGGTATTAGGAAATTACAAACAGACACTTCAATGTTTAACTATAGATGTGTATTAATTTGAAAATAAAAATCATCTTATATTTCATGTTAATTGATACATTCATAGTAACATTTAAACATATAAAATAGCTGCCAGTATCTGTAATATTCAGTACGGCGTTGACTGCACCGGTAGCTTTTCAAGGTACCCGTTACTACGCGGACTAGCGCCTTTCTCTATATGTGTATTAGTGTTGCCAGGTCCAATGGGCTAAATATCGGGACGGAAGGTAAAAATTTATCGAGAATTTGGTTTTCAAATCTAATGTAATAAAAGTTGCCCGGGATCCCTAACTTTACAGCGCACACACAAAATTTTATGAAATTCTGTTCAGTGGTTTTTGCGTGAATAGTGAATACACAGACCGATATTCTAAAAACCACTAATTTCACTTGTTTTTTCCAAAAAATATTAGAATTACAAACACAACTTTTCTAAAGATTTATTATATGTATAAATTACATCATTTTCAAACTTTTTAATATAATTATAATATAAATAATATAATGAAAAATTGTAGAAGTGTAGTAGATTTAATTGCAACTATAATATATGTATACCTAAGGGTTGAATGCAGCGAACATCATTTTTTAAGATATTCTGTACCTGTATTCATAATTAAATAAATTTGAAAAAAAAAGGCATTGAAGGAGTCAATCAGTCTTTGTAAACGGCCACCGCCACCATTTCTGTATGGATGTTTTTTGAGTTTTCCTTTAGTGATTAATTTAATCACCGCGCGGTGTTCGATTTTTCAACATTGTCATTCATTCCCGTGGTCTACGACTGAAGATTACATAAGAAGTATTGAAGTTATCTAGATGAAGCTTCATAATTATAACCTCAGGCAGGCAGTTAGCTAATGATTTTTTAAACTACCCTTTTAGCAAATCACCCTTACCAAGAATACATTGAACGCCCCTAGTAATGAATAAAAAATGTCGTGCTGTCAGGGTAAGAGAAACAATTAAATCAACGACTATAGGAAAAAAAAAACAGAAACATCATATGGCCTCAACTGGGTGTCATTATAACCATCTCGTTTTTAAAATAAGAATTGACGCGTTATTCCTTTTATCCCCCCTAAAACAGCCAGGTTCCGAGTATCCATCCTAGGGTGAATATTTTAGGGTGGATAAACGGAATAAGCGGAATCAACGACAGACAGCAGCGTCAAGGTCAGCAGCCTCACGTATGCAGCTGCGTTCGTCAATCCTCCTGCCAAGCGAGACCATGAAGGCAAATCTTCCCTGCAACAAGAGTGGACTTCCAGAAGAGGTATTGATTAAGTGGAAAATAAAATGGAAAAAACATTGTTTATATGCTCGTATCACAGAAATCTAAACAATAAGACAATAGAAGTCGTAAAAGCGCGTAACCTTGTCGCCGCACATGTGACTCGTAGGCCACAAGCGCGTGAGGAGAGTTTGTTTCGGTCACCAGTGTTATTTCGGACGCAGAGACGTAAAAATTGTGTTTTGAAGCATATCCAACTGCGGAAATTCTTCCACAACTTGCAAATTTTCAAATAAAGGGATAAATATATTTACTTAAATCAAATTATTCACCTCAAGTACTACGATTGTCTCTGAAAATGTAACTGATTTCACATTTCAATATCCATTGATTCTTAAGTTAGTTCATGTCTACGAGTACGAGAGCTATAAGCAGCGATGGATTTACAGTATGGCCAAAAAACAATATTGTCGCGTGCGTAAATTTCCAAGAACAAGGCCGCAGGAGTCGAGCGCGAGTCAGTGACTTGACACTACTATTTTATATCGATAATTCATTATGTTTAGCTTACCTAGTTTTACCGAAATGGGAATGAAATTTCATTTTTCGTTAAATATTTATTTACACCTCTATTTATTTTATTTCTAAATATTTTATACCCTTAACCGTTTATCAGCGATTATCTGTTTGTTTGTACTTTTAAATTACTTGATAAATTTTTATGCAGTTTTAATATATTGTAAGGATAAGTTATTATATTGTAAGGATAGTAAACTAAATTCGATCTGTAAGAAGCTGGGTAATTGAAAAATAAACAATAGAAAATCAGTTACAGATCTTCAAAACTAATAAAAAATGATAAATATGTCACCCATACATATATTTATATTTGTTTGCTGTTTGTATAATGTTGTATTTATTTTAATTAAACATCTGTTTATTTAATACAATGCTATTATTCCAGGTTTCCAAAAGATCCGGATATTAAAGATAAATGGATATACTTATCCTTAACGTTTTATTACATAGTACCCGGTTGACCGAGCTTTACTCGGTATTTTTCGCTCGGTTTTTTTTTAATTCGTGTGTTTTGGAAATTATATTTAGATACAAATTACATACTGATGAAATACGAATAATATTTTTTGATCTTAGCGACATAATAGAAAAAACTGAACTGGTTATTTGAATAAAAAATCATGAGTGCAATTAGTTTAATTTAAATTGTCGTGTTGTTAAAAATACTAAAAAAAGGGCTCGAAAAAATTGATTTTCCCAAAAAAGAAAGGAACTTGAAAAAAAAAATTAAAAAAAAGTCGGTCGGTCGGTCTGGGCTCGAACCATGGTATTACGATTTTGTGACCGCCCAGCTATTTGTAATCATTAACTGTCAAAATTTACCTTCTTATTCTAACGATATTGTAGCAGTTTTTCATTGCCTAAAAACACGGACAAAAAAGACATTTTCTAAAAATAAATCCTAGCTAGATCGATTTATTGCCCCCCGAAACTCCCTGCAAACAAAATTTTATGAAAATCGTTGGAGCCGTTTCCGAGATTCCGATTATAACAGACAAGAATTGCTTGTTTAAAGTTATAGGATATCGACTTTTCTCTTATTATAAAACGTCTAAAAGCTAAAGCTAAGACTAAAAGCGTCTATTACTGACACTTTCAGTTAATTAGTTACATCTTGGTGTGAGACGCTTAATAGAAAGTTATCGAAACGTGCGTTGCGCTGCACTATGCCTAAGTGAGAGTGAACGCGCAATATCATTCTCTGTTTTTCCCCACACAATTATTGGACCGAGTGGCTACGCCTCCTGAGGTTTTTCGTTTTTATAAAATATTCCTTAATACAACAGTTTCATAGTTTAATCTTTGTTGCATAAATGCTAGATACCTGTAGGCATAATTGTGTATTTATTGTTTGTCTATGTGTGAAAGCTGCAAACCGGCGACACGCGTCCCGATATTAAAAGACAGTAGAAGGCATTTCTAGTGTCTTATTATTTAGATTTTTGTGGCTCGTATTATGCTAGACTAATAATAGTGTGTAATATGAACCCGTGGAGGCGCTTACTGTGTGGCTAAATTACAAGATTTAACCTTGAACGTCCAAAATTAAACCTATTTATAATCCGTACAGATAAAGAACGGGATTAGAAATGGCGACTCATCGAGCCCGTACCGTCAACATGCACAGTACCATAAGCGTGAAACCCGCTAATAACGGTATATCGTTATATTATTCAGTTAATTGGAAATTTTCTATTAATGGGAAAATTTTGTAAATAATGGTATACACGCGTAGGTATATTAATTTTAAAATAATATTGCTTTCGGATCTACTAATGTGGCGTTATTTACTTAAGATAATCATTAAAGACAATTCATTTTATCTTATCAATATTTTTATTTAAATAAATTCTCAAATGTTTCTCTAATAAAATGTAGCCCTGATCACTCCCAGAATTACTCTCAATTTGTTCGTGAAGTTTTGAAGATTAGCTCGGACAGACAGGCAAACGAAAATTTAATAAATGGTTACTCGAGTCTCAATGACATGTTAATATTTCATTAAAAATATTAACAAACAAAATGTACAATAATTAGGAGTAAACTCCAGAACGCGTCATAGCTCACAAATTAGTACTGATTTTTTTTGTAGTTTTTGGGAATTTGTTATGATTGATTCTAATGACATGATGGATCGAAGATATAGAACCTACCGATCGTCTCGTATTTTTTTTTGCGGTATTTATCGATGTGTGTGAGTATAGAGATAGCGACAATGTGCGAGTGAGAGTTGAATTGACGCGGCGCTATTTTCAGTCCCATTCTTTATCCGCATGGGTAGTTCGGATGCAATTCCTTGTCTGTTTTCTCACTCAACTCATTTTTGTGTTAGCACTATTCTGTTTGAATAATACGACTATGGCTAAACTGCAGAAGAGCAGCGCCGTAACATAGCAATCGGAAGGAAGTTTAAGTGTTTTAATGCAAAACGGTAATTTCATCATTTCAATTTCACTTTTACCATAAATATATTTAAAATATATAAAAGAAAACAACTGATTATTATTACCAATAATCCAGTTTATTTCGCCATAAATCCTAAGAATCATGGGATCAGATTAAGATCATCTTTTTTTAAATTAAATTAATAAATAACAGTTTCCAGAATAAATGGAAATCAATCTTGAAATTTCTTGCGTATTTATTAATAGATGTTTTGTACGTATTGCAGTGTAATAGTAAATTGTATTTCTTGGTTGGATAAGAATAAAGAATAATACCCATTTTATAGCCTTTATGTTGCAATCCTAAATCAGATATCAGTCACCAACCAGCCTACAATATTTATATCATTTTGTAAGCAAGTAATAAAATTTATAAGCACTGAATAATAAAACACACATAACTGTAGGTAGATAAACAACATGACAATTTGTTATAACTTTTTTTACGTTTATATTTATTGTAAGAAGACAAAACTATTTACATAAACCTACAGCCATAAATGTAATGTTAGTCTATCTGTAAAATAAATTTAACATTGATATAAAAAGAATATGTTTATTCCAAATTGGAATTATATTCTTTACAGAGATAATATGCTAAATAAAAATATTTACCCCGGCCCAACATTACAGGGAAGGTTTGTTCCCCAGAGAAACAAATTAAATACCTAGAGATACAGGGGAATGAAATTAAATTACTAGACGTAATAAATCCCTACTAAAGTTACAAGATTTTCAGACTAATAAGGATTTCTAGTGATGTAGGCTTATACTCTCAAAATGCTGGTACATCAAGGGCATTATGCTTACTTACACCAAAGGTTTTAATCATCAATTTACAAGAAAAGGATATTCAAAGGGCACTTAAAGAATAACCTAGAAAGATTTAAGAAACGTAAAATATTACACAATTAGTTTTTATATACATAATTAGAAGCGCAGAAAATACATATATATTTTACAATAAATTTTAATAGTAAACAATATTAAAGTGACTATTGTTTTGTTTTTTAATTTAAAAATCAAAAAGGGAAACACATTAGGTGATGAATTAATGTTATTTGTAAGTCGAACATAAGCAATCAAATATAACATTTAAATACGTATTATGTAATTCCTTTCATATTAAATTTCTCTGTTTATCTGAGCCATAATCATTGTAATAAAATATCTTCTTTGCAATAAGATAAAATTGAGCAAGAATGCTAACTAGTAAGTTATGTAGAGAACAATACTATAGATAGTCATGTCAAAAAATATCGACCAATATACATATTTCATGTCCCTAGTTATAACTGTCTAAAACATTCATTAGATATTTGAAAGTAACAATTCAAATGATGAAGGGCCGATTTTTCAATAGTCAGATAACAGTATCCATCGAATATATTATAACCTAACAATATATAATATACTTTGCATATATTTTGTAATGTACGCTCAAACTTGTAGAAGGGTTCAGAATAAGTAATATAGGCGGACAGGGAAAAAAATAATTAGAAAAATCTCAAATATTCTGTCTTTTTTATTTTTTAAATTCAGTATTTCTAGGGTAATGCATTAATTTACCTGATTGCCATTCATAATATCTAATACCTACTATTTTACTACGCACGCACATTCGAAATGGTGGCTCGGTCGGCAAAAACGTTGTGAATTGAATCGCACACAGAGGAGCGCGCGTACGCGTAGTTGCCCATAATTCGCATTCAATTTGGGATCATTTCAAATAAAAGTAGAAGCCTTATTTACTCGTATTTTAAAAAAAAACAACTGCAATAACTGTATTTCATTATTTATATAGTTGAACTTTTTTCTGAGGATTGAAAAATCGGCCCCAAGTTCAAAATTAGGACTGATATATCTCAAAATACAGACAGTTCTTGAGTTAAGTTGCTTTGCTTTGTCTTTTTGAATTACTAAGCAATATTTTTGACATCATACTTCGTACCTCATATAGTTTCGAGTTCTGTTGTAGCTCAAAACCTTTACTGTCATTACATATCGTACAAACTTAATTCCGGATTACGTCGGTCCGATTTCAAATGAAATAGTTTTTAAAAGTTTTATTGAAGGCCACGTATGGGGGACTGTTAATTGTTCAGGTGTTACATTTATTATTTGATAATTATATTGTATTTAATTTTATTAATTAATGAATCCCAAGTGGCTTCTCTACAGAAATTAGGTTTTCATTTTTATTTGTATAACCTATCAAATCAAGTGAGCTATCACATGACAGGAATCGATGTTTTTATTTGAGAAGCAAAAGAAATAAAAAAAATCCTTATTTAAACAAAAAAACTGACTACGTCGTCCCTGCTTAAGATCTTGTAATGATGTGAACACTGAGCTCATTCTGAATTAACTGGATTAAAATGAATAAGTAAAGTCTCGTGTAACCAAAGGCATAGTATAAACAGAATAGTAGGCTATATTCTGAAAAATGTACCGAACGCCGCTAATATGTGTGCGTGCCTGTCACGTGCCAGTACGGACTCGTACGCACGAGCCACAGCACGCACACAACGACACTTGCTAAGTCGGGAACATCGGGCCGAGTCGGGGACGGCCATCGCCGCGCTCCGCAATTACTCTTTTTGTAAAACAAATTAATATATGCGTTTGTTTAAGTAAATAAGGTTTTTATTAATAGGTTATATTACTATATCTATACATAGATACATACCTCACAAGTACATTAATTATCATATTACATCAGATCAAACTAATTTTAAACATTAAATCTGATGTGACATCATATGTTCAGTGTTCTTCAAGACATATTTTTTCCGAATCAGTGGTAAATTAAAGTGACTTTCAATGAGTATTATTTATAATCTAAATTGAATAAAAGGTTTCTGTTTCTGTACCGACTACTATTAATAGAATACTTAAAGAAATTAATTGACTCGTATTTTAGTTATTTGGTATTTGTTGTAATGTAAAGCTAGATTTTTTTTGACAAACATTGGTTCTTTGAGAGGAAACTAAAGAAATGATTAACAAATATGATGCATAGGTATGTATCCGTATGTATTATGGTTGTAAATATTATAAGTACTTATAAAACTAAATGAGACTTAGCTGTTAAACAAAAATACAGTGAACACTGCAACAGTAGGCATTTAAGTTTCGCGTGAAGAGGGAAAATCCTACTATTCTGTTTTTACTACGCCAAAGGTGAAATAATTTTTTTTATAATTACATACAATAAAATATAACGATTTAAAAATGGATAATTAAAACCGTTCTATGAGTGATTGCATTTTTTTAATGATGCACATAAAGATAAGGCCCAGACTCCATACATTTTGAAACATATGTATAAACATAAATTCTATTGAATTGACATTTTCAGAATAGAAATAATTTGACCTGCTTTAACCACTTAAACCAAAACTTTATATCTCTGTTACAAATGTAATGCCAGAATGTTTCAGAGGGCACTATTTTGTTACAAGTCAACTCCCAGTTTTTAATTTTAAATCATGCCAGTAATTAAAATATTAACATTATATTGTTTTATTATTTTCAAATAATATAAGACTTATAATCTTATAAAACACATTTACCGATTTTATACTTTTAACGATAATTGCGAAAATGTGTGGGACCGCCGTTTTTGGCTCTAGCGGCACCGGGCGACAGCAAGCCTTGCTACACCACCGCATTATAATATTTTTATTGCTATTTTATAAAATAATTCACCAATAATATATACGTTCATAATAATAAATAATTACATCTTGAAGGAAATATCATCAAAATATGCCTGAAATTATTACAATTTCTAACTGTAGCTTAATAACAATAACCCAGAATTAAATTAGTAGTCGACAAGAATGTAAACTGATAATAAAGACATGGTGGTGTAAGTGAGAAAAGCCTGACAAGTGACGTGTGTGCGCGCGAGGATGTTAGCTCATAGATAACTGCCCAAGGGCCAGTAGCCTCTCCACTGCCGCATTTATGTCGCCAAACGTCGCAATCAGCGCTGTAAGGGAAAATGTTATATTAATATTACATATATTGTACACCTCGAGGTGCAGAGATGTTGGGCTTTAGCGTCCATTAAAATTGGGTTTATAGTTTTTATACAGCACTAACACCTGACGAAAAACGCTTTAATATTAAGAGGAAAGATAATTGTATAATTCTGATGCTTTATTAAGTATTGCATGCAATACATCTTTATATATAAAATTATTTTTTAAATGGCTGAACCGATTCTGATAATGAAATTTTGAGTGTGTGATTAAGTTGATTCGAGAATGGTTCAGATTTATTATAAAAAAATTAAATAAATTATTTTATAATTAGATTATTATAAAAGAACAATTTTTTATTATAGGAAAGGGGGCAAACGAGCATACAGCTCACTTGACGGTAAGTGATTGCCGCCGCCCATGAACAACTGCAACACCATGGGAGCTGCAGATGCGTTGCTGGCCTTTTAAAAAGGAGTAGGGTCTTTTCTTGAAGGTCCCTAAGCCCTATCGGTTGGGAAAAATCTCTGGTGGTAGTCAATTAAGATGACACATCGAAAAGGCTATCGCCGTACTGATCCGAGTGAATACATAATTTCTATAAAAACTTGAAAAAACGCCGTCATAAGGTCTAAAATAGCGTAGCGCCCGCGACGATTAAAAGCGCTTAGAAATTGTCAGAATCTTAAAATATATTTTTTTTAATTATTGATTTAAGTAATCAAAATAATGAGCAAGTAAATTATGAATATTGATGTTATGAATATATTTGAGTGATTCCAATATATCATCAATTATAAAGCACAAAAGTTATAATTTCAACTATAGTGATTTTTTAGAGGTGTTTTCGCAAGTAATTATGATCGAGTCAAAATTATACAATCGTGTTTTTGAACAATCAAATTCAAGATAAAGACATGAATTTACCTATATCAAAATTCCACTTTCGTTAGTGGTGTCATAGTCCTATACTATTCGATGAAAGGAGATGCATTTTTTCACGGTGTCGCCTTAACAAGGAAGTTGTGCGAGGAAGAAAACTTCTTTTAAATCGCACGGTGGTGGACCGCCAGTCATCCAAATGGTATGGATGGTACTTATCGCGAGTTTTGTCGCGATGTGCGATGATGAAATTGTGTATATGGAATTAGTCCGAACAATTCCTTAGAGCACTCCCCGTGGTAAATGCGATAAAATACATCATGCAACATCTTTTCGCAGTGCCAGTGAATCGAGCGACGATTTGAACAGCTCTGCGCTGGATGCGATCAAATGGAAGGAGCTGGCACTGGGGAGCCCCAGCCCAGAGATGAGAACAGTATTTCATGTGCGGCCGAACCTGCGCCTTGTAAAGTTGCAGGCGGTGTGCCGGTATGAAATACTGTCCCGCTCTGCTGAGCACGCATAGCTTTTTAAAGGCCAATATTTGGCCTTCTTTCGAGTGACCAATAAACTGCACGTCACTCGACATGTCGACGCTGAGGATTCCGATACTAAGGCAACAAGGGGAGTGCCTTGAAACTGAGAAGATACCACAAAGGGGTTCTTTTTAGCGGTAAACGCGCAAACTTGTATTTTCTGGGGATTGAACTGGACTAGATTTAGTCGCCACCAGACCAAGACTTTGCTCAACAAAGTCTCAACTTCAGACACAAGTTTGTCCCGGTACTCGGCAACGTTTTCCCGAGAAATATTGGCATAGCCGGTGTGCCGTGTATAAAGCATCAACAGTGCTGTCGTCCGCATAGCAATGAATGTTACCAGTTTGTAACATGTCATTGATATGGAGAAGAAACAGCGTTGGTGATAGCGCGCAGCCTTGTGGAACACCAGCGTTAATGGGCTTGTAATCAGAGCATGCACCGTCTACTACGTCCTTGATGCTACGGCTCCGATCTGCAAGAAAATTGGTGATCCAAAAGCACAATTTCTCGGAAGGAAGCTTCGCAAGAAGCGCTTTGTGCCAAACCCAATCGAAGGCCTTCGCTATGTCCAAACTGACGGCCAACGCATCCCCCCTTGGACACTACTGCCTCCGACCATTTATGAGTTAGGTAATCCAGAAGATCACCAGCCAAGTGACCGCGACGGGAACCGCAATGACGGTCACTAATCAGCTGGTGATCGTCAAGGTGCCGCATAAGCTGGCTGTTAATAATGGACTCCATTATTTTAGCGAAAAAGGTGATGGTGATAGACCTATAGTTGGACCGATCAGAGTGGTTACTTTTTTTAGGGATTGGGTGCACGAAAGCTGTATTCCATTATTTCGGAACTACGCCTAGGGAGTAGGAGTACCGGAAAAGACGCGTTAAAACCGGTGCCAACTCCTCTCTCTTACGTCTTCAGCACAATAAAAGAGACGCCATCAGGCCCACTCGACTTGTTGACGTCCAGGGAGAGGAGTGCTCAGCGCACAGAGTTGGGTAAACAGCACATCTTCTATGAAGCACTCACACCGCGGGATGGTTGGCGGTGTGTTCCCGCGTCATCAAGGGTCGAGTTGGACGCAAAGAAAGAGCCAAACAGATCGTCCTCCCTGCGCAGAGAAGGGAGAGATGGCTGACGACAGCCTTGGCAAGAGACCAAAATGCACGTGTTTTCGAAAGAAGTCGAACTAGTTTCTCGCCAATTCTGCCGATGTGCTCTGTTTTTGCCTTGGCAATGACACTTTTGAAGGACCTGGAGGCGGAATTATACTTCTTTTTAAGAGCGCTGGTAAGTGCATCCCGAGACGTCAATTCGTCAGCCCAGGCATAGCACTCTTGCTCATGGCGTAATTCAATTTTATAGGAGTGACCAAACCATGGCTGGGTTCTGCCTCCGATATGTACCACAGCTGATGAAATAAAAAGTTCCATTCCCTTTAGCACCACATCAGCGACAGAATCAGCAACAACGCAGGGATCATCCGGCGAGAAGCAAACTCACCTCCAAGGCTAGGATTCAAAAAAAGAGCGCACCCGATCTGACCTATAATGCTAAACACGACGGCAACCTGCATAACGCAACCGTGATGGGAGCGTGAGTGACACCGTATTTAGGATCAGACAATGATCCGAGGAGGCAAGAGGGGCATCGACGGAAACCTGACATCCATTCGGATGAAAGGTCAGCAGAAGGTCCAACAGGGAAGGCACATGATTTTCCACATCTGAGATCCGCGTAGGCGAAGTAACCAGTTGTGTCAGACCATATGCCAAAAAAACAGATCTACACACATGATCGGTTAAACAACAACCAATCCATCAGCGTGGTGGATGTTAAAATCATCAAGCATCACAATCTCTGCGGATGTAAAAATTCACGGATAGCGTGGCAGGGCCTTTGACTTGACTTGTCCCGAGCAGGTTTAGTCTCGAGCGGAATTTCGCCCCACCCCCCAGAAAACGCGGGGCAGTTTGAGCTGCCCATACTCAGGAAGAGTAGGACAGGTTGGGCGTAGACACTCAGCGAGAGATTCTCCGTCACTGGGGGTGCTGGTACCCTCTTGGGGTAGTGTTATATTCAACTACGCTACAATGTTACGGGGGGGGGGGCGATTGGACCTCCGGCCACCTGCATTCACCAGACGAAATGCAGAAGCAGAGCTTCTACTTTACGCTGGTCTTCTGTGAGGTCTTGGTACCACCCTGGTTCGAGCCAGCACAAACTTGCTACAGCTAAGGCCGCCGCATAGCTCTACCACTGTTAACATTAATCACATCACATTTCACGATGCTTTTCTACTTCTTGGAAGTTAATGATAATAATAAAATATTTGTTTAAATATTTTATTATTATTACAATACTTACACAGTTATTACGTATTGAAATACAAATGCGGTAATGATTAACAACTAGAGTTTATAATTTGTATCTTCGGAGTAATGTCATTGGCAATTTGCCTAGAAATAAAACAATGAAACAAATAGTGTAAGAGATAAGTCTTATAACCTAAATTGTTAAGCTCACCTTGCAAATTGGCCTCTCTGTTGAGAAATCCCATGGCCGCGAGCTGTTCAAGCTGTTGCGAGTAGCGTTGTTCTGGTGGCTGGTTTGAGTTATTTTGGTTGTTTGCCATAGCCGACATCATGCGTTGCATGAACTGAACAAAGAAAAATACCCATTAGTGATTAATTTTATCTGTATTAGAAAAGGATAAGACAATCGAGTAGTTGACATCGTCATAATTAAATTACTACATGATAAAAATAGGTCCCGAATCAGGCCAAAAGGCGGGTTATACCGTTTATTCACCCTAGTAGTATCCATCATACTCGGAATCTTGTGTTCGTTTATCCACCACAGATGGGGTGGATAATCGGAATTCATATATTATTTTTCTTCCGATTTCTTCCTCGGCTGTGTACAGTCGTTTGTAAAAACATGATAGAAACTGGCCAAGATTACTTAGTATAGTATGTGCCAAATCGATTGAGAAAACGGACAATGACCTTTCGGTCGTTTAACCAGGGGTTACAAACCTTCAATATAATTGCAAATTTTATATGCAGTACTTTCTTTATTTATATTTTATAATGATTGATATCATAACTATTAAAAAGTTATGTAAAAGATCGCTGTAGAAGAAAAATCGTCTATTGTTATAAAGTATTAATTCATTGCATTAATTTATAACACATAAAGATTCGACGAGTGATAATGACACCGAGTAGTATGTACTTATTCAAAAGATAAAACTTTATTTTCAATATTATATAAGAACTATATTTTTATTAGGTGCAATCATCACTCGTATCTTCACTTGATGTGTATAAAGATGAAATGTCTGTAACATTAATTATAAAGCGATCTGCGGTTTGGTCAATTCTATCATCCATGCCACGCATTTTTTATTCAACCTTAAGGACATGCTGAACACAGTTTTTCCATTTATCTGGCGTGGTTTGAGTTAAACCATCTTTAAGTAAAATTTTAACATCTGTTAACTTGAAAGTTGTAACGTTTCACAAAAAAGGTGACGCATCTATGGCTACCATTGTCACGTTTGTTTTAGAACGAACTGACGTAACGCGCGTTTTGTTTCTTTTAAAGGGATGAACTTGCAAAAGCTCCGTATGGTGATTATATTGCTTCAAATTTTTTTTTTTAAATATGAAACTATTATTAAATGAATTGCTGTATTACTTACCATAAATTGAAATATAAAATATAACACATTTTTCGCGATGTACCGTAAGATTTTACGATGTTTATAGGAACCACAGACAATATTATTTAAGAAACAAAAACAAAACATATGTGCTGACCTAGAAGTGTGAATAATATCAATATTTAAATATTGTTATCACATCTAAATTGAGATTTTGTAAGTTACGCCTTTTGACACTCGGCTCATATCAGAGGTCATTGTCCGTTTTTCTCAATCGATTTGGCACATACTATAGACATTAGCATACTTATAAAAGTACATACATACTTCTTGATTAAGGGTCAAAACTGAAATATTTTTAATTGTTCAATTACATATCATTCGGTGTGACATAACTTACCTAGGCTGCATTGAAAGTATCGGGAATGGAATATTTCCACTGCTCCTGTCATATTAAAATCTTTTTAATTGAAAACTCCTTGGTTTTAAAAATCGAATACCATTTATTTATTTAAAAAAAAATCCTCGGTCTTGTCACAAGGTTTTGTCAAACTTGTTTAGTCGTTGAGAAAATAGAACTGACTCGAGAAAATTCAAGAGCGATGATTTATTATGACTTTCGAAGTGGTTTAACACAAAAACAGTGTGTTGACCGGATGATTTCTGCATTTGGTGATGAAGCCCCATCCAAAACCACAATTTATCGCTGGTTTGCTGAATTTCAACGTGGACGTGTCAAGCTCAGTGATGATCCCCGTCAAGGTCGTCCAAAAACTGCAGTCACCCAAGAAAACGCTGAAGCTGTGCGTAAGCTGATTGAGGAAGATCGACATGTGATATACCGCGAAATTTAGGCAACTTTAGACATTGGCATGAGTCAAATACAAATAATCTTGCATGAACAATTAGGTGTAAAAAAGTTGTTTTTCCGATGGATACCGCATTCGCTCTGTGAAGAGCAAAAAGCGGCTCGCGTTACTTGGTGCGTCAGAACTCTCGAAAGGTTCCACGCAGGATCCTCAAATGCTGTATACAACACCGTATCAGGTGACGAATCCTGGATATACGCGTACGAACCCGAAACAAAAAACCAGTTACGAGTTTGGGTGTTCGAAAATGAGTTAAAGCCAACAAAAATTGTTCGTTCACGGAGTGTTGCAAAAAAAATGGTGGCCACGTTTGTCTCCAAAACCGGCCATGTTACGACTATTCCTCTTGAGGGACACAGAACGGTTAATGCAGAATGGTATGCTAGCATTTGTTTGCCACAGGTCGTTTATCAACTCCGTAAAGAGAATTGCAACCGCCGCATCATCCTCCATCACGACAATGCGAGTTCTCACACCGCACACAGAACAAAAGAGTTTTTAGAGCAAGAAAACATAGAATTATTAGACCATCCGCCGTACAGCCCCGACCTAAGCCCTAATTATTTCTATACTTTCCCTGAAGCACAACCTGAAGAAGCTGTGGACGCCTACAAAACGGGCATTTCGGAGACCCCAACTTCCTAATGGAATGGTTGCTTCAATGATTGGTTCCATCGTATGGAAAAATGTGTCAAATTTCGCGGAGAATACTTCGAAAAGCAATAAATACATTTTTAAATAGTAATGTTGTGTCACTTCCTTGATTCCCGATATTTTCAGTGCCGCCCTCGTACGAAATTTTGGCGATATCTTATGATGAAAGAAATGTTTTACTGCAATTAATTTCAACTATATTTTATTGAAGTACTTTTAATTATATAAACACAGAATTTGAAATAGTACGCGGTACTTAACAAATATTTAAATGTGTTTTATTGAGAGAAAAATTTATACAATTACATCTACTCATTAATAAAATTAGTGTTGGTCATTTCCTGGACATATTGGGAATTTATAAATTACTTTATATTATTTAAAACAAGGAATTTTATTTTGGTTTAAATGTAATACGTAATATGAAATAATTTTAAGTTTGTGGTTATTAAAATTAATCAATAATATGCTCAAGTATGAATACATTTTCTGTTGAACTGTACTTGGGGTGGAATGGCCAAACAACAATGTGTGTGAAATCCACCCCGTCTAGAGTGGATAAACAAACACGCGTTTCCGAGTATCCACCATAGGGTGGATTTCTTAGGGTTGATAAACGGAAAAACCCCAAAAGGCAATAGAGAGTGCACCTTTGCTTGTGCATAAGCTCATGAACAGTAAATGCTGTCCTGTGCAAAATAATAGATTATTTTAGACTGGCTCCATGATTCCGGATATTATGATTGTTAAATACCTAGACTGGTATTATTATTATCATCATTACAGCAAGTCACAAGTCCACAGCCCAACATAGGCCACCCCAAAAGACCGAAATCGGGTTTGAGGGACATATTAATATCTCTCCAGTTCGGTTTAGCTGTGACACAAACCTGTGTGAAGAGCTCAGTGTTCTGCTGCTGGCGGGGCGGGGCGTTGTTCTGCGCGGCGGGGGCGGCGGTTGCGGCGGGGGCTGCGGGGGTGGCGGCGGGGGGCGCGGCGGGCTGCGCGCCGGCCGCCGCCACGCCCAGCCCCAGGTTGTTCACGAGGCTCGGCGCCGCGGTGCGCAGCTGCTCGATGCCCTGTTGTATTTGCAGCAGTGCATTCAGAGCCTGCAACACAAATGTAAAAACTTCACAATAATCTAGTTTTCTCTAAAAAAAAACTTCATGGATAACAAAGAGGAGCTGCCCAAGTAACTGTGCACTAATATTTTAAACTAGTCCTGAGAACATATCTGTGGACGTAGACCATGAAGAATGTTGTACTTATCTTTTTTTCTATAGGATAGGGTGACAAACGAGCACACAGTCCACTTGATTGTAATTGGTTGCTGTGGCCCATAGATATCTACATCTATCCTCGATTACAAATTAAAATGCAGATGCGTTGTCACCCATGGGGACTAAGATGGAATGCCTCGTTTCCAGTAAAAAGGGCTGCTCTCTATCACCATACGAAACACAGCAGCATTAAGCTGCTATTTCACGCTGGTATTCTGTGAGAGCGTGGTCCTTCCCCGGTCGAGCCGAGCCATTTGTGCTACAACTATACTACTAATAAAACTGCAGCATGGCTCTACCACATATAAAATATATCTTCTTTAAAGGTTGAGTTTATTCAGCGAGGTAATGCGGATTGTATTTCAGCACCCTGGAATATACACATCTATGATGTGTATATTGTTCATTTATTTCCATAAAATTATATACATGTGTCACAGATATTATCTGTTTAGTTTATTAATTAGGTAATTGTCTATTATTTATGTAATTTTATTTTAATTAAACCACGGTTTTATATTATGTCTACAAAAATTTATTAAAATGATTTACAAATTGTTATTTTACATAAACTAAATAGTAAAATTTGACGGCTCCGTGGTTCAGCAAATTAGCAATTGAATTACAACGCTAAAACCGCGGGTTCGAATCCCGCAAGGTACAAGTATTTGTATGGCCTACAAATAATTGTTCCGGGTCAGGATGTTTGTCTTTGTACGATTTATGTTTGTAAACTGCTCCTACGAATAAGGAGAAAATCCTGTGGAGGTTACGTTTATAAGAAATAATAAGAGAATGTTATTTTTTTGGGTTTATGGCATATGTTCGTTAAAATTACTTTACCTATAAATTGCAGTAGATGGCGCTATTACTGAAATGCGCTCACTCTTTCTAAAATAAATACGTGTACCATGATAACTCTCGTTAAATAAAATTAATATTTATAAGATTAGTATTTGAACAAAAGACCGTTGTAATCTTGTAACTATATTACTATATACTTTATGGTATGTAATAGCCTGCGTTCGATATTTGGATGATTATTATCTATGGAATGATTGATCGAATGACCCCAGTATGTACATAGTGTTTACCCCGGCCACTTTTCGTCACACAAATCAGATTTTCAAAGACCTCCTGTAAAAAATTTCACTTCAAAAAACTGCGGTAGCCAAACCGCTTGCCAAGCGTGGCAACTATGGCAAATATCCCCCCTATGAGGCAATCTATAGTGGGGACTATATGTTCAGCATACTACCAATTGTTACGAGCTTAGGGTTCGTCACAATAAAAATTGCCGATAGAATTACCAAAATTAACACTTTAATTCACTTTACACTAATTAAAACTTAAAAGACACTAATAATCACACTGATTCACTTTATTTCGCTCCGAAGCTTCGCTTCTCTCGCCAAATTCAATACTGCCCCGATCGCGTATTGCAGCGCCTTTAAATACGCCTTTTTACAGAAACATCCAAAATATTCAAGTAAATACGCGTGCCAATCGACCAGGCGCTGAAAGTTCGAGTGTAGGGCTTCTAGAAAGCTTAGTTCTTCAATTCGATACTAGATAGCACTATCGGTTGAAAGATTAGTCATGTCATTTTCTGGAAAGCTCTCCTCGCTCTGTTACTAGATGGCGCTAGTGCCAGATGTCAACTTAGGCGCGCAACACTGCCCCCTCCTAAGACATGCTCGTCCCGAGCATTATCGGCCCCATAATAACGCGCCAGGCGATCCACATGGACGATCATCCGGTAGGTTACATCGTTGATCCTGGTCACAATCCTGTACGGGCCGTCCCATTTAGCTTGAAGCTTAGGAGATTTTCCCTTTGCTGCAGACTGGATTGTGCAACTACACTAGTGAACTTTCGTCGAACCCTTTGTTGTTCATTTTGCGGTCATACCGGGTTTTCATCTTTTCGGACATTTGCTGGCCCGATTGTCTGACGTGCTCATAAATGTCATTCATTTTGTTCCGCAAGTAATTTGCATAATCGGTTATACTGTATGGGGCATCAGGTGGTATCCCGGTGATCAGGTCTGCGGGCAGCCGTAATTCTCTTCCAAAGTTTGCAAAAGCTGTGTCACGAAAGATGTACTTTCGTGAACAGCGCTTCGATATGACAACAAAAACGGTTGTATGTGCTTGTCCCAATCTCGTTGCCGATTGTCTACAACTTTTGCTAGATACCTCTCCAATGTCTAATTAAATCGTTCTACCATTCCATCAGATTGCGGGTGATAAGAATTCGTTCTCATTTTATGAGTACCCTAAACTCGGCAAGTTTCCTGGAATATTTGAGACTCAAAATTCCTTCCTTGATCGCTGTGAATCTCTAAAGGTACTCCAAAACGACAGAAGACTTCATGAACTAGTTTATCTGCAACTTTGGAGTGAAGTGAAGTAATCCATCACAACCATGAAATACTTGTTACCGCTTTCACTCTCCGGTAACGGCCCCGCCACGTCAATGGTTATTCTCGCCCATGGTGCACCAACATTGTACAACTTCAATGCACCTCTACTACGAGACTGAGGTCCCTTTACAGCCGCACAACTTGTACATTTGCGACACCAGTCATCGACATCGTTTCGGCAGTGGACCCAGTAAAACCGTTCTCGGATCTTCAGTAGAGTTTGTTTAACTCCCAGATGGCCTCCTGAATAATCATTATGGTACAGCTGTAGAATATACGGTACTTTAACTTTAGGGACAACCATTTGCAATGACAGCTGTCTTTGCAAATGGTTGTCCCTAAAGCTAAAGTACCTTGAAAATTTTCCCATTTACGGCACAGAACTCCATCCTGAAGCAGCAAGCTGTCCCACTGGGCCCAATAGCTTTTAGTGGTCGAACTCATCGCTGAGACGTCGCTCTACTTGGGCATGGGAGCACTGGCCTTCATCCATTGTAGAATCGGCTTGATGTCCAGATCTTTCTGCTGTGCATGTTATAAGCTGTCCTTCCACTCATTGCTGAGGTGGTCTGTCCTGAGCATCCTCACAGATACCACTTCCTTACTCTCTTGCCTAGTACAATGTTTGCAATCTTCAGGACAAGGTCTTCTTGACAATGCATCTGCGTTGCCATGAGATTTCCCGCTGCGGTGTTCAATCACCTCCAAGACAACAAAGTCGTATTCCTGCTACTGGGTGGTGCTGTAAGCCGCACAACCCTCTCGAGATCGATCACCTTCTCTTTACACAGATCGCTTAGGGCAGCTGGATCGAAGATGGCCCCTTTCCCCACAGCCGTAGCACCTTGGGCTGTAAGTTTTATTGTGGTCGTGAACCGTAACTGCTGCAACCTCCCTAACGTGAGGGGAACGATGATCCTTCAGTTAGCTGCACTACCCTCTCGAGTTCGATCAACTTCCCTTTCTACATTTTGCTTAGGACAGCTGGATTGAAGATGGCCCCTTTCCCCACAGCTATAGCACCTAGGGCTGTATCCATTATTGCGGTCGAGAACTGCTGTAGCTGTTGCAACCTCCCTGGCACGATCGGAACGAAGATCCTGCCGCACGGCTTCAACCTCCAGTGCATGGGCCAAGGCTTCCTTGAGCGTCACGTGGTGCCCGAGCCTCACAGCAGCTCTGACTTCAAGGTCGCGGATGCCGTCGATGAATGTCTGCACCAGGTTTCCTTCAATGAGCGCAGGAACAGGCCCGTTGGTTGAAAGAGCAGCAGGAGGAACAGGCCCGCCGACAGAAAGAGCAGATGCTCCTCGTGAAGGACATTCACGCTAACTTCGGGAAAGAGATGAGGAAGGTGAAGGATAGGGTTGTTCAACATGACAACCGCCTGTCGGAAGCTGAAACCCAAATCAAGGAAGCTATAACCCAAATCGACCAAGTGAACAATCGGGTTGATTACGTGATGGCTGACGTGAAGAAAACGCTGGACCTCAAACTGGGGGATGGAACTACAGCTCCCGTATCAGCTACTACACCTTCGCTACGTGGGTTCAAAGTGCCACCGTTCGACGGGACTTCTTCCTGGTCAGCTTACAAAATCCAGTTCGAGGCCGTTATGAAGGCGAACGACTGGAATAAAAATCAGGCCATGACTGCTCTCACACTAGGCCTGCGCGACCAGGCCTTAACTGTTCTGGAAGCTCTCAGTGAGGAAGTGACTTACGAGCAGCTCCTTGAGGCATTGGAGGCTAGATATGGCGACGCTCACCTGGAACACGTCTTTCGAGCGCAGCTTAGAGATTGCGTGCAACGCATCAACGAAAACCTGCAGCAGTGGGCCCTTGAGGTGGAGAAGCTGGTGCGAAAAGCATACCGGTCTGCGGTCGGCGCGGTGCGATGCGGCCATATCTCGCCTCCAATGCCTCAAGGAGCTGCTCTTAGGTCACTTTCTTACTGAGAGCTTCCAACACAGTTAAGGCTTGGTCGCGCAGGCCTAGGGTGAGTGCAGTCATGGCCTGGCTTTTATTCCAGCCATTTGCCTCCATGACAGCCTCGAACTGGATTTTGTAGGCTGACCAGGAAGAAGTCCCGTCGAACGGCGGCCCTTTCAAATCACGTAGCGAAGGTGTTGTAGCTACTACGGGAGCTGTAATTCCATCCCCCAGTTTGTCATCCAGCGTTTTCTTCATGTCAGCTATTACGTTGTCAACCCGATTGTTCACTTGGTCAATTCGGGTTTCAGCTTTCGCGATTTGGGTTTCAGCTTACGACAGACGGTTGTCATGCTGAGCAACTGTATCCTTCACCTCCTTTATCTCCTTCCCGAAGGTAGCGTGAAGGTCCTTCATGAGGAGCATCTGCTCTTCCAACCGACGGGCCTGCTCCTCTTGTCCGCCCCGCAGTTGCTCTTCCAAACGACGGACCTGCTCCTCTTGTCCGCCCCGCAGTTGCTCTTCCAAACGACGGACCTGGTTCCTCCTGTCGGCGGGCCTGTTCCTCCTGCTGCTCTTTCAACCAACGGGCTTGTTCCTGCAGCATCTTACCATCAGAGCACCTAAGTCAGGTGCTGTAATTAGTAGAAGCTGCTGACGGCCCAGCCTCCGTGGTTGGCAGTTGGCCCCCCCGACGTCTGCGGCGTTGCACCACCAAATCTTCTCTGGTCCGTCTCCTGCTGGCGTTGACTTCGGGTACAGACAACCTCCGTTTCCTCCTTAGGTAAAATCGGCATGATTTGATCCCACTTCTGATACCATTACTGCATAACAATGAATTTACGGAAATTATATATTAACATACACGTCTAAATATTACATCTAAGATAACATTAGAACCTCTGACTTTAAAACTAGAATAATCTAAGTAATTCGTAAAATAAATATTGCAATGGTTCTACAGTTTGCGGTTATGTTTCGGTTGTCGTTTGCGCATTCATTAGCAAACCGTTACTACTGATATTGATATCTGAAAACGGTTTTCAACAACAATATGAAAACTAAATATTAGTTATGTAAGTAACCGTTGCAGCTAAAAACTGAAAATGCCCATGCTTACCATATATAGAGAGAAGGTAGTAAGGCTTTACCTGTGGATTGGACATCATCTGTTGCATTTCAGGGTTTTGTAACTGTGCCAGCATCTGTGGCATCATTGTACGAATTTGTTCTTGCAACTGTGGATTGTTTGCAAACATCGGATTCTGCAAAACAACAATGTAGCAATAACAAGTTAGCTTTAATTTTTTATATACTTATATATAGTATATTTTTGTTTTTGTTGTGTAATTTTAATACATAACATGTTTGAGTGGATATTCTTACATGGCTACTTGACAACTACGTCAAATATCCAATGAGGATGTTTAGCAGCTGACTTTAGATAAATGAATGAATGATGATGTGATGAAAACATTTAATATACAAATATATATATACATATATATATATATATATATATATATTAAATTTACAATGTACTCAATAATATCTTTCATGCAATACATACATAAGCCTATTATTACATTAGGTCCTAATTTTTTGTCAGTTTAACATAATATTTATTGTTGTATTCTTTCTTAGTCCTGAAAGTGTAACTAACTCGTCCAAACCTGGATCTGTAGCTTTTTATCATTTAAAAATAAATTGTACATGTTATTGACGTCAACAACGTCTTAAATTAAATATCACAAACCTGATTGATAAGTTGTGAAGCCATATCAGGATCTGCAGCTAGTGCTTGAAGCATGTTGTTAGTGTAGGGCGCAGACAACATGGACTGCACTAGACGCGGATTCTCAGACATCTGTTGCAGCAGCGACTGCATGCCAGGTGTGTTGATGAGACCAGGAGCAGTTCCACCAGTACCAGTACCAGTGCCCGTGCCGCCACCACCACCACCGCCGCGCTGCCACGGATTCGGCAATGGCTGCCGGTTCTCGGCACCTTGTTGTGGATTTGTACCATCTATAAACAGTTTAGGTGAAATATAAAATACATGGGAAGGCTAATGAGATGTAAATAATGTAACATTGCTAACTTTTACTGAATTGCGTTACGACTTCCAGTGATTAGTATGTCCGACCTTCTCTCGTATGCAATAACACCAGAAGAAGTTGTCGGTAGATAATTCAAAGTACCTGGAAATCGATTGGCTGCATAGACGCCAGCTAGCTTGTTTTTTTTTAAATCAAAGTGCTTTTATAGTTATGAGTAAATTTATGTTAGTTTATTGCTAGTTTTTTTTTTGTTTTATTTGGCTTTTGATATTATGATAATTTAAATGAGTAGAATTTTGAAGAAATTATATAAGACAACAATCGATCAATTCAATTCAATAAAATTCAAATTCATATTCAATTAAATTCAATTCAACAATCAATCAATTTGAAGTCTTTTCGATTTTTATTAATACTATAAAACTAGCAGCTGCCAAAAAAATGTAAGTGTGTAGTGCATCTGAAATTATGTTTGCATTAACTAAATAATATTTTTCACCTTGCCATTTACGCTGAAGTAGCAAATGTAAACAATGTAAATATTGTCACAAAAATAGATATAGCAAGTATGGCAATTAGTATTATAAGTACATAAAAACTGAAATAAAGTAAGATTATATTTATTAAGGTGAATCCCTGACCAAAATGTTGCGAAAGTGCGTTTTTCAGACTCTATTATCTCATTAGTTACGAAAAATAAACTACATCTAAAAGTACATTATTAATGTTCGATATCTTATCATCGCATTCCACGTTCTAATTTATTTTTATGTGCTATAAATACATTTAAAATCAACTTTTAAAAAATGACAAAAATTCTTGATTACATGCATCTGTTGCTAAACGCAACGCTCTAATTATTTGAGGATAACACTAATGGATAGATAATTAAAAAATCTATATTCTCCACGTTTTATTTAAATTTTTAAGCTCGTTTTTTCTCTTTTAATTGAAAAATTCCGAAAATTGTGTGACTTCTATGATAAAGGGACGTGCGCAGAGTGCGGGCGGCATTACGCTGTATGCGTTCGTAGGAGGTGGCCGCGTCGCTGGTCGCCGCGTCCGTATTTCGCCGCAAACATAATATTATTTGAGTACCTACCAACCGATGCGCTTACGTCACGGTATATTGTAACTCGGCCGTATCTTAGAAATAAATCTTACAGCCGTGCTGTACGTAAACATGCGACAGGGCTGCCTGCCTCCAGCATTTTTACATTTGCCCATTGATTTATGTGTTTTATAACTCAATGCATTTTCCTACTTTGTGTTTCCATTTAGCTTTATGATTGTACTTAAATATACTTTTTTATATAAACAAATATATAATAGGTACTTTGTGAATTGAATAGGAAGTGTTCAATAAAAATGCGTGTCGTTTTATGATTGGTAGATTTAATTAAAAAACCATGTTTATGTTTGAATAACAAATCGGTCTTATAAATTTGCGGCCGAAAAATATTTGCGCCTCGGCTGAGACGTACGAAATGCTTTATTATTAAAATTTTAAATATAAAAAATCTGCATTATAATATAAAGCTTAATTAAAAATTGTTTTGGGAAACATGGACAAGACAAAGGAATATCTTTTACTTGGTTATAGATACCTGCAGCTACTTTACAATTTATATGTTTGGTTTTAAATGAAGTTTGGATTTATTATTTTTTTTATTTCTATTCTATTTTCTGAAAGGGTCCTAGGAAAGGAATTATCCACCGCGCTGCCCCACTGCGTGTTGGCGAACTTTGCATGTCTTCGAAATATTTTTTTCTTATTTCTCAGACATGCAGGTTTCCTCAAAATGTTTTCCTTCACCACTGAGCACGTGGTAAATCAACACTTAAAATTGCAATTACAATATTATTGGTGCCGGCGGGGATCGAACCCGGTTTGCTCACACACTGTGAAAATTTTAGCAAGTGCTAACCATCTGAGCTACCACGGCTCTTCTCCTCTCGAGCTAGAGACTTTATTTTATTTATCGTCAGGCCTGTTAGTCTAGTGGTTAGTGACCCTGACTGCTATGCCGCAGGTCGTGGGTTCGATTCCCACCCAGGACAAATGTTTGTGTGATGAGCACTTCAAAATTTTATTGTGTGAGTATTTTAAACTATTTTTACGGATTTGATGAACCATATTAAATAAAAAATAGTCTCCTATCTTTCTCTCTATGTTTTGATCTCCTAAAACGAGTTTGAGTTGGTAAAATCAAGGCAAACTTAGGGTAGGGTAGTCAATTATTATTTTGATAATAAAACTAGTGAAATTCCGCGGTTTTATATGCGCAAGCGTGAACATAGTTAGAACATAATATAACCTTTATGTTTTACATAAATATCCTAAAAACTTATTATTTTAATATTTTACTAAGTACCTATAATATTAACAAGTTTATTGCATTTTTATTTGAGTAATTTTTTATGCAATTTCTTTATCTACGTCTATTTTTAGGAACCTTTATTTAGTCTGAATCATACATAACACTATATTACTGATTTACTTACTTATACGTAGTTTTCTTTTTTTGCAGTTACAAATATCTTGTGAGGTTGAAAAAAGCAGTAATGAAAATAGAATAATAATAATTGACGTCAGCCACTTCTTTTCATAAAAATTTCAGATCATGGTCCATTAGGTTGCAGTTTCACCGAACCACAACTTATAATAATAATAATAACAGTAATAATATAATATTATTTTGTATTTATTTTATTTTATTGATATTTATATATATTTATCTTTTCATTTTAATTTATAATTTTTATATATTTAAATATTTATAGAACCGAACCAGATGAGAAAATTATACGGCTCCAACGATTTTAGCGACGAACGCTTGGATTTATTTTTAGAAAATGTCCTTTTGTCCATGTTTTCAGGCAATAAAAAAACTGCTACAATATAAGAAGGTAAATTTCGACAAATCACTAACGTTCGTTATAGCTCAGGTGGTATGTCGGTCGGGCGTGATATCGGAGTTCCGTGGTTCGCGTCTTGGCTTTGGTCCCGCTTTTTATTCCTTTTTTTTTCAAGTTCCCTTCTTTTGTGAGAAAATCTACTATTTCAAACCCTTTTTTTTAGTAATTTTTAAAAATACGAAAATTTTAGTTTTAAAAATTAAAAAAAAAATATCTATTTAGTTACTAATGCTATATTTATTATTTTAATAATTACCTACCCAGTAGGTAAATATTAAAATAATAAATGTAGCATTATAAACAGTAAATCTCCCTCAAACTCAATTTACTAATATTGTTCCTAAATAAGGAATAGCAGATAAAAGATTAGTAGGTAATAACTATTGCTCCTCAAAATTATATTTGACCTCAAGGTAAAACATATCCTAAAATTCAGTAGCTAAATAAAATAATAATACCTACTATACCTACATTCAAGTATATTTTCAATATGTAAGTAAATAAAAATAACAAAAATGAAGCACCATTAGCATGTAAAGTTCGAATCCATAATTAACATTTCGACAAATATTATAATTTACTGTATAAAAAAGCTAATTCAATATTAGCAGTAGGTATAGTATAATAGTTAAAAATAATCAAAATAGTCATTTTTATTGATTAGATAATATATGAGAATACATAATTCTAATATAATGCAACTAATATACCTACCGAATAAAGAAAATTAAAATACACATATCATTGTCTGCCGTGTCTATTTCCATAAAATAGTTCATTGACATTGATAAATTAATACTACGTTCGTACCAGTAGGTGGCGTCTAGCAGATTTCTACGCGATATATTGTAGCGAGAGCGTCGGCAGGCCAAACGCTCAAGGTCGTTCGCTAGAGGTAAAGCCTTAAATAATGATTGTGTATACTTTCGTATGTGCGAGTGTCGTGTGCGTGCGTGCGTTTGTCGTGTGTGTGCATGTATGTTGTCTGTACAGAACTGATATCCTAGGAGATAGCGTTACCCATCTGTTAATGATAATGAAATCCCAGGATCTATGTTATGTGTGATATCTTGGGAGACGGTGTTCTCATATGGGTAACGCTGTATATATTACACTAACTGTGCCCTGCGGTTTCACCCGCCTATATCACACGTCTGAGTCGCGCGATATGACTTGGCACCTCACTCAATCATTTTAGGTAAAAAATCAATAAATTATATAAAAATGTTTATATTTCTTAGCAGATAAGGCAGAAACTATAAGTTATACCACTTTTGTATGTATAAGATATACCCCATACTTTCATGTATTGTATACAGTTACTCTTTAAAACTGGAAAAAACTGCGCTTCGGGGCAATTTCTGAACGAAGTGACGCTCGCCCGGCAGCGGGAGAGAGTGTTTAAAATATATAAAAGTATATCCGTTAATTACTCCAATTTTTCCATACATTGCTAGCTAGAATGATTGAATTAAAAAGCGTCTACTGCTGGTTTCCCTTGGTTCTCATCGGGCGGCTGGCGTTTAAGCGTCGTACGCGCGCCGAACCGAGTGTTGAATCATTTTAATTTTTTCATTACCTCTTAAACTATGCGTCCAAATAACATGCTATGAAGAGTAAAGTTTATCTTCATGAAACTGTCTTGATGATGAACATTCGTTCGTAAGGATTTAATAATAACGCTCATAAATCGCTTTTTTAATTTTCAATAATATTTTGTTACAAAATACCTTATTATAGCTTATGTATAAAAATAGGCATATGGAATACCGTGGACTTTTTTTAGATGCAATAAATAATAAATATCTATATTTTTGTAGAACATTGAATTTACGATCACTAAACATTACGTGCCAGCGCGCGGGGATAAATTATTTCGGTAGCGCTTTTTCTTCCGACTTGTTTAACAAAAATCAATATTTAAGGCTAGGTAAGAGGTGTAGCCTAATGCTAAATAGACTATACTATTACTCAAACATACGGACTGGTAGTTCCAGAGATCTGCGTTTTTAAACAAACAAAAAATCTTTTCCGCTTTATTATATTGTTAGTATATTAGTACAGATATTATAAGCGTACCTGAATTGTCCACAAGACCGGAGAATGGATTTCCCGCCATGCTGCTAGCCACATTCAACATTGGCTCTTGAATGTCGCGATACATGCGCTGCAGTGCGTTGTATCCGCCTGTAACATTGAAATAATAACGGAAAAAAGTTAAAATACAAAGCGGGTAGTGCATGATCTTGGATTAGCGCACCATTTTCACTTAAACTAACAGTTGCAAGGACATATGTAAACAAATAAAGACCTATATAAATATACTAAACACCATTTAGAGCCATTTCACAGATGTTGAATTGTATGAAAAAATAGATACTGCGACACAAGTCCCATTTTTTAAAATAAAATGATAAATTACAATAATTTTGTCAAAAAATGTAAAAAAGACAAACAAAACTCGATTCCAAATGGTACAGTAGAAAGGCTAGTTTTTTCTGGTTTAGTTAAAATTAGGTGTGTAGATAGAACGCTATTCCCTTTATGGGCGTTGTAAATGACTAATTATAATTAATATTGAACTATCAGTAGTATAAAGTTACAATTATGATTCATTTTATGTGAACAATAATTTATCATTTCTTAAGTAATGTTCTTTTTAAAGGAGACAATCATTTTTGGGCCCACTAGAAATATTAACGTCGTTTAATGGTATTTACACCAAAAAAGACACCAAATTATAATAGTAAATGGCCTATAGATTTTTCGAAAATGTAAACGGAAACAAGAAATCTGAAAAAAAAAATTAGTTGTTTTGACATTCGTGTTCTGATCATTGGCTAAGGTAATGTAATATTTAAATATTATTGTCTTAGAGATGTGCCGTGATAACTCGGAAAAAATCGACTCGAGTTGAAATTCAGGTAACTCGATTTTGAGCTCGAGTTACGCAATTCAAATTAGATGAACAAAACTGTGTCAATATGTCACAAATTATTTTTATAATTGTTCTTCCATACAACACAATTATTATTACTACACTTAATAGGTAGTTATATATTATTTTTGGTATGCGTATCGACAATATTCATAAAATAATATCACTCTAACGTTATGACGTAAGTCTTAATGTTATTAATAATTTGACTATCCAAAGTGTATATAATCAATTTATATTATATATAACATAAATTGATACAACATTATAAACATATTACCTAATATCAATTTATTTATTACATAATATATCAATAAATTGCTCGAAATAGTAAGTCGATTTCATCACTAAATTGTAGACAAACATTGCATTGGCCGTAAGATAAAGATGCGATTCGAGTAGAGTTTTGTGACACGAGCCACTCAGGTTAATTTAAGAGTATGTATGTATGTCTTTCTAGTTGTACACTAGTTTTTGAATAAATCAACTATTTACAGAAAAGTTTATCACTAGAGTTGAGAGTAGCGATTAATTTAGTTAAACCATTTTTAAATATGTACCTTTATAAATAAGTAATATGTGGCAACGTGAAATTGAAACTAGAAATCAATATCATAAATCAAACTAAGTTCAGGTTTGTTTACAACATGCCAGATGCATGTTTGAATTTGGATGCAACTTGTGATGTCACCCGCAGCGACTTATTATATATACAAGTAAATTAGTGAAGTAATATCTATATAGCACCCTCTGAATCTATACGATGCGCCGAGTTAACTCGGTAACTCGGTAAAATTCATTTTCTATCGATTATCGAGTTGGACAAATTCACTCGATTCACTCGAGTGAAATAAAACATAGTTGGAGTCGCATCATTATGGTAAGAACAAAATGAAGTTTTTATTTACAAGCATTATTAAACTAATGTTTAAGAAAATATGAATATTATCAATTATCAGGAAGGTTAGCCAAATATTATGTTTCTCTATTTTTATTTTTTGTGATAAAATTCGCAAATAGAATATAAGAGTTTATTAATTTACACCTATTCTAGGTTGTGAAAATCTATTATTAAGTTTGTATATTTTACCTAAAACAAATACAAATAACAAACAGGTCTTAGAACCTTATTAGTTTGTTAAAAGTGACAAAGTATTAAGTTTATTTTATTAGTAAAATCTAAATTAAATAATAAATAGAATAAATGCACAAAAGAAGTTATTATAATGTTAAAAGAAAATTAGAATCTTTGGGTCGAGGGACTTAAAGAGAGTTTTGAAGAGCAATTCATATAACTGCATTTGTGTACAAATAGGTACCTTATGTATTCAGCAAGTTGCTTAATACTAAATGGCTTTTTTGTTAAGCCAGACACAGATCCTGGATTTATACCAGCCATATTAGATAGGCAATATAAATGTTACATATATTTATGTGTAAAAAATGTAGTAATTATTTGTACTAGAAGCAAATATAAAGTTTAATATTAATAGTTTGGATAAAAGAAGTGTAATGGTTGTATCTATTATGCTTAGACAGCTGTGTTGTTCACTGTGCAGAAAGGAATATTTTGTCATCTAGAATCAGATATACCTACTTAAATAATATCTTTGTCTCCTATGTACATGAAACCGGTAAAAATAAAATGTGAGACAACTTTTACATGGTTGAATATCATTGATGTTAATCAATAATTACTGCTTGCTATAATTTATAATAATTTCTTTATTATTTAACATATGAAAAGGCAGATATAAGAAAATGCTCACAGAAATATGTATGATAACTGGTCTGACAAAATACTATTAATACTGCAAATCAATGACAAATGTAAATTACAATTTTTTCTTTCTCTGGAGTTCTGGGCACATTCTATCAATATGTGATAAACATCATTAATAATGTTGCAAGTTGAACAGTTTGGTGAGGTAGTTTTTGCTCATCAAGTATGAAAATTTATTGCATGGAATGAGCCCAGATCTGAATCTTAATGCTATTACAATGTCGCGTCTACACAATACTCGGTTATCTATCCAGGTTGAGCGCATTGGGTACGGCTGGATTGTACGGTACCATATACCCTTTTCTTTTGCTCTTATATGAAAATATTCCTTCCAGAGGTCATAACAATATTTTTTTAATAACGGTATATAATTTTGAAATGAAGGGGTAATATTAATATCAGTGCCTTCCGAAATAGCTTGTTTGGCTAAAATATCAGCTTTTACATTACCCTCTAAGCCAATGTGCGAAGGTATCCATTGTACATATACTGTTATAAGAGAAGAGTGTGGTTTGCAAGATGATGTTGTGACCAGGATTAAGAAAGGAATGCTTCGGTGGTTTGGTCATGTGGAAAGAATGAATGAGGAAAGAGTGACAAAGAAAATTTATGTTGCAGAAGTGAATGGCAGAGTCGGAAAGGGACGTCCTTGGCGAAAATTTATCGACCAAATTGGCGATTTATTGAAAACGGGCCAAATTAGGAGTACCCTTAACCGACGAGCATGTATGCGTAGGTGTATGGATGTGAAGGAGGCGAGAGAGGTGTGTCAGGATCGTGCCAAATGGAAGTCTGTAGTCTCTGCCTACCCCTCTAGGTGACAGGCGTGAGTGTTTATGTATGTATATATACTATTATGGAGTCAGCCTGTAACTTAACTAGAAGCTTTAAAATCGCATATGATACTGTTTAGCCTCGATAAACCGAAGTACACCGAGCAAGGTGTTGAAGGGCACTCCTTGAATCTGTTAAAATAACATTGTTATAATTGCATGAGTGTATATAGGATAAAGCTCCATAGATTGCTACAAGTTCAACTTCCATAATAGAAATATTAATATTAATTTTTAACTTTAATGCCATACCATTTAATATATCGTAAAATGAAGCCTCGTTTCCGAAAGTATCTTTCGAACCATCTGTAAATATCCTCAGATAATTTGGGTAATGTTCGTTTAGGTAATTAATACACATGTTTATTTATCGTCAATACATGGTATTGATGTTTAGGGTTTAGGACTCCGTCTACGAGGGCGGCACTGAAAATTTCGGGAATCAAGGAAGTGACACAACATTACTATTTAAAAATTTATTTATTGCTTTTCGAAGTATTCTCCGCGAAATTTGACACATTTTTCCATACGATGGAATCAATCATTGAAGCAACCATTCCATGGGAAGTTGGGGTCTCCGCAATTTATTCTTTATTTTAGGGAAAGTATAGAAATCATTAGGGCTTAGGTCGGAGCTGTACGGCGGATGGTCTAATAATTCTATGTTTTCTTGCTCTAAAAACTCTTTTGTTCTGTGTGCGGTGTGAGAACTCGCATTGTCGTGATGGAGGATGATGCGGCGGTTGCAGTTCTCTTTACGGAGTTCAGAAACGACCTGTGGCAAACAAATGCTAGCATACCATTCTGCATTAACCGTTCTTTGTACCTCAAGAGGAATAGTCGTAACATGGCCGGTTTTGGAGACAAACGTGGCCACCATTTTTTTTGCAACACTCCGTGAACGAACGAATTTTGTTGGCTTTAACTCATTTTCGAACACCCAAACTCGTGACTGGTGTTTTGTTTCGGGTTCGTACGCGTATATCCAGGATTCGTCACCTGATACGATGTTGTATACAGCATTTGAGGATCCTGCGTGGAATCTTTCGAGAGTTCTGACGCACCAAGTAACGCGAGCCGCTTTTTGCTCTTCACAGAGCGAATGCGGTATCCATCGGGAAAACAAATTTTTTACACCTAATTTTTCATGCAAGATTATTTGTATTTGACTCATGTCTAAAGTCTAAAGTTGCCTGAATTTCGCGGTATGTCACATGTCGATCTTCCTCAATCAGCTTACGCACAGCATCAACGTTTTCTTGGGTGACGCAGTTTTTGGACGACTGGGATCATCACTGACACGTCCATGTTGAAATTCAGCAAACCAGCAATAAATTGTGGTTTTGGATGGGGCTTCATCACCAAATGCAGAAATCATCCGGTCAACACACTGTTTTTGTGTTAAACCACTTCGAAAGTCATAATAAATCATCGCTCTTGAATTTTCTCGAGTCAATTCCATTTTCTCAACGACTAAACAAGTTTGACAAAACCTTGTGACAAGACCGAGAATCTTTTCTTCGATTTTTAAAACCAAGGAGTTTTCAATTAAAAAGATTTTAATATGACAGGAACAGTGGAAATATTCCATTCCCGATACTTTTAGTGCAGCCTATGTATTTGGTCTTAAAAAATCTGAAAGGTTTAAACTAGTGATCCACTGATCCAGAGAAAACATACCTAACTGAGAGCTTGAGTATATAAAAAGTGATTTGAAGTTGTCATGGATTATTGTTAATAATGGTTTTTTATTATTATTCCAATACCTGTTTTGAATGGTATTGGATAGGTTAGAGATAAGATTAATAGAAGTTATTTAACACTTTATTTATTTTTTAACCAGAATTTATTTGCAAGGTAACGTTTTCTTAAATATAATGGGCATAAGATGAGATCTGAGATCTGTTATGAGATGAGAGAAGCTGAGATCGCTTTCCAGGTTAAGTGAATAGGGGTGCTTTTTATATAACCTCCTATAGTTCTCATTGACTGATTTTTAATTTTTTCTAACTTAAATAAATTAGTCTTACTACTGTTATCATACAAAAAGCTCGCATAATCTAACCGACTTCTTATAATACTAATATAGTCGTAAATGTTTAGGATGGACACCCCAGCCCGAACCTGATAAAACTTTAAATATATTTAAAAATTTTAATACTTTTTCAGATGTTTCGTTTACATGTTTATTCCACCGCAGTAATCGATCCAGCCACATTCCAAGGTATTTTACGCTATCTACTACTTCCAAAGCAACTTCTTTAATTTTTAGACTAATGTTATGTGGTCGACGCCCTCTAGAAAAGGTGCATATTTTACTTTTTAACGGTGAGATTTCCAAATTTATTTTTAAAAATAAATCATTTAAAATGTCTAATGCCAATTGTAGTTGATTTTCCACCTCTTTCAAGTTTTTGGAAGTTATAAATATGACGTAATCATCAGCATACTGGGAGATATTAAGATGTGTTTTGGAAATTATAGACTTACATATATCTATTGTAGCTATGTTAAACAATAGCTGAGAAAGTGGATAAACTTGTGCTAGACCGCGACTTGTACTTCTAGTTATTTTATAATCTATCTCTTCAATTATTAAAAATCTTTGGCTTAAATAAGTCCAGACATAGTTGCAAAATTTTGCGCCAACATTAAGACGATCGAGGGTCAATAAAAGATAATTTATGTCTACATTATTATATGCATTTTCTAGGTCTAAAAAGCATCCTACTGTAAAAAGATTTTTGGTAAATCCTATTTGAATGCTTGTAACTAAATCGGTTAAATTATCGTGACAGGAACGCGATTTTCTGAATCCTTTAGTTTCCTCAGAAAGTAATTTTTTTGTTTTCAATATACCACTCTACACGGTTTAAATTTTTTTGTTTTCAATATACTACAATTAGCCGGTGTGGGATTCTGTCTAAATGTTTTAAGTGCTAGCAGTCTCTGTGCAACAGCGTGAGATAGATCAGGAGTCCAATATGGCTTAGGAATAAAATTAGCCTTGGGATTTAGGCATATTTTAACAAATGGAATACTTGCTTCTGCGGCTTTGAACAACAAAGTGATAAAATCATCATAGGCTTCTTTTCTTCTCTTCTATTACCTGACTATACTTCACCCAGTCAGCTTTTTTAAAGTTGCGTCTTTTATGAATAATTGGAGAATGATTCATAGATGATGAAATCTTAATCATTAGGTGGTCACTACCTAAACACTCGTTTGTAACATTCCAATTAAACTTAAAAGCGATATCAGATGTTATAAATGTAATGTCGGGAGCTGACTGTTGTAAGATACCGCCTATATCTAATATTATTACTAATTTAAATCGCGTAGGCCTGCCATCGTTTATAGAAACAAAATTATGGTCTTCTAATGAGTCCAGAATTTGCGTGCCCCTAAAATCGGTTTTATTCGACCAATTAGAGTGATGTCCATTAAAATCTCCAAGTATTAGAGTCTTTTTTATCAGAAAACGAAAATATTGAATCCCAATCACTACATGAAGTTCGAGCACTTGGCAAGCAATATAAAGAAATTATATTTTCAACAACTTCACAATTAGCAATTTTAACGGATATAACCTCAATAACCACGTTGGCACTTCGCAGTGGAAGCAACTGAGCCGAAAGAGATTTGTGTAAATTTTTTAAATTAAAGCCACTCCGCCATAAGAGTCCGCCCTATCAAGTCTAAATACATTATATTCTCTAAAGTTAAGTGTTATATTAGGATTCAACCATGTTTCCGAGAGCGCGGCGATAAGAATTTTCTCCTGACATAAGAGTTGTTGAAATTCCGAACGAAAACACTTTGATTTAATACTTTGAGCATTCCTTTGCAAAACGTTAAGGCTAACTTTATCTATTATTACTGAGTAAATTTTGTATAAAAGACAAGTTCGAGATATTTTAAATATCCATGTGATTACCCATTCAAAGAATAAGTGCACTACATTCTCGATTCTACTTTTTAAAGGCTCATTAAAGGCTTAATAAATTAAAGAAAGGAATATCAGATTGTACATTACGATTCTTTTTTTTGTTTTGTTCAGACACTGGTTGATCACATACACTACTTTCAGACTCTGTCGACATATTGCCGTCATGTATATACTCTTATAAATTAGGTTCTTGAATTCTTCTCTTCTTAATCTTCTTAGTTGTGTCATTTCAAACAGATTTTTCTCCCCAACTGTCCACTTTGTTCTTGTTAATGGGGATTGATGACACGTTGCGTAAGTAACTGGTGAAGAATTCTCCTGAACCTGCAAAATAGAGCTAAAAAACTTATTTGTGGTTCCTGGGACAGGTTCCGGCAATTGTGGCATCTTATTTAAATTACCTAAACGGGGTATTGGCGATTGAGTTGGTACATAAGTAGGTGTTTCGGGCGGTACATACATTGCCATAGCCTTCCTGTATGAAACATTAAATTCAGCCATTATTTCCCGTAACTTCTTCTCTTTTATATATTTTGGACACTAACGATTCAATGCCATGTGATTTTTGGTATAATTAATACACTTAAATATTTTAGTTTCGCAATTTTCATGCTTACCTCCACATTTGGGGCAACATATACGTTTTGAAGGTCACATCTTAAGTGTGTGCCCAAAGCGTCAGCATCTCGAACATTGAGTCACAGGAAATAGGTATGGCTCCACCTTAACTTGCATGTCATATATGCACAGATACGATGGTAATGTAGGCCCTATGAAACCAACTCATACCGATTCACTTTCAGTCCAGCCAGATTCTCCATCCCTCTGCTTTCTGCATTTGAGTTGTTTCACATTGGCCACCTCAATTGAGCAAAAAATAGATTCTAACAGTTCTTTTTCTGATAGATCTAATTGGATGTTCTTAATTACACCATAAGAGAGTCCTACTTCAAATGGTCGCTGAAACCTTCAGCCCAATTCCACAAGATGATCACACTGTATCAATAAATCAGCATCTTTTTCTCCATATAATTCTACAATTATTTTGTATGTATTGACATATTTTACTCGCACAATGTTTAGGTTCTGATTTTTAAATAACTTGGCAAGGGCAAATTGTTTCGGGAACTTATCTTTAGACATTATACATATTTCAATACTACCTCTTATTTCTTTAGATTTATCTTTTCTGCTTTTCACTTCTTCCCAGTCTCCTTCTTGCTCACATCCTTTAGCTTTTTTTTGTTCAATTTGTAGGTCCGAAGGCGAAGTATTCCTACCTCTTTTGCCCAATATTAAGCTAGGTTCGTAGTTTAAATACTCTTCCACAAGATCAGACATTTCCTCTAGTATTGGTTCTTCCCCCGCTGACTCAGTAGAAAGAAGATCAGCCTCCATTATTGTTCAACTGAACGGACGTCCAAGCCGCAAACGCAGATAAAAAATTCCTAAGCCGATAATAACCGTGCGCGCAACGATACACGTACGAACGCCTCGAGCGCCACTTCGCCACTGTTTTCCCCCTATACATTCATCTAATTGCAATGAAACTTTGGTGAGTTATTATACTGTTTATCAATGTAAGCAGTTATATGCAGTTTGTGTATTTTATGACTATTAATTTGCTATGAAGGTCAAACTACAGAACAACGTCTATGACTAGCTATGAATGGGTTTCACCCATCTTTTATACTGTGTATTGTAAAGAATAACCAGTGTTCCACTTTCCAGCTACAATTACCTGGTATACTTTCGAGATTTGAAAGTGCCCGGTCGTGGGATCTCATCAGTTCTTGAAGCATTGCAGGATTACGTGCCAATTCCATAGTCTGGCGTAATAGCTCGGGATTGTTCAGCATGTGACTTATCTCTGGATTTCTCTGAAATAGAATTAGAATTTGATATCTTCATATCATACAAAAGTATATAGAAATATTCTATATAATTGTTGGTGCATATTTTGTAATCACAAAACTTTTGAAGGACTTGACCAATTGACTCCTAATTCACACTCATATTTTGGTTAATTCATAGCTATGCTAAGATACAAGAGATGGCGCTGTAGTCATTAACAAATTTAATATTTATGTACTGAAATGACTCATATGCACATTATATGTGCATTTATGTTTATAATATCGAGATATTAATACATTTTATATTAACCCTAAAAAGTCTGGGGTGGTATTTTTTGCACCATCTATTGGAAAGGGAACGCTTTATTAATTTTTTTATCACATTTTTATAACATCTGTAAAAGTTAATAGCCAGTTTTAGTCAATATTTTTTACTCATGTTTGTTGTATTCAATATCAGTATCATGTGTGCATTCTCTCTTTCTTTGTTGCAATGTATGGGAGTGTGTGCATAACAAACTAGCTTTTTACTGCTCTTTACTGAGTTCATCCCTTTCTTACACGATGCTAGGTAAGACAGCATACATACATATTAACTGCTTCTGGCTGACGAGTTCAAATCGTCCACTAGCACATTTTTAAGCTGTCATTGAAACTTCAAAAAATTCAGCAATGTGATGCATCAATAACAAAGGGGAAATTTTTGAACAAATTTTGTAAAATATAATATCTACAAGAACAAAAATTTGGTCACAGCCGCCAGCCATAAAGGAGACTAGCCCTCCGCACAGGATAGAATTATAGTGCCCTAGTGTATGCGCAAGCACAGGTGCACATTTTATTCACTCACTCTCATGATTGATGTGACAGTAAACCGACACAACCAAAGAGAGATCAGGTGCAGGACCAACGGCTTTACTTGTTTTCCCAGGCACGGGTGTGAGACACTGCCAACTTCCTTAACGGAAATGCTTAATGGAAAAACTCAATAAGTGATTTTTTGGCCTGACCTGGGATTTAAACCTGAGACCTCATGATCATCTGTTGCATTACTACAACCACTGGACTAATGATGCAGTCAGATAATTTACTATTAATTAACACAACCCTAAGCAAAGCACAACTACACAAGTCAATTACCAAAGAAAAAAAACTAAGCTTCAATTTGTTTCTCCTTTTAGTTTTGTGCCTTTAATTTTGTGTATTTATTTTATTTTAACTTTTGCCTTTTTTTAATCCGTCAAGAAAGCAAACAACTTTTACTATTTGATTTGTGCAACATTTGCATATTATATTACAATTGTTTTATGAAGCCAAGCTGTGCAGTCAAAGGTAAATATTTTTATTCAAAAGTGCCAATAACAAAGCACTTTTTGAAAGTCAAATGCCAAGCCATTGCTTAAACAAGTGTCTACTGTAGAAAGACCTGCAAATTAACAAAATATAGCTTTTAATATTACTCACAGCCATCAAGTCCTGCATTTGTGGATTAGATGTAATAAGTGAACGCATATTCTCTGGGTCATTCATCATTTGTTGTACTAGTGGATTGTCCAAAACTTGCCTTAGCATGTCAGGATTTGATAGGAGTTCCTGCTGCATTCTTGCCTGAAATAGGAAAGAAATATTCAATATGGGAGATATAAAAAAATATTATAAATCATCACATTACAAGGCATCATATTGACCCAAAGGATAGTTGGCAACTCATTGTACATTTAGTCATAGTCATTATAATGAAAATGAATATGAGACCTAGGCGATATTTTATTCGAAGAACTTGGACGTTTTAAACAAACAAATTAAAAATTGATAAAACTAATGGTTTTTTATTATTTTATATCACTAAATATTGCAACATTAAGAAATCTTACACAATCAAACAGGGCTAGTTAGATGCTGGTTTTAAATAAAATTTAAACAAAAAATACTGAAAACTCAATCTTTGATTAAACATCTATATATATAAATAAAATTGAAGTGTCTCTCTATAACATTAAAATATATGACTTCAATTAAGCTCGGGAGGTTATTTTGTCTGTTCGGGATATTTATCGGAATGGCTGACCTGATTGTGATGAAACTTTACAAACAGAAATCGAACAACACCAGGAGGCCTAGGCTATAGTTAATCTGATAAAGTCTTGGTAAACCAAATAGTTATTGATTATCTTAAGTCTAAAGAATGCTAAATTAATAGACACTATCCAGACGCAGCTGGGGCAGATCACTAGTGTATTATAAAGTATTACCTGTAAGTCCATAAATGTACTCTGACCTAGACCAAGACTTTCTAGGCCTGCAAGACCGCCAAGTGAATTTAATCCGAATGGTGTAGCACCAATATCAGCTGAAAATGAATTTTGTTTATTACAAACCTTCATAACAACCAAATTCATTAATTAAGCAAGTATCTTACAAATAAAATTACAAACATAATACTTTACTTTTATTACCTTACTTATGTAAAAATGCTTATGCATTTTTATTTAAAAAAATTTACATCACCTTAAAAACAACAAGTTACAATAAAGCCTTTTTAACTTAGCCTTCCCAAGCTTTGTGAACAATGCTGTTTAATAAGTCATTTTATGAACCAAGTGATATAGGTGTGGGGTTTAAGTTTTGCATACACACTAACATTAAAAATGAAATGGTAAAAGAAACAACAGCTTTCATTAATGATTCCCACTTATGTGCTGTTGCCCATTTTCATTATACTATTTGTCTGATATCATCATTACAATAATTCCTAATAAATTGAAATAATACCTTTCCGCATTATAATGACAATATAGGTATTATTAAGAACTGCTTAACTGCCTTTATTAGGAATAGAAACTATACCTTATATGGTGAATTCATGGCTGAGATTTCGGTAATTAAAAACAAGGGACAGTGATTACGATTATTTTATTTACTATACATGTCATACTGTTTTAATAATTATATTCCCCAGCTTACATTAAAAAATTTGGCTCCTGAACCATATTGTCCTATTTTTCTGAGAGCAAACACAGAACCAAAGATTAATCATGTATTAAATACATATGATCTCTTAGTTTAATATTTTCAAATAATTATAATAATATCTTAAATTAAAATAAACAATGCTATTGAGAACATGATCACAAAAAGGAAAGTGAAATTTAATTTAATGAATATTAAATCTTTAATTTATTCTAATTTAATCTTCACATTACACTCAATGATAAATGGTAATACAAATTGATTAGAAAAATCTATTGCTAGATCTGGGGAATTTCGGGAAGTCTTTTAGTAATCGATTTGTATTATTTAGTGGTTGATTGTTTTTCAAGTGATTAGTATTGAATTTTTACTGAAAACATCTGCCACGCTTAACTTTGTTCAAATACAAAAAACTTATGTTGCTGACTTCATATAAATCTAGCATATACTTGACTTATTTGTCCATCAGAGAACTATAAACAAATTGTTAGTGTTGTTTACAAAATAATATACACAGTACACACACAAATAATTATTGTATTAAAATAATACCATGTAGATCTAGTATTCATTTTATTGTTGTGTCATCCCTATTCACAATACAGTTGTTTTGTCATAGAAAAGAGAAGTTTTGTATTGAGAATTTAAAAAACCTTGTGTATTGCGGATCAATGTGTTTCCACCATGGGTTTTTTTGAAGTGAAATTGGAGAAAAATAAGTAAATATGGTGGTTTTTGCTAGATTTTTTGTTAAATAGATGTCAAACAAATACCAAAAATAAATCTTTAGAAATTTATTGTAATTTAGCTTGACAAATTTTAGTTTAACCTGGTGACTTTTGGAAATTGATCACGTGAGTTTATTTTTGCCATATAGCTATACTGACTTGGTCAAAAGTTTGGGGAGTCTATATTTAGGTAGGTCAGGTTAAAATATTTGTACTGTACACTTCAAAGAAAAAAGGAAAGTATTTATGAAACAGCAGTAGATTAACAATTCAACTGTATTTTTATATAATATGTATGTACTGTGTGCATTTCCAAGGTAAGATAACCAATTTAGCAGCTTTTGGTATTCATGTATATACCTTTACAATGGTTCCTTATAAATTTCAACACAAGCAATAACTGATTTTTTTTTTCATAATTTTTGAATAATTCAACAATTTCTATATAATTATATTCTGTATATATATATATTGGTCTACAAAAAAACTTAAATTTAAATAGTTCTTCCAATAATACCAAAAAGATTAAAAATACCTAGTTATCTCATTTGAATATAGGAACAGAGCCTTAATATAATCGGTTTTCTAGTACATTCCTAGAACTAAAATATTATAGTTGAATTTGAGTGATGTTGAGTAATTACTGAAAACCTACCTGGTGGACGTCGTGTGCCTCCTTCAGGTTCTGGTCTTGGTGGGGTCTTGATAACTAGATGTATGGTCAAGCCATCCTTGATGTTATGTTGTTTCAAAGTATCGCTATCATTCATAATTTTTCCAGCAAAAATTAGACACAACTGTTCAGGTTCGGCATTGAACTTTGGAGACAGCACATCTTTGAGCTACAAAAATAATCCAAATAAAAATTCACTATCTTATAATGATTATAACTGTCATCCCTGATTGCGTGTGCAATATCTATGTTATTACGCCATTTATTAAGGGTTTAAAAGAGTCGAACATACTTTTTTGATGTCAGCATCTTCCTCAATTTCCACTTGTTGTTTCTCCTTAGGAGTTTTTACTGTAATTGTTATCTTTTTCGGTTCTTCTTGGCCTTCTGCCATTTTAACTGATATCGATGACTATGTACTTTAGAAGAACAGCAAAATTATGTAGCACTTTATTAACTATAATTTGACGATAAGCGCCTGACCACAGATAAAATTAGTATTACCCATAGATCATGGAAGTTAGAGAATAGTGTTAAGTGTTAACATATGTATTAATCTCATAGATAAGAAGAAAAAACTCTGTATAAAAAAATGTAAGTAGAAATGCGCTGAATAAGGGTGGCGCAACCGTAGCTACAGTGTAAATTTTAAATAACTTTTTATAATTTTTTACTGCACAAACTTTTACCATAATTCTATTTACAATAAGTCGCCACAAATGTTAAATTTCTCAACTCAGTACACTTCTCTCCGTCGGCAACTGTTAAGTTCATTTCATAACCTCTAGCTACTCGAGCGCTGTTGTGGAGAGTTTTTGTACTGTTATTTACTGCTTACGGTGGACACATTTTCGACTATTCTCAGTTCTCACATAGAGGAAAGTAATATATCGGTCATATTCTCCTATGGAAGATTGTCGTCCTTACCTCCTCATAGACATGGAGGTTAGAGAATAGGAGATTTATAAAGTTTAGGCTCAGAAGGGCTAGAACCCAGAGCAGTATAGCCAGTTAATAAAAAAAGAACAGGAGAAAGGAGAACCGTAGACAGAGAAACCTATAAGCCTCATTTACATTCAGCCTCTGCCACTGCTCCTCGCGCTGCCGGCAATACTTCGCTAATTACTGCCGTAGCAGGATCGCGGGAAGTGTGTATTTATATTCTGCCCTGCCACTCACATCACTTTCGGCTTTCGACTATGGCAGACGTCGAAATAATTACAGCGTCCGCGCTGTGTCTTCTTGCAATACAAAATTATGTTAATAATTTAAAAAGATATCAAGTTCAAAAGAAGATAGATAGTTAGATAGAAAATTTATTTGCTTAAAAACATGGTACATAAGATGATCAATGACGTGGAACTGACATGTTTTGCCATAATTGGCATGCAAAAATGATATGAAATACAGCTAATTATACAAACCCAATGTTACATTTTAAAATTATTGCATTGCTTAAAAGATTCTTTTAAGCAATGCAATAATTAATTAAAAGAAGACAAACATTCTTTTTGAATTCAAATATTATGTACAATTAAATACTTATACAGATCCACTCTATTTGAATTTTTATACAGTAAATTGTTCATAAATTATTAATTGAATTATTACATTATTTTTACATAAATAATATTAAATATTATATTAGATTAGTTAAGCTATTATTATTTCAATAATTACACTACAGTATAAATTAATTCATAATTTTAATTGCAATAAAATTATAATTTAAAAATCTCAGACTATTATGCAAATATTATACCATTTAACTTATTTTACATTTTAATAAATAAGTAATCAATATGGGTACTAATCGTTTTGAGAAATAAAATGTCAATATTCATTAATTCCTTAAACTAAATTTTATATTAATATAATAAATTTGACGATTTTATAATTAATTATGTACATAGGTACTATGTTATCTCAAAAAGAAAATTCGTATTCGTAGAAGATGATGAATTGTGTTTTTTATCTTTGAAATTCCATATATTTTTCTGATTCCAGTAGTTCTAAAAACTTTATTGTATTTTCATTATTCCACTCGAAAGGCATTTTGGTAGATCGTACTTATTTAATAACAAGAGCGATGGAGTTGAATGTGAACACTCATTGCCGCTCGCGCTGCCCGTCTTTTGACTTCCGCACGAAAAACCGACATTTGAGGGAACGTCGGGCAGTGGCAGCGGCAGCGGCAGTGTCAGTGCGAGTAGCCTGTTTACATACTGCCCTGCCCACTGCCCTGCTCACTTCCCTGACCAACAGGGCTGAATGTAAATGAGGCATAATGATTAGCGTGGCCTCGAGTGAGAAAGGACGATTACAAAGAGTATAGTAATATATACGGAAAGGACGATAACTTAGTTTTAGGTTATACAATAATCTTTATGACTTTAAAACATATTTAGACTATACTAGACTTTTTCGTGTGCGAATGAAAAAGAAGGCGTTAATTTGTCTATTGGTTTCTCTGTCTACGAGGAGAACGATCGCTGTAGAAAATAGTGTCCCAGAAATATGGACAATATAAGTGAGTCACTGCGATCGCTAAGTTATCTGAATAAAAGTGGGCTGTTGTGGCCTAGTTTGAAATGATTATGTGATGCAAAGAAAAAAAAAAGAAAATAACGAAATTATTATTATTTATTAATAAATAAATTATGTGTATACAAATACAAATTATTAATTATTATTGATTTATTATTATTAATATTGGGGGTTATTGAGTATTCACATCTGGTTGGGCTGGATAAATATATAAATAAATAATACATAAATTAATAAAAGCCCAACCAGATGGAAGCCCCCGGCAGGGGAGACCAAACGGCCGAGGGTTAGGGGTAAGGGAAAGAAACCGGCGGACCATAGAATACTATTATACATACATAATAGAACGAGGGAGTGGGCGAAGCCCGTGAAGCCACTAAAATGTGAATAACATGTCAATTCTCACGTATAACTGTGAACACGAGATGTGTTTTGACGTTACAATCGTTTCCAAATTTCGCATGCAAATTATTAAGAAAATGCCAAATTGCACGCTATTTGCAAATAAATATGTATTAAAATCTGTCTGTCAACACAGCAAATCGGGTTTGTAGTAGTGATAATACGACGTAATCGCTTATAGGTGTGCTCCCGGCGTATAAAATAAGCTTGACAGCCATTCTATAGTGTATTATAGTATTCTATGCGGCGGACTATGCGGGTGGTATTGAGGAGCACCGCCTTCTGCATTTGACTGCGGAGCAGACCGTCTAGGAGTCCCAGCCGCCTCAGATGACCCGAGAGGCTGGCCGGGATTAACCTGTTTGCAGACACGACTACAGGAATAATTTTGTTCGGCAGACCACCCCATATGTCGGTCACCTCATGAGTCAGGTCCAGATATTTTGATTGCTTATCTGTTTCGGCTTTCACGAGGTTTTCGTCATACGGAATGGTAATATCAACCAAAAATATCCTCGACTATGCCCGGTCTATCAGTAGAATATGAGGTTTATTCGCAAGAATAGTCCTGTCTCTGATGATGGCCCGGTCCCAGTAGAGCTTGGCGCAGTCATTTTCGAGCACAGCTTCCGGCAAGTACTTGTGATACGGCAATTTCTGGTCCACGAGAACGTATTTCAGAGCGAGCTCCTGGTGTAGAATTTTGGCTACTAGATTGTGGCTGTGCAAGTATACAGAGTGAGAAAGCGCTGATGATGAAAGCGGGATGGCGACAAGCTCGACAGACGTCAACGGTGCCATCCATTAGGATGTATGTCCGATAGTAGTTGGTCTTAATAACCTGTTCCTGTATTGCACAGACAAAACCCTAGGTTTCCCCGAAGAGGTCACCGAAACGTAACCAGGTGAGGTAGGCGACTGTATCTACGAAGGGCTCATGTAGAGCCTTGTAGTACCTCCCCTGGAGCTCCTTTTCCTTCCATACAGTCTCCCGATCGGAAATGCTAAGCACTGCTGGTCCTGCCATTGCTCGTTGGCTAAGGATAGAAGGGTAAGCCCTTTAACACTAGAAATGACGTCCTTATAGAATGGATCATCCGATGACGGAGGCTGCACACTTCACGATTATGCATGGTGAGCGCGCTTAGGAAGCCACGCCCACCATGTTTTCGCGGCAAGTACAGCCTCATTACCGACGATCTCGGATGATGCATCCTATGGGACGTCATGGCAGTGCAGACTTTTCTATCCAGAGTTTTAAGTTCAGTCTGAGTCCACCTGAGTATGCCAAAGGTATACATGAGGACAGACATGACCCAACCGTTACATGCGTGTGTCTTATACACACCGGACAAAGGCGATTAAGCACTTTGGTCAAGCGTGCATAAAACACGTCGCAAACTGACTGTTTCATACCAACCTCGTCGCTACCGATGTTCTGTGACATACCCAGGTATCGGTGTGTTTCAGCCTCGGAAAGGGTCCTTAAATTGACGGGCGTATATAACTCTATGCCCTCAGTGTTAGCAACCCTCCCCCTTTCAACATGGAGGACCGCACACTTATCCGTTCCCAGCTCCATTTTAATAGAACTGCCAAATTCACAAGAGATGTTTAGCAATTCCATAAGATGGGAGCGACTGGAGGCGAATAACTTGAGGTCATCTATATAGAAAAGTTGGGTCACCTTTGAACCTTCTTTCCGAGGCTGAAATCCCCTCGCGGAGCCCTCTAGTAAAGTACTGAGAGGGTTCAAAGAGAGGCAGAACCAGATTGGACTCAGAGAGTCGCCCTGGAAGATACCCCTTCTTATCCTTATGCGGCTTTCCACAGCCGTCATCCACTCACCCAGATGACAAAGGATCGTACTCTACTGCCCCATACACTGCTCGAGGAAGTCTTAACTATACAGTCAATCTTGTACAGCTCGAGGACCCTCTTTAGCCATGTATAGGGCACGGAGTCGAACGCCTTTCTGTAGTCTATCCAGGCGAGGGAGAAGTTCCGACGGTTGCGTTTCACGACTTTGCTAATGACCGCGTCAATGAGGAGTGGTTCCTTGGTTCCCCGACTACGACCCCGACATCCATTCTGAGCGCGTGACATCACCTGATTTAGCTCCAGGTGACGAGTGATTTTCGCACTCAAAATGGATGTCAGTATCTTATGTATGGTGGGTAGACACGTGATGGGGAGGTATTTGCTCGGGTCTGTGGCATCCCTATCTTTAGGAATCAAGTGTAATCCCAGTAGTGAAGAGGCTTGGGAGCAATTTCTGGTCGAGGGCCTCTTGAAACTGTCGGGCGAGCACAGTGTGACACACTACGAACCCCTTCAGCCAATAATGATGCAGCCCGTCGAGCCCGGGACTTTTCCAGTTCGGGGCCCCACGGATCGCCTCAGCCACGTCTTCTGGCGTTATGGTGATGGGGTCCATAGGAGTAACACTCGCACCCTGGCTCGCCACAACTTCCATCCAAGGGCCATCGCTGTGGTTTACGGGCTCTGACCACAGGCCACGCCAGAATGCGATTATGTGAGCCTGACCTGGTCTTGAGCCCGCTCCACATACCTCTGCTCGCTCCAATGATTTATAGAGCCTCTTCTGATCACTCTGGAAGAGACGATTCTGGTTGAACCGCCTTGACCTCTCGGTAAATCGTTGAATCTGCCGCCCCCAAGCAGCGATTTTATTCCTTCATTCATCGATTTTTTTCATCTATGCGCTCCGTTAGTTACTGCGTGATATCCGGCTGGGACAAACCGATATTTGTCCCAGCAAACGCCGTTCTAACGGTGCGCATAATCCTCGGTATATTATTAGTTAATAAAATTAGTATATTTTAGTAACGTAAGTGATGTTACTAAAATACACATGGGACGTTTCTAATATATATGTATATATATATATATATATATATACATATATATATATATATATATATATATATATATATATATATACATATATATATATCATCATTACAGCCCTTCACAAGTCCACTGCTGAACATAGGCCTCCCCAAGGAATGCCACAAAGCACGGATCCATCGACTTCCTGCATGTTTTACCAGGTGGTCACTCCATCTACTGGGGGGACGCCCTACACTTCACCTGCCGGTACGAGGCTGCTACTCGAGAACCTTTTTTCCCCAGCGGCTATCGGTTATTCGAGCTATATGGCAAGCTCATTGCCACTTTACCTTACTAATCTGTTGGGCTATGTCGGTTACTCTGGTTCTACTGCGGATTACCTCATTCTTAAGTTTATCACGCAGATAAACTCTGAGAATAGCCCTCTCTATAGCTCGCTGAGTGACTTTGAGCTTCGTCATACGGCCAGCAGTGAAGGAGCACGTCTCAGATCCATAGGTCATCACTGGCAACACGTACTGGTTGTACAATCGAGAAGATGTGTCGCAATCTCACACGAGCAGCATGTTTAATTGCGGGTGGCGGGATACGCGCAGGAGGGCAGCACTTCGCACTTAACTGGCCGAAAAATAGCCCGGCCGGTTATTCCGTTCAACTTAATTGTTAACTTGTTACATAACTAGCTTATTGCCGTTCAAACGAGATTTTCTACTTAACTCGCCAGTTTTGCAAGTTAACTCGCTGCTGTACTTGTCGAAGTGTAAATCGGTCATTAAGGGGGTATTTTAAGCAATCTAAATGGATATATATAACATCAAACACTTGTAAAATCGTTTCCCCTAAAACTACATGCGAGACTTTAAATACACAAAATTAAATTACTTTCACTACAAATTCACTGCAAAAAATTATTTAACGATAAATATAGAGGCAAAAACCGCCTGGTCGAATTTCTGCCACAATCTCCTTACTCAAAGATAATAACAAAGGGTAATTATTTGTCTTTTGATCTGTATAATATTGTTACGAGCTTGAGGTTCGTGAAAATAAAAGTTGCCGATAGAATTACCAAAATTAACTCTTTAATTCACTTTACACTAATTAAACTTAAAACACTAATAATTAATCACACTGATTCACTTTACTCCGCTTCGAAGCTTCGCTTGTCTCGCCAAATTCAATACTTCAGAGCATTGCAGCACCTATAAATACAAATTAGCACCGAAACATCCAGAATATTCAAGTAAACACGCGCAAGGGGCCGCGAGTTCGAGTGTGGACTTCTAGAAGCTTAGTTCTTCGTTCCGAGACTAGATGGCGCTGTCGGTTGAAAGATTAGTGATGTCATTTTCTGGAAAGCTCCCCTCGCTCTCGTCCCTGACACTAGATGGCGCTAGTGCCGGATACATGACGTCAACTTATTCGCGCAACACTGCCCCCTCCTAAGACATGCTCGTCCCGAGCATTATCGGCCCCATAAAAACGCGCCAGGTGATCCACATGGACGATCTTAGGAGTCCCTCTTGCGCTTTTCTGTAACGGCTCCGCAATGTCAAGAGCTGTCCTATCCCATGGTGCAACAACATTGTACAATTTCGATGCTCCTCTACTACGTGTCTGAGGTCCCCTCACAGCCGCACAACTTGTACATGTACGACACCAATCCTCGACATCGTCACGATAATGGACCCAGTAAAACTGTTCTCGGACCTTCAGTAGAGTTCATTTAACCCCCAGATGAACTCTTGAACGACCATTATGGCACAGCTGTAGAACATTCGGCACTTTAGTTTTAGGGACAACCATTTGCAAACGTCAGCTTTCTCCTCGACCATTTTCCCATTTACGGCACAGGACTCCATCCTGAATCAGCAAGCTGTCCCATTGGGCCCAATAGCTTTTCGTGGTTGAACTCATCGCTGAGACGTCGCTCCACTTAGGCTTGGTAGCACGGGCCTTCATCCATTCCAGAATCGGCTTGATGTCCGGATCTTCCTGATGTGAATGTCGTAGGCTGTCCTTCCACTCGTTGCTGAGGTGGTCTGTCCTAAGCATCCTCACGGATACCACTTCCTTACTATCTTGCCTAGTACAATGTTTCCAATCTTCAGGACAAGGTCTTCTTGACAATGCATCTGCGTTGCCATGAGATTTCCCGCTGCGATGTCTGATAGTAAAGTCGTATCCCGGTTGCTGCTGGGCGGTGATGTTAGCCGCACTTCCCTTCTGAGAACGTTCACCTTCCCTTCCTAGGGTTCGCTTAGGGCAGCTGGATCGAAGATGGCCCCTTTCCTCACAGCCACAGCACCTAGGGCTGTATCCTTTATTGTGGTCGCGAACCGTAACTGCTGCAACCTCCCTAGCGTGAAGGGAACGATGATCCTGCCACCGCCAGGCGGTGCCGTTAGCTGCACTACCCTCTCGAGATCGATCAACTTCCCTTTCAACGGTTCGCTTAGGACAGCTGGATCGAAGATGGCCCTTTTCCCCACAGCCGTAGCACCTAGGGCTGAATCCTTCGTTGCGGTCGCGAACTGTAGCTGCTGCAACCTCCCTGACGCGATGGGAACGATGATCCTGCCGCACGGCTTCCACTTCCAGTGCAGGAGCCAAGGCGTCCTTAAGCGTCTCGTGGTGCCCGAGCCTCACAGCAGCTCTGACTTCTAGTTAGCGGATGCCGTCGATGAATGTCTGCACCAGGTTCCCTTCAATGAGCGCAAGTACAGATCGGTATGCTTTTCGCACCAGCTTCTCCACCTCTAGAGCCCACTGCTGCAGGTTTTCGTTGATACGCTGCACGCGATCTTTAAACTGCGCACGAAAGACGTGTTCCAGGTGAGCGTCGCCATATCTTGTCTCCAATGTCTTAAGGAGTTGCTCATAAGTCATTTCCTCACCAAGAGCTTCCAGAACTGTTAAGGCCTGGTCGCGCAGGCCTAGTGTGAGAGCAGTCATGGCCTGACTTTTATTCCAGTCGTTCGCCTTCATAACAGCCTCGAACTGGATTTTGTAGGCTGACCAGGAAGAAGTCCCGTTGAACGGTGGCACCTTGAACCCACGTAGCGAAGGTGTAGTAGCTACTACAGGAGCTGTATTTTCCATCCCCAAGTTTGAGTTCGTCCAGCGTTTTCTTCACGTCAGCCATCAGGTATTCAACCCGATTGTTCACTTGGTCAATTTGGGTTTTAGCTTCCTTGATTTGGGTTTCAGCTTCCGACAGGCAGTTGTCATGTTGAGCAACCCTATCCTTCGCCTTCCTTATATCTTTCCCGAACTTAGCGTGAATGTCCTTCACGAGGAGCATCTGCTCTTCCTGTCGGCGGGCTTGTTCCTCCTGTCGGCGATCCTGTTCCTCCTGTCGGCGAGCCTGTTCCTCCTGTCGGCGAGCCTGTTCCTCCTGTCGGCGAGCCTGTTTCTCCTGCTGGTCTTTCAACAGACGGGCCTGTTCTTCTCGTCCGCGCTGCAGCTGTTGCTGTAGCATCGCCATCAGAGCACCTAAGTCAGGTGCTGCAGATGAAGGAGCTACTGACGGGCCCGCAGCCTTCGTGGCTGGCAGTTGGCCCTCCGACGTCTGCGGCGTTGCACCACCAAATCTCCTCTGGTCCGTCTCCTGCTGGCGTTGACTTCGGGTACGGAGACCCTCCGATTCCTCCTTCGGTAAAATCGGCATGATTTATCCCATTTCTGACACCAATTGTTACGAGCTTGAGGTTCGTGACAATAAAAATTGCCGTTGAATTACCAAAATTAACTCTTTAATTCACTTTACAATAATTAAACTTAAAACACTAATAATTAATCACACTGATTCACTTTATTCCGCTCCGAAGCTTCGCTTGTCTCGCCAAATTCAATAATTCCACGATCGCATCTTGCAGCGCCTATAAATACAAATTAGCACCGAAACATCCAGAATATTCAAGTAAACACGCGCAAGGGACCGCGAGTTCGAGTGTCGACTTCTAGAAGCTTAGTTCTTCGTTCCGAGACTAGATGGAACTGTCGGTTGAAAGATTAGTGATGACATTTTCTGGAAAGCTCCCCTCGCTCTCGTCCCTGACACTAGATGGCGCTAGTGCCAGATACATGACGTCGACTTATTCGCGCAACAATATGTATGTATAAATACTTAAAGTAGTTACATACATATAGTACTAAATATATAAATGGGCCTCACCAATAGGTAAATATTTGGCATTCAAATATATCTATCTATTATAAAAGTTTTTTTTTTACGTACAGCACACTAGTTTTTGTTTCATATCAACACATGCAGTAGTACCAAAGTTATTGCTACGAGGAGTTCGGAGCGGTTTTTCTTATTCCCGAGATTTCGTGCGCTCGTGGTTTGACGTCATTTCTCGCGTCTCTCACTGCTCAGCCATTCACCGACGTACACAACGGTCTGATGCAACTGCTTTTCCCTTTTTTACTGTATCCAATGTAATAAGTTTGTAAGAATTGTTGAAAGGGGCTTTTAACAATTTAACTTAGAAGTCGGCTATAAAAAAGGTCAATCTGATAATTTACTTAGTCTGAATGGTTGTACGAGAGCTCAACATTTTTTAAATAGTGACTATATGGCAGTATGGTAAGCAGTACAAGTCGTGACACATAAGTCTAGTGCTGAGCTAAACGTGGAGGAGATAGCTGTGCATGTCGTATCGGTACGGGGGACGGAATGCAACTGGAGAACCAATCAGCGCGTGCGAACGATACGCATGGCCAATCAGCGCGTGCGTACGATACGTACGCCCGCCCCGCAACCGACTACTCGATGATAACTTATTTACGACTTTTTCGCGATCTTATAAGTGGAAGAAAAATGCAAATTGCAAAGGTAAGCATTATTTTACCAAGGGGGGAATCGTACTAGTAGAAAGATCTTGTTCGCTTGATCGTTGTCTTCTGCGAGGGATATCTGCCCAGCAGGTCTCGGGCCTCGGGGTACACCCCTTTACCCGGGCATTCATCACCTTATACAAGGCGATGTTGAATGTTTTGTAGCGGCTTTGGTCGCAGTCGGTTAAATTATAGTAAAGGGTGGTTATCTAATATTGTGTTTTCCAATATTTTTTGTTTGACAGAGTTGGTCTTTTTGCGGCATTATGGGATTTACTCGACTCTCTAATCTATATAGAAAGGAGTTCTCTTGAATAGGGTCGCCCGGTCTTGTATGTAGCGGCGCAAAGTTATTAAGGTGTTGGTGTGGCCCGTTGACAGCGCGGTCAAACATGCCGCGCGCCAGCCGGACCATAAATTCCTGCAGGTTTTCCATTTTCAGATTGGCCGCAATAATGTCGTTCCAGATGTAGCGACCCGCACCGACGACGGTGCGTAGTGAAAAATTCTGCTGGGCCTGCAGTCGCCGCTTCTGTCGATCGCTCAGGAACGCGTACCAGGCCGGGGCAGCGTATGTCAGTAAAGGTCTGATGTAGGTTTTGTAAATTTTGGTTTTAGTTTTGATCGGCACCTTGGGTGCCAGGATTGGACGGAGCATCTCCTGTGCTTGTCAAATTTGGTTTTGGACGTGCGCGGACGTGCGGAGCATGCTGTCGATCCGGCACCCAAGGTAGGTCACGGCCTTCTCGTACGCAATCTCCTGGTGTCAATGGTGGTGGAAATCTTCCGAAACGGAGAGTGAGCAGAGCGATCGTCTTCCCAACATTGACGGCCAACCTCCACTCATCCAGCCACGGTGGTCTGGTGGTCAACTGGTCCAGCAGACGTTGCATCCTGGCTGTGGTGATTTGGTCTCTTCTGGACGAGGTGAATTAGGCGCTATCGTCCGCAAATAGCGCCAGCTTTACGTCGTCCTTCCATTCGCGCTGGTGTACTGCCAGGATTGGGATGTCGTTGGTGTAAGCCACGTACAGGACTGGAGACAGACAGCTGCCTTGTGTTACGCCGGCTCTTATAGGGCTTATTGCAGACTCGGCGTCCTCTACACTGACGTAGAACTCCTGTTTACGAGGAATGACGCCACTAGCCGCAACATAGCAGGAGGGATACTGGTCTTATCTTCTAGGTTGTAGAGTAATCCAGAGTGCCACACCCTTTCGAAAGCCTTCTCTATGTCGAGGAAGGCGTCCAACGATGTGCGGCCGCGGTTGTTCTCGACTCCAAGGAGGTGCAGCAATCTGGTCAGCTGTGTTACAGTTGAGTGATCCCTCCTGAATCCGTGCTGCTCCGCTCGAAGTTGAATCCACAGGCGGAGGCGTCTTAGCAGCAATCTTTCAAGCAGTTTAGCTAGTTGCGATAGTAGCGTGATCGGCCTGTAATTGGCAGCTCTACGCCTGTCCTTCCCGGGTTTCGGCAAGACGATAACTTTGCCTTTATTCCAGTCTTCCAGTAAGTGGGATGTCCGCAATATGCCATTGTAGTGTCGACCAATCTCTATAAGGACTCTACTAGGCAGCTTTCGGAGTGCAGCGTTGGTAATCCCATCGTCCCCCGGCGCCTTCCTCGGTTGCAGGCGGGTTACTGTCCTCCGCAATTCTGCGGGGGAGATAAGCCACTCTCCTGCAAGGGGTGGCGCGGACGACGACAGAAACTCCTGTACGCGGCTCTCCTTCCGGGCATGAAACCCCACGAACTCTGCTTGCTCGCCGAACTTGCTGGGTTCAGCATAAATTGCTCTTTGAAGTACTCTGCTAGGATACCCGCTCTACGCTTGGCATCATAACATCGCTCGCCCGCATTGTTGGTCAGCGGGCAAACGGTAGGGCATGATTTCGTCAACTGTCGGTTCAATTTATAGAGCGACGTACCGCTGGTGTTGGTGTAGAGGTAACAGCTTGAGGAGGAGGCTACGACTTCTTCTTCCTGTTCCACCGCTTCCTATTTTTTGAGCGCTGGCGCGCGGTTGAGTTGTTAGCGGGGGACTGGAGAGTCGCCTCGGTGGTTGTCCTACGTTTTGCGGGTCCGTTTCCATTGGTATTTTGGGTGCGGGTGGGGCTGACTGCCTACCCTTTCCTCCCACCACCGGCGGCCCACCCCGCCTTCTAGATGTTTACTGCTCTTGGGTGACTGGAGGATCCTCTTCGGATCCTCCGGGAATAGCTCCATCAGAGTGATCCCCTGCTTCCTTGCAACCCTCCTCAGGAGTGGCAGCGGCGATCGTTGGCTGTATGGTTCCTGGCGCAATTGGCGCACTTCGGTTCCTCATCCCTACCCCTGGGGCAATGGCTAGCGATATGCTCCCCGGCACAGCGAACGCGCTTCAACGGCCTGATGCAGTTGGCAGAGGCGTGTCTGAAAGCCTGGCAGCGGTGGCATTGTGCTGGTCCCACTTTCCTTAGCCAGGCTTCGATGATGACCCCTCTTATGTTGAGGAGCTCGTCGACTCTATACAGTTCTTGAAACCGCTCCAGGCTCAGGTGGTCCAGCTGTGCGTAGTAGAGGCATCCAGGTATACCTCTACGTGGTGGAATAGCCTTCACACAATTGATAAAGAAGCCCTTTGCCCGGATAGCCTCCTCTATTCTTTTTGTATCGCTTGATGTCCACTTTATTGGGCTTCTCCTCCTCCGGGGTATAGCCAAACTTCGACACCGATGGTAGCTTTCCCAAGAGTTGACCATATAGCTTTGGATGGTTTGGAACTCTTCGGGGCTTTGTGGGGCAAATCTTACTCCTTTCCCAAACGGACAAGTATTGTGGGAGGGTGGCCCAATTTTCTGTTGAGCTCCTCAAAATAATTCGTCCAGTCCGGGAAGCATTCTGCAACAATGGGCGGATATTTTGCCATCCCCTTCTTTGGCTGCTTGGGCTCTTCTGCCGCCATGAGTCGTGACAGCTAGAGCTGCTGTCATGTGGGCGTAGCTAGTTGAGGGCCGTTGACCGTCATCTTGCGGTAGCCCGGAAGGTTTGGTGTTAATCACTGGTGATGATCGGCCTGCGGATGCAGCTATGGTCGCATAGGTCGTAGACTCCCAGCTGTATGACTCTTCACCTCCCTGCTCGAACTGGTCCGAGTTATTGCTACGTCGGTCCGGTGAGATGGAGGGGGTTGGCTGCGGTGGGGATATTGACTTCGGAGGAGAATCATGCACCCTCTTCTTTGCCACCGGTTGGGGCTCCTAATACTCGGATAATGATGATGATGATGGTGATTCTGATGCTGATGAGTCGTTGGGACCTATGCGCTGCCTCTTTTCATAGAGGGAGGCCTCGGTCTCCGATGGGGTATGACGCGTCGCCGTTATTCTGGCCCGCTGCGGTTGGGGCGTTGGTTCCTGCCCAGCCGTGTGCTTAAACGCGGCAGGCGTGAGCGCGGCGTTCGGTGTGGGTTCCTTATAAGGTGACAATGGCTTCCTCATGGGAATCTGACTGAACGTAGCAATCTTCGACCGTTCCGGATCGAGCAGGTCCCTCGCCAGTAGCGGCCTGTCCAGTACATCTGAACGGTCCAACAGAACTGAGGGCCGCATTAGTGGAAAAGCTTAGTAAGAACTAAACTCAGAACTCAGAATTTTCTTAATAATTTCTGCCAATTTACGTTTTTCAGCAATGGACCGTACAGGCACAGGAACTGCTTTTTGACAAGCACACTTGTGAGGCACTACGCCTTTCTTAAGTTTCAGCAGTCCTCGTACTCATTTATATTTAACATAGACATAACATTTCATTTTCAACTTCAAAACAAAAATTGATTTATTTCATAACGACCTTTGTGTTGTAGCTCACTATCAAAGTAGAAATTACGGACATTGACTAAGTGGTACACTACACCGACCAGGGTTTACTCAAGAAGCGCTGTAAAATTAAATAAAAGTTATAGTCTATATAAGAGAAACCACTTACTAGGCACCAGGTAGAAAAAAATTGTTATTTTAGAATTCAATTCGAAAGAAATAAACGTAAAAATAAAAAAAATATATTTAATTAATTCTTGTTTTCTGATAATTATTCGATATAATTAAATGTGTAAAAATAAATAGTCTAAATGTCTCTAAAATAACATAAATATAATCTTTGATTATTATACTTATTTGTTTTATTTGTGTTCAAAATTATTATTTATTCGTTATGTATGTATGTATATATATATTTAAATGATGATAGAAAAACATTGAAAAAAATTGATATACCGTACATAAGCTTTGATGTTTGTAATGAGCGATGTTGCATAATATAAATGTGCTTACTTGGAAAAATTACGACTCGAGTTAACTCAAGTTCAAATTCACACAACTCGAACTAAACTCGAGTTACGCAACTAGAGGTTGCAGGACGAAACACAGTAAATGATTTGTTACAATTACTTTAAAATATTGATTCAATAAATATATACACTTTTTTCACTTGTTAATCCCTATGATTGAGTAAGGGCGTAAAATCAGGGTAGTGTAATAACTGACGTCCCTAACTAGGAACCACGCCCACCCTTCATTCAGGACCCTGATTCAGGGTGGTATAATAGGGGCATTAGTTGTAGAGAATACATTAATAAAGTAATGTAAAAAAATTGAAATTTATCTAATAGGCGGTGTAAGAGATGAGAGCAAAGTGGACTGTATTTATGTATTTTAAGGAGAAAAAAAAACTGAATAAACTAACTATTACTGTGATATCTGTCTGACTAAATATTTTTCAGGAATTTATTGCTAATTTATTCTGCTAGGAGCTGAGTTAAATTAAAGAGAGTACGAAACTAACACTAATTTATTACAGTATTTACAATATTCCGGCAGTTAAATACCATAAATAAAATAAATAAAAATTGTCAACACAGCACAGCAGGACCGAAGGTTCATTTCCGCAATGAACAAGTGTTTCTATGCTGTAAAATAAATAGTCTGCGTCTGGATGCTTGTTTTTAATTTAAGTTTCTTTTTTTTTAAGGGTAAAAATATCGTTTTTTATTCACTGATTGGATTAATTTGCTTTTGAATGTAACAAATACTTTGTACAATCAGTATTAATAAAAAAATCCCGTCTCCTTAACGTAGTGATTATCACAGATAGAGGAGGAAGTGATTGTAATTTATTATATAATATCTATGTTAAGTATTAAGTATCATAAGTACTTAAGCGATTTTGTCACTAGATTTAGTGAATTTTTGGACTTTTTGTGATATTTATGACATTTTAAAGAATTTAGAAACTATATATTGGCAATCCTCTTTACCTGTCGGTGAATCCCTCAGTTTATGTCAAAATAGCACAATCTTCTTTTCATATAACAAATACATAATTAGACCTTTTTGTTAGTGTGATAGTTCATCATTGTTATTAATAATTAGTTTTTATATAAGGGAGCATCAAAAAATAACGTTAAAATATAAATATTAAACAATAAAATTACATTAATAAGCATAAAGTTAAAATAAATACATTTCAGACATTAAGTATTTTAGTAAATTAAAGGCAAAATATTGTCTTTCAAAATAAATTAATTTATTAAAAAACTTGTCAAAATATTTAAAATGTGATAAATACAAGTCGAACATATTATAAAAATAAACATTTATAAAATAATTGGAAAATTGGTTAAACAATTGTCCAAGTCTTTTGTCATTAATTTCATGTCTTAGTGCATCAGCGCTATGATACGTGGAGTTTAGTTCACTGGTGCCTTAGTAGCGTGCTACTATGATACGTTGGTGTTAGTTTTTAGTTAACAACAATACAAATTTTGTTACCAAAGTCGATAGGGATCATGCGTTGTGAGGGGGCGCCATCTGTACGATAGTTGCATTGATGCTTACTGCTACCTGCGGTATTGCGTATTATGATGGATCTGCGGGTCTGCTGTGCCTGATTCGACGCATCTTGTGGTTCTGGTTGATGGAAGTATACGGGTGGTGGATGTATGTGGGACCTTGGGATGGTGTAAGCCCGACGATAGTCGGATTGATGCTTGTTGCGTTCTGCAGCATTGCGTCTCTGCGATGGTTGTTTGATGGGACGCTATTCTCAATGGCGCTCTCTGCGTCTTGGTTTGACTCACACCTAAGTACCTTTGCCCAGGTCGGGTCCCTTCATTACGGGGCTGCAGACTGTCTGCCCTCCACGATGTTTTATATAACAACATAATAATATATCTCTGTAACTTTCCAACCATTAAATGATTTAAGGAAACTTGTTGGTGGGTGAGACAAACATGATCGAAAATGCATTTAATCAACGTCAGTGACCAAACCCTTCCTGATGGCGAATTATTACTCTTATCTTATAACTGCCTTTTGGCTATATTTGCTGTTGTATTGGTTGGTGGAGAATATGTGTCGACCTCATGCGGGCGGAAGCTGGTGGGAGGATCTGAGGAGACTCTCAAGGCTGCGGTCGAAAGCTGCACAACATGGGACCCCATTACCAATACCACAGGTATAAGGATCCCAAAGTCCTGGCGTCATAGTTATCTGGTACCTTTCTACAAGAACATAGGAGATGTCAGTGACTGCGGAAATTATAGGGGTATCAAACTTACTTCCCATACACTGAAACTATGGGAGCGTATACTCAACAACCGCCTTGGTCAGATGGTGTTAATATCTAATAATCAGTGCGGTTTCACTCCAGGAAGATCAACGACTGATGCAATCCAATCCATAAGGATTCTGATGGAAAAACACCGAACCAACAGAGAGGACCTCCACCTAGTGTTCATAGACTTGGAAAAGGCTTTCGACAGAATACCACGTAAATTAGTTTGGGAAGCTATGAGAGCACAACAAATAAACTCTATATTCACCTGGTGCGTGATATGTATCAAGACATAAGCACACAGGTGAGAAGCCTGGCAGGACTTAGCAAACCGTTTCAAGTTAAGGTCGGAGTGCATCAGGGATCAGCACTAAGCCCATTCCTATTTAATCTATCTATGGACTATCTAACTAAAGACATCCGGTCCGCCCTCCCATGGTGCATGCTGTATGCGGACGACATTGTGCTCATCGACAAATGTGCGATTCAACTACAAGCCACACTCGAGCAATGGAGACAGGTTCTCGAGAACAATGGCCTCCGTATCAACCAGAGCAAGACTGAGTTTCTGAGGTGCAACTTCAGTGAACAATATACGCCCAACATAAATATCTTCATCGACGGTCAGCCACTGCCCTGCGTCAGCAAATTCAAATACCTCGGTTCAGTGACAACGGCGGACGTCAATATCGACGCAGACGTAACTCACAGAATTAATGCAGCATGGTTAAGGTGGAGAATCCTTTCAGGAATACTTTGCGATCGCAGGATGCCAATACAACTGAAAGGTAGGGCTTACAAAACGGTAGTAAGACCTGCCATGTTATATGGTGCGGAATGCTGGGCGGCCAAGAAGAGTCACGAAAAAAAGTTGCACACGAATGAAATGAAAATGCTACGATGGTCAGCAGGCGTAACGAGGCTTGATAAAGTGCGCAATGAGTACATCAGAGGCTCCTTTAAAATTACGCCCATTGTAGATAAGATGGTCGAGAGTCGTATGCGATGGTATGGGCATGTAATGAGGCGGGATGAAGAACATCCGGTGAGGAAGGCCTTGGCAATTCCAGAGAAAAAGAAAGACAGAGGACGCACATTAACCACGTGGTGGACAACCGTAACCAAGGATCTGGAACGAGCACAGCTTGATACACAGACAACTCAAGATAGAATATCTTGGCGCAGAAAAACGAGGAGAGCTGACCCCAAATAAAGGGATAAAGCAAGGAAGAAGAAGAAGAGGTGTTTGAGTACCCCAATTCCTGGTCGATGAGCCTGTCTTATGGTTCGCACAAATTGAAGGTCAGTTCTTATTGTCTAGAATCACGAATGACGAGACAAAATTCTACTACGTAGCCGCGCAACTAAAACCTCCATACGCTAGGGAAGGTAAGGATATTATTACTAACACACATAGAACCGATAAGTACCTAAAATTGAAAACGGAACTAAAACGTCGTCTTTCGGTATCGCAGGAGAAGCGCCTCCAGCAATTGCTCAACCACGAAGAGCTTGGAGAACGGAAACCATCGCAGTTCTTACGCCACTGCAGAATCTAGCCAGAGTATCTGCAGCATCAGATGTTATAAAAACATTATGTTCGAGTCGTTTACCCATTAATGTATAAACTGTGATTGCTTCTCAGATTTATCGTTGAAGAAACTAGCTGAACTCGCAGACAGGGTGTACAAGATCGCGCCGATGAACCCTCAAGCTGCCAGCACCTCTACTAGGACGCCGGAAAACTATGGCCAGGCAGATAAGTGACCCAACGAGGTAAGTATCACTTCTCACTACTCAACTTAACAAGCAATAGCGTTCCCGATCACACTCAAGATCGCGATCCAACTCAAGGAAATTCAGACCCAAAAAGCTTCCACCGGATCACCCGCACTGCTTTTACCATTACACTTATGGGCACAAAGCAAACAAGTGTTAGCAGCCTTGCACATACAAGGCGGAAAACTTACAGGGGAGTCGCAAGTAACGGCTAACGACTACCCCTCTTCAACAGGCCGTTTATTCATCTCAGATCGGACATCAAAAATTGATCGTGATCATCCTCGTGGACACTGGTTCAGACCTGTGTATTTGCCCCGGTCAGCAGTCAAGACGCCCTGTTCTAAATCCAGGTATGACCTCATAGCTGCTAACAACACAGTTATACACACCAACGGACCGATAACGCTACACCTCAATCTAGGATTGAGACGGAATTTCACATAGAATTTCACAATAGCCGATGTGACACGACCGATCATCAGAGTTGACTTCTTCAGTCACTATAATTTACTCGTCGACTGTAGGAATCAACGATTAGTTGACAATGTCACTACTCTCTCGATCAACGCCGTAGCTCGCACATCAACGGAGGACATCGCTTCGGTGAAGTCAGTCACCGGAGAAACTGAATTTCACCAGATACTGCGTGAATTCCCAGAGATAACTCGCCCTCCAGGTATGCACTTACCATGCAAACATAATATTCTGCACCACATCAGGACGACTCCAGGACCTCCAGTAGCCAGTAAGCCTCGATGCCTGGATCCACTTCGCATGCAAGCTGCGAAGCAGGAGTTCTCAGACATGCTCGCCAGCGGCATAGCCAGACCATCGGAAAGCGCTTGGTCTTCTCCTCTGCACATGGTAAGAAAAAAAGATGATAGTTGGAGACCATGTGGAGACTACAGAGCACTGAACTATATAACTATACCTGATCGATATCCCATCCGTCATATCCACGACTTCTCACATCAACTTACAGGCTGTTCTGTCTTTTTTACCATTGACTTAGTTAAGGCGTACAATCAAATTGCTGTCAATCCAGGTGACATCATGAAAACGGCGATCACGACTCCATTTGGATTGTACGAATTACCGTTAATGAATTATGGCTTAAGAAACGCAGCACAAACCTTCCAGAGGTTCATTGACGGGGTGTTGCAAGGACTCGATTTCTGCTACGGATACATAGATGACATTTTAGTATTTTCGTCATCAATCCAAGAGCACAAGAACCATCTGCGGCAACTCTTCAAACGCCTAAAGCAATACGGCGTAATGGTAAACACTGCCAAGTGTACACTTGGCCAACCAGAGGTTACGTTCCTGGGATACCACGTGTCAGCTGCAGGTACCAAACCACTTGAGTCCAAAGTCGAAACTATCAGGCAATACCCCGTTCAAAAAACCGTCAAAGAACTAAGAAGTTTCTTAGGCATGCTAAACTTTTACCGTCGCTTTATTCCCAACGTATCCCAACTTCAAGCACCGCTGAATGACGTTTTCAGTGGCTCAAAAATCAAAGGGTCTCATCCGATAGACATGACTCCGCAATTGCTCGAGCATTCGAAGACTGTAAGGAATCACTATCTCAAGCAACTCTTCTTGCTCATCCGGACCCAGCCGCAGAACAACTAGCAATAGTGACAGACGCGTCTGAAACTGCCATATGCGCCGTCCTTCAACAACGAATCAATAATGGCGTACCTAATTTAATTCTAGTTAAATGTGTTTACCACTTGTTGCAATTAGTTATTTCACACGCGTCAGAGCAAACTTTACCACGAAATATAGATGTTCTTATTAGAGAAACTTATAATTGGTTCTCACATTCACCCAAAAGCTGCGATGAGTACGAAGATAACAAAGATAGTAACTGACAAGACACTTAGAGATACTTATGAGGCACTTAATTGTTGCGAGAATCTTTTAAAAACATTGCGCTCTTACTCGTTGGTTGTCCGTTAAAGAAACTGTGACTAGAGCACTGCCTTGATTTTATATGTTACGTTTTTTGTCTTTACTTTCACAATTAAAATAGTATTTTTACTACCTACCTTGTAATTTGATTTTAGATAACTTGGTGAAACTAGGGATCATTTTATAGTTGAAAATATCCCAAAATCTGAGGAAATTTCAGACCATAACTAGCATGGAGGTTAGAGAACAGGAGAACCATCGTTACGTGCTAATGCATAGCTCGCCTGTCCCTGAAAATTTGTAGAATTTATAGCCACGCTGCCATCGGTTAGTATATTTGCCGACATAAGTCGTGAGCACACTTTTTATTGGTCGACACGACGTTGACCACGCTAACGTTCAACGTGGTTGGTTCATCAGTCGATTCTCGTCGTCTATTGGTTTCGAACGTATCATTCGGCTTCCGTACACTTCAGAGAAATAATTTTAGTGATAACTTTTTTTAATTAGTTTATTTTCGTTAATTGTTTTTGTTACCTCATCGTTAATTGTTGTTTGTGTATTCCTTGTTATTAATTGTTTTTGTTATTTCTTGTTTTTAATTATTTTTGTTGTTATAATTTGAGTGTTCAGATTTCGGTCTAAATATGCAGAGAAGGAAGAATTCGGTGTTAAATGGACAATCCCGACAAATGGTCTATTCAGTGTTTAGTTACATGAAAAAATTAGGTACTGCGAAAAACATCATAGACGTATATAAACAGACTGCAGAGGTGACTAATGTCTCAGTAGCTACTGTACGGCGCACCGCAACACCAGATTTTATGGAAGGCATATCACCTCTTCCTTGTTCTTAATAAAATAATAAATTCTAACCACCAGGTACACATTAAATACATTATAGTAGATAATAAAATAACGAATACGAATATCTGCAACATTACTATATCAAAGTAAAACTTGATGTGTTCGAGTAAACATTTTCATAAAAGTCTGCGAAAATATTCAATTACGAATTGAAATAATAAAGGGACACAATAATTTTACCCGACAGTGTACCTACCTCCCACCACAGTTTATCTGTGCTCATGACTCGTGTCGGCAACTATACCTAGTATCTGTGAAGTAATTTTTTAATTATTGACAAAAAGAAACATTATATAATGGTGAAATATTTAAACATAATTTATAATTTATTTATTAATCAATAATAATAATTTCGTAAATTTCTTTTTTTCTTTGAATGATATAATCATTTCAAACTAACACACAACAGCCTGCACTTATTGCGACAACTTAGCGATCGCAGCGCTTCACTTATTTTGTCTATAATTCTGGGACACTATTTTCTGATTTTCTGAAACACTGAGCACAGACATCAGAGTCACCAGTCAGACTAAAGTGTCAAATTTTAAAATTTTGATCAGTTTGTGTCGTGTACTTTTTAACAATAAATCCATTTTTATGTTATTTACTCCATTATTTTGAAATACAACGCCCTTATTAAAATATGGATTTGTCAGTTGAATAGGAATAGGTTCACATCTTTAAATGTATGTTAAATATAACATCATGAATGAACCAACTTTACGTTATGAGAAGATTGACTTTCTGGGAGAAGGGCAGGTAAATTTATTAATATTTTAGTTTTTCATTTAAAGCTATTGTATTTATCTTTTCAATTAAATTTATAGTCATTTTCTAGTATCAGATACTTGCCTATTAAAAACTTTTTCTTTTACAGTTTGCTACAGTTTATAAGGCTAGAGATGTGAAAACTGATAAAATTGTTGCAGTTAAGAAAATAAAAATTGGATCTCGGCTTGAAGCCCAGGATGGAATCAATCGGACTGCTTTAAGAGAGATTAAACTTTTACAAGAGTTGGAGCATATTAACCTCATAGGATTATTAGGTTGTTTCATGTAATTTACTAAATCAGACTTATAACATACGGGGTTGGCTAAGTTCGCGGCCTAAAGTATTTAATGAAAGAATAATAAGATTGATTTTTATTTTATTTACAGTATAATATTCATTAAGTGATATGTACTTTTCAAACTGTTAATAAAATGCCTAAAAACATCCTATAGTTTGGTCTTTTAGAATGTTCTATGGCCACATTTAACTCATCTTCATCAGAAGAAGTTTGTTCCATTGACTCTACTTTCAGTTTTCGAAAAAAGGATGGTGTTACTGGGAAGCCACTGGATTATATGTTGTGTGGGCAGTTTGTACAAATCTTGTGTCTTTTAAAGCCTGTCTTGCAACTCTAGTGGCATGGACTGGTGGTTTTGCAGCAACCAGCACACTGTGTGCTGTATTTACCTTGTGTCTTCTATATGATAGTCTTGTGAATGCTCTGTCATTTTAAAGATCACTCTGTACTAGTTCATTTCGGACAGTTAACTAGTTTGTTCCATTAGTTCTATTAGCCCTATTCGGTCATCAGTACTACTAAGCAGTTTAAACTGTATTTGTATGTATGGAATGGCTCTATCAGGTGGTTGATATCTGCTAGAGTCGTAATGTTGTTTGATTACTCGTACACACACACACACACACTTAATAATTTCTTGGTCAAATTATAAGTCTAAAGCAAATTTAAATAAAAACATATATTAAATAAAAAAATATATTTAGCATTAGTGAAATAAAATTCCATATCCATAGCATGCAAAAATAAAAGCATCCAAGGATGAAACGAATATTAAAACAATAAAAAAAAACATAAAACTCCTCAATGTTTGTTATATTTATAACATACTTTATTAAATTTTTAAGCAATCACAAGTACCGAAACGAAGTCTATCAAACATTTGTTCGTATCTATTTATTAATTATAATTAGTACAATACTAACATCTCACCAATTCTCTTGTTCACTCGCTCTCTCGTATGTTCTCATTCGCACTTTTGTCGGTGTGTGAAAAGAATGATTAGACCAATTAACAATAAGCAATTAGAAATGTTTCTTCTAGTATAGTGTTAAGATAATATGTTTCTTATTTGTTTATCATTTACGAATTACACAAGACTACTGTACGTCTGCCTCACGTCCCTGATCCAATAAGTTTACACTTTGAATTTCTCCCATAGCTTTCCTACTTTTTTACCCTTGACATTTTTGCATTGCTTTTTTTATTTACACTTAAGATAATATTGATGAGTCCAGGTTTCATTTACGGTTTCTCACTGTTTTTTCATAAAAATCTTACACAAATTCAAAAAATCATGATTAAAACTCACCAGTCATTGTTGCTCATCGAGTTAATTCAATTTGATTAGAAATCGCCCAGATAAAGGTTTAAATGGAAATCACCCGGATAAAGGTTTGAATGGAAATCACCCAGATAAAGGTGTTTAAAATCAAAGGTTGCACACAAGAGTTTTTTCCCACCATTAAAACAAAATATTAAGGGTAAAGTGAGCCGGTATAAATACAGGCTGTGAGGCATTCAAAACATAGGCCTCAGGGGTAACACCCACTTTTCTTTTGTATGAAGTTAGTTGGAGATGTCTGTGGGCTGCAGTAGTCATTTACCATCAGGTGGACTGAAGAATTAAAGTGCATTTTTGTACACATTGGGTGCGTTTGGCAGAAAAAAGCGCTAGCAAGCGCTTGTAAGCAAAATGGCGATCGTAAGCGGTAAGCGCTGTCAAATCGTAAGTAGCTATTTTCCTCCAGGACACGATGTTAGTTTTAACCGGGGAACCTAACCTAATTTAAATATATCTTTGTAAAGTATTCATATTAAAAACTTATCAATCATGAATTTTTAATAACATGTATATGTCTATTCATGTCATTATATTACTTAAAACTAATTTTACACAAAACAACTTTAAACTCTACTTCAAAATAAACAAATTAAATAAGCAAAATGGCGGATTGTGTCAGCGCTACTGAAGTAGTAATTGTGTCCTGGCCGAAAACTATTTTAGGGCTTGTAAGCGCTTGCTAGCGCTTTTTTCTGCCAAACGCACCCAATTATTATTTTCTTATGCAAATGTCATTTAAACTTTAGTCATTTAATTTAGACCAGTGCAATTATTGTACATTTTGGATCTTCTTCTTTTCGGGCACTACTCTCATTGCCTGCCTCAGGCGGCGACTGTCTTCTCACATCTCTCTTCTTTGTTGAATTAAATGAGCTCGTTTTTTATCATTGTATATGAAGGCCCAGAATTTTTAAGCACCAATGACATCACTCCATAATTTATTTCGTAGTTTTTTTCTTTGACAAGAAATTTCTTTATAGCATGATTCTGGTCACCGAGTCTAATAATTAGTATTATCAGTATGGAAGTAATAAGTCATTAAAAGTATCTTTAGCCGCAAACTTATGCGCTTGTACCTTTGTAAAGTTAATATATAGCTTTTTTTTTTTAGGTAGAGCCATGCTGCAGTTATATGGGGGGGGAGAGAAATGAGAGGGTTGTATGGTGAGTGTAGAGGAGACCTTTGGAAACGAGGCATTCCATCTTAGTCCGGGTGGATGATTTGATGTTGGAAGATGTGATGTTATGGGCCAAGCAACTACTTACCATCAGGTGGGTGTGTGTAGTCACCTTATCCTAAAGCGAAATATGGGTATTTGAAATCAAATTGAAGAAACACAAATTGTTATGGAATATTATTATAACCTCTAGTTATAAACAAGCCAGCAGATTAACTAATACTTACTAATAATACTTTTAAATGTGTGATTTTGAAGTTATAGATAATATGATTTTATTGAAGATTTGGAGTACAATCCTGTCAGGAACAGTTATTCTCCCAAATACTATACCCCTAAGAGTAGCAAAATGCGATGAATTAATGTATCTTTTTAATAAAATATGTGTGTGTAGATGATATTCTAGTTTGAGCTTGTGATATATGTATTTTAGTCCACTTAAAAGGGATTTTATACTTCTGAACACTGTGCTTTAGCACCAACTTCATAATTTGAAGTCATTTAATTATTTTTTAGTTCTTTGAGGTGGGCTTCCACTTTTTATTACAAGCCTAATTTTTTATTAATGTCATAAAGTAATAAATATTTCATTTTCATTTAGTTTCCTAGTATACTAATACTATTAAGTAGGTATGTCTATTTATTTTTATAAAGTATATTTGATAAATGTATCAAATTTTCAGATGTGTTTGGACAAAAATCAAATGTTTCGTTGGTGTTTGACTTTATGGATACTGATTTAGAAATAATAGTTAAGGACAGCAATATTGTACTTACTCCGGCTAATGTTAAGGCCTATATGATTATGACTTTGAAAGGTAAATATTGCCAAAATAATAATATAGGAAAATTTCATAATCTTAGATAGGTATTAAGAGACAATTTCAAGTTTGAATTCCCAAAGTGTTTGCAATGTTTATATTTGTGTACCATAATATGGTGTAAAATCAAATTTTGACATTGATAAGTTTGGGTTTAAATTTAAATTTTTCTCTGAATACTGGAAAGTGATTGACCACTATGATTGAATTTTAACATTACAAAAATACAATAATTTAGTTTGTAATTTTTTTAAAGGGCTGGAATACTTGCATCAAAATTGGATTCTGCACAGAGATTTGAAACCTAACAATTTACTTATAAATCGGGAAGGAATATTGAAAATTGGTGATTTTGGTCTAGCAAAAGCATTTGGATCACCAACCAGAATAAACACACATCAAGTAGTCACAAGATGGTACAGGTATTTCGCTTTTGAAATTTTTACATACAATGTGTTACATTAGCCTGTTAGTTACTAAGTGACCATATAAAACTGCTGTCACATATGGGCTGGTGCTGCAAAATATCACCAAGCAGCTTTATAACCAGTAGTGAGGCATGCTAAAAGTCTTACTGTTGACGGCTAAATCTTGTCAGCCTCAAACAAAGGCTCAAAGTATCTTAGAATACAGAGATGGTTGCCCCTCAGTGTTCTACAGGACACAATAGTGAGTCTGCACAGGAATTACATGATTTAGTTCTTCCCTCCCCTTTCCACCATTGGACAACAAGATGATTGGTGGGACTCCACACCTTTGTTTTAAATATTCCAGGCATTTAAACCAAATTGTTTGCTTTTAAATATGTTCAGCAAAAGAGTTGAATAATTTCCCTGTGTCTGTCTTGTTTTTACTTATCGCAACCTCATTGCAGCATGCCATTATATTGTAATGCTATGTATATATCTGGATTTATAAAGTCGATTAATTCGAATTCATAGTCACGCACTACTATGAATTCGATACCATGTCAAAAATCAGGTCAAAAAGATCCGATATTTTTTTGCAAATATTTTCAGTCACGAAGTTTACAATTTTATTATATATCCTATACCTTTAAACGAGCAATTCTTGTATATATATATATATATATATATATATATATATATATATATATATTATATAGGAATCTCGGAAACGGCTCCAACGATTTTCATAAAATTTTGTATGCAGGGAGTTTCGGGGGCAATAAATCGATCTAGCTAAGATTTATTTTTAGAAAATGTCTTTTTCTGCGTGTTTTTAGGCAATGAAAACCTGCTACAATATCGTTAGAATAAGAAGGTAAATTTTGACAGTTTATTAATGATTACAAATAGCTTAATTGGTATATTATTTGGGCGGTCACAAAATCGTAATACCATGGTTCGAGCCCAGACCGACCGACCGAATTTTTTTAATTTATTTTTTCAAGTTACTTTCTTTTTTGAGAAAATAAATTTTTTCGAGGCCTCTTTTAGTATTTTATAAAAACACGAAAATTTAAATTAAACTAATTGCACTTATAATTTTTTATTCAAATAACCAGTTCAGTTTTTTCTATTATGTCGCTACGATCAAAAAATATTATTCGTATTTCTCAGTATGTAATTTGTATCTAAATATAATTCCACGTATTAAAAAATAACGAGTGAAAAATGTTTCGGCGGTATGGTAGTTTTTTATGTAAAGTAATTACCGCACACCCTATTAGTATATTATGTTATAATCATAATACATACACTGAATTTTTAGTTAAACATTTTTGTGCACTGATTATTTATCAAATTGGTTATACTAATTCCGGAAGAATGTTGTGGTCACAGTACAAATCCACGAATGCAAAGACTTTACTTACAAAACGTGCTTGAAATAAAGTTCATTTTTCTTTATTTTTATTGAATGACAGAATTAGTAATAATACAAATAAAACTGCACTCTTAAAAGTCTTATTGTCTTAAGTTACGGTCCATTTCAGTTTGTTTTGACTGTACAGATTTAGTGTGACTGTAATAATTTACGTAGTTTTAATTATTTTTGGGATAAAAAATTACCTATATTAAAACTTTCTCAAAGTGCGTTAATAATAAAGCATTAGTTAATAGCCAATTAGTGCACACACAGATCGTCTGATAAAATAAACCATTTAATATTAGGATTAGAATAATCGATTATTGAGCTATAATTAGACGTTCAGAAATTGGTTAAATATTTAACTGTGGTTCTTAGAATTAAAAAAGTCTGAATAGGTAATTAAAAAAATTGTCTTTGCAGATCACCTGAGTTACTGTTTGGCGCAAGACAATATGGAACTGGAGTAGACATGTGGGCTGTTGGATGCATACTAGCAGAATTATTACTTAGGGTTCCATTTTTACCAGGAGAATCGGACTTAGATCAGCTTTCACGCATCTTCATGGTGTTTGGAACACCAACTGAAGAGAATTGGCCGGTAAGTAGTAAATTAAACATGTCAGTAATTTGTTGAGTCTTGTTAATTTCTCTTCAAGCGATTGTTGTATCTGATCTCTCTCGTCTGAACCACTACTTTTTGCCATTGGTCCAGACGTTTGTGTATTAACAAGATTCTTATTCCGTCATGCATTTTTTGCCACCATATTTTCTTAACATTTTTTCTTAATTATCTAACATATTAAGTGAAGTTATTAAACTTACAGAAGTTGTCAACTATTGCCACACTTGAATAAACAGGAATCATAGATTTAGTATAAACTGATGTTAGAATAGATTGGCAACGCGAAAGAGAAAGAGCATAGCTTACGCATATGTTGGAGCGAAAAGATAGGTGAGACCATTCACGTACACGCTATCGACCTGTATCGATCTGGCGTAATTTTTTTTAAACGTTACCCCCACACTAGGATTTTCTCCTGTATCGTGGAAGCAGTTTACAAACATAAATTGGATAATGACAAACGTCCAGACCCGGAATAATTATTTGTAGGGCATACACTTACTTGTTCCGAGCGGGATTCGAACCCGCGTCCCCCAGCGCAGCCACTCATTGCTAAGCCACTGCGTCACGGAGCCGTTATTGGAATAAGTATCTCTTCATCGCGCTTATATTTGTAAAATCTTAGGGTTTAAAATAAAAATTAGTATTTAATAGACGTAATTAATTATAACTAGGTGCGTAGTACCTAAATATAACTCACCTCTGAAAAAATGCTTAATTATTATACATTTAAACCGTAGGTACGATTGAAATAAGTGTAGGTAATCGTACTTTAAGTTTAAGCACTGGTATTGCACCTCCAACCAGCTAGTGCAGTCCAACTTTGCTTTCTCTCTCTGCGAAGCACTAAAATTGATGAAATATACGAAATTCCTATTGTTGGGTGCCCAGTTTTAGAATAAGAACCGCTTTACAAATAATTTTAGTAAATTTCGGCCAATAACAGTTATCCACTTATTATATTTAATAAGGATATGTGTTAACAAAAACGTTTAAATCAAATTATAATTGCATTAGAGCCCTATCACTACATATTAGAGTTGCCGCGAATAGTAGTAGCCATTCGCTATGGCGAATAGTCGAATAACTCGCCATTATTGCTCGACATAAAAAAGGAATATAAAAAATAGTTTATTTGTTATAAAATAATAATATCACGCGTGTAGTATTCTTGAACTAATATTATAATAGATAAAAGAGCAATAGATTTATTATCTAAAGAAAAGTTATCCAATTCTGGTAATTGCTTCTATATTATGTACCCAGATCCAGACCTAGCACAGTTATTATTGTAGTTGGCCTATAATTCACATTACTTTTTCTATTCCGGAATCGCATTATAGCCAAACGTTAAGCTTATCACATTACTCAGTCAGGGTTACAGATATTAATTGCTTTATGATTATTCCAGGGCATGAAAAGTCTAACAGACTATGTGCAGTTCAAGCAGTTCCCGCCGCAACAGCTACGTCACATATTCAGCGCGGCTTCCGATGATCTAATTCAACTCCTGGAAAGTCTGCTCGCACTTTATCCGCCTAACCGCTGTGATTGCACACAAGCATTGCAAATGCCCTACTTCAGGTATTGTATTGTTAAAAACTATTCTGAAAATTATTTAAATAAAAGAAAATAACTCGGTTGCAAATTTTCCTTACTATTATAAATATCCTGGAGGTTAATTGTTAAAATTAAAGGTGTGAGAGCGGATGTTCAACTTGCTCTCTTGCTTACGCAATGAATAAAGACATATACACAGAATAAGACAGCGTACTGCACTATACATTAAGTATGGAGCAAATACAGTGCGACCAACCATAATATGTACCCGTCACAATCCACACACTGGTGTAATGTGAAGTACATAATTACATAGTAACACCAAAGTATGCAAACCAACAGCAATACTAACCTCTCAATATAACACAGGGCAGCCTCTCAGCAACACGATCTTCCTGACTTACACTAGAAGAACTACTACAATCTACAATGAACAGAATCGCGACACTTATCTTACTTAGGCAGAATCTTAGTGTGTACATAATGTGTAATCCCAAAGAGCATTATAACGACAGTGAGACTCGTAGAATTATCAACTGATGCCTCTCATGTGTCTGGTTTCTGATGATGTTAATGCTGTTAGCCTTTTGGTTGTCATACCTTATAGGTCTCAGGGCCCGTGGCCTGAAAGGACACGGGTGATCCTTCTTAGTCGCCAGCGAGGCACTCTCACTTGGGCACTATAATCAGTCTGGAGTACATTATTATTATTATATTACGTAGATTGATGACCATTTTGTGTGTGTGTGTGTGTGTGTGTGTGTGGCGTGTGTGTGTGCGCGCGCGTGTGCGTGTGTGTGTGTGCTGTGCTGTGCGTGCGTGCGTGCGTGCCCGCTGGAGGTGCGGTGCGTGCGTGCCCGCACGTGCGCGTGCGTGTGCGTGCGTGTTTTTTTTTAAATTTATATATTAATTTTTATATTAAAATTTTTTTTGTGTTTTTTTTAATATAAGTTTTTTTTAAAAAAAAATTTTTGTGTTTTTCTTAACAGATACAATAATAATTAATTTCATTTACCCAAGTGACTATAAATTGATAACCCTTTCGTTTCACGTTGCGCATTTTAACTATGCTTTATATATTTATGCAATTGATGTGCTGGCTAAACTATCAAGCTGTGACATAAATAATAAAAATGATTTATTTTACAGTAATAAACCAGCGCCGAGCGTTGGTTCAAGACTCCCTATGCCATCAAATATATCTAAAATTGAGACTGAAAAACCATCGCTCAAAAGAAAACTACTGGATAATATTGACGGCGGTTCTCTTGCTAAAAAGCTGCAGTTTTAATGTACGACAATCATTATCAAATCAGAATGTTATAAAACAAGTGCAATTGTGTTGGTTAAGCAAAAATAATACATTTGTTAGCTTCGTGTGTTAAATATCCTTCTTTATTTTTTGACAAAAATGATGTACGCAAAGCAGGTCTTTTCAATTTGAGCTGAAACAAATCGTAGATTTTATTCTAAGAAATGTATAAATAAGATGAATATATATTTGATAAACAAAAGAGTTTTATTTCACTTTTTCAGTCGCCCCATTGGTCGCTACATTATATATATATATATATATATATATATATATATATATATATATATATATATATATATATATATATATATATATATTGATAAAAACTAGTGACAGGAGATCTACTATTTGGACTAATTTTAGAGAAAGTGACAACCAAAGTAAAGTGAAATGTACTAAGGTAATATAATGTTTCTTTGTTTGATTCCAAAAAAAATTTTTTTCAAGCTTTCTATTTGTTATAATTGGAAATAAATCTACAGTGCCTCAAAAACATAATGCTATAAAAGTAGATTAAAACCATAAATATACTTTCAACAGTAAAATTATGAAGACATGGCATTACTCAATTTTTACGTTTGAAGTTCGTACGTTTTCAGTACCACTTTAACGAATATTCGGTGATTTAGCCGAATATTCGGGCGAATACGAATATTTTACCGAATATGCCGAATATCGAATATAAAACGAATATTCGGCCCATCTCTAGTTTTTAGCAAGGATGCAATTTCAATTAACTCGTTTAGAAACCTTTGTAGAGTTGGAGATGTCTAAGGTAACGTCTAGAAAATAGACACGAATTATTATAAAACAAATCGTCTAGAACTTCAATACCTTAACCAAATGAGGTGGGGAGTGGCGAGGCACACATACATATTATGATGATAAGTGAAACGGTTAATGTGGCCCAGCGTGCCTGATGCGTTCTTATTTTTTTTTACCACAGCTGTAACTTCTGAATAATCAGAGGCTACTAAGTATGTATGAGATATTGCCACGTTGATGTTGTGGCACGCAATCGTCCTAAACTACAAATGCCCAACGTAATACTTATGCCAATACTCCAACTCGCAACGATGGTGCACCTCGTTTGAGGAGTATAATAATAATTTTGTGTGATATAATTGTACACTAGAAACGACAATCAAAAACTTATGTGGTGGTTACGGTATATTTATTAGAATTAAACAACACAAACATGTTCTAAAGTTTACAATACATCTGATTAAGAATGTCAATTGTCATTTAATATTTAATGAAAACATTCTACCATGGGTGGTGAGTTTAATGACTAGCTTGAGAAAACAATGCTTCTTTTAGAACTGGCGCTAATGTCATTCTGAAACAATACAAAAAATAGTTGTCATGTTTATTTATATTACTACTATAACATCGGGAACACACTCACCCCTAAAACGCGACGCAGAATTCAATGCTCAGCTGGGTTTAAATGTTGTTGCCACAACAACTCATTGCTAGACCGGAACGATGATGCGACTTACCTCGTGATCACAGCGCGTTTTCTTATTACCGTAGCCTATTTTGTGTTCCTATTTTCTTATTTTGGAATTATAACGTAGGCTTAAAGATGAGCGCATCACGACATTCCACGTGAAACTCTGAAAGATTTTGTTATGTTATGTATGGAAAGGCACTTTTTCTGCCTCCAATTTTTTTCATGATGGATTTCTGTCGCTAATAAACAGGGCACCAAATTTTGAGTTACGATTTGATGGACAGTAGTGCAGTGGGTTGGCAGCTTAAGAGAATCTATCAACCTATTACTACCTTCTTGGAAATTGTAAATGACTGTGATATAATGATCTCATGGCTTCCGATAGATGGCGGTATAATCATCTCCCTTTAACTTATTTGTATCCACCCCCGTGATGGAAAGCAGCGTCTAAAGTGCGAAACGCAGGTCTCTGGTACAGCGACCTGCGAAACAGCCTGCGAAGCGTGATGATAAAGACAAATCCTACTTACGATGAGAGATCCCCGTGTTAAGCACTTGTCTTTTTATGGGCTGATGACTGCAGGTGTCTAGCTACAATGACCATTTACCATTAGGTACATATTCCTGCCGCCAAGTAGCAGTGCCTGGCACTTGTTTCGGATTGCAGGGTGAGGAGAGCTACTATAATTAGGGGCCATTAATAACGTAAGGTTGACTGTGGGGAATATTTAAGGGTACATAAGATTTCTCGAAAAATTCCCCTCCCCCCATGAAGAGATTTTTTCAATGCCCCCTCCCCCTCGGGACCCTTACGCAATAATGAATGGCCCCTTAGAGGCTGTGTGAGGTTTTAGTAGGTACATACTCAAAGGTGACAACGCATTTACATTTTGATTTTTAAAAGAAGCTAGATGTAGATACAGGTGCCCATCGACTGCAATAACTTCTTACCATTGTTTGTCGCTTCAGTTTAAAAAAAGTAAAATATATTTACTATTTTTGTAATTGTTTGTGCTGGCAAAAGGAACACCTCCGGAAAATATGTAAACTATAATGCAAAGTACCTAAGAGTAGACTTCACGATTATGATATTTGCTATCAAATTCCGATAGCAAATGTTATAATCGCGAAGTCAGTGGCGCCGAGGCTAAGAGACATTTTTTTATAAAAAATATTATTAATAATATTTCTTAAACCGTAGCTTAAGCCCACACTTATCAATAAACCTACACACTGACAGTGAATAATCCGAGAAACAAAAGAGCCATATTAAAAAAAATAATACAAACTCACACAACTCTTTTAGCCTTACAAAACTCAATCTCACTCTATGTAGGACTGCAGTGGCAACTTTCCATCTGGTGAAATGTAAATTCGCTTGTAACTTTTATTTTATAAAAAAAAAATAGGAAATGAAAAAGGATAATACCAACCTACTTTTTGTAATTCACTTGGCTGTTGACACACAAATTTATTAGACAAAAATTAAAGTTAAATCAAACTTAACGTAAGGTTTTATTAGTTTACATTGATGCCTAGCTCTTGTCTTTTTTCTAATTTTGTCTCCTTAACACTGAAATTTGTACGGTACCATTGTTTCACCAGCTTTACACTTTCTGCAAAGGAAATATATTTTTTATTTAATATAAATGTAACTGTTGCGAAGACAAATTACATTATTATAGTTATAGCTGATTTACTGATGGTTTAGGTTAAACAATGTTTTTAACAGACTTCAAAAAGGAGGAGGTTTTCAATTCGACTATATATATACCTAGTCAGGTCATAAGTATTGTCACAAAGTAAAAACTTAAAAGTTTATTGAATTCGAATTGTTAATGAAAATAAAACTTATACTTTTTAGAATTTTACTCATTTTTAAATATGGAGTGGACGCTTAAAGAAGACCGTGTTGCAGTTATTGGGTTGCATCGTTGCTGTTACGCGCCAATTCAAATTTTTGAATATATAACCAAAAGATTCGTTTATCGTACCATCACGATACAATGAAGACTCTAGTGTAGATGACAGGTCAAGAAGTGGCCGCCCTCGGTCTGTTAGGACTCCAGCAGTGATAAAAGCTGTGAAGGCGCGAATTTAAAGAAATCCCAAACGTAAGCAGAAACTGTGGGCCCTTCAGATGGGGTTAAGCAGAACCACGGTGAAAAGGGTGTTAAATGAAGACTTAGGGCTTCGGACATATCGAAGAAAAACAGGACATCGTTTGAATGCTCGTCTAATGGACCTGAGACTAAAAAGATGCCGCGCTTTGTTGAAGCGGTACGCGGGGAAAAAAATATCGGAAAATTCTTTTTTCGGATGAAAATTTTTTTACCGTAGAAGAGAGCTACAACAAACAAAATGATAAGGTGTACGCACACAGTATTGTGAAGAAGCGAGCAACCGTATTCCGCGTGTCCAACGAGGTCATTTTCCATCCTCGCTCATGGTATGGTTGGGAGTTTCTTATTGGGGCTTAACAGAGGTACATTTTTGTGAGAAAGGTGTAAAAACGAATGCAGTTGTGTATCAAAATACAGTCCTGACGAACCTTGTGGAACCTGTTTCTCATACCATGTTCAATAACAGGCACTGGGTATTCCAACAAGATTCAGAGCCAGCTTATAGAGCGAAGAGCACACAAGACTAGCTGGCGGCGCGTGAAATCGACTTCATCTGGCACGAAGACTGGCCCTCCTCCAGTCCAGATTTGAATCCGTTAGATTACAAGATATGGCAACACATGGAGGAAAAGGCGTGCTCAAAGCCTCATCCCAATTAGGAGTCACTCAAGACATCCTTGATTAAGGCAGCCGCCGATATTGACATGGACCTCGTTCGTGCTGCGATAGACGACTGGCCGCGCAGATTGAAGGCCTGTATTCAAAATCACGGAGGTCATTTTGAATAAACTTTAGTATCATAAGAATCTATGTTTTGTTAGGTTCATTTTGGTATATAAATGGCTGCATAATGAATAAACTTGTTTCAATTATTTTATGTTAAATATGTGACAGAATTTATGACCTGACTAGATATATATATATATATAAGTAAATATTATTATGATAGATATAAGTATCTGTTTAGAAATAGTAGTTCTTTATTGCACATACCAAACCACACATAATATAATAAACACATAGGACATAAAAAATAAAACAAAATGTAAAAAGGACGTCCATTAATTACGTGAGGCGTTTAGGGCAGGGGGGGAGAGGGGGTCGAATCGAATCTCACCCAATATCACGTGGGGGTCGAAAAATCGCCAAAATCGCCTGACGTAAATAATAGACGCCCCAAAGGTCTTATCGCTAAACGCGTTTTCTTCCAGACAAGTAGATTCATCTTTTGTGTAGATAGTTCGGTCTGTATGCAATATATTCGCCTATTGTGCACCGATTTAATTACTCTTTTCTTAGACTCAATTTACACTGCTGTGTGCTTTTTGTCGAAAATTGCCCAGAAGACGCGCCACTTCTTTTTTGGCTCATATGACTCGTATCTAGTTTGCGCGTTACACAATTAACATAAGACTCATTTTACTATGTACAATTTCGTTACAAAAATTCGCCTCCATTCCGTTCCGCAGCAGTGTATATTGAGTCTATAAGACGAATTCAAATCAGCTAAAAAGAATTATGTAAATAATTTCCACATAAAAGCTTCTGAAGACATGTCTTAAGTTTTAGCACCGACTTCCGTTTTCCTAAGTTGTTATGTGAAAACAATGATATTTTAAGTAATCTTATGTCATTGTGTGAAAATTATTTTTTTACAATCCGATTGTGGCAACATTGATGGATTTGTAACGCTTTATTTACCTTAGATGAATTGGAGATAGCCGTTAGACGTCCGTAGAGACCATACTTGCGTTCATCCTCTGGTCTCAGTGTTCCCATTTTCTTCATCGCCAGATATATCTGCAAGAGCGTCGCTTTTTCATATTAATAATGAAGGCGAAAGTTATTACTCACTATCACCATTCGTGTTCCTACAATTATTGTCCCGCCCCATCAGAATCTCCCTCCCCCACTACAAGAAGTTCATAGCAATGGATAGCGCGCAATTCCGATAATTTTAGATCTATCTGCATCGGCTTTCCAATGTTCATGAATATTTTATAGAATTTTCTGAACGATCCTTTTTGCTATAAGCAGACAGCAGTGTTTTCCCTAAAAATGTTTTATCGCCTCTATGGTTATGTTAGGTCCATGAATATTCCATTTTGGTAATTTTCGCATGAAATAAAAAAGTACAGAACAAAAATATATACTTACTTGTTCCAGCATGCCGTAACTCCTGATGAGGAAATCTCGTTGGGCCAAAAGATTAACGCGCTCACGCTCCTCCTTTTCGATTATGGGATCCGGTTCAAAAGAGCACAATACATGCGTAGGTTTTATTTCTTTTTCTACAGCCTGGATACAAATATTATATTTTTAAACAAAGTGCCATTAACACAAACTGCTTTATTATATTCTATTATTCAAGTAAAGCGTCGTAATAGCTTAGTACAATTTCATAGTACCTACACAAGCAAATCAAATTTCATTCCCATCGGCACTAATGAATGGTTAATAGCAATTTTCAGTGCTGATTTATTAAGTGCTCGGAAAACATCGTGAGCTTGCTTAACTGAGAAATCACAATATTTCGAGAACATGTGAAATCCGCCAAAACACTTTCAGAAAGCGCGTCAGGATAGCCTTGCCCCAAAGACCTTCTTAAAAATGAGAGAAGGCCTGTGCTTAATAGCAAGCTGTAAACTATTTTATTATTCCATTTACTCAACACAAAATAAGCCACACTGTACCATTTGACCAGTAACAGATTTAAATTAAATGGCGCCCTAGACTCAATGAATTATTGCGCCAATATTAAAAGAAAATATTTGTAAAATTTATTTATAATATAATAAAGAAAACTAAAGTGTTCTTCTAAAGGTAGGAAACCTTAGACAGTTTTGAAAAATAGTTGTATTTTTATTCTTAATTTGGGAGTGTAGATCCATTTTGTACAATCTATGATATAATTGAAGGTGTAGTGGTTGGTGGTTTTAGATTAACCAGTGCCCATATCGTTGCTGTATCATGGTCGTGGGTGTCGTATCGTAATAGGCGACAGAGGGAATCAAACCAAGAGATGGGTACCAGTGTCTTCCTATTAAATACTTTTAAAAAAATGGTCGCCAACCCTCCTGTCTAGCAGGGTATCTGTGGCAAATATCTAAAGAAGATAGATTAGTTATCTTTGCAGCCTATTAAGAAACATACGTCTCTCCTGCAGTCTATCAAAGTCCACTGCTGACTTAATAAGTAACGGTAATTGATCCATTTTGTATAATCACGAAAGGAGCCATTCCCGTTCGCCGTTCACGCAACTTTATAAGGGGCATGTTGGCCGCATATGGAATACTGTTCTCACATCTGGGCCGGGGTACCATAGTACCAATTCTTTCCACTTGACACATCACACACATCCAACGATGAGCAACGAAGGCCCGTTTCATTGGCGTTGCGAAAAAGTGTTGCAACCCTTTGTCTTTTCTATCGGATTTAATACGGACCGTGCCCAGACGAATTGTATGGATCAATTCTAGCCGCGTAATTCCACCATCGCACATCGCGACAAAACGCACGATACCATCCACGCCATCTGGATGCTTGGCGGTCCACCACTGTACGATTTAGTTTTCTTCCTCTCACGACTTCTTTGTGGAAACATCTATCACTGGTGATTTTTTCTGGACTGCAACTTAGAAACCGTCAGGAAACGAGCTTACTCCTTTTTAAAAGGCCAGTAACACATTTGTTTGTGGGCGGCGTCCCTCGACACTCACCATCAGATGAGCCGCACGCTCGGTTGCCCCTCTGCTATAAAAATACAATCAGTCAGCTGTCAGCTCTTCGAGCATTATTACCGTCCCATTGTCATTTCAGCCTTCAGATACGTTGGGCTACGTGAAATACTCTGGTTTACTGCGAATAGTCTTTATTGGATTGTATTACGCGGATGGCTCTAACTTAGCTCCATAACTCGCTTCATAATACTTACAGCTTACAGCATGTAGGGTTAATCTTCTTAATAAAATTAAAATAACTTTAACCTACAATAAATTGTGTTTTAAAATATCATTACTTATTACTAATTTAAACACGTAAAATTAATTGTTCGACAAAGTAAAGGAAACAACTAACAGGTTGTTGTGATTGTAAAGGCGTCTTTATCTTGTCCTTTTCTTCGTTATCTTTCCGTTTCTGTTCTTTATTTGCACGCGTCTTTACTTTAGGCTTCTCTGTAATAATATCAGCGGCTGCAGCTGAAATCTCATCTTCTTTTTTCTCGCTTTCCTTAATGGGTTTCAATTGGGACGGCTTTTTCAGAGCTTCAGCCTTTGCTTTTACTTGCTAAAAAATTTAATTTGTGATTATCGTGTGTGAAGTAAAAATTTCTAAAGTTTTAAAATTGACCTAATGTGCTAAAAGTAAATAAAATAACATGTCGTTGATGATATCCAATATTTTTTAAGCACAGGCGAACTTTGATTGTGGATTGGTTAAAATAATTTGAGACCTAAAATTTCTGAATTGGCTCATACTTGCTTTGTTTTACAAATCTTTTTTTCAAGTTTGTGTTGCTTTACAAATCTTCCTCATTTTCTTTATCACCATCAACAAAAACAGCCCACCATTGGACATAAATAGTCCTTTCTTGATATGATTAGAAATCAACACCAATAGTCAACGTGCCATACCATTTGCTTCGCTTTAAACCATTGGTCTGATTATTTAAGAGCTAGGCATATTTAAAAGCTTTTTATTAATTTAGTATTGATTAAGTTTACAAGTAACACGTAAGTTTATACTAAATCTATGTAAGTGACGAAGAATCATATTTGGTTATTAAATAAGAGTTAGTAGTATTTAAAATATAAATTGAGCTATGCATTAATTGCTGGACAAATATTAATTTTTATAGCAGTAAATTACAGAACGAAGTCTCTATACAAAACGTACGACATTTTGGAATACTCTATAATATTTTTTAAGTATCTACTAGAGTTCTATACCACCATTCATTCCATACCACTAGAGTTCTATATTATTATTATAAATCATCATTATCTCTAGAACGTTGCAACACGTTCCCATCCCATACTCCTTCAAAATACGTTCAAAAGCTGGGCACGCTTCAGAGTAATGACGTATGTTTGTAAAGCATCATGTACGCATTTACAAAAAACAAGCAAGCAATAATATCGTTAAGTATTTAAAAATGTAGTTAAAAGTAAAAGTTAAAGTTACAGCCTATATACATCCCACTCCTGGTCCTGGGCACCGGACGCATATTTCTGAGAGGGTATTTTAGGGCAAGGAATAGTCCGCCGCGTTGCCCCAATGGGTGTTGGCAAACTTTACATGTCTTCGAAATATTTTTTTCTTATTTCTCAGACGTGGAGATTTCCTCACGATGTATTCCTTCACCACAGAGCACGTGGTAAATCAGCACTTAAAATTGCAATTAACAATTTCATTGATGCCGACGGAGAGTAAAATAGAGTGTGAGATATTATTAAAATATAGTATATTATATTATTAATTATTATCTATACTGGGTGGTCCAAAAGGTGACGTCCAAAAAATTTTTTTGTAATGCTGAGCTTTCGGGCTACATGAAAATACCCCATGTATGTTCCGCGATTTTTCTTAGTTTACGAGATATGATTTTTTTTGTATTATTTTGAAAAATGTCGACTTAGCGATTCAAAAATTTTTTTTCTTGAAAATTCTGCTCTCTTTTTTTACTTTTTTTTATTCTTAGCGTAGTCTTCATGAGTTGGACTCTTTGACATAAAAAAATAAGCTGCCTACCATTAATACAAATTGCAAAAAATTTTAATCAAAAACAAATTATGCAGATATGATTTGATTATGATTTCGATTTAATTTCGAAATTTAAACTAAAAAATTAAATAATGAGTTCCATTACTTTAAAGTAATTTTAAAAACTTCGCAAGACCCTAAGCTTTAATTATAATCTAAAATAAAGTGGTGGTCAATGGGCCTTGTTTAGCCGTAATCAGCCTCTAATTGCACAGAGGCGAAAATTTTCAACATTATTATTTAAACACCTTATTTCTAAAAATAATTAGGTTCGCCATAGAATCTAATCAAATTAAATAAAATAAAATGAAATGTAAATAGTACCACTTCAGTAAGTAGCACAGATGGGTCACAAAAAAACAACGAATTTCCCCTCAATGTCAATGAGATAATGAATAATAATAGTAATAGGCAGGTAGACGGTTGCAGATCACAAAAAATACCACGTGTCGAACAAAGGAAGCAGGAGTGAGAAATACTGTGTCGTGTGTAGCGCGCTCTCTCGCTCTGGCCATAGCTCGCGCGCATAAGGCGACAGGCGTAGCCTCAGTCATAGAGTGCCTCAGTTGTTCACAGCTTCACAGCTATCGCTCGCGTAACTACTATCCAGTTTTTGTTTTCGATACTTCCTAATTTACCACGACTGCTTGCTAACTGGATTCTGTTTCGCCTTATAACTGATTTGACTATGCTTGTGTTTCGGACTTTGATTGATTACCTTGTGATTTGGATTTTTGTGTTGCAAAATGAGTTATTCTTTGAAGGAATATGCAGAAATGCATTATTTTTACGGCGTTGCCCAAAGCAATGGCCATTTAGCGGCAAGGATTTACCGAGAGAAACTAGAACGGCGAGGAGAAGAACGGGAACTTTTTCCCGATCACAGAGTGTTCATAAATACACATAATACATTTATGGACGGACGAATTCCGGGACGCAGTTCCCACGAAGGAGTACCCAGAGAGGATCCAGATGTCAGACATGAAGTCGTGGAACAAGTGCAAAGATATCCTTTTACTAGCACCAGAGCTATTACGAGAACGACTGGTGTACCACGAACCTCAGTTATAAGGATACTTAAGTCAGGTAAGTTCATTTTGTCTTTAAAACTTTTACTTTGACACCGTATTAAAGCGCACCTTTGAATAGCGACGAGCGATCAATTAATTTTAATTACTTATGTCGGGCAAAAACCACATTTCATGGAATAAAAACAGTGATTCCTGGAAGTACAATTTCGTTTTTTTTTTCAGAGGGATACCACGCTTATCATACGTCCAAAAATTGCATCCTGCAGATTATTCAAGACGGGTGACTTTTTGTCGAACAATGCTGGAAAGAACTGCGGAGGATCCAGGTTTTTTTGATAAAATTCTGTGGACAGACGAGTCTAGATTTGAAAGAACAGGAGTCTTCAATATCCACAATTACCATAGTTGGGCTGTTGAAGACCCACACAAGGCAAGACCTTCAAATTTTCAAACACATTATAGTGTAAACTTGTGGTCAGGAATTTTGAACGGGGAACTTATTGGAGGACCTTTTGAATTGCCTGCTAGGTTAAACGGAGCCCAATATTTAGACTTTTTACAAACCAATTTAAACGGCTTATTAGGCGATGTAAACTTATTGACAAGAAGGGATATGATTTACCAAAATGATGGTGCTCCTTGCCACTATGCAAGAGAGGTACGGGAGCACCTTAATCAAAGATTCCCCAATAGATGAATTGGGCGTGGCGGACCGATTCATTGGCCTTCACGTTCACCAGATTTGAACCCCATAGATTTCTTTCTCTGGGGATATTACAAAGAGATGGTGTACGCAAGCGAAACAAACACCGAAGCAGAACTGCGAGATAAATTAACGGAGGCGGAAACAAAAATCAGACAAAATTCAAATGCTTTTAGAAGACTGAAACAAAATTTTCTAAGGCGTTGTAGACTGTGTATTGAAGTGGAGGGGGGGGGTACTTTGAGAATTGGTTGTAAAATAAAATAAGTATTAAAAACCAAATTGTTTTATTTATTATGAAAGATTATGACATACCATGACAATCTAATTATCCTTAGTAATAAACAATAGGTGCATAATAAAACGATTATTTTTGAACTTTTTGGCTCTCTGCAATTAAAGGCCGACTAGGGCTAAAAAAAGGCCCATTGACCACCACTTTTTTTGTATTATAACTAAAGCTTAGGGTCTTGCGAAGTTTTTAAAATTACTTTAAAGTCATGGAACTCATTATTTAATTTTTAGTTTAAATTTTAAAATTAAACTTTGATTCAATCATATCTGCATGATTTGTTTTCGATTAAAATTTTTGCAATTTGTATTAATGGTAGGTAGCTTATTTTTTATGTCAAAGAGTCCAACTCATGAAGACTACGCTAAGAATAAAAAAGTAGAAAAGAGAGCAGAATTTTCAAGAAAAACATTTTTGAATCGCTAAGTCGACATTTTTCAAAATAATACAAAAAAAAATCATATCTCGTAAGCTAAGAAAAATCGCGTGTCATTTTCCTAATTTTAACGACATCATTAGTTCGTGGAATAATGATTTCCACAGCCACAATAGAGCAACTGTGGTCTCTGATTTAGGCTTCCCCTTCCCTGGCTGTCACACACACACACTCATATCCATTATATGAATTTTACAATTCATCTAACCGCGAGGGGGCCCTGGTGACCTGTAAGTCAGGTTTTATTATAAAACCTATCATAGGCACCAGTCTCTCACAACGTTAGGTCTAAGGACCTAAGCTACATTGTTATTGTTAACTAGTCAGTAAGAAGTTGTGAAGAGATCAATAAATAAATAAATAAATAAAAATTTAAAGTCTATCTTTACCTCAAATTGCTCACGCTGTATACGAGCGCAGTCGCCGCGGGCGCGTGACGACGCTGTACCAGTGTACAGTGAGCCTGTCGGCTGCTGGAATAGCGCCGCGTATTGATCACCCTCAGGGTATACACGCCTGTGGAATCCAAAATTAAATATAATTCTCTCTAAAAACAAAAAAAGAATTTTGAGAAAGAGAAAATATTAGTCATTGACCAAGATGTGGTGTCAAAAAGTAAAAGGTAAATTTATGGAGAAATTTACCTATAACGTATATATTACCTGAATGCATTAATTATTCATTCAGCTTATCTAAATTCAACTGATGAACATTGGCCTCCCCCTACGGTTGCTTCATTGTAAAGAAGGGAGTTATTTGCATTAGTTGCCACACTTGGCAGGTTTTGTATTGAGTTGTTATCAGAACGATGTCTGGATTGTATGAGCGCCAAAAATAACCGTTTTCACCATTCCCACGCTTTCGAACTAAACGGTTTGCTTCATTTCTCATCATGCGTATAACTTTTGGTAGAGCCATGCTGCAGTTACATTAGTAGAATAGTTGCAGCACGAATGGGTCGGCTCGACCGGGGAAGGACCACGCTCTCACAGAATACCAGCGTCAAATAGTAGCTTAATGCTGCTGTGTTTCGTATGGTGAGTGTAGTGAAGCGGAGACCCTTTTTACTGGAAACGAAGCATTCCATCTTAGTCCTCACGCGTGACAACGCACCTGCATTTTGATTTGTAATTGAAGATAGATGTAGATGTCTATGGGCCACAGCAACCACTTACCATCAGGTGGACTGTGTGCTCGTTTGTCACCCTGTCATATAAAAAAACAAAAGGAATGGATTATCTAGCGACGTGTGTCTTTCCGTTTGATTACAATCTAGCGTCTTCAAGGCAAGAGTAAATAGGATTTTGTAACTCTAAGACGGTGCGTTTTACCATCTAGGGCTTACTGATATACAGTTATCTTATAGAAAAATAGTTTATTACCTAAAGTTACCTAAATGCGTTTCCTCCCACTGTATTTGCGTTTGCCATGGACTTTTTTCGGGCTCTTTGTCTTCTGCGTTGAGACTTTCGGAGAACCTGGATCGAGAGTCAAAGAGTATATTTAGTGGTCGTTTATGTCGGCCTATAATATACAGCAATAAAATATGCACTTTTGTTGATTTTTATTTTCAGGTATGGTAGTCATACAATGAATGATTTATATTTCAAATAATCAGGTATACTTTATTAACAGCGAAGCTGAAGCGCGGCCGATTGGCGAGACTAACATAGGAGGCGCTTGTTAAAACCAAAAACTAAAAAACTAAAAAAAATAATAGCGCCTTATAGAGGCAAATACTGAACAATGTATCATTTTAATAGCCTACAATAAATAACTGCAATTAGGATCATAATTTAAATAAAACTTTGGTAAATTCTAATTTGCATGCCTCAAGCGCTCATGTTATACGTCAGTTTTTTAAAGTATTTAAATATACACAAGTTTCCACAAATATCCTTGTTACTATTAGGTACTTCTAATTTCCTGATAATTTTATGTCACACATCAATAAAAAAGTTTGGAAAATCCAAAAGTGCACGATTAATTCTTATAATATGATCGTTAAAAAAATGTAGAAAAAAATTCTTAATCGAAAATAGAAAATATTGTTTTTATAATTTTATTTTTTTATGTTATTATGAGATTCAAAAGTTTTTTATTATTGTTAATAGAATTTCTTTAACAGAATTATCGATCAAACGATCAGAAATCAACTTTAAAATTACTTTAATTTTTAGGTATTAATATTCAGGCATTATCGTAAAAATTATATAGTCTACCTAACTCGTTAAAAATCCTACTTTTAGCGAAACAATATACGATAATGAAATTCTGTTATTATAAAAATAATAATAATATCTTAACTTGGTCAAGTTGTATCAAATTTGGTATTTGGAATATTTTGTATTTCTACAGCTATCGATATTTTCAACGAGCCTCTGCGCTTTAAACAATGTATTTAGTAATATATTTTATTGAGGCCTTTCAGGTAAAAAAAATTAATTATAACTAAACAAAACAAAATTAAACAGCCATTTACATTTCATGGCTTCCCACATGATAGGTTAAGAGATTAAAAAATGTATTGAATTGAAGTTAAGTTTTTTTGTGTAAATATGGTGTATGAACAACATTAATTGTTAAATAAATGTATATTTAGCTGTTTTCTTTTATATATTAGTATTTAAACTTTCTAAAAGACCTCAATCTTCGGGTGTCCCAAACCCCGTGTACAGGCTAAAGCGTTCCAGATATATAGCTAAAAGCCCGCTCGGCCGCCTATAATTATATAAGAAGCAACCCTAGTTCGATTCTAGCAAAATTTTATAATGTGAAGAAACCTGGCATGCTTAGGGTCTGTTTCAAAATGTCTGGCATATGCCAGACTAACAAATTTTAATTATCATAATTATTGCAGCCTAATCAAGCAGCGCCCGGCAGAACATACAAGTAAAATATTTACTTGTTAGTCTGCAGAAGTCTCTCTCGTATTCTTTTCCGATCTTCTTCTAGGACACGTTTTTTATCACACTGCCAGATGTTTAGCATTGTGAAAGTATCGGTGAGAAGGTTTTCCTTAACTTCTCGGTCCAATTGAGTATCTGTGTGGAAGCTCGGCGAATGGTTCACCTGTTAAGAGAAATTACATTTAAATTTCTAACATACCTGTTTGTAAATTGTATAAAAAAATGTCATAATTTATTCCACTGTAAATTCTCTTTTTTTCTTTAGATATTTTGGCTTTAGGTAGGTACACATTTACGTAATAGTATGAGAACAAAATAATTTATCTGTTCTATAAAGCAGAATAAACATGCCCTTCAGATCACAGTGAATATCGCTGCAATTTACAATTAATAAAGGAATTAATTAGGTCAAACTACTTTTACTAATTTTCTCGAATCGAAAAGGCTATCGCCGTACTGATCCGAGTGAATACATAATTTCTATAAAAACTTGAAAAAACGCCGTCATAAGGTCTAAAATAGCGTAGCGCCCGCGACGATTAAAAGTGCTTAGAAATTGTCAGAATCTTAAAATATATTTTTTTTAATTATTGATTTAAGTAATCAAAATAATGAGCAAGTAAATTATGAATATTGATGTTATGAATATATTTGAGTGATTCCAATATATCATCAATTATAAAGCACAAAAGTTATAATTTCAACTATAGTGATTTTTTAGAGGTGTTTTCGCAAATAATTATGATCGAGTCAAAATTATACAATCGTGTTTTTGAACAATCAAATTCAAAATAAAGACATGAATTTACCTATATCAAAATTCCACTTTCGTTAGTGGTGTCATAGTCCTATACTATTCGATGAAAGGAGATGCATTTTTTTCACGGTGTCGCCTTAATTTAACTTATTTTTACTCCCGAAGTCATATAACGACGCGAGTTTTATTAGACCTTTTTGTTCATTAGAGGAGAGTAACTTAATATGGGCTACCATTTTGTTTTGAGGTCAAAAATTAAAAACCATTTAAATATCACCTTTATATTAATGTTATAATATTTAGACATATATTTTTAAAGAGCAAAATAACAGTCTTATGTTTTTATTACTAAACTCTTTGAATTCAATTGGTTAAATACTCAAGATTAAACTATACTATCAAAATTGAGCATTAAACAAAATTGCAAAATTGGCACTAAATATGTAACATTTACTCAAATATGGGCTATAACAACTTAATTATCTTTGAAGAAAATAATAAGCATAACTGCTTATCTACTAAGAGATCAATAATTAACTTTGGTAAGAGTAAGAAATGAACTATTTAACTTCCAAATGTCTCATATCTAACTATCAAATTCTGGCCCAGCACAGTCATTATGTGCCCAGAACCCACACATCAAGAATTTAATCCAGTCTCCTGAATTTTCTGAAAAATGTTGCTGGCAGAACATACATTATGCATCTGCAGAATCAGGAGCTTCTTTACCGATAATATCTGATTCAGGGTCTGAACCAAACTGGAAAACCTCTCCACCTTCACTGGCAATTACTTCATCGTCACTAGTTGTTTTCTTGTTTTTTCTTTCTTATTTCTAGGGTTTCGTTTTCTCTACTTTGACTTTCATATCTTTAGTTTTCTTTTCTTTTTCGATATTCTTCTATTTATTTAAACAAAGTCTCTTTTATGGGATACGAAGTCTTCTCGCGAACCATTTATTACTTTAACCATTTGTTCTTCATCCCAATTTTTACTTGGTTCTTTTAATTGCGTCGGTGTCATTTAGAAAAAAAGATTAATAAATTACCTTTAGAGACTGATTTCTAACCACCTAAGTATACTGGGTGGTTAGTTACTATGGGCCAGCCCATATTAAGGACAATAGTCATAGCCCGTATTCAAAATTCTGGAACGAAATAATGTTGAACTTGTACTTCACAAGTCATACATTACTAACAATTAATCTACCGATAGACATAACAATAAACTTATATTCTACAAATAAAAGATATAGTTATACAATTTAGTCCTGATTATCATCGATAAAATAACATATTTTTACTCATCTTACGAAATTTTTTGAGAGCGGTGAACAACGTCTTACCCAAAGATGTTTTCTATAAAATATCTTTGGTCCTACCTTATTCACCTCTCGCAGAACTCACGAGATACAGTGATTGCGATGTTTGGTCTAATGAATGCAATAAAAGATACTCGTTTGCAGCGCCTTTTAATTATTTGTTTTCTAGAATATTTACGCACATATTAAAGCACTAGCCCACATTTAATTACTTTCCTTACATATAAAATATAAACGTGATCTCTAAAAACCCGCATAAAATAACTAGAGATATTATATATATATATATATATATATATATATATATATATAATATATCTCTAGTGATGGACTCCTAAACTACTCAACCGATTTTAATAAAATTAGCACACCGTGTGCAGTTTTGTCCAACTTGAGAGATAGGATAGTTTTTTTGCCCATGAGTGGCCCACATTTTTTTTGCGAATTTAAGGATTTTTAATAGGACATGACAAAGGGTCTTCGAAAAGGGCAGAACAACGTCTGCCTGGCAAGCTAGTATCGCGATCTCACGACCCTCGTTACGATAGTGGTTCAAGCCGAGGTTCGTACTTCCTTTAGAGGTCCCTTGAATCACATCGAGCCACACCCCCAGCTAGAGGAGCCTATCTCCAAAAGCAGTTCTCGCTCACGAGTCTATTTCGATGAAGCTGTAAAGGCTGCAGGGCCAACAGCATACACTCTTGGAAGAAAAAAAACCCTCGGGACTAAATCAGAACATCGATTTCTTATTGAAATTAATGATTATCCTAATTTCAACAGAGAAGGCGGCTGTGTATTACCAACTATTATTTATTCCATGAAGGTTAGAGAACAGGAGAACGATCACTACGTACCTAGCTACGTACTAAAGCATAGCCCGCCTGTCCTTGAAAATTGTGGAATACATAGCGGCGTTGACGTCGGTGAGAAGTGACTGCGTAGTTAGCTGTTTATGAGTACAAGTAGGTGAAGTTAGTTGAATAATGTACAAATTTTCCTTTCATTTAATCGTAGAAAATTTTCATGCTCCGTAATTTTGTAATTTTTGACAAAAAGAAACATTAAAAAATGGAGAAATATTTTATTGTGCGTGGATGTGCAAGTGGTTGAGCATCTGATCGGAAAAATAGACTGAAAATGACTTTTATTGACTGCACTTAGTGATCGCAGCGCCTCTCTGATGGTGTCCATATTTCTGGGACACTATTTTCTACGGCGATCGTTCTCCTGTTCTCTAACCTTCATGATTTATTCTGTGGTAGGTACTACCACCTGCTTGGGATCTTGTCATTAATAAAATTAAATCTACCTAATAACGGCTAAAAATAAAAAATAAACTACAGTTGGCAACCTGCTTGTCACGTATGGCAACTATGGAAAATATCTATATATATGAGGCAATCTCTGAGGGAGTTTTATGTTCAGCTGTGGACTTTAATAGGCTGTAACGGTAACTTTAACGGTAAATCCAAACCCAAGCATACCACTGCATGACTTCCAAGGTACACTAAGCTCATTCTGTGTAACGCGGACCAAAATTAAATAATTAAAAGCTGAAGGTACTCTAGGTTAATTTTGAGGAGTCGCCCCCACTAAGAAAAGTACTTGTGTCCCTGTAGTCATGGATGCTGCAAAGCACTCGAATCGAATCGTCGCGAGTTTAAATAAGTGAAATCAATAATAACGCGAAAATAACTGTAAATGACACTTTTTTAAATTAGTATTAAACTTTCATATTATTTAACTACAGATCATTGATTAATAACTAAATTTTGCTTACTATATAAATATTTAATAATGCAATAAGCTCTTGAATGATGATTAGTAAAAGTAAAGTTACAGCTTACAGCCTATATACTGGGCACAGGCCTCCCCTCATTTCTGAGAGGGTTTTAGGGCAAGGAAGTGTCCGCCGCGCTGCCCCAATGCGTGTTGGCGAACTTCACATTTCTTCGAAATAATTTTTTTTCTTATTCCTCCGACATGCAGGTTTTAACGATGTATCTTCACCGCTGAGCACGTGGTAAATCAGCACTTAAAATTGCAATTAACAATTTCATTGGTGCCGGCGGGGATCGAACCCGGGTTACTCGCGTATTGTTATATTTAAGAAGAAGAAGAAGAATTTCATTTATTTAAGCAACCAAGGCTCATATTTTGTTAATATTACTTATAACTAAACTTATAACTATGTTAGTAAGCATAATATTATTATTTAATATAATTATATGAAGTACAAAAAAAAATTCATTTATATTTATATGTGCCATTTTCTTACCAATCCACCCGATATGACACTACAATGGCACCTGTATAGGCAGTCCAGCCTGCTAGCAATCACTTTCAGGATACTATTGTTGCTCCCCCGCATCCTGCGCACCAGAGACGCGCGCCTCTTGCCCATAGTCGCATAAAAGCAGTCCACCCGCGCTTCCGCGAACATACCTGATGCACTACAGAAGCAAGGCAGTCCCAGCAGCACCCTAAATGCGTTGTTGTATTGTACTCGGAGGGCGTTGTAAGCCTTTTGAGTATATCTAGCCCACAGGCTGCACGTGTAAAATTTTTCCCTCTCAATGTCCCTCTCAATGTCATCATCATCCCTGAGACCAGGAGTCAGAACATGGCCAAGATATTTATACCTAAACGCTCTTTGTAAAATATTACCATTAATTGAAATAGATGGTACTATGTCATGTCTCTTACTCCCGGTCTCAAAGACCATGACGTGGCTCTTTTTTACATTATAAGTCAAACCATATGTGAGAGCGTAAGCTTCACAAATCTTCACCAGTCTTCGTAGGCCGCATATAGATGCACTCAACAACACCATGTCATCTGCGTAACTGATGTTGTTGCCACAGACATCGTCTATGTGACAGCCGACTCTGTTGCTGTTGAGTTTACCTATCAGCTCATTCACATACAGGTTGAAGAGCGTGCGCGAACTCAAACCCCCATGTCTTACCCCGCACTCCAAACTGTATGATCTAGATAGGGCACCTTCCCATCTCACATTATTGACCTGGTTGCCGTACCAATACTTGAAAATACTTATGAGTTCCAAAGGTAGTTGGATCTTCTCCAGTTTATCCCACAGTAAGTCGTAGGACACAAGGTCAAAAGCCTTTGAGAGGTCTAAGAAACAAGCGAAGACTGGCGTTTTGCGTGCCGTGTAGTAAGTGACAGTGCGCTTAAGACACAACACCGCGCTTTCTGTAGACAATTTCGGTCTGAACCCAAATTGACTGTCGTATGGTTTTATGTATTTATTTAATTGCGAATTAAGCACACTATCAAATACTTTTGAAATGACAGTTGCTAACGATATAGGTCTATAGTTGTTTTTTTCCGCGAGATTGCCTGTTTTATTCTTCACTATAGGCACTACAACCGTACGTATCATGTCAGGGGGCACGTATCCATGTCCTAGGCAGATATTAAATAATAAATAGTCCTAGGTAGGTGCGGGCCAGCAAACTTGAGATGTTCGATACTGAGCCCATCATGGCCAGGGGATTTACCTCTAGACATAGATTTAACTACCTGATCTATTTCTTTAATTGTAAAAGTTATTTTCTTTTCTTTGTTTGGATTTAGATGTTTCTCTGCGTTTTTTGGTATACTTTTTTCGAACGATGTGAAGCTAGAATATCCATCTTAACTTGATTTTCGTGATCTTGACACCACTTCAAGCGATATTTAAATATTTTTCTAGCTTCACACATTTCCTCATATATAGTACCGGAAGTAGGTTTATCATGCCACACCCACAGGTGGAACTTTAACCTGGGCCTTCGATGTGCTTCCGCAACATGCCTGTTCCAGCCCACAACTACCTTTTTTTTCGATTTTTTACAGTTACGTCCTACTACGGAGGACGCCTTTGGAGCCATTACAATATTTTTATACAAATTATCAATAACAATTCTATGAGTAATATCAGAACACATGTTATCACTACATTTATGCAACTCATTTGGGTAGTCAATAAGCCGTAACTTTTTATGACATTCATTCCGATATATGTTTATTTGTTCAGGCGTCCTCTCCTCCCAAAAAACTAGATTCTGACTAATACAGTTAGGTAATTTTACAGGCGAAACGATATTTAAATTACATTCTATTACAAGTGGGTTGTGGTCTGACCAAAACACATCATAAATAACATAGACATTTTGTATAGAATTTATCGCCGCTTTAGTCACCAGACAGTGATCGAGCCACCTCTTCGACCCATGGACATCACTAACAAATGTATATACGTATTAGATGATATATCTAACATATCAATATCAATGCAAGACCACTCTTGATCAATACAAAAGCTCGATAATTCGTTATAAAATCGTTCGTAGGGATGATTTACAGCGAGCGTTAACCATCTGAGCTACCACGGCTCAATGATGATTAATTAATATGTTTTAGTTAATTATCATTCAAGAGCTAAATCCAGTTTTAAATGCAACGTACTTACTTCTAAAATATATGGGTGAAGTTTTTGATCCAAAAGAATGTCGAAGCCGAGAATTTCAAAACATGCGTGAACCTGCGAAATGTAAACTCATAAATTATCTCTAATTTTTACTCAAAATTTTAACCACACATGAGAAAATTACAAAATGGTAAAAATATTAAAGAAGGGAACCGTATCATGCGATGGAAAGCAAGCGTGATAGCTGTGCTTCAGTATCGGCCACGCGGATATGATAGTCTTCACTATGATCTGGTCTGTGGAATGCCACAACCGGCCCAGGTCAACACCTTGCGACAACAGGATCTTGTTCAACGTAGATATCTTGCTGACAAAAAGAAATATATTTTAAATATTTTTTAGAAGTATTGCAGATTAATAGTACATTATTAAAAAACAATAATTAAACTTAAAAAAAATGTAAAAGTCGTCATCGAAATCGCTTGATGTGTACTAACACCCTATAAAACCTAGTTTCATTCGATATGTAGTGTTCGTGTATACATAATAAATTAAAGAAAAAAAAGACGTGTGGCACTCGGGGACTGCCGCGGTAAAGCTATTGCATAGCATTTTTTATCAACTTATGCAATTATAATTAATTATTTATTTTATTTATGCATTTAAGTCTTTGATATTAAATCAAGTTACACTTTTTGAGCGTGGTGACCGATAAGAAAACAATTTTTTTTCTCTTATTGTATAAATGAGAAGTTAATATTGTATCCCACTTGTGTTTGCCGCGCTTTGTCTCGTCACAGAGTGGCGAAATCACAGTAATATAGGTATTTTATAAACAGCACCTGTCTAATATTATGAAATATGTAGATAAAACTTAAAACTTACCTTGATAAATGTATACCCTTTTGTTTGTAATATTTTTTTTAGACCTCTCTTCAATCGTTTCTGCTTATTCCCCATGTTTTACAAACTAAACTTAAACATTAATAAAACTGTACAATTAATATAACTATAAAACACTACTATTAAACAAGAATCAGAAAAAACCTACTCCACTATTAACAAAATTAAATTTTTGCAGTAATATTTTACGATTTTATTTCGTAGTGCTGAGCTCTCGCAACGCGGCGTACGTCCTCCTAGCAACACGATGCGCCCCGCACTGAATTCGTGGACGAATGCGGGGGTGATATAGACGCAGTATTTAATCGGGACGCATTTTTAATTTATTATCGTAAAAATAATACATATTTCTAAAAAGTAACCAAACCAAATTATTTTATTTTGTATTGCAAAGCAGTAGATATTTTTTTTATATTCCTTTGATAAACAATGAAGGAGTAAAGTGGTTTCATCTCAACGATTTGGAGGTGATTTGAGTATTTTTTTATTTATTATGTGACACCGATAGAAAAATTATGGCTAAACCAGATTACGTATCAGATCATGTAGATTACTAGCTATTTTTTTCATATGTAATTTCTCTGTAAGTGTCGACGAAAAGTTGGTTCATCTGCACGCTTTTTTCAAGCTTTTTGCGAGAGAGCAGCCTTAATAATAAATGCACTTTGTTCATTCATATTCAAAATTTCAAAACACTTTATACACAAACACCGTGTCGAAGACTGAGGAAAAGAAACGACATTAGACCATCGTTAGACAATGCACGGCCTTCAAGCCACACCTCCGTGCCCGTCGGAGAGCGTGAGGTTTTTTTCGTTACGAAATTTCTGGATTTTCCCGCACTCAAGGCCCGAGATAGAAGCTATGCAATAGCTTAAAAATTCCTATATGGTTATTTTTACATTTATTATATGTTATGCTAGACCCCTTTCACTTTTTACACAGAAAACAATACGCTGTTTTAGCGACAGATGTCATAAAAAAAATAATAATAACTATCCGGTCTTCTAGTCTTCTACATCTGTCCGATTTCTTGGGGTACAGTGCAGTTAACAGAGCTGATCCAATTACCCGGGCTTCCTCTCAGGTAAAGCACTGCTCACCTGGTTCTTGCTGCAGCTTTTACGGATCTTTGTTGATTGCGTGTGTACTTCATATTGTCTGTAGTTTATTACAGTCGTCTTAAACGGTAAAAATAAACTTACCGTTTACTCCCAGCTTCGGAGTCGTATACATACGTGCGGCTGTGCTTGTTTAGTGCATAATTTGTTAAGTGCATAAAAACGTTCGTCGTATTATTTGCATTTGGATCTGCATATCGACTTGTCGCAAACCTTTAAGACAAATTACTTTTTTACCAAATGGTTCCAGTAGGAGAGTTATGCATGTACGAGTATGTAGGTAAGGTTGTTTATTCCTTTGTCACTTCCTATACCCTAAACCTCTAGATTTTGATGTGTGTGGTGTTGTTACATTTATCTTTATCCCAAGAGTGATGACTGATGACTAACTACCAATACGACGCTTGCGATGCAAAGATGTGTATCTAAAGAACTTTGACTGCAGTAATCTATTAGATTGAGGTTGCAAACGCTGCTGTTGATTATGTGAAAATCAGTTATTGGGTATCAAGAAATTCTCAATAGAAGCCCGGAGTCAGGAAGTTGGCGGTGTTTCGCTTTCGCTCTCGGGCATCGGAAAGTACCCAAGTATACCGCTGCATCCACGCCGGAGTTTTCTCCGGTCTGGTCGGACTGCTGGCCCATCGGACTATGAGAGGGAGAGAATAGAGAGTGCACTATAATCCTGTCCTGAGCAGATGACTATGGTTTTAGTTGAGACTGCCTGCTGTGACCGTGATTTTGAATCTGCAGTCGAGTTCTTTGTTTTAGTTATTTAGAAAAGTAATTGTAGATAACACAGTGAAATAGAAAAGAAGAGATTTGCATGTGGTCGAGTCATAAGGTTTTTCCATCATATCCGATAGTGGCCTCTTACGGATTTGCGACACAAACGGTAATAAATGGGATAATGAATTATTTTACGACCGCACCACATGGCAAATTTCTTTTATAAGAAATTAGTTGGCTCACCTTACAAGGCCTTCATTATAAACAAATATCCTGAGAGGATCACACGATGTTATTAGCGTATACACTCTGATATCGAATTTGTAACCATCAATTAGATACGGTTTTGATAAATACACCTGCAACGTTTATCAAAAAAAAATATTTTACTGTAGAATGCAATAGAATTGTACTAAAGTAATTATTTTTAAACTATAGCACAGTTAATTAAATTGTTAAGGTGACCAGGAATAGTGCTACATCATACGAATAAATCGTAGTGTGACAGTCGATTTACCCTGAAAACACTGTAATTTTTTACTTGTTGTTGGAGAAGCATTGTAATTACTTTGTCAAAAATTAATGTACCTCGTCGTAATAGGTAAATTGGTTATTGAGATTCCATCTTGTAAAATAAAGATATACTCAAAAAAAAAACAATTTGAGTTCAAATGTGGTTTGGACACGTTGGATATTTTGAGCATCCTAACTTCAGAGATATGCCTTGCGTTCTCGAACAATGAAAGTATTGAATTAAACTACTTTTATGGATTTTATCGCGTTTAATTTACTTGATTTTAATTCCGTTTAATTCCGTGTTCGCGTAAATATAAGAAATCATAATGAGAACTATTATTAAAGGGGTCTTCCTAGATAATTCTTCCGCTTATGATAATGTCCCGCTTCCTATACCTACTTACGCAGAGAATGGTCAATTTGTTCGTCCCAATGAGATTAGCTTACATTATATATTATACCTAATCTCTTTAAACCACACTCAATTTCTGTCCGTCTTATTGACTCTCTACTTCCTTTCCACCTCGTCTGGAGAGGACTGACACAGGGATTGGTTTTCAACCTTCTTCTTCATATTTTTATAGAATAAGAGCGACAAACGAGTACACAGTTCACCTGATGGTAAGTGGATGCTGTGGTAAATGCGTTGTCACCCCTGAGTACTAAGGTGGAATGCTTCGTTTTGCTAGTTAGTTTTCCTATTCATTCACACAGAAAAATGATATAATGTAATTGCTCGGAGCAACTTGAACCTTCTAATAAATATCGCTCTTACCAAATTGGATAGAATTCAATCGAAGTTCTTACGCATAATTACTGGTGCTACGAAGTTACCTATCCCTAATAAGCACGCTCCATGTAGAATGCTTGGAGCCCCCTTTGTTATCATGTAGAAACTTATTTATGCCAGATTCTTATCCAACAAAATAAACGTTCCTCTCACCCTTTTTACGCGTTTTATATCATCTCTCTCGTATAAATAATACCTACATCTGATTATTGAGCTCCCAAAGACTTTTCTACGCTTTAGTTTCATTTCCTTCAATCTATTGACAACCCTATTTCATAATTTACAAAGTATCCTCTTTTCTTATTTTCAATCCCTTGTTTTTAAGCCTAATATAAAGAATTATATTAGGTGCAAATACATGGGTATTAATAAGGACTGTTATATTGCGTCTAGAAATCTCCTCATATTCCTTTTTTTCTGGAGAATCAGCTACGTCATAACGGATTCTCGGAGCTGTTACAGGATATACCTAAATTACCTTTGTGTGCTAAGGATAACTTTGTTGAAGTTGGCTGCAGGTGTCTATGTATTGCGGTAATCACGTACCTTCAGGTAGACTGTAAGTTCAGTTCAGGTTTGTAAAAAATGTAAGTATTTACCGATTTTGCAAAATTTTGAGTTGCCATTTTAATTATTGTTTATGATTAAATCATTGTGACCAGTAGTATTCACAATAAGAGAAGTTATTTCCTCTTTTAGGCTACTAAATTGGTTTGCGGATTACACAATATCCTACAATTTCCGAAATCAGCTCTAAGGATGTACAACTAATTTTAGTGTTTACGTTATCTTGTAGGTACCTCACAACCTTGACATTGAGACAATCATCGGTGAAATTATTAAATCAGTTAAAGAAGAAGATTCTAATAAAACTAAATATAAATACCTGACAAATCAGTTTATCAGTAGGTTTAACTTCTTTGAGTGATTTTGTCAAATAAATACCGCGACCCTGACTTCCACACTCCGGTTTTATTATAAACGTCTTGTTTTTGTGAGTTTTGCTATAGTTCAAAGCTTCACCAAAACTAAAATAATGAAATTATTAAAATGAATCTTGCTAAACCCTATACAATAAATAGTTTGCAGTTGTTAGACTCACTCTGCAGGCAGGCACCACGTCTTCGGAAAGAAATTATATTCCTTTGGATATATTTTTTGCATTCTGTTCAAGTTTCTCGCTAGTAAATCTTTCCTAAAACATGATTGACGAATATGATTGGATATGGCGATGGATTGAAAATTAATTTAATGTTTATTATATCTATTGTCGTATAGATTTCTTTTAAGCACGAATATATGCTCCTAACTTCTAAGTAACACGCTTGATGGATGGGTAAGCAGTCGATATATGAAAGTAACCTGTAGAAAATGGTGAAAGTAAATGTATGTTAATAACCATCACCGATTTCATTAACCACTTGTTGCTCAAATACGAATGACATGAGGTGATGATTTTCTTTAACCATCAATATACTGCCAACAATAAAACATTGTACGTAGATGGCTATAGTATACTTGGAAAGAATAGTATGGTAGAAATCAGTCTGAAGTGCGCCATGATACCTGCAAATCTCTAGCATTCCCGGAAAATGGTTTATGCGCTGAAATCTCTTCATCTCCTTCGCTCTGTCGACAGAGACGCTCATGTCTGTCCAATAGAAGTTCCATGCCTCTTCTTCTGACACTTCTCGCATGCCAAACGCACTGGCTACTTTACGGATTGACTCGTAACGACAGTTTGTAAGGCAAATTGTTATTTGAGATCTATTAAAGGAGAAAAAAATATTTCAACATCCCTTGTTTATTCACGATAATATTTTATACTGTACTAAATTTGTCTAAAAATTTACTGAATTTTACTTTACTAATACTTTATTAAATTAATGTAACCTTTTTCTTTTCTTTTTCTTTTTTGTCGTTTCTAATGGTATAATTGGCGCCGTGCGGGAAGTGGGCTGGGACGTATCATCTTCGCCATACAATTTGCTATCATAACTTTGCATTAACATAGACATTTTATTCATGTCTTCTTTAATATGCTGTTCCGATGAGTTCCCTTTTGTGTAAAGAAATAAGTTTAATTACATTTAATATTTTTTTCAAAATACATGTCAACCTCTCTGTGGTATTAAAATCTGTGATCATTTTTGAAAATTCAGCACTCGATTTTGATCAAGCTTCAATCATACTTAATCCTCCAGACCGAATTTCGGCCACGGCGGCCTGCCTCAACGGAGGCTAGCCAACGGCGCAGGACAGGATTATATTGCCCAAGTGTATGCGCAAGCACAGGTGCACTCTCTATTCCCTCACTCTCATAGTCCGATGGGACGGTAAACCGACACAACCGGAGAGAGATCAGGCGCAGGACCTACTTGCTTGACTTGACTTGCTTTCTGAGGCACGGGGGTGAGACACCGCCAACTTCCTGACTCCGGGCAACTACTGAGAATTTCTTGACAGAAAAACTCAATTATTAATTTTTTGGCCCGACCCGGGATTCGAACCCAGGACCTCATGATCGGCAGTGGCACTACTACAACCACTAGACCAACGAGCTTTAAACATACTTATATGGCGAACTAATAGTATAATTGTGTAACAGTTGGGAAATGTCCTTCGCGTTTTACGATTTTTTTTTCAGACGTTTAGTTTCGTAGTACACAATTTAAATGCATAAGTATTAATTATAAGCGATTTTATTTTATATAAATATTGTTTCCGTTACATGTATCAAATATTAATGTAATTAAAAAAACAAGTAATTGAGGAATTATTTCCATCGTCAAACAATTTGACGATGGGAATCATTCCTCAATTACATTGTTTTTTTCTCATTCCCACCAAGGTTACATCATCGTAGATGTGGTAAGCACAAACGAGGGTGAACCACGTGTCAAGCACAAGTCTAAGTTACGGTCTATTATTTGATTATTCTTGTTCAGATATATAAGATCGTCTGCAGCGATTTGCCAATACAACTGTAATCAAGTGCTCATGTGAAGTGAACGACACTAAATTTGCAATCGTGTTGTGCCGACGTTACGCAAAATATGTCCACAAAATGGCAACGCAAAGGGCTGCGTGATGATGATGATAAATAATAATAAAGAAGAGAGTGATGGCCTAGATGTTGGTAGATCTTGTTAGAGAGGCAAGATGTCAAAAAGTATTGAGGCATATGATCGGACGGTATTTCCGGGTCCCGTGTATTGCATCCTTGGGTAGTAGATATAATAATAATAATGTCTGATCCGAAAACCGAATTTCGATCACGGCCTCCAGTCTCAACGGAGACTAGCCATCTGCGTGGGGCGTATGACAAGGTTATAGTGCTCCTGGTTTGTGCAAGCAAAGGTGTACTCTATATTTCTTCACTTTTATAGTCCGATGGCACAAATCCCGACAGAATTGGAGAGGGATCAGGCGCAGGACTAACGGCTTTACATGTTTTCCGATGTACGGGGGTAAAAAACCGCTAACTTTTCACTTCGGTCTGTAATAAATATTTCTTAACAGAAAAATCTCATTTCTGGCCGACCCCGAGACTACACGATTAGCAATGCGCAGATGGAGCTCGAAGCTGTGGAGGAAAGCACGCCTTGTGTTCCTGGAGCGCTTTACCTGAAAAGGAAAAACAAGAGGAAAAGTCCCCTCACCCGTCTCCCCCCGATAAGGTTCTGCCATGGGGTGGCTGGAACTGATGGAGCCGCGGATGTGCGCGAAAGCGTTCCCATGGTCCTATCAATGTACGGTGAAGGTAGAACACCATGGATTTTAGTCGGTGCAACTCCGACGTAACTCATCATTGACCCCGCGAGCCTGGTATGCGTAAGCATTTCGCATATAAAAAGGCCGCCGAAATTTGGTAGAAGGTTTGGTTTTGATATGATATAATAGCTTATAAATATATGAGTATACGTTGAAAAGCCATTTAACTAAAGGATTTACTTTAAATTAGAAAGTGAATCCATTCATCAAAGCCTTTCTAAAGTATCGCTGAACGTAGACCTCTCCCATATATAGGGGGGTATTGGCCAAGTTATAATTTTATGCGTTATTAGTGATTCTCTTACACTATCTCTGCAGGGTAAGGATACGATTTCAAATAAGAATGACGCAGTACGCAGTAACGAAGTGAATCAACCACCGCAGATTCATGTATAATTATGATTATGATTGTATAAAAGTTTTCGTGGTCTTTCTTTTTTATTGGTCCGATGTTATATATATATATATATATATATATATATATATATATATATATATATATACGGAGGTTCGATCTGCATAAAAATATTTTGCAGTTACATGCTTACCCTGATTTATTTGTTTATTTGCCACAGTTGATGACTGTAAGTACGAGTATAACGTATCAACGCCAAAACATTGATGTGATTCTGTCTGAAAATATAAGCAACATTAGTTGTTTACGAAAATATAACTTATCAATATACCTAATATCATTACATAGTAGTTGTAATTGGCTATAGTAGTAGAAGTAGTAATAGTAGACAGTATTTAGACATAGAATATATTTGTTAGGTACTGAATATTTTTCTCTTCGGAGTTGGGAACCTTCACTTGGAAAATTTTCAGATTTAATAATTAACAAGAAGCTACTGACCATCATTTGAAATGGTAATCCGTTTTCGATAAGGTAAGAGTTCAATCAAATTAATATTACACTATAAAAATTCATTACGAATTGACAGGATTTATAAAAATAAGTAAGTATGTAATGTATAAATCTATAGCCAAAATGCGCTTATCCCGACCAGTGTGAAACAGATTTTATAAAGAACACAGTAACAAATATTAAAATATAATACGGTATGGATTTTGTATGACTTTGTCATAAACATCTAAAGGTAATTAATGCAATTTAGGCACGACATTTATTGAAATTGACGTTTGTTTATTTTGATTAAGCGTTTTTAATCAATCAGCTGTCGATTAAAATTTAGGTAATTTTATACTATCGCGGTCACCTCGTTTTTCGGCTCTAGAAAATCGAAAAATTATCCGATTTCGATGTTTTTTTTTTAAATCTTCATTATTACCGCGAATTTACGGAAAAAAAATACAAGATAAAAAAATTAAAACTTTGGTTTCAAACGTAGACAGAGAACTCTGTCTACGGTTTCAGAGCTAAATCTTCATGAAAATGCACCCATAAAAACATTGAGCTATTATGTACTACGTACTAGAGGAGACACTGCATTCAGCTACTCTGTTCCACTCAACTGCGGTGCATGCACTGCACTTTAATCAGTCACTCGCTAGGCGCTTGTAGAGTTGTCACGTGTTGTGTTGATTTAAAAAAAATCTCTTGATAAAAATATGCCGTCTTGTGTACTTAGATATTGCACAAATAATTCAAGAAATGTCAGTAAAAACCAAGGAATTACTTTTCATCGGTTAATAAGATACTTATTCAATAAAAAAGTATTATAAATTAATAATAAAGCAAATTATTCCTAAGACACCATCTCGTATCATTGAATATAGATTATGAAATTAATATGTTCAGATGCGACATTTCTGTGGGTACTTAAGTTTAGGACGAATATATTATTATACTACACATTTTTTTTGTAGAAACATATAAGTTATTATAATTAAGCTAAATTTTTCATATTATTTTTAGGTTTCCACTTCAAAGTCAAAGTGGAATAAATTCGTCCATTTTTAACTCTCGCGTGCCCAGCATTTATGAACGATTATTTACAACATTTATGATTCTAATTTAAATAAATATATTTGTAATTTAAATTTTATGTTAATAAGTTTTGTTAAACATACATTTAGTACGTTTTTTTATATTTGACATAGATACCTTTTAAAATATTCAGATAACAATATCATCAAAATGTAATTCTGACATAATATTATGTAATATTATATTAAATTAGCACATATACAAAATAAAAAACAATTTAAAAAATTGTAAGTACTCGATATAATTAACAATGTAATATAAATAAACAATTATTACATACTGACCATTCTACTTACGTATAATCTATAATAACAAAAACTTACCGCGCAAGCGCAAAGTGCGTTTATACCAACTGCGCATGCGCGACTCTACTATTACCGCGCATGCGCGAAGACATAGAAGTAGCGCACAATTTTTGTTTGGAATAGCTTCTCTAGTACGTAGTACATTATAACTCAATGCATAAAAATAATCAAATGAAGTTGTTATTTTTTTTCATAATCTACACAAAAAACAACATTTAAAACAATAAAAATTGTTTGTTTATTAATTTTTATTTTGGTTTTTATTGAGTGTAAGATCGAGCGATGCGAGCCCGGGACTTAGGGTATCCCGACTCGGAAAAAAATTAAAAAATGTTTGTTTATTAATTTTTTATTTTGGTTTTTATTGAGTGTAAGATTGAGCGATGCGAGCTCGGGACTTAGTGCATCCCGACTCGGAAAAAAATAAAAAATGTTTATTTATTAATTTTTTATTTTGGTTTTTATTAAGTGTAATATCAAGCGATGCGAGCTCGGGACTTAGGGCATCCCAACTCGGACAGGTTAGGTTAGAAGGAGATGGCAGGGTCGAGTGAGCGAGCGAAGCGAGCGAATAGACCCGAGTCGGGATGTGATAAATCCCAGTCTCGCTTCGTTCAATCTTACACTTAAGACGCTACCCTGACCAAAACCTGGCAAAAGTGCGTTTTTCAGACTCTATTATCTCATTAGTTATGAAAAATAAACTACATCTAAAAGTACATTATTAATGTTCGATATCTTATCATCGCATTCCACGTTCTAATTTATTTTTATGTGCTATAAATACATTTAAAATCAACTTTTAAAAAATGACTAAAATTCTTGATTACATGCATCTGTTGCTAAACGCAACGCTCTAATCATTTGAGGATAACACTAATGGATAGATAATGAAAAAATCTATATTCTCCACGTTTTATTTAAATTTTTAAGTTCGTTTTTTCTCTTTTAATTGAAATAATTCCGAAAATTGTGTGACTTCTATGATAAAGGGGCGTGCGCAGAGTGCGGGCGGCATTACGCTGTATGCGTTCATACGGGGTAGCCGCGTCGCTGGTCGCCGCGTTTTGTATTTCGCCGCAAACATAATATTATTTGAGTACCTACCAACCGATGCGCTTACGTCACGGTATATTGTAACTCGGCCGTATCTTATGCCGGCTGTACACGCTCGTCGAGACACCACGAGACATGCCTAGAGGTGAGCATTATTTAACATAATCGGTTTCAGAAACTGCTTACGAGCTTGATAATCGTATACCCAGTTTCGTGGACAAAATGTAATGATTATTTTACGTACGCAGTTGACACACACCACGACCGACGCTCGCGTAAGCGTTTCGTTTTGAACAGATTATTATTAAGATGAATATAGGTAGGTACGTAACACGATATACGACTCGCACAACGAGTAAAAGAGTCCCTTCGGGATAGTTAATGGCTTACACGCAAGATGTGGATCATAAAAATTATGTGATGTGATGGACAATAATACTTAGGCACTTACATATTTTGTGACCATAAAATTGTACAAAAGTACTAATATTGACGATGTCATGCGCATATTATAATTATAACACCTATAAAATGTTATATATTCGTAATCATAATCATAACATAACACAGTTAAACTAATGTTATAATACCTATAACCTGTTAATATTTTTGTAATCATAACCTAACACAAACACAGAACTAACCTACGCTATACTGTATTGTATACAGATGTATGTAGCGTTGCCAGGCGTCCGGATAAAGGCGGACACAGTCAGGCTTTTTGTTTGCGTGTCCGGCCAAATTAGACGGTGTCCAGGCCTGTCCGGCATTTGTCAGGCTTTTTTATATTTGACCATTTTTTTACATTTTTCATGTACTTAAATACATACTACCTATTGCAATTATTGAAACTAATATTGTAATGAATATTGAATGATTAATAATAAAGAACACTGATTCTTTTAATTTAAGATTTTGTAGTAAATGATATAAGGTTAGCATTGTTTTACTTGTGACGCGTAGCCAGTAGTGTCTCCCTGCGTCCAGTCACCCGCGCACATACTTGTGTCGTCTTGCGTACTATCGATATCGAAAGTGTTAGCGACTACCTGTTATACAATATTTAAAATATATATATATATATATATATATATATATATATATATATATATATATATATATATATATATATATATATATATATATATATATAAAGTAAATAATTATTCAATAAACCTGGCACTTAAGACTTAAATATTGATATCGGTATTAAGAGTATGAAATATTTTATGAGATTTGTAAAACTTGGCAGGATCTATTGAAAGATGACTGTAATTATGTAAAGAAAAAGAGAGGTTCAACTAGTCCCGGAAAAAACACATGTTTCTTCATAAATTTAAGTACATATATATTTTAAATGAAATTAAAAAAAATCAACAATATCATTAAAACTGAATTTAATAAACTTTCTTACAGTGTATTACACTTCTTTATACATTATCATCAAAAAAAAGTTATTAACAATAAAATCACGTATGTCGTCTTGAGACAAAACAGAAATTACAAATAGGTACAAAATATTTTACCTCTTTAACTAAGTGTACACAAAATACAGAATATTCTTTAGCAGCAATTAAAACCTAACGATTATATATAAGTACGTTTTCGTAGAGACTTTGATGTGTAGTTATAATGTCGACCTTTGACTTTTTACATATTAAAATGTCATAATACAGTTTGCATTTTTCTGCTTGATTATACATGTTATACACGATAAGTAATATCATCATTCGCTCTCGGTTTTCATCGCGATACCTACGAGACCCTTTGACTCGAGCGCAAAAAACCGACACGCTTCCGAGAGCGCACGAGGGACACGAGACGCGACGCGACGCGACGAGAGCACCCTGTACACACTCGTACTCGCCCTGTCTAGACATGGGTCGTAACGTCTTGGACGTAATCGGTTGTACGTAGTTTCGTGGATATGAGTAACTAGTTTCAAAACTGCTTATTTTTGTAATTAGTTACATATGTATACAGTATAGAGTAGGTTAGTTTTGCGTTTGTGTTATGTTATAATTACGAAATTATTAACATATTATAGGTAGGTATTATAATATTAGTTTAACTGTGTTATGTTATGATTACGAATAGGTAACAGGTTATAGGTATTATAACATGTGCGCGACATTGTCAATATTAGTACCTTTGTACAATTTTATACAGTCACAAAATATGTAAGTATTTAAGTATTATTGTCCATCACATCACATAATTATTATGATCCACATAATACACAAAAATTAACTTAATACAAAAAATATTTATTATTTATTTACACCAATTATATGTCTGTTTATGTACACTAAATATTTATATACACTTTAAATGTTTATTCACAAAGAAAACTATACATGTTATAATGTTTATAAAGAAAAACGCGAAGTTTTTAAGAACAATGTTAAATAACGCTCGCCTCTAGGCCTGTCTCGTGGTGTCTCGACGAGCGTGTACAGCCGGCATTAGAAATAAATGTTACAGCCGTGCGGTACGTAAACATGCGATAGGGCTGCTGCTTCCAGTATTTTTACATTTGCCCATTGATTTATGTGTTTTATAACTCAATGCATTTTCCTACTTTGTGTTTCCATTTAGTTTTATGATTGTACTTAAATATACTTTTTTATATAAACAAATATAATAGGTACTTTGTGAATTGAATAGGAAGTGTTCAATAAAAATGCGTGTCGTTTTATGATTGGTAGATTTAATTAAAAAACCATGTTTATGTTTGAATAACAAATCGGTCTTATAAATTTGCGGCCGAAAAATATTTGTGCCTCGGCTGAGACGTACGAAATGCTTTATTATTAAAATTTTAAATATAAAAAATCCGCATTATAGTATAAAGCTTAATTAAAAATTGTTTTGGGAAACATGGACAAGTTGGAGTAAAGGAATATCTTTTACTTGGTTATAGATACCTGCAGCTATTTTACAATTTATATGTTTGGTTTTAAATGAAGTTTGGATTTATTATTTTTTATTTCTATTCTATTTTCTGAAAGGGTCCTAGGAAAGGAATTATCCACCGCGCTGCCCCACTGCGTGTTGGCGAACTTTGCATGTCTTCGAAATATTATTTTTCTTATTTCTCAGACATGCAGGTTTCCTCACAATGTTTTCCTTCACCACTGAGCACGTGGTAAATCAACACTTAAAATTGCAATTACAATATTATTGGTGCCGGCGGGGATCGAACCCGGTTTGCTCGCACACTGTGAAAATTTTAGCAAGCGCTAACCATCTGAGCTACCACGGCTCCTCTCCTCTCGAGCTAGAGACTTTATTTTATTTATCGTCAGGCCTGTTGGTCTAGTGGTTAGTGACCCTGACTGCTATACCGTAGGTCGTGGGTTCGATTCCCACCCAGGACAAATGTTTGTGTGATGATTTATCTATAATATTTATGTATTTAGAAATATATAAGTATGTTTATCAGTTGTCTATATACATAAATACAAAAATAAAATAAATACAAAAAATATACAAATAAATAAAGATCCAACCATATTAAATAAAAAATAGTCTCCTATCTTTCTCTCTATGTTTTGATCTCCTAAAACGAGTTTGAGTTGGTAAAATCAAGGCAAACTTAGGGTAAGGTTTGGAAATTCCGCGGTTTTATATGCGCAAGCGTGAACGTAGTTAGAACATAATATAACCTTTATATTTTACATAAATATCCTAAAAAACTTATTATTTTAATATTTTACTAAGTACCTATAAAATTAACAAGTTTATTGCATTTTTATTTGAGTAATTTTTTATGCAATTTCTTTATCAACGTCTATTTTTAGGAACCTTTATTTAGTCTGAATCATACATAACACTATATTACTGATTTACTTACTTATACGTAGTTTTTTTTTTGCAGTTACAAATATCTTGTGAGGTTGAAAAAGGTAGTAATGAAAAAATAATAAGAATAATAATAATTGACGTCAACAACCACTTTTCAGATCATGGTCCATTAGGTTGCAGCTTCAGCGAACCACAACTTATAATAATAATAATAACAACAATAATATAATATTATTTTGTATTTATTTTATTTTATTGATATTAATGTATATTTATCTTTTCATTTTAATTTATAATTTTTATATATTTAAATATTTATATAACCGAACCAGATGAGAAAATTATACGGCTCCAACGATTTTAGCGACGAACGCTTGGATTTATTTTTAGAAAATGTCCTTTTGTCTATGTTTTCAGGCAATAAAAAAACTGCTACAATATAAGAAGGTAAATTTCGACTAATCGTTAACGGTCGTTATAGCTCAGGTGGTATGTCGGTCGGGCGTGATATCGGAGTTCCGTGGTTCGCGTCTTGGCTTTGGTCCCGCTTTTTTTTCCTTTTTTTCAAGTTCCCTTCTTTTGTGAGAAAATTTATTATTTCAAACCCTTTTTTTTAGTAATTTTTTAAAATACGAAAATTTTAATTTTAAAAATTAAAAAAAAATATCTATTTAGTTACTAATGCTATATTTATTATTTTAATAATCACCTACCCAGTAGGTAAATATTAAAATAATAAATGTAGCATTATAAACAGTAAATCTCCCTCAAACTCAATTTACTAATATTGCTCCTAAATAAGGAATAGCAAATAAAAGATTAGTAGGTAATAACTATTGCTCCTCAAAATTATATTTGACCTCAAGGTAAAACATATCCTAAAATTCAGTAGCTAAATAAAATAATAATAACTACTATTCAAGTATATTTTCAATATGTAAGTAAATGAAAATAACAAAAATGAAGCACCATTAGCATGTAAAGTTCGAATCCATAATTAATATTTCGACAAATATTATAATTTACACTATAAAAAGCTAATTCAATATTAGCAGTATAGTATATAGTTAAAAATAATCAAAATAGTCATTTTTATTAATTAGATAATATATTAGAATACATAATTCTAATATAATGCAACTAATATACCGAATAAAGAAAATTAAAATACATTTATCATTGTACGCCATGTCTATTTCCATAGAAGAGTTCATTGACATTGAAAAAATAATACTACGTTCGTAGCAGTAGGTGGCGTCTTTTGGCCATTTCTTACGCGATATATTGTAGCGAGCGTCGACAGACCAAATGCTCAAGGTCGTTCGCTGGAGGTAGCGCCTTAATAAAACACCAAAATATTAACTTTTATAATTATTTCGATTTTCTAGAGCGTTTATGATAACATTTAAAGTCAGAAAACCATATAAACATTTTAAGTCAGATAAAAAATTAATACCTAAACGAAAATTTTTCAATCTTTCCTTTTTTAATGTTCGTTTTTTTCGTGTAGATTAACAAAAAATATATATAACTTTGTTTAATGCTTTGCAAAAAAGTTATGAATAATTATATTCAAAGAAGTGCGTTTATGATTACATTTAAAGTCAAAAAACTATATGAAATCTTGAGGTGAGATATTTTCCGTACTTTTTCCATAAATCCGTCGTAATAATGAAGACTTTAAAAAAATCATTGAAATCGGATGATTTTTCGATTTTCTAGAGCCAAAAAACGAGGTGACTGCGATAGTACAAAATTACCAAATTTTATTATATACACCCTAAATATCGTGTGGAGTATAGTCGAGGAGTGTAGAAGTAAGGAGTACAGACTCTGTATAAAAAAGTGTCCGTAGAAAAGCGCTAAATAAGGGTGGCGCCACTGTAGCTACAGTCTAAATATTAAAGAACTTTTCATAATTTTTTATTGCACAGACTTTCATCATAATTCTTTTTACAATAATTATTTTATTGCTTTCAAATTCTTATTTTTATTTTACAAAAAAAATTATTTTCAAAATCACTCTCAACGTATTTTACGGCGATTTGTCATACCCCGTAGCTACTCGAGCGCTGTTGTGGAGAGTTTTTGAACTGTTATTTACCGTTTACGGTTGGACACATTTTCAACTACTCTCCTATTGTCCTCCTTACTTCAATACTACATGCTCTTGAAGTTGAATTTGACATTGAGCATTGATAGAAGTGCTGGGACTTGACGTGTTTATAGTCAACAAAACAATACTATTTATCGTCTATTAAAATCTACTTTATGAAGCAGTTTAATTTTCGAATTTGTCTTATATCATGGACAGACCAACGCTTATATTAGTTTATGTCGTTTTAGTTCATCCATCAAGACATATAGTACAGTACGTTCACTATTTAAAAAAAATCACCTCGACTGATACGTAACGCATTTCGAACAGGACTAAAAATTAACGAAAACAAGCAAAATTTAATAATCTATTATGAGACGAATATTATTTTATTCAGTTTTCATACGTGGTAGAGCCATGTTGCTATAATATATGAATGAGTCGCATCAACCGGGGAAAGACCACGCACTCTTAGAGCACCATCATGAAATAGCAGCTTCATGTTTCTTATGGCAAGTGTAAAGAACCGGAGACCCTTCTTTTCGTCTTAGTACTTAGGGCCGACAACGTAAAGACATTAGCAAAATGAACATACTTTTGGCAGTGTTCGTGTTCATTAGCACCGTCAAGGAAAGACAAAGGAAGGCATTCACGACTTTTTCTACCACCAGGGCGGGCTATTACTACCACTTTAATTTAAGGTACAATATTTAACAAATTTCGGAGAGAGGTTAATTAGTTAGAAAAGTGGGGAGATTAATGTTCCTATCTGAAATTTTAGTTACATTTTATATAAATTATATTATAAAAGGATAAACAAAACTACGTATATTTATAAAAGTAAAATATTTAAAAAAAGTAAAAATTATTAAAATTAAAGAACATAACACTGAGTCACTGTTTTATGTAGGTAAATAATTACTAAAAATCTAAGAACTCTTATTTAAAATGCAACTTTTCAATGATGTGTGACCATTTTCGTGATAAATAAAATCACCTCAGTCCCAACTAGCGACATTTGGTGAACTAATAATCTTTAGCCCTCATTGCCCTTGTTTGACTAAATAGGTTGAAGCTATAAACAGTCCAAAAACCGTTCATATATTCCATGCCCCACCCATAAATACATGGAGGTTAGAGAACAGGAGAACGATCGCTACGTACTAAAGCATAGTCCGTCTGTCCTTGAAAATTTGTAGAATTGATAGCGTCGCAGCCGTCGGTGAGTAGTGGCTGCGAAGTTAGCTGTTTATTAGTACAAGTAGATGAAGTTAATTTAATAATGTACAAATTTTCTTCGCGGCATTGGTTTTTATTGCAAGTTTGGAGAAAGTTTTCATGCTCCGTAGTTTTTTAATTTTTGGCAAAAATAAACATTAAAAAATAGAGAAATATTTTATTGTGCGTGAATGTGCAAGTGGTTTAGCATCTGATCGGAAAAATGTACTGAAAATGACTTTTTTATTAAGCGAGCTTAGCGATCGCAGCGCCTGACAAGTGGCAAGGGAGTTTTGGCGGGAACTTTGCCGTCAACGGACTGTCGCTCCTGTTTTGTCGCTTGAGTAATGGTTCCAAGTGGATTTTAATTCATAAAAGTGACGTACTTTTGTGAATTAAGTGTCTGCGCGTGTGAACTATTGGAGTAAACGATGAAACAAGTGCGTATATGTTGATATAAACCTCAAGTTAATTTGATCGCTTGGGCACCTTATAAACTTGAGTGGTTGTCGTCATCAACAGTCCGCTGAGTTGAGCTGTCGTCAAAATCTCCCAAAAACTTCGCAATGTGACGCATCTATATATATTGTGAAGAAAAAATATATAAAATGAAGATTCTGAAAGAAATGATAGGCTCAGAAGAGCTAGCTGAACATACGCAGAGCCGTAAAGCCAGTTAAATAAAAAAATGACAGGTGGCAACTGACAACTTGACATTGACAAGTGACGCTGTGATAGTATTTGGATAGTTGTTATGTGTTGTTTGCTCTAGATAATTGTTTAGTACATGGTAATTTCTGTTTTTCTTTAGAGTTTACATTTTACTCTCAGTTAAATAGTTGTCATTAAACTAAACTGAAACATGCGGGGAATAAAATATAATGAAATTAATATTTACTAAATAAATTTGCAAGTATGGTTAGAATTATAGTTTTGATTCTGTGAAAATGGCAAGCAGCAATATAGGAACTGTATACTATGAAGATATTCCACCCGGGACACTCAATGAAGATGAATTTATATGCACGGAAAAAATTGTTCCAAGAAAAATTAAACCTCAAAATATTGTTACAAGACTAATGGATAGAGAAATTTATGGTTCGAGGAAACCTGGATCTCATTTTCACGTTGTCAGAGAGTTCTATCAGAATGTGTTTCCTAATTTAACAATAGTAAATGTTGAGAAACCACCATGTTTTTTAAGAAAATTTAGTCCGGATGGCAAACATTTTATAGCATTTTCTGCAGATCAGACTTCTCTTGAGGTGATTATTTTTAAATATTAAAATTGAAGACTTCTGTTTATAAATGTCTTCCAATGCAGCAGTGAAGTGTCAGGAATATAATGTCACCCTATCTTACACCTCTCTGCAGTTGGATAGGTTTCATTCTATGGTTTTTTACTTGGGTAGTCATTGTAGGCTTACTGTATAAACACTTCAGCACTTTGACAATGCAACAGTCAACTTGGTACTGCAGAACGAAAACTTCTTGGTAAGTGATGCAGGAAGTTGATGGATGTAGGTGGCTCAGCACAACACTTTGTGGCATGCCTTAGGGGAGTACTAAAATCAGCAGTGGACTTGTCACAGGTTTTAATGTTGATGCTATGATGTATGTCCCGTGTCCTTACCATCCTATTGCATATTTCTACCACCCACAGCAGTTGTACCACGTGTCTAGTTAGTTAATGCAACATGGGTTTGCTTAGGACTGTGAGGTGTTTTCTTTTGCATTAGTTCTTAGAAGTGCTTAAGGATGGACTGTCCTTTTTGAAAGTGTTTAGGAAGATTTTGTACAGTGGTGGACCGCCAATCATCCAGATGGTGTGGATGGTATCGGGAAGTTTGCCGCGTAGTGCGTTAATGAAATTTGGAGGCTAGGATTAATTCGAACAATTCCTCAAAGCACTCCCCGTGGTATATGCGAAAGAAAATGCAAAGAGATGCAACATCTATCGCAGTGCCAGTGAATGAGGATGGAATTTATTCTAGGGGGGGAGCTGGCACTGGGGAGCCCCAGCCCAGAGATGGGAACAATATTTCATGTGCGACCGATCTTGCGCCTTGTAAAGTTGCAGGTGGTGTGCCGGCATGAAATACTGTCCCGCTCTGCTGAGCACGCTAAGCTTTATAGAGGCCAGTTTGGCCTTCTCTTCCAAGTGACCATGAAACTGCACGTCACTCGATAAGTCGAAGCCGAGGATTCCGATACTGGCTGAGGCAACAAGGGGAGTGTCTTGAAACTGAGGAGATACGACAAAGGGGTTCTTTTTAGCGGTTAATGAGCAAACTTGTGTCTTCTGAGGGTTAAACTGGACTAGATTTAGTCGCCCCCAATCTGAGACTCTGTTCAGCGAAGACTCGACTTCAAACACAGGTTTGTCCCGGTACTCAGAGATGTTTTCCCGAGAAATAATGGCACGGCCGGTGTACAGAGCATCACCAGTGCTGTCTGTGTGTGTGTGTAATGTTACAGGTTTACAACATATCATTGATATACAGAGGAAACAGCATTGGCGATAGCATGAAGCCTTGTGGAACACCAGCATTAATAAGCTTGTAATCAGAGCTTGCACTGTCTACAATGACCTTGATGCTCCGATCTGCAAGAAAGCTGGTAATCCAGTTGCACAATTTCTCGGGAAGCCCATAGGAAGGAAGCTTCAAAAGATGTGCTTTGTGCCAAACCTTGGACTCTACTGTCGATCGAAGGCTGATCACTTTGCCAACTTTGTAGCTGGTGATCCTCAAGGTACCTCATAAGCGGCAGTTGACAATGGACCTCTGTTTTGCAGAAGGGGCGATACTGTAGTTTGATGACGTGGACAAAGCCGTCTTCCATGATTTCGGACTGCCTAACGGAAAAGACGCTTAAAACCGATGCCATCTCTGGAGTACACATCCTCAGTAGACTAGTTAAGATCACCAGCTGACTCGACCACGACAAAGCCATGCCTTCCGGCATGATTTCAGGTACTCCCGTAGGGAGTCGAGTAGTAAACGCTTCTCCTTTGCGGTATGGGCCAGTGAGTCCCTGTGCAGAGATGGAAGAGATGGCTGACAGAAATGCCGCTGTACAGCCTTGGCGAGAGACTAGAATACATGGGCATGCCTACAGAAATAATTTTGTGTGGTTTTTAGTGTATGGTCCTCAAAGCTCAAATTTCAGTCCATTACAAGATCCAAGTTCCGAGCTTTCAATACACATTATAAAGTACAAATACATTATAAAAAATTATTACCTTTGATGTTTATTTGCGGATTTAGATTTTAGATCTAGTATGTCATTTATCTGGTTATGCATTTCCAGTAAAATAAACATTTTTTTTTTGGAGTCCAATACCAGATTATTTCAATAGCCAATACACCAACCAGCTATGTGGTTTAATTCTGAATTGATTAATGTTACTGCTAATGGTGTCACTGGGTGGGGCGTAGCAAATTTCTCTTTCTCTCTGTCTTTTAAAATCTGTGTGTTGTATAATAACTTTAAGGTATAAACAATAACAGAAAGCAAAAGGTAACTTCATTTTGAAGAAATAATTAAAATATAAAGATAAAAGGATTATTTTCAGATTTATGAGTACAGGGGTGCCCCAGCAGCTGGGGATCTAGTTGCAGGATACCCATCAGATTTGTTAAATGCTGATGCAGATGCACATCATGGAATACGTACACACATATTCTACAGGTTTTTTAAGGTTTGTATTAACATCCAAATTTTTGTTTCTTTAAGAGAATGATAATAGCTAACCAGTGAGCTTTATATGTAAAAGGTAATGCGAGAGATACTGCCAACCCAGCCATAGATATAAAACCCAGATATAAAACAGATTATTTACAATATATAATGCATGCGAACAATGATGTCATTTTATGGCATACAGAATAGTAAGATGATTGACAATCATTACATTTACTTATGAGGTACAAACATAGGAGCTGTTGTCTTATGCTTGTATAGTTATTTGTATTTACCTGTGGCCTTCGCATTAGACCAGCCTAATTCCAAAAACACTTAAAATATGCTTCTTTGCTATTTATTATGTTATTATATTTCTCTTAATTGTATACTGAATGTGTACATATGATATGATGAGTATAGAGGAGAATAAAAAAGAAAATCAAAAATAGACGTATGGATGAATTTTTTTGGTCTATCATTTTTGAAGAAATCACTTGTCGTCAAGTAAGGCTAATGAGGCTTGCATGATAAATGTCACATTTGTATGCTAAGTGCCCAATATGTAAATAATACATATACAGAATTCAATCTTAATCAATTTTAACGGTACTGAATTTTCAGCCAAAATTTACAGTTAATGTTTGCCAGCAAAGACTGATTTCATATCGCAACCCTGGGCAGCTTCCATTCATTGAGCAACAATTAAATCGTGAGTGCAGCCTGTTCACTGAGGACGGCCGTTATGTAATAGTAGGCTCAGCAGCTCATATTCCTGATGATCTTCGGCCTCACTTTTATCATATACACAGCAACAATGAAGCTGTTACACCAACAATTAGGTAACCGATTTATCTTTCTTTCTTTTCTATATACCTGCTATTGGTTGCTTCGTCTTATAAAGTAAATATGTTTGTATAATCTTTTTTGGCTTTTGGACACATTTCTTATCCAAATAACAATGTCTACAAGTACTTTTAGTTACTTAAATACAGCTTATATACGTCCCACTGTCGGGCACAGGTCTCTCATTTCTGGGAGGGTTTTAGGGCAAGGATATGTCCACCACACTGTCCCAAACTCCACATGACTTCGAATTTTTTTTTCTTATTTCTCAAACATGCGCGGTTTCCTCACGATGTCTTCCTTCTCCGCTGAGTACGTGGTAAATCAGCACTTAAAATTGCAATTAATAATTTCATTGGTGCCGGCGGGGATCAAACCCGGGTTGTATGCGTACTGTGAAATTTACAGCGAGCGCTAACCATCTGAGCTGCCATGGCTCTTTTGTTCACTTTTAAAAGGCAATATACATAGCTACAAAAACTGTATTTTATTATTAATGTCCTCTAGACTAAATTAAGCTCACGCTAAATTAAGGCAAGTCTCAACAGATATTAATCCATCTGCAAGGGAGAGAATTACAGTGCATTCACTCTCATAATCGAATGGAACGTCAATCCGACACGACCTGCCTACGAAGTATCTGCTATCCTTGGATTTCTTGACAGGAAAACCCAATTTTATTGATTTTGTCCAGACTTAGGATACTAACCTGGGACCACATTATCAGCAGTGCATTTTTTTTAATTATATAAACACAAGAAAATTAGGTTGTTATGTTTTCGGTTGTTAATGGTTTTTCCGAAAACCCTATTAATATAATATATAATATAATATAAATGTTATGCGTTACACAAGAATTTTACTCCTGTGTCGTGAAATTTACATAGATAAATTTTATATTTTTATTTTTTATAAGTGAATATCCAGATCTAGTAAAATTATTTTGTACACTACAAATATTTGTTTCGCGCGGGATTAGAACCCGCGGCCACCCTTGTCGCATCCCATTGCTAAGCCACGGAGTCGCCAACTTATTTTATATTTATTTCACATAATCGCAACTGTTTATTACACCTATAAAACTAAACCTCTAATATTTATCTCAAATATAATAAATTTTTTGTCTGTAACCAGGTACACAGTATACTGTTACAGCCTAATGATTTCTTATATTTACGCGAACACTACACATTTAAATAATACTAGTTTTTACGGAATTTATCGCGTATATTTAACTTTTTTAAATACCCGACGTTTCGAACGCTTTACAGCACTCATGGTCACGGGCGGGACTGAGATGTTCAACGTCCATATGTCATAGTTAACCGCGGTTACCATATATTAAAATTTAACTTTTGTTCCGATCTATGCAGTATGAACTTATGGTATCTTGAAGTCTTGCAGTTGTATGCTTGGGTTGGGATTTAATTTTATTTATTATAGGATCCCAAGCAGATGGTAGCACCCAGCCATCTTCTCTATTGAAATTAGGATGTTTTTTTCAATTTCAATAGCCAGGATGATTTCCTTGGAAGAAATTGGTGTTCTTTAGCGAGGATTTGCGGTCTATCAAATCTGATGTAGTGACGGGGGCGATCCTGTACGTGTTCACAGACTCCGGGAAGTCTGCAGTCTGTGAACACGTACAGGATCGCCCCCCACTACATCAGATTTGATAAACCGCAAATCCTCGCTAAAGAACACCGATTCCTTCAAAGGATGATTCGCGAGGCTATTGAAATCAAAAAACTCCGTAAAAACTAGTATTATTTCAATGTTACAGCCTATTTAAGCCCACTGCAAAACAAAGGCTTAGATTGCCTCATAGGTGTGATATTTGCCATAGTTGCCACGCTTGGCAAGCGGTTTGGCAACTGCAATTTTTTTAGTCTTTATTAGGAAGACTGCTGCCCATCACCTGATTTGTTTCCCTCTGCCGTCTTTGATGACACCCGCGGGATGATACAGGGTAGTGGATATTCTTACACCGCCACTACGCGACACTGTGTACCTGAAGTAAATGGTTTATTAAAGCGTTCATATCTGCTGTATAGGTATATGAGACCCTACTGTTGTGAGGATTTGCACGCTTGACAGATGGGCGATTGTAGCAATAGACATTTAGCTGTTCACCGTAGCATGCTGAGTGGGCAGACATAAATGTCTGGTGACGGTGAAAGGAGATGGTTATACCGCCATCTTTCGGAAGTCGTGAATATTTCGGCTATTTCCTATAGTCGCATGTTACGACACCCTGTGAACGTATGGACATATCTCTATAAGTATTCTATATTTTTATTTTCAGATCAGCACTAGAAGACTATTCTCTGCACTTAGTAGATCTCCATCATGGAAAACTATGCGACACAAAGCACTTTAGAATTGATAAAATCTACTTATCACACAATCAAGGAATTTACCTTTACAAAGAAGTTTTAGCGGTACTCTCTGTACAGCACCAAATAATCCACCTATTTCAAATAGTTGAGGGTATGTTAATAGAAATAAGAAAAATCGGCAGATTTTGCTACGACGATGATCCATTTATTGTAAGCTCGGTATTTGCACCACATACAAACGAAAGGCCATTTCACGAAGAGACAATAAACAGTTTGAAACATAGACTACTTGTATTTCTTTTTAAAAGAGCTAAGACAATCAGTGACGAAACAAGAGATCCATTTGAACTGAGAAAGTTTTACAAGTACTTTGATATGTTTAAAAGTCTTAGAATGTGGAAGATGCAGCTGCTAGATGAAGACCATTTATTTATTAAATACGCAAGTGAAGAGGTAGTTACATTGCGGGTGGCTGAACCTAACAGCCAGTCTTCATTTTTTGTCATCTATAATATAAGTGGAAGTAAGATTTTAGAGGTATACGAAAATACGTCGGAGGCACTGCTACAATTGTTCGAAAACTATTGTGACTGCTTTAGAAATGCCAGGTTATGTGCTGATTCACAATTTACTTGTTCACCGTCCAATAATTTGTATGCAAGACTGACACAGCAAAGATTCAAGCAAACGATTGTGAGAGCTATTTATGGCGGCCGAACAGAGGCAACTAAGCGAATTTTGGCGCAATTACCAATAAGTGCACAGTCATATAGTGGATCACCCTATTTAGATTTAGGCCTCTTCAGTTACGACGACAAATGGGTATCGGTCATGGAGAGACCAAAAGCATATGGAGAGTATCCTATAAGGTATGTAAAATAACAGACTAAAAACATCCCTCATTACACAAACGTTATGTGGTTTTTCCTTACAATAATCTTTTTTACCGCTTAAGGCCGAATACGAAGCAAATGACCTTGCTCGTTCCGTGGCGAACCGCGCGCTGTCTTTCGAACATCACGTGCGTTGGCCGTACGAGTGCGCTAGCTCGGTATGCAGAGTAATGAATAACAGAGAGAGCATTGCTTACTTCTTGATTAAATCTTTATTATTTATAATATTAGTTTCTATAGATTATAAGTTCTGTACTTTATTCGTTACAAACATACAAAAATAATAATCTTTCGTCTTTATAATATAAGTTCTGTAAAGATTATAAATCTGAATAGATTATAAGTTCTGTAAAGAAAAATTATTAAATTGACATCGACTTTTTTTTTCTGAATTGGTGCATCGTACGTAAAATACTTCACGTAACTGAATTATAAACTGTTTGTTCTTGTGAGTTTTACAAGATGCCGTAATGCAAATTGCATAAATAATAAAGGAAAATATTAAAAGTCCCTGTTTGCCCAATAGAAGGGGTAGGTACTGTGTGTATAAATTCTCATAAGACTACTACGACCGGTCAATCAGTTAATACCCGTAGTATGTCGGTATTTCTTAATTATGTACTTACCCCATACTTACGGACAATACATTGACTATGACATTATAGGCGGTCTCTGTGCTTGCTACTACTCTGTACATTATTTTTCGACTTGGTCGTGATATTTACATTTTTAGAGTTTCTCACGTCATCCCGCAGAAACATATAAATAATCAGTTTTGCTAATGTAAATTAGTAAAAATTCAGCCTATTAGGCAACCTCCAACAAAAAGGTACCGTAAAAGTAAGTAAAAATATAACCTCAAAGTGGAACGTATCACATTTAGGGCATGGAATACCGGAATAATTTTCATACCGGTATTGATACCGGTATTGAAATTACAATAACCGGTATACCGAAATTTCGGTATTATTTCGGTATTTTTAAATACTACTAATAACTATTTAAATGATTCCAATAACGATTGTTAAAGTCTTGTTTGTGGAGAGCAATTAAAGCAATTTCCTACCCTATATGGCAGAAACACTGAAACTATTTATCAACTTTCTAGAATCCACAAAATGAGATAAAGGTAATTAAGAATAAAAAAGAAAACACGTTATTTGATCCAACAATTGTTTTTATATTGTTTCATTGGCACAAATATCACAATCGGTAATAAAATCAGTCTTACTATCTAATGATAAGAAAACATTTAAAAAATATCTTTCTTAGTCACAGTTTAAACTACGAATATGAACTATTGTTAAAACAAAATCAAATTGCAAATGAAAGTATCGAAAGTAATTAAATCAAAATGTAGGCGCAGGCTTAATTTTACTCAAGTATTCAAGTCCTTTAATCAGACAAATAGCGTTTGTTGCAAAATCGAACGAAGAAAACACAACGCGTCCAAACTGGCGTCGTTGAGTGATGATCTTATTTTTTTACAAACGTAACTTGCAGCTGAAAAGACCTTTTCTGATTCAACGCTCGTGTGAGGAATACTTAAGAATTAATTGTAAGCTGCATCGAAAACCTACCTCCCGTACCTCCATTTTCATACAATGTCATTTCAATTCGAATTAATGTTTGAATGTTATCTTCTTCTTCCTCGCCGATCTGGGATCTGTTTTGCTTTTTGGTCATAGATTTTTCTATTGATTTATTAAGTTCCTTCCCCATCACTGATGAAGTACTGCTATTAGTACCTGTGTCATCTTCACTTGTTTCCTTTTCACCAGAAGCATAAGCGGCAGCGGGTGAGCTCATCGCACTCCTGTTTTGTAGAGAGATGAGAGTCTGTTCTTTCAATCGATGAATAAGTTCAGTAATTGACGTAATCATTTCATCACAACTCATTCTAGGAAACTCTGGATGGTTATCTTGGCGTGTCTCTGCAATTTCTTTGAAATATTCTTCTGGGTTATGAAGATACTGTAAAATTGTAGTCATAGGTTGTGTCGTCTTTCCGATATGCGCTTTCTTAGAGCTTCCGCCAGAGATTTAGATAAACTTGTTTTTTGGTTATTTAATTTTCGTAGCATATATTTAAGGGCAGCTTCTGCAGTTAAAAGTGTCGCATCTCGTCGGCAAAGTGCTTTCACTGTCATCTTGACTATTTTCGGGCTCTTTTGAATGGAATGCAGCAATTCAAACTCTTCTTGGGAAAACTTGACAGCAGAGTTTAAGTTTATCAGAGTATTTTCAATGCACGTCTTCAGTCGGTAAGTAGCCGGCAAAGATCAGTACGATATGCATACAGTGTCTTGCGTAGTTAATTTTGAGTTTATTTTTCTACAATCGAGATTATTCGTGATTGATGTCATATGAAAACTCATCAGCAGTATGAACAACAGTATGAACTGTAGAAATCGAGCGTTCTGTAGTATGTAAACAACCTTGCAAAAATAGATCACTTATTATGAAATACCGAAATACCGGTATTTTATCCTCAAATACCGGTCTTAAAAGTACCGAAAATTTTACCGGTATACCGGTATTTCGGTATACCGGTATACCGGTATCCATGCCCTAATCACATTCGAGGAGCGTTCTTGCGATAAACTCTCTTTGTTTTACCACTTAAGTAATAATTATTTCTTTTACCACGCTTATTCACATTTACATACATAATACATAAACACTCACGCCTGTCACCCAGAGGGGTAGGCAGAGACTACAGACTTTCATTTGGCACGATCCTGACACACCTCTCTCGCCTCCTTCACATCCATACACCTACGCATACATGCTCGTCGGTTAAGGGTACTCCTAATTTGGCCCGTTTTCAATAAATCGCCAATTTGGTCGATAAATTTTCGCCTATGACGTCCCTTTCCGACTCTGCCATTCACTTCTGCAACATAAATTTTCTTTGTCACTCTTTCCTCATTCATTCTTTCCACATGATCAAACCACCGAAGCATTCCTTTCTTAATCCTGGTCACAACATCATCTTGCAAACCACACTCTTCTCTTATTACACAATTTTTTACCCTGTCGTTCAGATTCAGCCCTAACATACTCCTTAACGACCGCATTTCTACTGCGTTGATTCTACTCTCGTGCTTCTTCTGCCACACCCAACTTTCACTACCATATGTTAAAGTAGGGACCAACACAGCATTGTGAATTGCCATACGTGCCTTTTTTGACACATTTTGACTCTTCACAATAGAGTGCAGGGCCCCATTTACTCTATTTTCCGCATTCACTCGTCGTTCTATATCCTTATCATATCTCCCATCCCTGCTAAATACGCAGCCCAAATATACAAACTCATCTACTTGCTCGATCAACTCCCCTTCTATTCTTATTTCACAAATCGTTTTACTTTCTTCTCTTTCAAAAACCATAACCTTCGTCTTACTTGTGTTTGCTTTCATACCCCTTTCTTTTAATGATCTGTTCATTAATGTAACCATCATTTGCAACTCGGCCGCCGACGACGCAAGAATAACTTGATCATCGGCGTACAAAAGGCATTTGACGGTTAACTCACCCATTCTTAATCCGCATTCTTCAACTTTCAAATTTTGCAAACATCTGTCCATAAATAGGTTTAACAGCCACGGGGAAGCCACACAGCCCTGTCTGACACCTTTATGGATGTCAAACCAGTCCGAGTAGACCCCGTTGATCCTAACTCAAGCACTAGAGTCCCTATAAAGAGACTCCAATGCCTGTATCACCAAGCCAGCGCTCAACCCAAATGAGTTCAGTGTTTGCCATAGCACATCCCTATCCACTCTGTCATAGGCCCTTTCCAAGTCCATGAACGCACAAAAAACCTTTTGGTTTTTGGCCAAAAACTTCTCCGCGATCATGCGCATGGAAAAAACTTGATCTGTACATCCCATTCCCTTTCTAAATCCCGCTTGCACATCCCAAATTTTTCGAACAGTTTTTTCATGACCCTTTCAATCAGTACCTTAACATACAGTTTTCTCACAATGCTAAGAAGGCTGATGCCACGGTAGTTTTTACAGTCCTGCTGCGACCCTTTTCCTTTATATACTGGGACTATCACGGCTTTGCACCAGTCTACCGGTACCCGCTTCAGTTCCCAGCATAAATTAAACAAGGTGTGCAGCAGGCCTGCCACCACTTCCTCTCCAGCCATTAGCATTTCGAGTGAAACTCTATCATATCCGGCAGCCTTACCTGCTTTCATGCTTTTCATTGCTTTCATTATTTCATCTATACTTATCTCGCTACCTCTTTCCTCTTCTTTCGGAGTTTCTAATTCACTTAGTACACACGTTGTCTCCTCACTCATAAACACGCTTTCAAAATATTCCTTCCATCTCTTTAAACTCAAAACTTCATCATTCAGAATATAGCCATTCTCGTCTCTTATAGCATTCATCATAGGCTGTTTTGAATGTCCCCTGGCAGTTCTTACAAGTTTCCAGAACATTTTAATATTTGCCTGGAAGTTATCCGATATTCTTCTATCGTTCTTATCCGTTCTTTCTTGCTTTTTTCTTTCAACTACTTCTTTTTCTCTATTATTTAGATGTCTAAAGACTGCCTTTTTTCTTACAATATCATCATTCGTACCGCTAGAATTACCAGCCTTTGTTGCTAGTAAATCTAGCCATGCTCTCTTCTTTGCTTCAACTTCCATACGTATCTCATCATCCCACCATAACGTATTATTTTTCCTTTTATTCTTTCTCTTACTAACACCACATACTTCGGTAGCTGCATCCACTAAACCTTTCTTTACATTTTGCCATACATTCTCCAAGTCTAACTCCTTCATACATAATTCATCCAAACCACTTATATTTTCTTTCAGTCTACATTTGAACTTGTTTTTATCACTTTCATCTTGTAACCTTTCTGTTCTAATACGCTGTAACGCAGTGGTAGACACAGATGATCGATGGCGCCAACGCCTGAACACCATTAATTCGGGATAAAACCAAATAATGATCAGTTCCTACGTTAGAACCCCGGTAAACCCTTGTATCTACCACTGCGCTCCTCAATCTTTCATCCACAATTATGAAATCTATCATGCTTCTATCGTCATCTCTTTCCCAAGTATACATGTGAATCCTCTTGTGGCGAAAGCAAGTGTTCGTCACAAAAAGATTCTTTTCCATACATACGGTGAGGAGACTTTCACCATTCTCATTTATACTTTCATCACCAAACATTCCCAATATCCTTTCACAACCAAGCCTCCTCACCCCAACCCTTCCAATAAAATCTCCTAGCATAATAATATTTTCATTTCCCTTACACTTCATCAACACCATCATTACCACTTCCGAAAATTGCTCTCGGATATAAGTGGGCTTAGACACTTCTTAGACAACTTCTTTAAGCCCACTTTCATTCGTATCCATAGCAGTCCTGGGCTTACACATTCATACTCTTTCACACATTGGCCCATTCTTTCTGAAAGGATGATACCTACTCCCTGGCATGCCCGCTCGATCTCGTCTACACCAGACCAGTATGCGGTATACATGCCATGTGCAGTGACATCCTTCCCCTTCCTTTTCGTCTCATTTACACATAATACATCTATTCCTCTATCATAAATCATATCGCATACTTCATCCATTTTATCATTCATTGCCCCACATACATTCAACGTAGCCAGACGGGCCTCTGCAATCCACTTTTCGCCTCTCTGGGAGACAGAACGTGACGGGTGGCGAACCTCGTCGTCGGTTTTCCTCCCGGAGATTATTCGCACACCTGCCCTATTCAAAGGGCGCCGGGAACTCGGGGCCATTTCTTTTCTTTTGGTTCCTCATGGTGCGAAATATGGGGTAGTATATTTTACGCCGCTACCGGCTATCGGCTTGTCGCTCATTTAGCACCACCCGGGCGACACGTGTAGGGTGGGCCTAGGAATAGGTGGTCAAAGCCTACGGACGCGAGCGACTTATCCCCCAATTATTTACATTTATAGTCACTTAAACGCGTGTAAACCCTTAAATTAACGATTTTCAATACAGACATAACTGACTATTGTCACCTTACGCCACACATCGAAACGCCTGGTGATTTATGACGGCAAACTTTTATCTGGCAATTTACAATATTATTACTAGGCGTTTGTAATTAAAACGAATTATGTTAATAAAAAAATTGTATGGCAAAAGGTCGAAAATGAAGAAGACATGCACCTTCGGAATTACAATACAAATATTTTTACGTAAAAATAATTTTTCCGTGTGAAGTTTGTGAAGGAACCGAACAATCAAACAATATTTTAACGCTTAGAATTACTTCAGGGCCAAGTTCTAGTGAACAGAAATACATAAAGTTTCGCCAGTTCTCTTCGTACTCGGCCTTAAAATTGAATCATGCTACAGCAAAGAAGTAGAATAATTTGCGGTTATCTGTCTCTCCTTTCGATTACAATGTGGTACCTTTAAGGCAAGAGTTAATAGACTTTTGTTAGGTTAAGCCAGAGCGTTACACCATATTCTGCTACATCGCCGCTAACCTTCTGATAGTAGTCAAACACTGGCTTATAATAGTTAAAAAAAAAACATAAAGCGGCCTCCTTAGGTACTATGCGATTCAAATAAGAACAGGAACCAGTTAGGTAGGGTGAAAAAACATATATTTTTAAAATAATATTTTTTTTATAGGTGACATAGCAACGGGTAGTAAGTGAGTGGCAATAGAGGGGGTGGAGTATAGAAAGGGGGGGGGGATAGGTGACAAACGAGCACACAGTCCATCTGATGGTAAGCGGTTGCTGAGGCCCATAAACATCTATCCTTGATTACTAATCAAAATGCAGATACATTGTCACCCGTGAGGACTAACATGAAATGCCTCGTTTCCAGTAAAATGGGTCTCCGCTTTCCTACACTCACCATACGAAAAACAGCAGCATTAAGCTATTTTGACGCTGGTATTCTGTTAGAGCGTGGTCCTTCCCCGGTCGAGCCGACCCATTCGTGCTACAATTATACTAATAATAATAACGTCCTCCAGACCGAATTTCGGCCACGGCGGCCTGCCTCAACGGAGACTAGCCATCGGCGCAGGACAGGATTATAGTGCCCAAGTGTATGCGCAAGCACAGGTGCACTCACTATTCCTTCACTTTCATAATCCAATGGGGCGGTAAACCGACACGACCGGAGAGAGATCAGGCGCAGGACCCACGGCTTTACGTGCTTTCCGAGGCACGGGGGTGAGACACCGCCAACTTCCTGACTCCGGGCAACTACTGAGAATTTCTTGACGGAAAACTCAATAATTAATTTTTGGCCCGACCCGGGATTCGAACCCAGGACCTCATGATCAGCAGACGCACTACTACAACCACTAGACCAACGAGGCAGTCATTATACTACTAATATAACTGCAGCATGGCTCTACCACGTAAAAAATTTACAAATAAGTACAAAAGAACCGTAAATACAAGTTTATGATTGGAATCTAGCACTTTAATAATTATTTATTTACTTTTTTATTGATGTTGCCAACAATGAAAAAAGAAAAAAAAAACGGTTTTAAATTATTTTAAAACTTATGACTTCAATAGATTAGGTAATACTAAAGCGCCTTTTTTCACGGTCGACTTACGTAATTATTAACGTACATCAAGTATTTTTGTCGTTTTGCGTCGTGCATGACCTTGACGCGACGTACAGCAAGATGGACAGTGAATAAGGCGCTTAAGACTCAGTTAAATAAATATAAAAGCCGTATTTTTCAAGTGATAGTTGGCAGATCGCTACATTTTAGGTCAATTGATGTTCCTATTCTTATTTGAATCGCATTGTAATAAAAGCGGTAACTTTTGGCGATACAACGGCGGGAATAATTTTTATTTTCCCAAATTTATTTTTATTATTTTTTGCGTCAGATTTTACGCACGTGACTCGGGGCTGCTGAAATTCAAGATTTACGCCGGTGTGATGGGGCAGTCCGTTCCCGCGAGTGCACGCAGACTTGTCGCCTTCACATTCCACCCTACAGATCCGTTCGCAATCAGCGTACAACGGACAAATTCCGACTACATTGTTAACTTTCATATAAGGAATGCAGTTTTCAGTTGATAATTTTACAAATTTAAATTATATTTATAAGTATTGTACAATATTATATGTGATATACCCAAAATTGTAACATTGTTGTACGTAAAGCTGTTGAATATGTATAAATAGATGGTGTAATAAACGTTTATAATTTTAATGCTGTTTGCTGCTTTTTTGTGATCACAAGCTGCAACGGTATAGATGTGAATATCAGACTACTCACTCGCTAAGCAACAAATTTAAGATCCATTTTAAAAGGTAAGGTGTTTCTTTCTGCTCATTCCGTTTTTATAGAGAAACTCTAAAATAACACAAAAACTGAAAAGAAAAGAAGTTATACAGAAAAAATACAATAGGATATTTAAAATTATACAAGTTCATTCTTGCTTAGCGTTTTCTTAATAAATTTATTTTATTATTTAAATTAACATAATATTAATGTTCTTCAGACCTAGATTCGATTACGACAGCCAGTCTTAACGGAGACTAGCCATCAGCGCAGGACAGGATAACAATGCCCGAGTGTATGCGCAAACACAAGTGCACTCTATTCCTTCACTCTCATAGTCTAATAGTACGGTAATCCGACACGACGGGAGAGTGATCAGGCGCTGGGCCCACGGTTTTACGTGCTTTTCGAAGCACGGAAGTAAATCACTGCCAGCTTCCTGACTGCAACTGAGAATTTCTTGACAGAAGAACCAGATTTAGGCCCGACCTAAGATTCGAACCCAGAACCTCATAATCAGCAACCACTTTCACGGTAACTGGACCAACGAAGCATTTAAGTGGGGTGGGTAGATAACAGCATATTTACTCTTGAAAAACTCCGGAACCACATACTGAAGTGGCAATGGGCCAGCCATATAACTCATAGAACCAGCTACCGCAAGGGTATAAAAATTCTCGAGTCCATTCACTAGATGTAGCGACAAGAGATGTAAGAAATCGATGGGTATAGGGTATAGGTGCCTCAGGACCGTGCTTTGAGGATATTGTTTGGAGTAAAACGTTTCTTTCGAATCGAAAAACAAGATCGAATTACGTAAAGCGTTAGAGCTATTTTTCATTGGGCGATACCGATAACGGTTATCTTTTCAGAGTAACAGTTATTTGGCACCATTCATCTTTCGTTGACTGACTGGCTGTGGTTCAAAGAATTTAAATTGCGCAAGCTCTCTTCCTATAATGATAAATTAATTACCTATGCTTTCTTGCCAAGGCTGTCCAAGGGAAGCCATCTCTTTCACCTCTGCACAGGGAGGACGACGACCTACATATGCCGCAAAGCAAGTCGTGTTTCTTTGCGGCATTGGCTCTAAAGTTCTTGTGCATGTGTTTTTGCGCGCTGTTGTGTATGTAAGCATCTCGTAACTTTGTATTGTAACGTGTCCGATCGAAAATCGGTTTACGGAATCTGAATCTGAAGAGATGGCTTTCCTTGGACAGCCTTTTAATCTTTTTTAATTTTTTTTACTTGTTAATCTTTATTTCTTCGATAAAAAGTATTAATTTTTGAAAAAAATCCTTAATTTCCTTTACGATAATTATTTCCAGAGTTATTAATTATAAAAGTTAAAAAGAACTTCGATTGTTGAAAGAGCTTTGATTGACGATAATTCCGCGGCAAATCTTGTACAGGATTTTTGATTACGTCAAATTAAAGCGCATTAAATGCCCTAAAAGAGATTTCTAGTGAAAGAATGAAAAAAAATTTGAAGTCCGTACGTAAATTTTTAAACCTTTTTTAAGACGAGCAAAAATTTGGAAATATTTTTTTCTTTCTTTGGTAGTTTCCTTGCGATCACTCCAGACCAAACATGATAAAAAAAATTGTGTACAGATCTGAAAACTAGACACTTGGAGCTACTATTTACTTTTTTTGCTGTACGATCATTTTCCTCGGAGTTACAGTTTCTTGAAAATCACTCAAAAATTTAGAATTTTTTTCTATATCCCTAAATTTTTGTGACTAGTGTATATTGCCAGCTCATGAGGTACCTTGGAGACCGCCAGCTGATTAGTGACCATAAATACGGTTTCCGTCGGGGTCACCGTATTGGTGGTCATTTACAGTACATCTGGTGATATTCTAACTTAGATACCTGACTCATAGATGCACTCAGAGCAGTAGAGTCCAAGGGGGATGCTTTAACCATTACTTTGGAAATAGCGAAGGTCTTCGATCGGGTTTAGCAGAAAGTGCTTCTTTCGAAGCTTCCTTTTTAGGAGCTGCCATCAAGGATCTCCTAGGTGTGCGTTGTTTGTGTTTAGCAGTGAACACATACAACCGCCGGTACGACATACTCCGCCGATCGTTGAGTCCGCTGATTCCGTGAGGCGTCGAGGTCACGGCCCCTAGGCAGATTCTTGGCACTTTAAGACGTTCGTGTCTATAGTGCCTAGTCGCGTTTTAAAGTGCCACCACCGCACTTCCCCCAACCCTTTTGTTGCAAAAGGGGTAGGCAGTGCTCCAAGTGTGGAAAGCCACTTTTTATTATTACCACAATCCGCGTCGCGCATCATCGATCGGCTGGTATATAGATAGGGCCGTTGATTACCACTGACTGTTAGGGTAGGTTAGGACATGTCGGTATCATGTAGGTAGGGATAAGGGGGAACCTCCCCCTCCGATAAGAAAACCACCGGACCGAAAAGGTGTGTTGGATCGACCAGTGGTTGTGAGGGATCTGGCGAATCGGAGCGCACGAGAATAGTGTCATCCTTCTCGCAAATCCGTCAAAGAAAACCCGTCTCGCCGCGGAAAGAGCCCGCACAGGGCGTCGCGCTCACGCCGGCCGTGTCTGAGCACACGGTCAGCCCCAGCAGCAGCGGGCAAAGAAAACGGCCAGACGCCACACCCCACCGGAGACCGAGGCCTCTTTATTCGAAAAGAGGCAGAGAATCGGCTCGAACCTTTCCTCCTCCGATGCACCAACATCTTCATCGGAGGATGAAGATCACCAAACGACTAGGAAGACGGTGCATAAGTCACCACCTAAGTCGCCTTCACCACCGCGACCCCCCCGCTCCATGTCACCGGACCGGCGCAGCCATGACTCGGCCCAGTATGAGCAGGGGGGTAACGAATCCTATAGCTGGGGGTCTACCACCTACCCTTGCAGCATCCGCCGGAAGGTCATCCCCGGTGCAGACCACCAACCCGTCCGGGTTAGCTCTTGACGATGGACAGCGGCCGTCAACGAGCTATGCCCACATGGCTGCGGCTCCTGCAATACCACGACCGCAATCGGCGGAGGAGCCCCAAAGAACTGAGAAAGAGAAGGAGAAAGGAAGATACCCGCCAATTGTCGCTGAATGCCTCCCGGACTGGACGAGGCATTTTGAGGAACTCAGTAAAAAATTGGGTCACCCTCTTAATGCCCGTCCGTTCGGGAAGGGGGTTAGATTCACACCCCAGAGTCCGGAGGAGTTCCGTACAATCCAAAAGTACATGATCGAACTCACCGCAAGATTACCAACCATGTCATGGTATTGTTATACCCCGATAGAAGAGAAGCCCACTAAAGTGGGCATCCGGGGCCGGCCAGTGGGCACCGACCCTAAAATGATCGAGGAGGCTATCCGGGCAAAGGGCTTCCCCATCAACTACGTGAAGGCCATACCACCACGTAGAGGCAGATCGGGCTGCCTCTACTACGCACAGCTGGAGCATCTGAGCCTGGAGCGGCTTCAAGATTTCTACCGTATCGACGAGCTCCTCTACATAAGAGGAGTCGTCATTGAAGCCTGGCAGAGAAAGACGGGACCGGCACAATGCCACCGTGGCCAGGCTTTCGGATATGCCTCCGCAAACTGCTTCAGGCCAGTGAAATGCGTTCTGTTATACCCCGTATTTGTTAGCCTTATTGCTGCACTGCCCCTTAATAATGTCGACTTAGCCTTAAGGTTCAGTGAGTATAGCAGTGGAGCAGTTCGGCCAAGTCAGTTTGCTTCCATCTTCGAACCTGCTCGGTTGTCTACGGACCTTAGTTAATTTCCAACCAGTTTGTAATATTTAATTCATTTATACTCAATTAAATTTCAGTGTTAAATAAATCTTTTTTTTAAAAACCTATTAGCCCGTCTCCGTATAACATTTTGGTGGCAGCGGTGGGATACGGAAATCATCAGTGCCAAGTGAAGTGGAACCGCTCAGCAGACTCGCTCCGTATCCTAAATCTTATAAAATTAAATATTATCCTGTGTCGTCCCGGCGCGTCCTAGTGAAATATAGTGCAAGTGCTATACCCGTCGCTACGGCCTGGACGTCCATCCATTACGGAGACCCAATTGATTCCTGGAAAGGAATCCACATAATTACCAAAGAAGAGCCGCGATTGCATCCTGAACCGCAATCATCAAGAAAATTAGCCCGAAAACATCCATTCTCATAAAATAAATATCGTCAGATATTTATTATTATATTATCAATAACTAGAATTCATCGAGTTCCGTTCCAGTGCGCTAGAGAAGACGCGCCTATCATCGGAATGTTCCCGCTTATCGTCGCAGCCGTCGCCCACGCATTCTTAATACTGTGAGTCGTTGGTCATTGTTTTGTCTAGACTGTATAAGCCAAAGTTTCTCAACCTTTTATGTTCCTTTGTTCAGTTGAACTTAAATGTTTTAAAATTTATTAATATTCTATTTTTGTGATTGTTCTATATTATTGTGTGTTCTATTCTGATTATTTTATATATTTTTTTGTGTTCTTTTGTATTTGTTTTGCATTATTGTTGCGTTTTCTTTAGATTTATACATATTTTATTATGCCAAAAGTAGTTAAAGGGGAAGAAGCCAGTCTAGCCTTCGAATTCTCAGAACCGGGTGTTAGCGACGCCCCGAAATCCACCCCAGCTACTCCAAGAGTCACTAAGGCCAGCATTGCAACTACTGCAATGACCGAGATGGATTTGAACACCTTATTTAAGTTCATTAAACCATATGACGGTAGTAGGGAGACCGTAAATTCTTTCATAATTAATTGTAACAATGCTTACGAATTAGCCTCAGAGTCTCAGAGACAAATTTTATTTAAATTGCCTGCTCTATAAAAGAATTTAAAGATTGGGAACAGCTCAAAGACTTTTTAAAGACACAATTCAGTGAACGTAAACACTACGCTCACATTCTCACTGAATTACAGGAGAGCAAGCAAAATCCACATGACAGCGTTAACCAATTCGCACTCCGTATAGAGACCTGCCTCTCACAATTATTAACGGAAATATCCCTATGCAACACCAAAGCGAAAGAGTTACCAGGTAGGGTTGCGGCCATGGAGGACCTTGCTCTGCATCATTTTCTTATGGGATTACACCCCCGAATTTCAAATATCGTTAGATGTAGGTCTCCAAAAACGCTTAACGAAGCCATAAATTTAGCCATCTCAGAAGAGCGAATCCAACAGAGCCTTTATAAACGACCACCGCCAGAAACAAGGTATGAACAAAAACCTAAACAAAATTTTGTTAAATCTTTTGATTCCAAACCAACCATTCCTCAAAAATACTCACAGTATCCTAATATGAATCAACAGAGCTCGCCTAACGCCTTCTGCCGATATTGTAAGACGGCGGGGCATGACATTATGGCCTGTAAAAAACGGGAATATGCTAATAACCGATTTAGGTACCAAAACAATCCGTCAACCTCCCAATTCCAGCATAGGGCACAACCAAGGGTTAATTTTATAGAGCAGCCCAATCGTGAGGTCGACCAAGAGGAATTCCATACTTTACATAATGATGAGCAGTTTTTAAACGGTCAAGAGTCTCGTCACGGTGTCGCCCGAGACTAAACCCAAAAGCCGGCACCAACCATTCCTTCCTCATATCCAAGGACCACAAGGGTAACCAGCCCCAAGCAAGAGTCTAATATCCCAAGGACCACACGGGTAACCAGGCCCAAGCAAGCGTCCATCAATCCAAGGACCACATGGGTAACCAGCCCCAAGCAAGAGTCCAATATCCCAAGGACCACAAGGGTAACCAGCCCCAAGCAAGTGTCCAGCTATCCAAGACCCATAACTCAAAAACTCCTTCTCCAACAAGTAAAATCAAAATCTATGAAATAAATTTAGACACAACTAAAAGGTTGTTACCGCATGTCCTGCTAGATTCATCCGTCACGGATATCCCATTGTCTCTGCTTGTTGATTCAGGGTCTGCCATATGTTTGCTAAAACAATCAAGTATCCAGGGGAACCTCAAATTAATAAAGGAACCTATCAAACTTAAGGGCATAGACCCGGGCGATGAACCGACAACCACAGAGGGCCATTTTCCGTTAAAATTAAAATTAAATAAAACTATATCCGCGTCATATAAATTCCACGTCATAAAAAATATCAACTTACCATATGACGGTATCATAGGCTCTGATTTCCTAACCGCGTTTGGATGTAAAATTGACTACACAAACGACACCCTCAAAATCGGTAAATTAGAAATAAAATTGCATTTTGTTGATCCATTTTATATTATTCCACCACGCACCGAAACTGTCATTGAATGTTCGGTTTGCGATACTGATCTTAAAGAAGGGCTTATCACGGACCAACACATATCAGAAAATTTACTTATATCCAATTGCATTGTAAAAATCAAAGAAAACAAACGCGTTAATTTAACCATAGCTAATACTTCAGAGTTTCCTGTTAACCTAAATCCAAACTTAAATCTCAAAATTGCACCTTTACACTCTGACGCAGTCCAAGTGAACACAAATCACTCTAACACAATCAATAGAACAAATGACGTAATAAACTCATTAAGAACAGATCATCTGAACCAAGAAGAATCCAACGCCCTCATTGAACTTTGTTCCCAGTATTCCGACATTTTTCATCTGCCCGATGATAAATTAACATATACATCCGCCCTTAGCCATCAAATCAAAACGAACAGCGAGACGCCCATACATACTAAAACGTATAGGTTCCCAGAATGTCACAAAAAGGAAGTCGAGACCCAAATTAATAAGATGCTCGACCAGGGAATTATAGAACCCTCATCCTCACCTTGGAGCTCACCAATTTGGATCGTACCTAAGAAACTCGATTCCCAGGGACAACGTAAATGGCGAATAGTAATAGACTATCGCAAACTTAATGATATTACCATTGGCGAAACCTATCCCATTCCACAAATTTCTGAAATACTAGACCAGCTAGGCAACAGCAAATATTTTTCAACCTTAGACTTAGCTTCCGGGTTTCATCAGTTGTTAATAAAACCTGAAGATGCATCCAAAACGGTTTTGGAGCTGACTCCATATGGGTGCCTATTGGTGACCATAATGAAAGATGAAATCTTTTACTAATATATTTATTACAGCGGAACGTGCCATACAGCTGGCGGGCAACTAGTGACTGGTTGAAAAATCTTATTCACTACATAATATAGTTACAATACAACATTGCGAAGTTTACATGTGTGTGCGCAGCACACCTACAATACTTCTCCCTTTACAAAAAATGAATACAAAAAACTTAAAACTATACAATGAATATAAACTTAAAACTAACAACAAAAACTTGCTAATGCGCTTGTGCGCAGGGCTGTACGGAGACCCCCGCGAAAGGGGTGGCGGCCGCGGCGGGCGCGGGCACATGCTGCAGACTGGTGCTAGAAGCACCTATCATCTGACCCATATTCCGGCCCGATATCGGAACGCCTGTCATTAACACCTGATGACGAAGCCAGCTTTTGAGCTTCTTATTAAACTTTACCCAAATAGTGTACAGGATTATCGCCCCCATAAAACTGGCTATCACATATAACCATGTTTGAAAATTATCCACTTTATTCTCTACAGTATTTTGAGCCTGAGAAACAATAACTGGTTTTTCTTGAAAATTACCCATAGTAAAAATCGTAAAACTTATCGCGCTAATGCTATCGCAAAGGAAGTATTTCGAATGAAATTATATTAAATACATTATAACTAAACTAGCTACCTGGAACCTATATGTAAGTGCAGTATACGCAAAATACTGAACACGATACCTCTACAATTACATTCAACTTAAATAATGTAACTTGAATATCCGGAATGAAAATATTATGCACTTGACAATGCAAATAATACTTTCACATCCATAGTAACTAAACCTGATTATCATTTAGACATGTAATTGTATAATATATATTTTATATTAACACTAGCTTATAAATCGTGAAGGTAACTTAACAATCCGACCACTTCGCGTTGTTTTCACGGTTATCGGGTTGCTCGGGCCGGGTAACAACGACGTCAGCGGTGTGGACGGTGGTAACGTAAACCGTACATGCGCAGGTGCCACATCCGCTGCGTTGTCAGCGTTACTTTGGCGTGGCGTTGCTTCGTTACCATCACATTCCTTTAATACATATGCAGGCTTTAATCTGTCGATAGAAATATGTACCTGTCTATCGGGTAATTGAATTAGGTAAACTTTTGAGCCCCTTTTTTATCACGCGGTATGGACCGTCGTAGGGTGGTTTCAAAGGTTTACGTATTGAATCGTCCCTAACAAAGACATATTCACAGTTACGTAAGTCCTTGTGCACAAAAAAACTATGACAGTTACGTGAATCGTCGGATGTAGGCTTATAACTACGAATAGTATCTCTAATCTTATCCACTAAACAATAATCATTGACGTTACGGTTGTTCGAAGAGCCGTCATAAAAGTCTCCCGGTAGACGTAAGTTTCGTCCGAACGTTAACTCGGCGGCGCTAACCCCTGAGTCACTGCGGGCGGCCGCGCGAAGCCCAAGTAATACTGTGGGTAGCTCTTCCACCCAGGACCCATGTGACAGGCGAGCTGAAAGTGCTGTTTTTAAAGAACGATGCCAACGTTCAACTGCGCCATTGCTTTGCGGATGATAAGGAGTAGTTCGAATTCTATTAACCCCCAACATTTTTAACAGCTGGTTAAAAAGACTACTCTCAAACTGGCGACCTTGGTCGCTAGTTAACTTTATCGGGCAACCGTAACGACAAATCCAACCTTCATATAAATGTTTGGCAACAGTTTCTGCCGTAATGTCTCGTAACGGAAAAGCTTCAGGCCACCTGGTCCTCCTATCGATTATCGTGAGTAAGTATCTATAACCATCTGGTGAGATCTCAAGAGGGCCAACGATATCGACGTGCACATGCTCAAAACGCTCTACTTCCGGAAACTTAGTCAGATTCGATACCGTATGTCTGTTAACTTTAGAACGTTGACATTGTATGCACGTTTTTGCCCACAAAGAAACATCACGATTCATACTAGGCCAGAAATACTTTTTGGCTAACATCTTTCGCGTAGAACGAATTCCAGGATGGCTCAAATTATGTAAACTATCAAAAGCTAGGCGTCGAAACTTTTCCGGTAGGTACGGACGAGCTGTATCAGTAGACATCTCACAAAAAATAGACTTATTTAACATAGGTATAACTAGTTCCTTTAACAAAATATTATCGGTATTTAAACCAGACATAACATTCATGATATAACTGTCGCTACGCTGCTCATTTGCAATGTCATCGAAATTCAACGCAGTTGGCATAGTCACGGCTTCGATGCGCGATAAGGTGTCAGCTACGATGTTATTCGTACCGGTTATATGTCTTATATTTGTAGTGAACTCACTTATGAAAGCTAAATGTCTCGTTCTCCGAGGCGTTTCGCTTTCATCGCGTCCTACCTTTTGAAATGCAAAAGTTAAAGGTTTATGGTCCGTATACACGGTTATTTCTTGCCCTTCAAATAATTTCCGAAAATGTTTTATAGCTAAGTATATAGCGAGCAACTCGCGATCGTATGTGCTATATCGCTGTTGGGTGGTGGTCAATTTTTTTGAGAAATAGCCCAATGGTTTCCAGCTATCTCCTTCCTTTTGTTGCAAGACTGCTCCCACGCATGTATTAGATGCATCAGTCATTAAAGCGAGTGCGGAACCCACTCTAGGGTACGTCAATGTAGCGGCCTGTGTGAGACCTGCCTTACATTGCGTAAATGCTTCGTTCGCACTATCCGTCCAGACGATGGGAGTCTTATCATTTTTCTTTGAGCTTTTAAGATATTTATTTAATTCTGTTAGATATAAAGTTGCGTTGGGAAGATGAGCTCGATAAAAATTGACCATACCGAGAAAACGTCTTAGTTCTGCAACAGTTTTCGGCTTCGAAAATTCCACAATTGCCTGAACCTTATCTTGCAACGGCCTGACGCCGTCGGTACTAATCTCGTGTCCTAAAAATTCTAGTTTAGTTTGTCCGAAACGACATTTTGCCAAATTAATTGAAATTCCATATTTATTAAGCCTTTTAAAAATAATTTCTAAATGTTGCCTGTGTTGAACTTCGTTGTCACTAGCTATAAGTAAGTCGTCTAAATAACAAAAAACAAAATCAAGACCTTGTAAAATGGAGTTCATAAAGCGCTGGAAGGTTTGTGCTGCTCCGCGCAAACCGAAGGTCATTCGAGGAAACTCGAAAAGTCCGAATGGTGTTATGATAGCGGTTTTCTCCACGTCACCTGGTGCGACAGGTATAAAATGATAACTTCTATTGATGTCTAATTTTGAAAATATCTTTTTATCCGGAAGAATAAAAGTAAAATCGTTCAAGCGAGGAATCGGGTATCTGTCGGGCTTTGTTATCGCATTCAGCTGGCGATAGTCCCCACAAGGTCTTATATCTCCATTCTTTTTAGGAACTACATGGAGCGGGCTAGCCCACGCGCTCTTTGAAGGACGACAGATGCCCAGTTCTTGCATGATGCGAAATTCTTCTTTAACTTTTTTATACCTGTCAGGTGGCAACGGGCGCGCTTTCGCGTGCACGGGCGGGCCAGAGGTCTCGATATAGTGGACGACATCGTGTTTCGCAGTTTCTCGGAATGACGCTGGTTTAGTGATGTCCGGATACTTTAACAATAAATCCTGATATGGATGATTTACATCAATAGTTTTAACACTAGGTTGAGATACATTGACAACAGATGCCGAAACATTCAATTCTGTAGTTTTATCTATTAATTTACGCGCGTTTAAATCAACTAATAGTTTGTGGTACGCTAAAAAATCGGCGCCCAAAATTGGTTGTTTGACATCTGCTACAACGAATTCCCAACGATAAGGTCGGCGTAAGTTTAAGTTTAACACTATTGTCTTGGTACCGTAAGTTGCGATTTCATTGCCGTTAGCTGCGTATAATTTATATTCACTACACTGATTTAGACGATCTTTTCTCACGGCTACCAGCCGTGAGAAAAGATCAGACAGACACATTGGCACCGGTGTCAACTAAAAATCTAAGTCCGGAGTTACTGTCTGACACACACAAACGATTGAATGGAAAAACGGTACAGACCTGAAGACCCTCGGACTGTACCTCGCTGCTCAGTTTTCCGGCTGTGTTGTTTTCCACGCGCAAGGCTTCGTACACCTGTTGGCCTTTTCTCGGAACCTATAATGGTAAAAGCATAAGTAGTTCTCCTTCCGGGGACGGCAGGGACTGCTACGGCGCCTGGACTGTGAACGACGCCGGTTGCGATCAGGGGCACGGGACCGCGACCTCTGCTGATCGATCCGGTCCACGGTAGCCTTTATTTTAGCCACCTCAGCTCTCAACAGGGCCAAGTCATAGGCGGTAGTGGATGCTGGCGCTGGCACGGTGTAAGTAGCGGTGGCGGCATAGGAAGGCCGCACAGCCTCCATGACGTTATCTGCAACTGCTGCTAGGTTGTCCAGGTCCTTGGAGTCAGACGCAGTGAGCACGTTAACAGGCGGCACGTTCTGTGGCGTTGGCGGAAACGGCACACTCATGTTACTATATAAATTGTCCTTCCGATCACAACCACGCGAATATTGCCCACTACTGCATTAACATCACATAGACCACTTCGGTCATCTTGATCACGTCGGGCACGTTCATCACGTCGGGGTCACCAGTTTAGGAGCTGACTCCATATGGGTGCCTATTGGTGACCATAATGAAAGATGAAATCTTTTACTAATATATTTATTATAGCGGAACGTGCCATACAGTTGGCGGGCAACTAGTGACTGGTTGAAAAATCTTATTCACTACATAATATAGTTACAATACAACATTGCGAAGTTTACATGTGTGTGCGCAGCACACCTACAACGGCATTTTCTGTACCTCAGGGGCATTTCCAATTCAATAGGATGCCGTTTGGATTAAAAAAATGCTCCGTCCACCTTCCAGAAGCTCATGAACGCTTGCCTATCAGGACTTCAAGGTTCACGATGCTTCGTTTATTTAGACGACATCGTTATTTATTCATTCGACCTAAGTTCCCATATAGATAACCTCAACGCTGTATTTAAGAGACTCAGAAACTACAATCTCAAATTACAACCCGAAAAATGTGAATTCCTTCGTAAAGAAGTAATTTATCTAGGCCATATAATCGGCGAACACGGTGTTAAACCCAATCCTGAAAAGGTGAGAGCCGTCATCGAATTTCCTGTTCCAAAATCGCCCAAAGACATCAAATCCTTCCTCGGCCTAGTATCCTACTACAGACGTTTTATTCCCGACTTTTCTAAGTATGCCAAATCCCTTACTTCCCTTTTAAAAAAAGGATGTCCCTTTTGAATGGAAAAACGAACAACAGCTTTCTTTTGAAACCCTAAAAGGTAAACTCGTCACGCCCCAGTCCTTGCATATCCCGACTTCACGAAACCATTCCTTTTGACATGCGATGCGTCAAACTATGCCATCTCTGCTATTCTCTCCCAAGGTCCTGTTGGACAAGATCGACCTATTGCTTTTGCCTCGCGCACACTTAATAAAGCAGAGACTAATTACAGTGTGACCGAAAAAGAGTGCCTTGCGATAGTGTTTGGCACCAAAACATTTCGTCCTTATCTATATGGCAATCGGTTCACAATTATGACGGACCATAAACCACTCCAGTGGCTTTTTAATTGTAAAGACCCTGGCTCCCGCCTTGTCCGATGGAGACTTAAATTAGAAGAATTTGAGTATGACATACTCTATAAAAAGGGCAAAACCAACACCAACGCTGACGCGTTATCGCGGTTTCCTGTGAACCCTGTCCAACCTACAGACCCACCAACTTCCAATCCTCCTATAGTGAATCCAAGTCGAAATCTAGATGAAGATCTTATGGACTTGCTAATTTCTCCGCCTTCCTTTAACCCAGACGAAGCGATCTCTCCTCCACTAGATTTAGCTGAAAATGTTTCACCATTACCCTACGTTGATTTGCCTTCCAACATTCCAGACACCCTAAGGGAGGAAATCGAAAATGAATCTATCAACTTACCTCAACCAGCACCTGAACAGATAACATCACTTGAAATCCAAACCGATAATGTCCCATTTCCATCCACGAGCTCCTCTCCAGACGTACCTGTTGATGATTACTCTACTTTCCTTAAATCTATGTCGTGCAAAGATAGGAACTTTAACACAGAAGTGGAAGAGCACAACGAAACTCTTATGAAGTGTCCCGCGAAGGTAATCCTGGTCCCAACATCCATCGATTTGGATGAATCTAACCCATACATTCAGGAAATATTAACCGACCCTGAAATCATTGCCGAAATACATGAGTCCGAGAAGGAACTCTTCTCCTTTAAAAAGATAGAAACAAATAATAAATGCTATTATTTGTTGTTCATTAAAGTACATCATTTCGACGAGGCCTCCTATCCAGAATCTTTCAAACATTAAAAACAATCAGGAATGAATTAATAAATTCCGAGGGAATTAAAGAACTCGGTATATCGGATCTGAAAAACCCATTCGAAAAACATTCCTTCATTAAAATATATAATATTCTATGCTATCTCTTTCATGATACTCAAATTAAAATTAATATATATCATAACAATATCATATATCCAGCTCCGACAGAAATTAAGAAAATCCTTCTCGATAATCATAATATCCCGATAGCCGGTCATTTAGGTTCTGTAAGAATGTACAATAGAATAAAACAATCGTATTACTGGAAAGGTATGCGAAGCGATATAGATATATGTAAAACAATGTAATAAATATGATATAGAGTCATATGTAAAACAATGTAAATCATGCCAGGAAAATAAAGCACTTAGGAAAATTAACCGTGCTCCAATGCAGATTACCAGTACATCCACAGAACCATGCCAAAGAATATCTTTGGACATCGTCGGTCCACTTCCCGAAGCTGGACCAGCAAAATTACGTTTTATTCTCACGATACAAGACGATCTTACTAAGTTCTCCTGTGCATATCCCATCCGAAGTACCACTGCTGAAGAAACAAGTGAATGCTTACTGCATTATATATCAATCTTCGGTATTCCTAAGATGATTCTTACCGACCAAGGGACTAATTTTACTTCAGACCTATTTAGGAAAACCTGCGAATTTCTTAAAATAAAAAACTTATGGTCTTCACCATATCACCCTCAAACCCAAGGCGCCTTAGAGCGAAGTCATTCAACCCTAAAAGAATATTTGAAATCTTACATTAACGAAGAACAGTCAAATTGGCCTCGTTATGTATACACCGCGATGCTCGCTTATAACACATCCGTTCATTCCACTACACATTACACACCTCACGAGCTTATGTTCGGGAGTAAACCATTTATTCCTAATTCCATTTATAATGAATCTCCAGGGGCTACATACCCTGATTATGTCCGCATGTTGCAAAACCGTTTGAAATATTCCAGAGAAAAGGCTTTAGATTTTATAAGGAAGTCAAAAGAATCCTCAAAATCATACTATGACATCCATACTCGACCAGTTAAATATAAAGTCGGTGAGTATGTCCACATAAAGAACCATTTGAGATTCCGGAAAGCACTCTCTCCTCTCTGGAAAGGACCCTATAAAATAGTTAAGGTAAACAACAATAATACACTGACCTTGCTAATCAATCGACGCCATGTCACGCATCACTTCGATCAGGTGAAACCTGCATCGGAAGTCGGAAGTAACCTGTAATTTAAAATAAAATTATAAAATGACTAGTGTCTTAAAAGTTAGGAAAATATATACACTTACCTATAAGCGTAGTCTCGCCATCTGAAAATTGTTAATAAATAGTTAGTAAAGTTATCAAATATACAAAATATAATTATTAAAAATGTTAGATTAATCAATACCTACCTTTGTTAGTATTAATTACAGTGATTATTTACAGAACTCCAACTCGATATCAATCGCATCAAGATTATATTCAACCGATAACTTCGAGTGCAGGAATCTACTTTGATTACTTAGGTACATTAAAAATCAATAACGCCCAACTAAAAGCGTTAATTCCTATAGATATCTCGCACTTTGGCCCCCACATTATAAATGTAGGAAACACTCTAGAAACAATTAAATTTTTATGTGATCAAACTCGAATATTAGAAATTATTACCGAATGTCACAATATGCTTCAACCATTAGCTGTACGTAACCGGGACTTGAACAAGGATTTTGAATCCATCTCACACTTGTTAGATAACAGGACCAAGCGTAGCGCCTGGTTTGGAGGTATTGGTACAATATTAAAACATAAATTCGGTACCCTAGACGAAGATGATGCTTTAAAGTATGATGAAGCAATAACTTCCGTACAAAATGATGAAAAACAATTGGCTTCTCTGATGAAAGAAAACATTTTAGTGACTACCTCTGTAATAAAATATTATAATGATACATTAAACAAAATAAAAAGTAACGAAGCAAGATTAACAACAGCTATCGACAATCTCTCTATTATGATTAAAAATATTTCCGAAATAACCAATGGTCTACAAATATCTATTAGTATTAATGAAATTTTTGATAGCTTAGAAACCTCGATTCTGACACTATCCTTTCAATTAGAAGATATTATAAACGCTATTTTATTTAGCAGTAAGGATGTTTTACACCCAGCCGTTATAACGCCAAATCAGTTATACCGAGAGCTTGCCGATAATTATAGATATCTACCTAGTAATTTAGTATTGCCTGTTTCCTTAGATATTAAGAATATACATTTAATTTTAAGACTTTGTAAGATAACCTGTTATTATATAAATAATAAAATCATATTTCTGTTGCATGTGCCATTGGTTAATGTAGAAAATTATATGTTGTTTCATAATATAGCTCTGCCTACGCCATATAATCCAAAGGAACCAAATTCATTTAGTCTAATTGTACCTAATAATAAATACATTGCAATGACCAAAGACAAAACACATTACGGCAATATTGACGATTTAGGAAAGTGTAAAATTGTGCAACCAGGAACATTCATCTGTGATGTAAACAATGTGTACTCGGTGGACGCTAAACCATCCTGTGAAAGTGAACTTATATCTAAAGTGATCAGTGAAATCCCGTTACAGTGTGAAACTAAATTTATTTTCGGGAAATTAGATATCTGGAAACCATTAATAAACAATAAGTGGATTTATGTTCAATCCGATCCAAATAAAATTTCTATAGATTGTATGAATTCTCAACTATTTGAAGCAAATATTCTGGGCACAGGCATAATTACGATTCCCGATGGTTGTATCGGATTTTGTAAAAGCACTACATTGTTACCTAAATATAATGTTCTAAATATTACCTCGCCCATAAGTTATATGCCTAATTATAGCCTTATCAATGACACCTGTTGTAATATTAATAAGTTCAATCATGTTGTAGAAAATGTCTCCTATAAAGTTACAAAATATAGACTTAGACGAATTTAATTCAAAAAATAAATTAAATATTGATTCTTTATTAAGTAATCTAAAAATAATAGAAAGTAAACCTCACATTATTCAATATGGGACACATTACTCTACCATTATTATTATAATTTCTATTTTAATCCTGTTGTATTTAGGATATTTGGGTTTTAAGCTTTTACATCGATTCCGTAACACTCGCCTTATAAATAAAAATAGTAAAATCACTCCTAAAGTGGAATTCATAAAAACTACACCTCGGCCTCATTTAAAATTTATACAACCTGAAATTGAACAAAGTAGTAATTCTGAATCCGATAATATTGCACCGCTTAGAACCCAAATTTAATGTCATTATTATTAAGTAGTATCTAGAGATTTTATGTTATCATCCCTAAAATCTCTTCTTAAGGGGGGGGGATGTTATACCCCGTATTTGTTAGCCTTATTGCTGCACTGCCCCTTAATAATGTCGACTTAGCCTTAAGGTTCAGTGAGTATAGCAGTGGAGCAGTTCGGCCAAGTCAGTCTGCTTCCATCTTCGAACCTGCTCGGTTGTCTACGGACCTTAGTTAATTTCCAACCAGTTTGTAATATTTAATTCATTTATACTCAATTAAATTTCAGTGTTAAATAAATCTTTTTTTTAAAAACCTATTAGCCCGTCTCCGTATAACAGTTCGCTGTGCCGCGGAGCATATTACCAGCCTTTGCCTTAGGGGTAGAGAGGAAGAGCCAAAGTGCGCAAATTGCGCCAAAATCCACACGGCCAACGATCGCCGCTGCCCAGTCCTGAGGAGGATTGCCAGGAAGCAGGGGATCGTTCTACCCGGGCTACTCCCGGAGAACCCTAAGCGGATCCCCCAGAGTCGCCCAAAGGCTGTTACCATTCAGGAGGATGGGTGGGCCACGGGCACCAGAGGAAAGGGTAGGCAACCAGCCCCCCCCCCCCACCCCCTCCTACAGCACCAATGGAAACGGTGGAACCCACAGAGCAAAGGGCAACCACCGGGGCGACTCTCCAACCTCCTGCCAACAACGCCACGGAGAGGCAACCCTCCCAAAGGAAGAGGCGGAGGAATAGGAGTAGGAAAACCGAACAGCCCCTTCCTCAGGCTGTGGGTACCTCTACCCCCACAACTACAGGACCGATAGCCTCGCAGGCGCAGGTTACTGCACGACCACCACCAACAACCACGACGGGTAGAGCACCAGAGAGGGCTCTACCAGAAAGGAGAGCCCGCTCTACATATAGAGCACGCTCTACCCAGAGAGAGAAGACCACCATAAATGCCCCGAGACCAGTGCCTTCACTTCAACGTAGTTCAGAACGTAGACCACCAACGTCCGGCTTCGAGACGGCTGATGCCATCCACAGATTGGTAGGCATAGCCATCGAAGTCGGCACACACGTCCTGGCCGACATAAGGGCCGGGACAGATCCTATTACGCTAGGCGCTGGCAACGCTACTCGCAAGGCATTACGGAGGACAGTAACCTGCGTCTGCTTTACTGGAACCCGGACGGGATTCGACAAAGGATCCATGAACTCCGCACGGTTGCCCAGCAACAGGACATCCAGGTGATCTTGCTGGGTGAAACCAAAATACGACCAACAACGCATCTTAAGCTTCCTAACTACACTATCTACAGGAGGGACGAGGTCGATCCTCAAGGGATCGCTTATAGAGGGACAGCGATTCTGGTGAGGAGAGACATCGTCCACCAGGAGCTGGACCTACCAGACTTCCAGACGTTGCATTCAATCGGCATAAAAATGGAGGCGACGGGCGAGGAACTAAGGATCTTTGCAGCATACCGCCCGCCAGGGACTCCATTTCACTCCTCAGACTTCCGGACGGTAATGGAAGGTACGGCACCCACCATCATCGCTGGGGACCTGAACGCCAAACACCCGGCGTGGGAGTCAAGATTGATCAACCTGCCAGGTCCCGAGGAACCGACGCACATCCCTACAAACCCTAGGAAGCGTCCGGATGTATTGGACATCGTGCTCACTAGGAACGTCAACTACCCAGTAGTGGTAGAAGTGCTGTATCACCTCCCGATTCTGATAACCCTTGGCACTAAGGCAGTGACTTCGCCGCCCAGAGCTGTTAAGACCAAGATCGACTGGAGGCTCTACCACCAACACCTGCAGGAGAGACCTCCAGTCCACACACCGATCCACTCAGCGGACGACGTAGAGGCCGCTGCAACCAGGATAACCACGAGCATCCAGGGGGCCCCGAACGCGGCCTCTACGATCGTCCCTCTCTCGGGGAGAAATGAGGAGCTGCCGCTGAGAATACGCGTGCAGCTAAATCATAAAAAAGCGTTGAGAAAGCTCTGGGCGCGTACTCGCTGCCCTAGAGAAAAAACAAAATTGAACACCATAACAGACGAACTGTCGGTTGCAATACAGGCCCACAGAGGAGAGGCCTGGGAGCGGCGCATTTGGAAGGCTGATGAACATCACGCGTCGCTCTACAAATTGAACCGGCAGTTAACGAAAACCCGACCACCTGTTTGCCCGCTGACCAACAACGCGGGCGAACAACGTTACGATGCCAAGGGCAGAGCGGATATCCTAGCTGAGCACTTCGAGGAGCAGTTTATGCCGAACCCAGCAAGTGAATCTTCTGATGTGAAATTCTTGGAAATCCACACCCGGAAGGAGAGCCGCGTGCAGGAGCTCCTGTCGTCGCCCGCGCCACCGCTTGCAGGAGAGTGGTTCATCTCCCCCGCCGAACTGCGGAGGACAGCAACCCGCCTGCAACCGAGGTAGGCGCCGGGACACGATGGGGTTACCAACGCTGCACTACGACAGCTGCCCAATAGAGTCCTTGTAGAGATAGGGCGGCTCTACAATGGCATATTGCGGACATCCCACTTCCCGGAGGACTGGAAGAAAGGCAAAATCATCGTCTTGCCGAAACCCGGGAAGGACAGGCGGCTGCTCCGATCACGCTGCTACCGCATATAGCTAAACTGTGTGAAAGATTATTGCTAAGACGTGTCCGCCCGTGCATCCAACTTCGGGCGGAGCAGCTTGGATTCAGGAGGGGTCACTCAACAGCAACACAGCTGACCAGAGTGCTGCACCTGCTTGCGGCCGAGCACAACCGCGGTTGCATATCGTTGGGCGTCTTTCTCGATATCGAGAAGGCGTTCTCACCCTGGATTGCTCTACAAGCTCTACAAGACCAGTGTCACTCCTGCTATATAGCGGCTAGTGGCGTCCTTCCTCGTAGACAGGAAGTTCTACGTTTGTGTAGAGGACGCCGAGTCCGCAATAAAACCCATAATAGCTGGTGTGCCACAGGGCAGCTGTCTGTGTCCAGTCCTGTACGCGGCTTACACTAATGACATACATACCCTGGCAGGGCATCTGCACGAATGGGAGGACGACGTCGAGCTGGCGCTGTTTGCGGATGACAGCGTATACTTCACGTCGTCCAGAAGAGCCCATATTGCAGCTGCCAGGATGCAACGTCTGCCGGATCTGCTGCCACCATGGTTGGATGAGTGGAGGATGGCCGTCAATGTTAGCAAGACGACCGCTCTGCTCACTCGCCGCTATAGAAATCTACCACCACCGTTAACCTTCAGAGGCCAGGAGATCGCATATTAGAAGCCGTGACCTACCTTGGATGCCGGATCGACAGGATGTTGCGCATGGCTGCGCACGTCGACCTTGTTATCCGCAAGGCTCGATGTGCGCGGGCGATGCTCCGTCCTGTCCTGACATCCAAGTTACCGACAAAGTCGAAGTTGACCATTTACAAAACATACATAAGACCCTTGCTATCATACGCTGCTCCGGCCTGGTATGCACTCCTGAGCGATTATCAGAAGCGGCGACTTCAGCCCCAGCAGTATTTGTCATTAAGAACCATAGTCGGTGCGGGTCGCTACGTACGAAACGACGTCATAGCGGCCAACCTGATGATAGAGAGTCTACATGAATTCGTGGTCCGGCTGGCGCGCGGTATGTTTGACCACGCCGACAACGGGCCACATGAACATCTCAACGGCTTCGCGCCGTTGCACTCACGGCCGCCGGACGGGCGACCCTATCCAAAAGAAGGAGGAGCCTATATAGATTAGGGAGTCGAGTAAACCCCACAATGCCGCAGAAAGGCCAACCTCGACAAATAAATTGTGCTTAAACACAATTATTAGGACAACCTCCTCTAATGATAAATTTACCCGACTGCGACCAAAGTCGCTAATATAATACGCCTTAACATCAAGGCGCCCAGGACCGGCACACTGTAGTGTGCCGTGAGGAATGTCCGGGTAAAGGGATATACCCCGAGGCCCGAGACCTACATTGTACTATGCCTTGCAGAAGACAACAACGACGTAGGAGCTGCCGAACCTACTTTATTACATTGATATACGCAGTAGTATAATAAGTCTATGCTTTATAATAGACACATAAAAAATTACTTTATCATCAACTTTTAATCAAGCCTTCATGGTTGTACGTAGTAAAGAGTATAGATAATCACTACATTATTATATATCCGAGGTTATGATCGCTAATCTCTGCGATAAATCAAATCAACTGTCATTTGTAAGAAAAATGGACGCCTTCGCGATAGTAACAATAGTAAAATAAATAACTTCAAACATGCCCCCATCATGTATATCTTGTAGTCATATCATAGAGCAATAGATTATTCTTATCTAAGCATGCAACGAAATCCATTTTATGGAACTGAATTGCAGAACCCGACACCGTTTATACCATACCACTTACGTAAGTACAGTTGTTTATCGGCAACATGTTATTTGAGTAAAATAGGTTGATTGAAAAGATTTTACTATTTTTAAATATTATATATCTTCCTATTTGAAGTTCATTTTACTATAATTGCAACTAGTTTTGAACTAAAAATCTCATCTCACTAAAGATCTCCGATTTTTGCGGTTAACGTGTGCAAAAAGAAGTCTAATTACAGATTTACAAAAAGATGGAGAATTACATTCCACATGTATGTATTTTTATTGTGATATATGCTTTCTTTATATGATAATCATTTAAAATAATATAAATAATAATCGAGAATATTACCGATAAGATAATCGAGTACATAATATTTCATAAGTATCGTAGTGATAAACGAAATTTGACAAGCAAGCAACACTCCCAGGAGATTAGTTATACGTTTATATTTTTAAAGTCAACCCTTAGATGTTACAAATTAGGTTTTAAATTGAACACGCAAGTACAACGGCATTGCTTACGAGATTAGTTTATATTAGCAACATATTATAAACAATCAAAGTGTAACGAGACTACTTAACTGGTTGGGGTGAATTGTTGAAGTTAATCGAGGATGAAATTAGATTTCAACGGGCCACCTTACTATCCAGGTGGACTGTGTGCTCGTTTGTCAACCTTTATCATGTATAAGACAAACCGAATAGCTAATTTAACTTCATCCGACTTCCCCAGAAGGAATTGCACACTTGCAAACAAATCAACCGTATTTTTGTAGTTCAAATATTACGGTTGATAAGTTTACATGTTATGATAACAAACCGAAAGTAGTGTACGGAGCCCCAAATGCCAATCTCACTTGCGCGCGGTGTATTCTGTTGATTGTCGTACAATTCTTCTTTGGCTCTGACTATATTGGAAGTAGCATTATCTACCTATGAAGTACGAAAGTGTGTCGGCTCTTCGCTCATCATCTTGTCTGCGTGCATGGTGGCGGTATGAGTGGGCAAATCTCACAGATGACGTTTGCCAGCTAGCGCTTACATAGAAAGTGGATGGCATGGATCAGCAAGGCTGTTTATGTAATGTAGAAACGAAGCATAATATCAAAAGCCTATTGCTAAACAAAACCTTCACTCAACAAGGCCTTCCCCATAGCTTGCCTGATAGGGATGATGTTTGCCATAGTCGTCACACTTTGCAGACGGATTGGCAGCCGCCGTCGATAATTATTATTTTGTGTTTTTATTATATTGTGCTGCTGCCCATCTCATGTATCAACTTCAATGTCGCCTCTTACGACACCCAAGGCATGATATGGTGTAATGGTGTAGTGGATTCTTGTAGCCCGCCACAAAGTAAAGACTTTTGGAAACAATGTTCATCATTGCATAGACTGTTCACTGAACACGTAGTGCTTATAAAAATCGTTTTTTTTTTAACTTTAATAACTTTATATTAAATGAAGATATCGCAATAAATGATAAGGCAGGGTGTCTAAGAAATAAAAATTAAAAAAACCTAATTGAAATCTATCAAGTAGGTTTCCGTGATGCGCGCACAACTGCAAACCTCGTATCATTTTATTTATATAGATAAGCAACGCAAAAGTATTTAACAGGTGTTCAAACCTCACCCTTTTTTAAGCTTGAATATCATACAAATGCCACGATACTCTGTTTTAGCTTCGCAAAATATTGGACCATCGTATCCAGAAATAATAGGCGAGGGCGAAGTAACATCGGTAGTTTTTCCTAATGGCAGCATTCAATATATTTTCATCCCAACTCATAAACGTGATCCCTGGTCAGCCTACGTTTACAATCCCAATTCAATAAACTCAAACCGAAATCAGACGAATGAAGCGTGGTTTGTACGAAATATCCCGAATCCGTAAGTAACTAATCTTATAAGTTCTTGTCTTGTAACAATCGATCGATAATTGAGTGGTCTTGTGTTTTTCAACATCCTGAGTTCGTCACATTTGTGCAAAAACAAATTGGTAGGTTTCAAGTATGACGGCGTTGTTATCCGCTCAGTGTCTCAATAATTATAGCCAACGCTTTAATCTTAACGTATCAGAGTTACTTCGGGCTCGTGGAGGCTAGCACGAGAGTTTGGAAAGTATTTACGTACAGACGTACAGACAGATATATTTTGAAATAGTTACTTTAGCTGAGCTCAAGAGAAAGCAGTTATTCCGATATTAAGACATATTCCAACATCATTTACAACTATATAGATTTTCTTATGGAGGCCTCGAGGTTTTCTGAAATATTTTTATACATACATTGGAATTGAAGAAAGTGCTGGAACTTTAGAATGTTTTGAAAGTTATCCATTGTAAGATTATTTTCACTCAGCATATACATAAATTGCTCATTGACAAATACCCGGACCCGGAACATTCATTTTTAGGTCGTACAAATACCTATTGTTTCGTGCAGGATTAGACCTCACGGGCTCGCGGCCCACACATGATCGAAAATCGCGTTTTGAAGATAGATTTAAGTGTCGTTATTTAAGCTTGAAATGTTAAATAATTAGTACTATAAACTCCCGGAAGGATATAACGCGCAATTTTACGATTCCAGGGTTACACTTATTTTTTGTACCTGCGCCATACCTACATTGTTTTCATTTTTTTCGTAAAACAAATAATTAGCCCTCAGTTTTTAAGCCAAATTACTTCATGTAACATTTTTGGTCATAGTAAAACTAAACGGAAGCCATTTAAAGCTTACAAAAGACACCTAAAACTTAAAAACTAGTATTCGAAACGCGATTTTCGATTCTGAACAAATTTACAGATCACGGGAACACGAAGCACAAACATACCACTTTTTATAATATTATATTAAATGAAACAGTAATAAAGAGTACTTAGTCAATTCATTTACAATTAAACACAGGGTTCAATATATTATACGGTATAAGTCATAATTTATAAAGCTAATCTTTTTTTTTCAGTATGCCTTACTGTTTTAGTCAAGAATTTCAGAGGGCATATGGAGATCCTTTCATTACAAGCTGTTTTCCCTCTGATTTTAACCCCAATTTTTCGCCTTTAGGATTTCATAATAAGGTAAGTTTAAAATGAGTGTTTTGCTTTTCAATCGGCCGTAAACCAATCAATTGGACTAATAAGTATTTTTTTTAAATACTGTCTATTGGACTCAAAAGAAAAACAAACGTTACTTTATAAATATACAAACAAAAAGTCTTATTGCTAAAGCTTCACCGCCATTTTCTCCAAACAACCTACAAAAAGAGAAAATGGGAAACAAATTTATGGGTAGGGAGCACTATAAATAATACTATGATTCAGTGATCATAAAAATTATAGGGTAATGGATGGAAGATAACAGAGGGAAAGATTATATTTCTTAACCGGTTTTTTAAACGAATTCAGTGTTTGAGCGCTCTATTATCTGTGTTTATATCTATAACAATATCTATTTGTCAAGATCTCGCAAATCTTTCGGAAAGTTTTTACTATGCTCACCAAACTGAGCGGGTGTGTTGGTGACTACAGAGCCAATACTCATGTTATCATAACATGTTCCCATAGCCAGTTTATGGGTTATTGGCTTATTGGTTTTTGTTATGGATATTTAATCATCATTCGTTTGCCAGTGGCCAGATGTGAGCAGGCGAGACAGGAACTATGTCTAAAAACTTGGCAAATTCTTTCTTACATATTTTTCTTATTTAGAATTCCTTTCATATTGTGGAGGAGATTATATGTAGCTCATATTCGTCGTGGAGCTCTACAACCAAACGCTTAACCCTACAGCGCTGCCGAGCCTTTAGTATTATCATAGGTTCGATAAGGTTTGTCGCATACTATACTATAGGCGGCAAACGAGCATTTGGCTCACCTGATGGTAAGTACCGCCGCCCATGAATAACTAACACCAAAGGAATTGCAAGTGCGTTGCCGGCCTGTTAGAAAGGAGTAAGTTCTTTTCTTGAAGATCCCTAAGTCGAATCGGTTCGGAAAAATCGCCGGAGGTATATGATTCCACAGAGGGGTCGTACGAGAAAGAAAATCCATAGTAAAACGTACAATGGTGGATCGCCAAGCATTCAGATGGTGTAGATGTATCGTGAGTTTGGTCGCGATGTACGTTCGTGAAATTTGGCGGCTGGAATTAATCCGATCAATTCTTTAGAGCAATCTCCGTAGTAGATGCGATAGAGAATGCAAAGGGATGCAACATCCCTTCACGGCGCTAGTAAATCGAGCCGATCGGAGAGGATCACTTCGAGCCGCTCTGCGTAGGGCCAGAAATGAATAGTATTCCACGTATGGCTCCTTGTAACCTTGTAATGTTGCAAGCATGCAGGCGCATGAAATACAGTCCCGCTCATAGAATACTATAATACACAATAGAATGGCTGTCAAACTTATTTTGTACGAGGATCGGCGTCGCCGGGAGCACACATACAAGCAATTACGTCGTATTAACACTACTACAAACCCGATTCGCTGTTTTGACAGACTGAGTAAATTTACACATTTTAGACTTTTGATGTTCAAAATCATCATTAAAAATCTTTTAAATTTTAATACATATTTATATCTAAATAGTGTGCAATTTTCTAAATAATTTGCATGCGAAATTTGGAAACGATTGTTACGTCAAAACACATCTCGTGCTGACATTTATACGTGTGAATTGACATGTTAGTGACATTTTAGACAGGCTACACGGGCTCCGCCCACTCCCCCGTTCTATTATGTATGTATTATAGTATTCTATGATCCCGCTCTGTTGACCACTTCAAGCTTTTTACAAGCAAATTTGGCCTTCACTTCCAAGTGACAACGAAACTGAACATCATTCGATATGTCCACGCCGAGGATTCCAATACTGGCTGAGGCAAGAAGGGGAGTGCCTTGTAATTGAGTAGATACGACAAAGGGGTTCTTTTTAGTTGCAAACGCGCAGACTTGTCTTCTTGGGATTGAACTAGACTTGATTTAGTAGCCAGCAATCCGAGACTGTTCATCAAGGACTCGACTTTTAAAACACAAGTTTGTTTGTTGTTGTGAGAAATACTGGCATGGCCGCTGTATAGAGCGACGGCCGCGAATAGAGAATGTTGATATTCAATTATGCAGTCGCGAAAGAAAAGCCAAACTCCCCGCCTTACTTGTACTTACTGACCCTTTACGGTGCTCAAACAGAATTTTATTCTGTAAAAAATGTTACTATACTGACAAGTTTAGTCTATATATGTATTTCTGGTGGTTTATCCTCGATTAAGAATAAAAATATAAATGTGTTGGAACGCCTGAGAACTGAGATAAATTACCCTTATTACCAATAAACATCATTTCAGATTCACAAAGGTTCAGGTTCGAAACAGCAGCATTAAGCAGCTATTTAAAAGTGGTATTACGTGAGAGCGTGGTTGTTCCCGGGTCGAGCTGACTAATTCGTGCTGCAACCCTAACAGAACCTGCAGCACACACACATCATTAAATTCAACCAATATATTATATGCTAAATATTTACCTTCAAACTTTTCACTAAGCTAAATATCAGTAAAAATTTTCTAATGTTACTTCTTACACATTTGTATAACTTTCACTCATCAACTTCACCCGTGCTGCCATCTGCACAGCAATTAATGTTATCGGTTTGCAACATGTCATTGATATGCAATAGAAACAACGTTAGGAATAGCACACAGCCTTGTGGGAATGCGGTTAAGTCCGTCTGATGTTTAGGTTTTTGTACAAAAGCTTTCGACTCCACCGAGTCAGTAATTAATTCTTGGGGCGATGTATACGCTTTTACAACAAAATCCCAGAAAATATACAAAATTTTTCATACGCAAAGTTCAAAAATTTTATTAAACTAACTGTATTATATAACTTTGTATAAAAGGTTTATTATAATATTAAGGAATTTATGGATGATAATAACCCCTGGGAAGGGTGATCGCTACCGAGCTTTTTCTAATTTGTCTTGTGTTGTTAATTGTAAACATGATTGTAAGCTATTATTTAAAAAAATAGTCCCGCTGGGTTTCTTGCTGGTTCTTCCCAGGACAGAGGATTTTTTTTGCGAACCAGTGGTAAATGAAAAAATTGACTTTCAATAAGTATTGTTTATAATCTTCAATGAATAAAAAAGTTTCTGTTTTTTACAGCAAAGTCATACATTACAAGACATACATTAGCCTTTAAAAGCCTACCTACTGCTTAACATAGGCCTCGCCTATGGATCACCTCAGGGAGATATTAGCAATGTTGCCACAAAGGCGGGCTAGTAACTGCATTTATTTATTGTTTTGTTTAGAAATTTTGAAAAGTGTTATTGGGAAGATGTTGCTGCCTATGTTTTAGTTTTTGTCTAGCCTCTTACGACACCCATGGGTTGATATGGGGTAGTGTATACTCTTGCACCCCCACTACAGTTAGTAAAACATAATATTTCAAGGTATTAATTTGGTACCTATAACCATTTGAGTGAAGTACGTTTGCCGTGACAATAGACATACAATTACTCGTATTGATGTACGGAAACTATCCTTACTCGACCGTTTTCGACTAAATTAATTTGGTCAATTGGAGAATTGGTAATTCATTTGTCGAGAAAAATGAACGCACATCAATTTAAATTACTGTGACAAATCAAATTCAAGTAAACGTTAAATTATTAAAAACCATAAATTTTCAGTTTCATAATGACAATTGGACATCGACAACAGATCTTCATTATTTTTATCCTAACTTGCGATATTTGAATCAACCAGAAAAGTCTACTGCTAGTGTTCAGATTGATACACCAGTAAGAAACACAGTCTGCCATTACGAAGTTGTCTGCGGTAAGCCGTGCCACTGCGGGTCGTTGAATGAAAAAGTGAAATTTGCGAACGAAAAAAATTCCGATCAAGTTGAATGCTGTATGTCAGTTGAAGAAGTTAAAGACAGAGTTCAATCTGAACATTCACATTCGAAAGTTGGCGCTAACAAAGTAAAAACACAGACAAGAGATAACAGCTACTGTGATTGTTCGTCCAACGCTCGCACTTCTGACAAAATCATCTCCACATACAATGATCAGGCAAGTGGTTCTTTTGAATCCTTGAATAGAACTCAAGAAAGAAACAAATCTACTGTAGGTAGTAAAATAGATTGCAATTGCAATATTAAGAAGCATAAAAAAGTAGTAAAAAAACCTGTAAGGAATAAATGCTCCCCAATCAAAATAACTGGCATATGTGAGAGTGGCTGCTGTTGCCGCGGTTCCAGCATAACTACAGAAGAGGAGATTTAAATAAAACAAATTTTATAATCATAGATTCTTATCATACATTTTACCCCTTAGTGTTACATGTATTTACAATTTAAAAGAAAATGGTACAGTAATAAACAAATTAAACAGAGATTTCCCGTTTCCTTTTTGACAGTTGTTTGTTAGCCTTGATGGGTAGTGAAAGCTTCAGTCTAATTAAGGGAACAATATTATGTGGTAGAAGACAATGGGGTCGAATGTACTTTTTATAAAATTAACCGAATCTTGACCTTAATTCATTAGTTTATGATTTAATGTGCGTATACCAAGTGATAGTATTAGGTTACACTAACCAGTTCGTTTACGCCACTTTTGTCAAATTAATTTTGATTTGTTAATTGTTGATGGTTGAGCGATAATGTTTATTATAAATCATAATTAAAACTGTTTTATAACCCCATTTTGAGAAACATGGCATTATATCCTTCATCATACACCTCGTGTTTATTTATAGTGAGGGTAGGTATGAATTTCTTTGCATTATTTTAATGTATACTTTGGTTGAAATCAATGGATTCCTCATAGTACTAGAAGCAAGTTAGCGATATGGTTAACTATATTTGTTTTGTTAAATAAATAAAAAATTGCATTGTTTAAATATTGGACATTCTTAATAAACCATAACAGTTGTTTTAAAACCTTACGATACTTAAATTATTTTACAGAAAAGATATGACTGCTTTACAGTGAAATAATTAAGACCAAACAGATAGCTTTTTACTTTAACCATGCATAAAAGGATCATATCAAAAGCAAAGTACTAGTATTAAGATTTTTTATCCTTCACGTAATGGTAATTATAATCAGTGTTTGGTTACTCTGAATACTATAATTATGACTCCAAGCCTATCTTAACACAGCAATGAGCAGGAGCAACTTTTTTTAAAAGGGAAATTGCCAATACTATTATTATTACAGTAACCATACCATAGTTTGCAATTTAATATTCTAAACATATTAATACATATAAAAAAAACTATCGCTATCTGCTTTCAAACGATGCATAGTCCAAAAGTATTTCATCACCAATGTCGATATAAATAATTAGATAAAAATAACGTAACACTTACAACTAGTATTGCATAAAAATACATTACATGAACAAACTTTCCTTTCAAATAACCATTTAATTGGACATTATCTAATTTTAAAACTCGTAAGATAAGTACTCCCGTATGCTTGATGTAGGGAAAGTTACACAAATATATTTACATTATATTATCATAAAATTTATTTCAATGGGTTTATATAATGTTAAACATTTCAAGCATACGAGATTACCTTATCATAATGGAATTTTAATAAAAACGACAATTTTTGAGATTCAACATTAATCCAATTACATATCGTAAGGGACAATTCATGGTACCAATAGCGAAGTACATTCACACTCGATAGATTTTCAGAATGCCAAAAAACAATTTACTGAATGCATATATATCTATTATAAAATAGCACACAACCTTAAAGTTGGCCGACGCACCTCTTTCATTGTTATAACTAATCACACCTTACTACTCTATAGACACAAAGTGCATAATATACCAATCTATCACATTTACGCTGATTAGCTAAATATGCACGAAATGTTTTTATAATACATCAGACTTCAGTGCTAATATCATTAAGGAATGAATTGCTTAATCTTATTCCATCCATATTCAACTATGTTTAATTTAAAAATTGGTAAAGAATAGTAGGTATATTGTGCTCAAACTTGCACCTTATCCAAAAATAGACAAGAGCTTTTTTTATTAATAATAAATGTATACTTTTCTATGTGCATAATAAATGTTGCTATGGTATCATTAACAAGTTATCAGTCGGAATAATGCTTTAAATAAATGATAGAACAATATACAAACATTAGTTCAAACATTATCTTGACTAGACAGTGCGATAGTACCGACATACGGTCATCAAATTATGTAAGACTTTTACAAGATATTAGAAAACAATATTATATAGGCCTGCGATCTAATGAAGAACTTTTAGTGCTAAAAGAGGACAGAATTTCTTACAATAGGTACGTTTTGATTCTTCTTACGATAGCTTTCGACGACCGATTATGCTGTTACTATGTTGTACTATGCTGTTGGGCATATTGCCGACTTTTAGGGTTGATACTAACCTGCATCGTATCATTCTCGAATACTACAGTTATTGCATTCTAACCGTTAGAATGAAACTTTAAAATATAATTATCACTAAAAGTCCTTCAAAAGCATGCAAAAAATAAACATCAAATAATTATAATCTAATATAACACACCATCTTTTTATATTTATTTTAAATTACTTTTTAAGCGAGGAAGTGTCTTTAAATATTTATTATCAAAATAATTTAGTACTTACATGAAAATTTAATTAATACACATATAAAATACACGTGCATCTTCACAGCGCATCATCATAATGTACAGTTTAAATTATTCTCCGTTCCTTTGGCTCAACGATGTTTACTGAAAATAAAAATTATTATTACAAGAAAATCATTTCATTCACCGACATTAAAAAAAGTCCTTGGAATGTTGATTGAACTTTCTTATGCCCCATTTACATTCAGCCCTGTTGGGCAGGGAAGTGAGCAGGTCAGCGGGCAGGGCAGTTTGTAAACAGGCTACTCGCGCTGACACTGCCGCTGCCGCTGCCACTGCCCGACGATCCCTCAAAGTCGAAGTCAAAGGACGGGCAGCGCGAGCGGCAGTGAGTGTTCACATTCAGCTCCATCGCTCACTTCGCGCCAAGCGCCTGGATGAACGGACGTGCGTGCCGTCTTGTTATTAAATAAGTACGATCTACCAAAATGCCTTTCGAGTGGAATAATGAAAATACAATAAAGTTTTCAGAACTGTTGAACGGAATCAGAAACAACTATATGGGATTTCAACGATAAAAACCACAATTCATCATCTTCTACGAATACGAATTTTCTTTTTTGAGATAACATAGTACCTATGTACATAATTAATTATAAATTCGTCAAATTTATTATATTAATATAAAATTTAGTTTAAGGAATTAATGAACATTGACATTTCATTTCTAAAAACGATTAGTAATTCATATTGATTATTTATTTATTAAAATGTAAAATAAGTTAAATGGTTATATTTGCATAATAGCCTGAGATTTTTTAATTATAATTTTATTGTAATTAAAATTATGAATTATTTATACTGAAGTGTAATTATAAAAATATAATAGCTTAATTCTATAATATTTATTTTTGTAAATAATTAATTAATAATTTATGAACAATTTATTGTACATGAATTCAAATAGAGTGGATCTGTATAAGTATTTAATTTTACATAATATTTGAATTCAAAAAGAATGTTTGTACCTAACTTTTAAGCAATGCAATTGGGTTTGTGTAATTAGCTGTATTTCATATCATTTTTGCATGCTAATTATGGCAAAACATGTCAGTTCCACGTCATTGATGATCTTATGTACCATGTTTTTAAGCAAATAAATTTTCTATCTATCTATCTATCTATCTACTTTTGAACTTGATATCTTTCATTTTGTATTGCAAGAAGACACAGCGCGGACGCTGTAATTATTTCGACGTCTGCCATAGTCGAAAGTGATGTGAGTGGTAGGGCAGAGTGTAAATACACACTTCCCGCGATCCTGCTACGGCAGTATTTAGCGAAGTATTGCCGGCAGCGCGAGGAGCAGTGGCAGTGGCTGAATGTAAATGAGGCTTTACTTTTAAGTTTATTAAAACAATTTATCAAACTGTTGAAAATAGGCATCCTTCATAGATTGCCTCATAGGAGGGATATTTGGCGTAGCTGCCACGCTCGGCGAGCGCGCTGACGACCGCAGTTATTTTTATTGACACGTTATCAGGAAGATGCTGCCGCCGGTCTCGTGATTCAGTTTCTCTCTGTCGCCACTTACGACATCCACAGGATGATGTGGGCTAGTGGATATTCTTACACTGTCACTACAAAACGCCACATTGACATTAAAAATAGACGAATTCATTGCATCAAATAATATCATGTACTAGGTTATCGATTGGCAGTTATTTGATATCTTATATCTTAATATATATAAATTAGGTGTCACGTTGTTTGTCCACGATGGACTCTTAAACTACTTAACCGATTTTAATCAAATTTGCACACCGTGTGCAGTTTGGTCCAACTTGAGAAATAGGATAGTTTTTTTGCCCACAATTTTTTTTGCGAATTTAATTATTTTTAATAGGACATGACAAATTGTCGTCGAAAAGGGCAGAAAAACGTCTGCCTGGCAAGCTAGTATTATATAAAAATCTCGTGTCACGATATTCGCTCACGCTAATCTCCGAAACCGCTCAACCGATTTTAATTAAATATTGAAACTTGTATTGCTCCAATTCGAGAGATAGGGTAGTTTTTATAACGATTTTTTATAGGGGGCAAACGAGCAAATGGCTCACCTGAGTATTAAGTGACTACCGCCGCCCATTAACAACTGCAACACCAAGGAGATAGCAGGTGCGTTGCCTGTCTATAAAGACCGATTTACACTTTGACAAGTACAGTAGCGAGTTAAGTTACAGGACAGTTGACATTAAACGGTTAAGTGGGCAGTAGCGTTCAAACAATGGGTGCGTTTGGCAGAAAAAAGCGCTAGCAAGCGCTTACTAGCGCTAAAATAGTTGTCGGCCAGGACACGATTGCTACTTCAGTAGCGCTGACACAATCCGCCATTTTGCTTATTTAATTTGTTTGTTTTGAAGTAGAGTTTATAAGTTGTTTTTTGCAATATTAGTTTTAAGTAATATAATGACATGAATAGACATATACATGTTATTAAAAGTTCATACTTCACAAACATATATTTAAATTAGGTTAGGTTCCCCGGTTAAAACTAACATCGTGTCCTAGAGGAAAATAGCTACTTACAATTTGACAGCGCTTACCGCTTACGATTGCCATTTTGCTTACAAGCGCTTGCTAGCGCTTTTTTCTGCCAAACGCACCCAATGTCTTCGTGGCGAGTTTAGTTAAGAACATTAGTTCATAGAGTTCGTTGGTGTATGACGTTTCAAGACAACAGAATTTTTACGGTTTTCGTTTCAAATGGTTCTAGGATTACGTTAAGACTTAAATGATCATAGTCAGAGAAGTATTAATGGTTGTTGTTAAAGTTTTTAATAATTTTCATGAATGCAGCATCTCGAGCAGGTTTAATTTTACAATATGAACTTCTACTATAATATAAACATTCGTATTCTAGATACTCCTGTACAAATTTATACGTGATATCTTCCGTCCATTTTAATTAAAACTCAATATAAAACGTATAAATATTCAATAATCAGTATTGTACAAACTTTGAGGAGAGTTTCATTATAAAAGTACAATTGTACGTTTTGGCGCGCAAACGTTGCGTCCTGTAACTTAATATATATAATATAACTTATGCACTGAACTAAACTCGCTCGTTTACACGAACGGCGAGTTTAGTTGCAGGTGGCGGGAGACGCGCGGGAGGGCAGCACTTCGCACTTAACTCGCCGAAAAATAGCTCGGCCGGCTATCCCGTTCAACTTAATCGTTAACTTGCTACTTAACTCGCTTATTGCCGTTCAAACAAGGTTCAAATTTAACTCGCCAGGTTCGCAAGTTAACTCGCTACTGTACTTGTCGAAGTGTAAATCGGTCTTTAGAAAGTAGTAAACTCTTTTTCTTGAAGGTCCCTAAGTCGTATCGGTCCGAGAAAGTCACCGGTGGTAAACACTTAAACCCGGAAGAAAACTCTTAGTGAAACGTACAGTGGTGTACTGCCAAGCATCCAGATGGTGTGAATCGTAGACAGAGAAACCTATAGACAAATTGACGACTTCTTTCGTATTCGCACACGAAAAACATGCATACGTCTTGCATAGAAATGAGACAGAGCGGTGTGATTGTTTGTCCCTTTCTCCGTGCCGATTTTTTGTTCACCAAACTACTACACTTTGCTAAACAACTTTGACAGTTCGTAGCGATCTAAGGAGTTTACAAGTTGGTTAAGTGAGAAAAAAAGTGTTTTGTGAGCTTAAGATAGGTGAATCTTGTTCAGTTCAGTTCTGAGAGCAATAAAAAACTTTAAAAATAGTTAGATGTAGTGTCTTAGGATGTATGTGATAGTGAACGTAAACTCACCGGTATATCATTTCACTCATAAGAATAGTACATTTTATCTAGTATTACGTATAAAATTCAATTGTATTTAAATTTTGTTACAGAACTATATAAATATACGTTTAAATTTTATCTAAATATCATTAAAAGTCATAAAGATTTATAGTATAACCTAAAACCGTAGACAGAGAATTTCTCTGTCTACCTATGTTATCGTCCTTTCTCACTCGAGGCCACACTAATCAGTAGTCTATAGCTTTCTCTGTCTATGGTGTGATTAGTATCGGGAGTTTTGCCACGATGCGCGTTTATGAAATTTGGCGGCTGGGATTAATCCAAAAACAATTCCTCAGATCATTCCCCAGGGTAGATGCGAAAGAAAATGCAAAGAGACGCAACATCTCTTCGCAGCGCTAGTGAATCGAGCCGATCGGAAAGCACTCGGTCGTCGACGATTCGAGCCGTCTTGCGCTGGATGCGGTTAAATGGAAGGAGCTGGCACTAGCGAGCCCTAGCAAAGAGATAGGAACAGTATTCCAAGTGAGGCCGAACCTGCGCCTTGTAAAAGTTGCAGGCGGTGTGCCGGCACGAAATACTGTCCCGCTCTGCTGAGCACGCCAAGCTTTTTAAAAGTCAATTTAGACTTCTCTTCCAAGTGACCACGAAACTGCACGTCACTCGATATATTTACGCCGAGGATTCCGATACTGGCTGACGAAGGGGTTCTTTTTAGTGGTAAACGCGCAAACTTGTGTCTTCTGAGGATGATTAAACTAAACTAGTCCCCAATCCGAGACTTTGTTCAGCATAGACTCGACTTCAGATACAAGTTTGTCTCGTTACTCGGAGACGTTTTTCCGAGAAATTTTGGCACAGCCAGTGTACAGAGCCGGTGTACAGTGCTGTATCCGCACAGCAATGAATGTTTGGTAACATATCATTGATATGCAGAAGAAACAGCGTTTTGGAACACAGCCTTGTGGAACGCCAGCATTAATAGGCTTGTAATCGGAACATGCACCGCCTACAACGACCTTGATGCTCCGATCTGTAAGAAAGCTGGTGATTCAATTGCACTATTTCTCGAGAAGTCCATAGAAACGGAGCTTCGAAAGAAGCGCTTTGTGCCAAACGCGATCCTTGGACTCTACTGCCTCCGCCCAATTATGAGTCAGTGTCGTACGCAGGGGCAGAACAAACACAAAGTCTGTCTGTTCAGCTAGTACATATTTATATATACATAATATTTACATCTGATAGATTAGCAATTCTTAATGTGAAACTACCAGGATATAAGAAACCTTGGTCTATTATACAGGCATATGCACCCACTGCAAAATCCGAACTATCAGTGCTCGAAGCTTTCTATTGATGAGATATTTTTAACTATAAAAAACAACACCGACAAACATAATCTTAATGGGGGATTTCAATGCACAAATTGGAGCTAGGCAAAACAATAACGAGTACGTACTTGGCAAGTTCGGATATGGAAAAAGAAGTCGCAACGGGCAGAAAGTAGTTGAATTTCTAATGGAGCGTAACCTATCAGCATTAAATACCAACCTACTAATAAGAACAAAAATAATAAATGGACATGGATTTCCCCGGATGGCTCTTATAAAAATGAAATTGATTATATACTGAGCAACTACCCAAAAGCTTTCACCGACACTACTGTTATAAGCAATTTGAACTTTAATACAAACCATCGTATGGTACGCTGCTCACTTAAAAAATTCCAAACAAAAATATCTCGCAATCATATTAAAAGTGAAGGTACAGTGATGTAAAGACGATGAAATAGATACACACTGAAATATGATATACTAGAAAAGGAATTACAAAGTTTTATATCTCAAGAAATAATGAGAAAACCAAAAGTACGTGGATCGGGGGGGGTTGAGCCAAGTAAAAAAAAAATGAAGTTAGTTGCAGATTTAAGCAAAAGAGTAAGAGAAAGTATATGGAAAGATCGCAAGGTCAAGAGATTGAAAACATTCGAGCACTACATCCAAAAAAAGGGGGGTGTGAAAAAAGCTCTGAAAGAACTGCGAGAAGTAGGCAACGAATGGATACCCAAACTAAAAGATAGGTCGAATATTACCACAATACGACAGAAAATTAAAGATTTAGCCACAAGTTTCTACCGTCAGCTGTATGCCAGCCAGCACCAAAGAACAACTGGTCACCAAAACAGAGTGCTCACTCAACAAAATGATGAAGGGAAATCAGAGCCTGTACCGGATATCCCATTGTGTGAAGTTGAAAAAGCAATTAAGAGCCAAAAGATGGAGAAGTCTCTGGGACCAGACAAAATTACCAACGAACTTATGAGGGAAAATATAAAAGAACGATAATTTACAAAGATTTTTAACGAAATCCTAACAAATAGCCAAATTCCAAAACAATGGACTAAATCTCACGTAATCCTACTATACAAAAAAGGTGATAAGGAAAACATAGAAAATTATAGACCGATAAGCCTGATGTCAAACATATACAAAGTTTTTGCAAAAGTAATACTAGAATTAGCAAATTGTTAGATGAACAACAGCCCGTTGAACAAGCAGGTTTTAGGAAAGGATTTTCAACAATTGACCATATCCATACGATCAAACAGGTACTAGAAAAATATAACGAATATAATAAAAACATCTATGTAGCTTTTATAGATTATACCAAGGCCTTTGATAGCTTAAGCCACGAATACATATGGGAAAGTCTAAATCAACAGGGAATACCAAGCATGTATACTAAAATCATAAAGAACATCTACGCAGACAGTAAGGCCAGAATCCTGTTGGAAACTTTGGGAGATGAATTTAGCATACAAAGAGGTGTGAGGCAGGGAGATCCTTTATCCCCAAAATTGCAACCTATACTGGGATAAGTATGGCATCAATATAAACGGGTCAAAACTGCACCATTTAAGGTTTGCAGATGACCTGGTATTAATTGAAGAACGCCCTGAAAATCTCGAATATATGATAAATAATCTAAATGAAGAAAGCATAAAAGTTGGACTAAAAATGAACCCCAACAAGACCAAAATAATGACGAACAGCACAAATTTTAACATCACAATAAACGGCGATACTCTAAAATATGTAAAAGACTACATATATCGGGGTCAAGTAATTTCCATAGAAGATCAAATGACGAAAGAAATTAACTTTAGGATCGCAACAGCTTGGAAGAAATACTGGTCATTAAAAGAGATCATGAAGTCCAAAGACTTAAGCATGTCAATAAAAAGGAAAGCATTTAATACTTGCATTTTACCTTGTCTAATATACGGATGCGAAACCTGGACCCTCACAAAGGCATTGAGAGAAAAACTTGCAGTGGCACAAAGAGCAATGGAGGGGAGTATGACCGGCTATAAAAGACAGGATAAGATCAGAAATATTGACCTTAGGAATTTAACGAAACTTACTGACATACTCAAACGAATCGATCAACAGAAGTGGAGATGGTCAGGACATATGATGCGTGACAAGATGGGAAAGTGGAGCAGGAGAGTAACAGAATGGTATCCAAGGGACAGCAAAAGAAGACGAGGAAGGCAGCATGCAAGGTGGGAAGACGAAATAAAACTTACAGCAGGACCAAACTGGAGAAGGGTTGCTCAAGATAGACAACAATGGAAATTGTTGGAGGAGGCCTTTGCCAATAGGCACGCCGAACTAAGAGACATTTTATAGTTAGTAGATTCTTTTATCTTAAGTTTTAATGTTAAATGCTATTAGATCGGAATAAAGGGCTTTATTATTATTTTTATTGGTGGGTATCTATATAGTTTTCTCATCTGGTTGGGTTCTATAAATATATAATTATAAATAACATGAAAAGATAAACATACATAAATATCAATAAAATAAAATAAATATGAAAATACATAAATAAATAAAAGCCCAACCAGATGGAAGCCCTCGGCAGGGGAGACCAAACGGCCGAGGGTTAGGGGGAAAGGGAAAGAAACCGGCGGACGATGCGGGCGGTATCGAGGAGCACCGCCTTTTGCATTTGAGCCCGGAGCGGTCCGCCACGTAGTCCCAGCCGCCTCAGATGACCCGAGAGGCTGACTGGGATTAGCCCGTTTGCAGAGACGACTACAGGAATAATTTCGGTCGGCAGACCACCCCACATGTCGGTCACCTCGTGAGCCAGGTCCAGATATTTTGTTTGCTTGTCCGTTTCGGCTTTCACGAGGTTCTCGTCATACGGAATGGTAATGTCGACCAAAAATATCCTTGACTGTGCCCGGTCCATCAGCACAATATCAGGCTTATTCGCAAGAATAGTCCTGTCTGTGATGATGGCCCGGTCCCAATAGAGCCTGGCGCGATCATTTTCGAGCACGGCTTCCGGCAAGTACTTGTAATACGGCAATTTCCGATCCACGAAACCGTATTTCAGAGCGAGCTCCTGGTGAAGAATTCTGGCTACTAGGTTGTGCCTGTGCAAGTACTCAGAGTTAGAAAGCGCCGAACAACCGGAGATGACATGCCTAAGTGACTCACCGGGATGGCGACAAGCTCGACAGATGTCGATGGTGCCATCCTTTAGGATGTATCTCCGATAGTTGTTGGTCTTAATAACCTGATCCTGTATTGCACAGACAAAACCCTCGGTTTCCCCCGAAGAGATCACCAAAGCGTAGCCAGTGGAGAGAGGTTACTGTGTCTACGAAAGGCCCATGTAGAGACTTGTAGAACCTCCCATGGAGCTCCTTCTCCTTCCATACGTTCTCTCGGTCGGAAATTGTCTGCACTGCCGGGTCTTGCCATTCCTCGTTGGCTAAGGATAGAGGGGTAAGTCCTTTATCACAAGAAATGACGTACCTATAAAATGGAACATCCTATCTCGTCAGGAAGTAATTACGGAGGCTGCACACTTCGCGATTATGCATGGTGAGCGCGCTCAAGAAGCCACGCCCACCATGCTTTCGCGGCAAGTACAGCCTCATTACCGACGATCTCGGATGATGCATCCTGTGGGACGTCATGGTAGTGCGGACTTTTCTATCCAGGGCGTTAAGTTCAGTCTGAGTCCACCTGAGTATGCCAAAGGTATACATGAGGACAGGCATGACCCAGCCGTTATATGCTTGTGTCTTATTCACACCGGACAAAAGGCTGTTAAGCACTTTGGTCAAGCGTGCATAAAACACGTCGCAAACTGACTGTTTCATACCAGCCTCATCGATACCGATGTTCTGTGACATACCCAGGTATCGGTATGTTTCAGCCTCGGAAAGGGTCCTTAAGTTGACGGGCATAGATAAGTCTATGCCCTCAGAGTTAGCAACCCTCCCCCTTTCAACATGGAGGACCGCACACTTATCCGTCCCCAGCTCCATTCCAATGGAATTGCTAAATTCACAAGTGATGTTTAGCAGTTCCATAAGATGGGAGCGACTGGAGGCGAATAACTTGAGGTCATCCATATAGAAAAGGTGGGTCACTTTTGTCCCTCCTTTCCGAAGCTGAAATCCCCTCCCGGAGCCCTCCAGTAAGGTACTGAGAGGGTTCAGAGAGAGGCAGAACCAGATTGGACTCAGACAATCGCCCTGGAAGATACCCCTTCTTATCCTTATGTGGTTCTCCGCAGCCATCATCCGCTCGCCCAGATGACAAAGGATCGTACTCCATTGCCCCATACACTGCTCGAGGAAGTCTCCAACTGTACAGTCAATCTTGTACAGCTCGAGGACTCTCTTTAGCCATGTATGGGGCACCGAGTCGAATGCCTTTCTGTAGTCTATCCAGGCGGCGGAGAAGTTCCGACGGTTGCGTTTCACCACTTTGCCAATGACCGCGTCAATGAGGAGTGGTTCCTTGGTTCCACGACCGCCGCCCCGACATCCATTTTGAGCGCGTGACATCACCTGATTTGAGCTCCAGGTGACGAGTGATTCTCGCGCTCAAAATGGATGTCAGTGTCTTATATATGGTCGGTAGACATGTGATGGGGCGGTATTTGCTCGGGTCTGTGGTACTCTGGCCTTTAGGAACCAAATGGGTGATCCCAGTAGTGAAGAGGCTCGGGAGCGACTTCTGGTCGAGAGCCTCTTGAAACTGTCGGGCGAGCACAGTGTGACACACCACGAACCCCTTCAGCCAGTAGTGATGCAGCCCGTCGAGCCCCGGACTTTTCCAGTTCGGGGCCCTACGGATCGCCTCAGCTACGTCATCCGGCGTTATGGTGACGGGGTCCATGGGCGTAACACCCGCACACTGACTCGCCACAACTTCCGTCCAAGGACCCTCGCTGTGGTTTACGGGCTCTGACCACAGGCTGCGCCAGAATGCGACCGTGTCGGCCTGATCCGGTCCTGGGCCCGCTCCACATACCATTGGTCGCTCCAATGATTTATAGAGCCTCTTCTGATCACTCTGGAAGAGACGATTCTGGTTGAACCGTGTCGACCTCTCGCTATATCGTCGAATTCGCTTTCCCCAAGCAGCGATTTTTTGCTTCAGGTCGTCTATGCGCTCCGTCAGTTTTTGCATTATATCCGGCTGGGACAAACTAATATTTGTCCCAGCAAACGCCATCCTGACGGTGCGCACAATCCTTGGCCTGGTATTGCCTGACCTGAAGCATATCAGTCTGCCGATGAGGGCCCTAGCCTTTGCGATACGTTCTTCAATTCTTGTTCTCCAGGCTGGGATAGCGCTACTTTGTCCAGTAGTGCGTCCCGCCGCGGCAAGTTTTGTGCCTATAATACGGCAGACTGCCAGTGCGGCGCCAAAAAGAATTGAGTCCGTCTCGCAAAGGTCCCGGCTGGCTTCCAAATAGGTCACCAGCATTGGGTTCAGAGCCCTCACGACAGCCCGATTTCGTTTGCTTAGGGGTATGCGGGGAAGTCGCGGTCGATTTTCGAGAGGCGTGCTGCGCGTTTCCAGCATCGACTCTTCCAATGTACTCCTCATTTGCTCTTTTCTAGTTCGTGGGTGACTGTTCCATCATCGTTTGAATTAGCAACCACTGGGGTATTCTCGGCGGCACCCACGTGTGCGGTTTGTTGCGCATCTTGTGGCACCGCATTCCCTAGCCGTAGCGTTTTCATTTGATGAGGGAATAGCCTCACGTCGTAGCCGCTCGAGTTCGGCGTCACCAAATATGTTTGAGCGTAAGATGTACCGAACTCGGTCTGCCAGGTTTTGCTCGGTGACGGATAGAGATGGCTCCAGCTCAGTAAAAAGACGATGCATCCGAGCCCGATACGCGAAACATCCAGTTTCTCCCCCTTTTGCCCTAAAATACGCCCGCAGTGCGTTTGAATTCATATTGATGTAGTCCAACGCATGCGGCGTACTCCACCAGCGGCGGGTGCCGCTTGCTGGGTCTGCGAAGACCCAGCCGACACCAAGCAAGCTGGTGGGGATGATGGATGCGAGGGGCTGCTGGGTGGTCTTGCAGCACCCCGCGCTCGGCTGGCGGTCCGCATGCTGTCGCGTCCAGCGCCAGCTCCAGACGCGCCCTGACGACCTCCAGGCAGCGGCCCTTTGCGCAATCTTCTTTGTTCCATCATCCATACAGGGCGTCATTTACGGGGGGCGTTTGGTGATTATTATTATTATTAATATTTACATGTACATGGACGATCGGACTTCAAGAGTTCTAAGAAATTAAAAATTCTCGGATATGGCACCTATTGAGATACATTTTGAAAGTAAAACATTATTTCAATCAAAACATTAAAATTTCATTAAAATCCATAAAACTGTTTCTGAAAAATGGATATACGAAAAGTCCGCACGGTTCTATCTTAGCCGGCTGAAGTTCGTCCTGAGTGGTTGCGCAGATATTGTTTTTAGGAATGGACGGTAAGTAAAGCTAGAGATGCGAATACGCATATTATTTCGCGGTAAATAATCGATTATCAACGTATTTTTTTGGCAGTCTTTACCGGCGAGTGTGAGCATAGATAGCGACAGTGTGCGAGCGAGAGGTGAATAGAGGCGACGGTATTTTCAATGCCATTGTATAACCGCACGGGTAGTAGATGGAGTTATTAGTGTAGTACCTGCGGCGCATGCTGCGCGTGCTGCGGGTGCGCGTGGTGCGCAGCATCGCGCAGCGCGGCGAGGCGCAGGCGTGCGGCGGCGAAGGTAGGGCGCTGCGCGGGGTCGGCGTGCCAGGCGGCGCGCATCACGTCGTACGGCCCGCCCGGGCAACCCTCCGGCGCCTCCATGCGGTACCCGCGCTCCACGTGCCGCACCACCTCCGCCAGCGGCTGCGGGACGCCCACGCTCATCATCATCCACAACACAACACCCACGTGTCAGGCGAAACCAAATATTCATTTCATATAATTTCTACGATTTCAAATGATATAAATTCCTTATTTGTATGTTTTTACATATCGAAAAATCAAGTTTTTAATTTACAAAGACCGATCCAGAATATTCCATTAATTGAATAAGAACAAATAATCTTACGCTAAACCCAGAATGTCGCAAGTTAAAACTATGTTGGACTTATTTGTTACGCAAATGATAATACCATGTAATCATTATTGAAAAGTTGCAATTGAATTAAAGTTTTTAAATTTCTCATCTGTGTATAAATAAGAATGCATCAGTGCCTACATTTTTTTAAATCTTGAGTGCCCTCATTATTATTCTATATTCTGATCGACTCATAAAAATTCCAGTACTATACTTGAACATTCTTCATACTACAAGGAAGAGCCTAATAAACACACATCACAATCACAAAAAATACTCACAATTCTTGGATATGGCACTCTTCCGAATGAATAAATCTCCCAAAGTAGAATTCCAAAACTCCACATATCTGACTTGTTTGAAAATTTCTGTAAAAAATACAACAAATGGATATAAACCTTAGTAAAAAATAAGTCTAATAAAAATAACATGTAATAATAAAAAATAAAACTAAGTCAAATAGAGTTTGCGCAATCATAAATAACAAACACATATGTATTATTTAATTTTGGGGGTGTTACATATAATACACGCTCGCTAAACCTGAACTAGATTAAAACATATTTGAGATAAACTGGGAAGAAAATAAAAACCAGAATCAATTGATTTTAGAGATTCACAAAAACGCAATAATAGAAGGATGGATTTGAATTCCATAAAATTTTATCAATTATTATAAAATATTCCTACATGAAAAACCAGTTTTGACAGAAAAAGTTTATAACTGTGTCTGTGGTATTTTATGAGCACCGGTGGAAACGACCCATTCGTGCTATAACTATAATATAACTGTAGCGTGGCTCTACCACGTATGCTTCGTTTCCAGTAAAAAGGGTGTTCGTTTCTCTACAACACAGCAGCTAAAATGCTAGTGAAGCGTTAAGATGAGTAGTGTAGTAGCAGTAGGTGGTGGCATACGCACGTTGTACTTGAGCGCCTCGGGCGCGGTCCACTTGATGGGCAGCTTGGCCTGCAGGCGCACGGCGTCGGCGGGGTCCTCGGGCGCGGTCTCGGGGCGCGCGAGCCCGAAGTCCGCCACCTTGGCCGTGCCCTCCGCCGAGATGAGCACGTTGCGCGCCGCCAGGTCGCGGTGCACCACCCGCTGCCGCTCCAGGTACTCCATGCCGCAGCACGCGTCGCTGCACACATACATTATTACATACATTAAAAAAATTATAATCTATATCAACATATTCACTGTCCCGTGACCCACATATGAATCATTGCTTTTGTCTTACTAATAATAATAATGTCCTCCAGACCGAATTTCGGTCACAACGGCCAGCCTCAACGTAGACTAGCCATCGGCGCAGGACAGGATTATAGTGCCCAAGTGCGCAAGCACAGGTGCACTCTCTATTCCCTCACTCTCATAATCCGATGGGACGGTAAACCGACACGACAGGCTTTACGTGCTTTTCGAGGCACGGGAGTGACACCGTCAACTTCCTGACTCCGGGCAGCTACTGAGAATTTTTTGACGGAAAAACTCTTTTTGGCCCGACCCGGGATTCAAACCCAGGACCTCATGACCAGCAGTCGTACTACTACAACCACTAGACCAATGGTCTTATTTTTGTGTCTGGAAACCGTACAGTGAAAGTGTTAATCCATAATGATTAAAAGCTTGTACTTCTCGTCTGGTCCTATATAATGTTTTCAAGATAATATGACAAGTAGTTTTTGAGATATCCTTAATAATGCGTATTTAATTGACTTCGAATACATTGATGTTCTCATTTTATTTATATTGAAGTTGGTTGCAAAAAATGTTTAATTTTGCAACTTGTTTAATAAAACTGAAAGTAATAATCCGGACGCGTTCAGAATGGGACGACCTTTTAGAACTGAGGCACGCGTTAGCTATTTAAAATTGTTACTTAAAAAGTGCACTCACTACGCGAAGTTTATCTGGTCGAGCTGCGTGACGTAGTGTCGCCCGCGACTCCGCAAGTAATCCAGCAGCGAGCCCTGCGCGCAGTGTTCCGTCACTATGCACGTGCTGCCGTTCGAGCTGAACACCACGCAACCCAGCAGCCGGACCAAGTTCTCGTGTTTCAACGAACTGCAAACAAATAATTAGATCATTTTTAAGTAATCAAATGAGTGTGGTATTGTCTCTCGTCTCCATCTACCAGTTTTCGAGTTAAGAACGAAAGTAAGCGGGATTACAATATTAAGGTGGAACCTACGCACTGCTCCCAGCCATTCTCCCGCAAGATGGCGCAGAAGTCAACATTTTTAGTTTATTTGGGTTTTTGTGTAATTGGAAAATTAAGTCGTAGGAGTAGACTTTGCGGTTATCGGATATTACATTTTATTAGAATGGGTCATATCATTGCCTCAAAATCCACCCAATTCAACACAAAGTTTGATTATAACATCTGTCATTGAATATAGTGTCGTCTTTGACTAGAGAAAAAAGAAAGGACATGACATACCTACGAAAATAACGTGTATACCTAAACTGAATCTGGCACAAAGATGGCGGCTTGACGTAGTGCTGCGTACTATATTTAATATCGATAATGTGGCGCTTATTTAGAAAAAGATTCTTTCGTGTGACTCAAACACCCGTGTGGTCTTAAATAGGTTTTTTTTTAATCAATATGACGGATTTTTGGCGCCAAATTGTAAGTTCTTAATTTTTTTTACACAACCTATCGATAGGGGTAACAAAATAAATGAAATTAAAAGGAGATTACTGAAAAGAATGAATAAGTTATACCTATGTTTTCAGTTCATTACTTTCAAGCAGTCGTTTTTGTTTTTATAATGTAACTCTATCAATTACATTATAATAATCTATAATTAATGTTACAATTATTTCCCGGGAATTACTTATCAAGAAATACTAATTAAGGAATTTTTGATTGTTTGTTATACAATAAATTAGGCTCAGTCATCATACTTACACTAATCAAACTATAATAATTGCAAAAGTTTGAATGTTTGTTCCTCAATCACGCCAAAAGTATCACCGTTTGATGAATAAATTGGCCATGTTATTACCTAATTAACATATAGGATACTTTTTATCCCGATTTAGAGGTCCCGAGGAATAGAATAAGAAATACCGTAATAATCGAATTCCACGAGAGAAACATATGAAAACACACTCACCTCACTAAAGTCGCATTGACATCTGATATAGTTGTCATTGACTGTGACAAAACATGGCGCCCGGCCGTAGCGAAAATATTGTTGAAATATTTGGTAATGATAAAACTACTGTTGTCCTTTTTTACATACGAATATACTCATAAGCTAAAAAGAGACGCCGATATTTGGTTGCATTCCTACAACTAACGATCTTTATGTCATGTCTTTTCTTTCTTCTCTAGTCAAAGAGTGTCGTTTACACACACACACACAGACGTATGGGACGACCTTTTAGAACTGAGTTTACGAAGCTTGAACGCTAGATGGCGTGTATATAAAAAAACAAGTTTTTAATTTTTCTGTATGTGTAGATTGAGTAGGCAGAACTACAAAACGCTATGTACGATTGTTATAAAAATAAAAGTTATATTTGTGGGCGTAAACTATTTAATTGATTTATAACTTTGGGAAATAAATTATGTCAACATTGATTACAATATAACGCGGTTTTATTTTCTTACATTACACTATTGAATTTTTTATCTAAACGGAAGTACCTATTTGAAGCAACATAATTATGCTGATACATGCCTATTCACTCAAAACTAATAACACTGATGTTTTGTAACAGTACAAATTATTACAATAATTAGACATTTCATAACCAGCACGTAAGAAACTATTTACTATTTTTTAGAAAAAAGGATTTTATGTAACTGAATTATATTTGTTTCTGAACGCACCATAACCGTGAATGTAACAAACTAATAATGTGTGTCGGTCTGAAACTGTTTGCAAAATGCGTAAAAGGTGTTTAATGTAACCCGGCAAAACCATATTTAGCAAATGTTTGAAAGTTTAATTTTGTGACTACTTTGGTAGTTTACCGATTTATAATAATTGTATTTATTGTTGACCAAAAACACATTCAAACACATTCATATATGAAACACTGACACGTATGACGTAGGTAATCAGTATTGTGACGATATTTCAGAAAAATCACGGGCTAGCCTACTGTTTGTAATACCACCGAAAACATAATTGCGTTTTTAGAATAATAATAATACTATACACCCACGATAAATTACAATATAGTGTCAAATATATACTAGAGAAATATTGCAATTCGAATCAATGAAAATATGTATAATACACAAGAAATTCCGCGCGCAAATCATAGCGCGTGACAACCGAAATCAGAATGGGGGGGGTGTTTTGAGGTTTTTTTTTTGTAAAAATTCAGGGCTTTATTTTTATAACAAGTCAAACAAGTAAACGAAGTTTGTCAACGCTTTTTTTTCGTCAATTCAAGGTCAGGAAGAACGGCATCGTCGCTCTACCTACGACTTTTGGTATTGTTGTTACACAACAATAATAAGTAATAAAATTGTTTACAAAAAAACATAGGTGTCTAAGGTCATTCGTTTTATGTTATTTTGTACTGTTTTTTTAACGGTTGGAAAGGAAATTAACCAATTATTGAACTTAAGATATTGATTTATCAGAATTATTTAAGATCACTTGCATGCCATTTAGCGTGCCAATGTTTAAACGTCGCCTTTCTTTTGCTTTTCTCAAAAGTCACGCACACTACTAAAGAAGTGTCAAATTTTTCCGGGATTTTACTATTGTTGTTCTTAATGTAAGGTATTGCCTATAAAGGTCAAACGCGTACACATTTCATTGTAGAGAAGTGATAAAATGATTAGTTTTATAGAAAGAGTGTTTGTGTTTAGTGTATAATTTGATTAAAAAATGTATGGACGGACGGCCGACGCTTCCACCTTAACGGAGACTGAAAGTCTGAAAAAAAAACAGAAGTTTCCGGAGTTACCCTACTCTTAACTCAACTGTGATAAGTTTACTTATCAGTTTAATTTTTTATTAATGCGTGGGCCATGGTCACACTACGCGCAGCCTCTCTGTAAACAAGGAACGTGGCATGCAACGTGCCGTGATTAAACGTGGATTAATGGCATGGTTAAAATAATATATTAGCATTAATATATTAGGCAAAAATTTTAATTTAAAATTTTAACCATTTTAACTAATATTAACCAGGACTTACGACATAACACTAGCTTCCGCGCGAAACTTGCTAGCAGCCTCTCGGTCTTTCAGTATCTTAACGGCCACCTTCTGATTGCCGTTTAATATTCCCAGCATTACATCACCGAACTCGCCTTTGCCAATATTCTCTCTTATCTCAAGATCACGTTCAGGAATCATCCAGCCTAAAATAAATACAAAATTTACACGTATTAATAACAAAGTAAATTCATTATACAATATATCTGGTTGTATTCTAAACATCACTGTTCTGAAGGCTTTGGTAAGATTATTACAAATAAATTACGTTTTTTTTTTTAATATAACTAAACAACACGCATATTGGGCGCCATTTCTCAGACTGAATGCATATCACAGAAAATATTGAGGTATATTTAATGATTTCTTAGATTTCAACATGTTCAGGATCGTCCCAACCATTATATCAGATTTGATAGACCACAAACCCTCGCAAAAAAACACCGATTCTTACCAAGTATGATTCACGAGGCTATTGAAATTAAAAAACATCCTAATTTCAATAGAGAAGATGGATGGGTGCTACCATCTGCTTGTGATCCCATAATTAATAAAATTAAATCCAAACCTAAGCATACTACTGCAAAAATTCAAGATGCTGTAAGCTCCTTTCTGCGTAGATTGGACCAAAAATTATTTCTACGTTAACTATGACATTAGGACGTCAAACACTTCAGTCTCCCATTACATTTATTTACATACATTACATTTGAAAAATTAGTGATCACAGAGTTTCTAGTCGGTTCATCTATGGCATGACTAGTTTTTATTGAAACAGTGCTCTTTTGAAATTAATTTGAATGTGAAATACTTCACGCCTCTGATAAATATCTTTCTTTTTTTTTTTTTATTGATCCACCAACATTTGTATCATTCCTTACATGCTATTTAAATACAATGAAGCGATAAGAACTAAAATGTACAAATAATTACAGGCGGATACAACATGCAAATAACTTTCTCAGCACTGTGTACCTCTATTACTAGGATAAAGAAAGAATTAAAAATTGAAAGAAATTATAACTAAATACAAATAAAAATATATAGAAGCGAAAAGGAAAGAACATATTTTATAGAATGTTACAAAAGATGGTCTCTTAAGGTGCGACGGAGCTTGTTAGGTGGGTCGAAAAATATATCAATTTTATCTCTAAACTTGTTAACAAGTTTACTCAATCTAGCAATTGGGGAATTGGAGCCAAACACTGTTCTTCTATATGGTCTAGTCAATGGTGTAATCTTACGAGCGTAACGCGGGTAACGAAAGGGAACGCATATATTAAATTTACTTAAAATTTCAGGACAGTCAATAACACCACTAATAATTTTAGAAGCAAAAAATCAAATCAATAATATCCCTGCGGTTTTCAAGAGAAATCATTTTGAAATTGATCAAATTATTTTCATATGATACACGTTTCTTATTACTTCTAAATCCGCTTGCGTATGACAAATGTCTTATAAATCTTTTTTGGATCCCCTCGATTCTCAGTGAATGTGTAGCGTAATGAGGTCTCCAGACTACAGCACTGTACTCTAATATACTTCTTACCAAACTGTTAAATAAAAGAATTTTAATTCTAGCATTTCGAAAGACTTTGATATATCTTATGACAAAACCCAACATTCTAGATGCACGTTTAGTTATGTTTTCAATGTGCGGTACGAAAGTTAATTTTTTATCGAATATGACCCCGAGGTCCCTAATTTCGTCTAACTGCTGTATTTTATTACATCCAATGTGATAGCTATAGTCGATAGTGTTACTTTCGACTATAGCTATCACATTGGATGTAATATATAGATAGATGTAAAATATCAGTATATTTTCACAGAAATGCGAGATGTAGAATTACCAGGCCAGTGACGGGGAGCACGATCACAGGTACCAAGTGATTGCGTACCTGTCACGGACATCTAACTTATTAAGGTCTTTCTTTGTTTGAAACATGCTACATGGTCATTATAAAAACCGACCAATTGAGAACCCGTTCCTTTTTTTGAAGTCGGTTTAAAATATTAGGGTATGTACTTACGCGCATCGACGAACTTTTGGTGGTTGTTGACGCCGTCGGGCTGGTCGGTGGAGGGGGCGGCGGGCGCGGCGGCCGGCGGCTGCGCGCCATACGCCGGGAAGTGCGCCACGCTTGGCGTCGGCGGGTACGGCGGGGGCTGCTGCACGATACACACAAATATACATTGTTTTTTTTTTTAAATAGAATATGAGTGACAAACAACAGTCCATCTGATGGTAAGTGGACACTGTGGTCCATAGACATCTACATCTACCTTCGATTAAGAACGAATTCTCGAATAAGTACTCGTGGTTGCACCTGCATTATCAACCACGAATGGGTCGGCTCCACCGGGGAGGAACCACGCTCTCACAGAATACCAGCGTCAAATAGTAGCTTAATGCTGCTGTGCTTCGTATGGTGAGTGTAGAGAACCGGAGACCCTTTTTACTGAAAAAGAGGCATTCCACCTAAGTCCTCACGGGTGACAACGCATCTGCATTTTGATTCTTAATCGAGGATAGATGTAGATGTCTATGGGCCACAGCATACACTTACCATCAGGTGGACTGTGTGTTCGTTTGTCACCCTATTCTATATTTAAAAAAAAAATTAATGCCTCGTTTCTAGTAAAAATAATCTAGTTGTCTACACTCACCATACGTGACATTGCAGCATTAAGCTAGTATTCAGTGTGAGCGTGATCCTCTCCAGATCGGGCCTTCGTGCTACAACCATTATATAGTTGCAGCAGCGCTATACCCACATCTGCAATACACTAGCTGCGCCCCGCAGTTTCACCCGCGTATAATATCACCAAGGCCTGATTTACCCACAGGCTAACTAGCCTCGAGCCTAAGGCGCAAGGTTTGAAGGGGCGCTGAGCTTGCCTTTGCAAGCACCACTTATGTACAAAATAAAATTTAATAATATGTAATAATGATAAGACATTGAATTATTTGGTAACTTTCGTCTTTTGTTAACTGGACGTGATTCGAAGATTTTAAACTTCTCAAGCTCTCTACTCCACCTCAAATTTTATTAAGGTGTTGTACCAAGACTGTTGAAGAAAACTTCTGTGAGCTATTTGTTCCATCACTGCACAGAAAGAACGACTCACTGGCCCATGCCGCAAAGCAGAAAGTCGATCTTTAAGGTACTCTTTTTAAGTCCAACCCGACCCGACGGAGGGTACACACTGCCGACCATTCCGCGGTGTTATTTCTCCAAGCTGGATGTACGGTTTACATCATTGTAGGCGTAATCCTGAACTTATGGAAGATAGCTTTGTGCAAGATTGGACAAGTCCAAGAGGCCTTGGTCGTTACTTTGGACATAGCGAATTCCTAGGATGGGCCAAACACAAAGCGCTTCTTTAGAAGCTTTCTTCCTGTGGGCCGGAAAGTTTTTAAATTGGATCATCAGTTTTCTTGCAGATCTGAGCATCGAGGTTGTAGTAGACGGTGCATACTCAGATTACGATGATGCGTGCTATCACCTATGTTGTTTCTTGTATATAAATTATATGTTGCTGTTACTGGTTGTAACACAGGTTATGCTTTTTTACCCCAGCCATGCTAATATTTCTCGGGAATAAGTCATCGAGTATCAGATCAAGCTTGTGTCTGAAGTCGAGTCTTTATTAACAAAATGTTGGATTGGAGCCTAGTCCAGTTTAAACTTCAGAAAACAGGTTTGCGCGTTTACCACTACAAAGAACCAATTTGTCTAATCTTCTCAATTTCAGGGCACTCCCCATGCTGCCTCAGCCAGCATCGGAATCCTCGCCATCGAATGACGTGCCTACAATTCCGCGGTCACTTAGAAGGAAAGGCTAAATTGGCCTCTAAAACGCTATAGGCATGCTCAGCAGGGCAGTTTTTCATGCCGGTACACCATTAGCTATTTTACAAGGCGCAAGTTTATCCTCACATGGCGTACTGTTCTCACCTTTGGACCGGGGCACGATAATGCCAGTGCCATGCACTTGACCGCATCCAGCGAAGAGTGGCTCGAATCGTCAACGAGTTCTTTCTAATCGACTGGATGCACTGACGCTGCGAAGAGATGTTGTATCCCATTGCATTTCCTATCGCATTTTCCACGCGGAGTATTTAGAAAAATTGCAACAATGCACATCGGGACGAAACTCACGGTACTATCACACAATCTGGATGCTGGGCGGTCTAACCGTGTCTATACGACTTACAAGTTTTTATTCTCGCCAGACTTCTTTGTGGAATCATCTGCCACTGGAGATTTTCTCGGACCGATACGACTTTGAGACCTTTAAGAAACAAGCTTATTCCATTAATTTTCCTGGCGTTGCTGGTGTTTATGAGTTGATGGTCGACACATACTATCAGTAAAATTTGATTTAATGTAGGCGGACGAAACAGCTGGATGGAGGAAAGCTAGAAAAATATAAAAATGTAGATAGCATATTAGTGGGCTGGGCAAGCACAGAACACGCCGGTGTGGGAGGGGGCGCATATTCACCGCCACGCGAAGTAACACCTCGCTTATACAGGGCTATTTTGCAATTTACGCCCAAATTTGCAGAAAAGTTTCAGAATAAGTAATATAGGCGACTGGTACTAAAATTTAATTTAAACACAATCTCAAACATTCTGTCCTTTTTATCAATTAAGTTCAGAATGCGTTGTAATGCATTGTTTTTATCTGGTTGTCATTCATAAATATCAAACGCCTACTATTTTACTACGCACGCACACATTCGTAAGGGTCTCGCGGTTGGTAAAATTTTTGTAAAATTAATGAAATACAAATACCTTTACTGCTGTGTTCAGGCACAGCTTAAGAAGAATATACAGTCAGTCATCGCGTTTGATGTTGTCGGAAAAGCCGACATAAACAATAAATTGCTAGGGTTGTCCATTCTATAAATGGAAAGTAATTAAAAACTTATTTTATTTTATTTCACGTTCAATCAAACTATTAGGGTTTAGAAATAATAAAAATAGGTTATAGGACCAATAGTTTTTTTTACCGCACATGTTGTGTTAACCATTTCAATTCATTTACGTGACAGGACAACTTTAGCGGAGAGCTCTGAAGCAGCCATTAGTCGCTTAATTTATTTGCATGACAGGACAACCCCAGCGGAGAGCTCCCGAGTGACTAACGGCCGTTCGGAAGCGCTCCGCCCGCGTCTCGCGCCGAACCGCAACGGACGATTGTCACCCAGACGCCGTCGATGAGCGACTGTTAGGCGCCGTCCTATTGCCATCGCTAGCGCGACGATGTGATGCGATTTCATCGTCCGATGAATCCGCTCGCGCGTTTATAAATCGTGTGTCCTATTTTGGAGCGATGCGATCACTCTCGAAATGGCAGTTTTTTCTGTCGAGCAATATTTCTTTTAACAGTGAATATCATTAAAAAAGAAAACATATACCACAAAATATACTGTATAAAACGGAAGTCAGTGCGATGAATTTCAACATCAGTATTTCGACGTAATATTAATAATATTATATAATATTTGTCAGTGTCAACAGAAATATTTGATTTCATCTGTAATTTAGTATATATACAGTAATTCATAATGGCAGGCGGTCGAGCCTAGCGCACGTCTTGGTGCCCCTCCCTTGCCTCTACCCCTCGCGAGCTCCATTAGGACATTCAGTATTGATTAGTACTCGTCCGATCTATACGATGCGTCGATAATCGCACGACAAAAACTAGACACTTCGGTCGCATCGCAAGATCGCACGACCTTCTATACGACATTGCGCAGATATGAGTATGTTTAAACGCACGGTCGCTCGATCATTTTCGTCGGACGCACGCGAGCGTTGGCAATAAGACAGCGCCTTACAGTTAGACTGTGGTTCAGGTCTGAAGGGTAAAGAGAACAAGCAGGCAGTTCTTTGTTTAAAGGAAGCTGCAGGTATCCATGAACTACAGTACACTTATTTTTGATTATACTGTCTAGCTAGTGTTGCGCTACAATCGCAACAAAAACGACGGGTCCGATTTCGAACGCTTGTGTTCCTCTTAACACACACATAAGTATGCGTAATTACTATTATGGTCACGGGCAGAGACCAAGAGTACTGTAAAGCGTTCGAAACGTCGGGTATTTAAAAAGTAAAATATACGCGATAAATTCCGTAAAAACTAGTATTATTTCAATGTGTAGTGTTCGCGTAAATATAAGAAAAGTGCTCTTGGTGTTAAAATATGGTTTTGTCACATAATTGCGACACAATTTAACAGCACAAACCGGCATAATTAATTATTTTCCGTGAGCATGTTATCTACAAGTGATTTAAATGACACTGACGCAGATAAGAAGCGAGTCTACCAATTTTAGTCGACTTTATTTGGGCCGTTCTGTACGGACAATGTGGCATCTAGACAGGTATATAATCAAAAACTCTTATCATCACGTAGAATGTAATTTCATTTGACACTACAGTTTCATTAAAAAAAATTGAACATTCTTAACCTTATGAAAAAAAGAATGTTAAGAATGGTAAGGTAAGCTTAATCATTTCTGGTTTTAATTTAATCAGGCAACCTACTTTTTGTTTGAAATGCTCATAATACTATAAATAAAAATTAAGAATCTAAAATAACTTACAGGTGGATGCGGTGGATAAGGCGGTTGTAAGACACCATTATTGTTGGCACCGTTGAGTGATGCTTTAGGTAAGCACCGGACCAATTTTGTGCAGAGGCCGTCTGCGTCTTGAAGATAATGCTGTAGAAAAGAAAGCTACTTTAACTAATAAAAATATAAGCAAAGAAATGAATTACTTTTACACAGTAAATGACAACAAATAAAAAAGTTTAATATTTACAATAGAATAAATTTCTGTCCTGGGAAGAAGCAGCAGTTTATTGTCTTTACTCAGGTGGACTCTTATTTGTCATAATTAACAATAAAAGCCTGTGCACATTATACTCCACCAAATCTAAGAAATACCTTTTGACATTTCACGTTAATCATTCCGCAATAACTATATGCAAGCATACTCACACAATTTCAAATAACGTAATCTTTTGGTAAATCCAAAGAAATATGGAGTTATCTATATTTCATTACAGCATGTATAGTTCTTTATCACTATCTTATTAGAATTTTTTAAACAAAGTAAAATATAGAAAATGTAACCAGAATCAATTTTTTGGTTTGACGTTTTTTTAATATGTCATTATGTACCTAATGTAGTATTTGAATGATTAAAGTTATGTTTATGCGAATAATCGGTAAAAATATTTTTATTAACTTAATAATATCATTACATTTATCAACTTATTCAGTTTTTAGAATTAAGAATTTGAATTTAATTTAGTAATTGTTTTTTAGCATTTTTATTTTTAGAGTTGTATAAAAAATGAAAAAGTCTAATTGTTTAAATAACTTCTGTGCATCATACTGCGGCGAAGTTGCAAGTAAGTTTTGAAGATGTCGACTTGTGCAATGATAGTACAATCATTTGAAGCAATTGAAAAGGAATTGGCTTCTGATAAAAAAATTATAAAAACTCAAAATACGTATTACATGAACGCAAAAAATAACATTTTTATGAGAAATTAAAATTACCAATTGGGACGTTATTTGACGTCATTGATTGAAAATGGCCAAGCACACTGTGACGCAGACATGAATTTCATATGAAAGAGATATTAATTTTGAATGCATTACAGACAATCAAATAATAATAAATGTAAACAATGATGACGACAGCTCAACTAGTTGTGGTGAGAGTGATTAAATAAATTTGTTTTTAATTTAGTACAGTCTTTAAATATTTATCTTCAAAAATTAGCAGTAAGCAATTAATATGAAGGAACTGATAAATTTTGTATTTTGAGTTATCTGTTTCTCTTTTATTATGTTAATAATCTAAATAAAACTGTAAATGATTACCAACTTGAACAAATCGATATCGATTTCTCTTAATAATAGAATATGTAGGTACCGATTTTTCAGTTGAAATGCCCATAAATGTGACAGCTGTCAACAGGCATCTCTTAGATCTGGTGGAATATATATGCAGATGTACCTTATCCATTTTATCTGGTTTTTGTTGTAGAGTCTGGTAAGGTTATCATTGTCCACATTTCTAAAAACAACTGCAAATCAATAACTTCATCGTTACAGCTTAAACAAAGCCCTCTGCTGAACATAGGCCTCCCCTATTGATTGCTTCCTTGGGGAGGGGGGAGAGGATATTTTTCATAGCTGTCACGCTTGGAAGACAGTTTTTAATTATTTGTTAATAGACGTGCAGCAGCACTAAATTATCAAGTATCAAATATACTTACGTGTATTAAATCGGTCATATTGTCGAAAAACTCTTCATCGTCGATAGTCAGACGTTGTGTTTGGCTATCAGGAGCTGTTGCCCATTTTACTCTGAAAATTATAAAAATGTTTAAAAATTATTAGACAGCATTATTTTAAATATATATATATATATATATATATATATATATATATATATATATATATATATATATATATATATATATATATAGACAAGGAATACTAAGAGAGTACCGTATCGTGATCCTCAATCTGAGCTTGTAAAATAAATTAACCTGCAGAGATACACCCAAGAGCTAACTAACTGAAAAGCACAAACGAATGTTCGACTATTCTTTTTGGCGGTAGTTTTGTTATAATACTAGCATGCAAAACGAGCTAACAGTGAAAATAAGAAAGCCACAGACGCATGTTGTCACTTTTAAGGAGTACGGTCAAATGCATTTTACAAGTATTTATACTGGTTCTCTTCACCCTTCAAAGCGAAAAGTAGCAGTAGTTGGACTGCTTTTTGACGGTGTGCAGTAAAAAACAGATGTATAACCGGAATTTGAAAATTGGTAACGATTGATTGTGTTGACATTTATACGTGTGAATTGACGTGTTAGTGACATGTTAGTGGCTACACGGGCTCCGCCCACTCCCCCGTTCTATTATGTATGTATTATAGTGTTCTATGAAAACAAATGAAAAATAAAACTAACATCCATCTATCCATTTTAATTATTTTTTGGCATAAATGGTGAAATGAACATTAATTTTCTTAATGGCGTACTTTTGTGTGTATAGGATATGCCATCTCTGTCTAATCAACGTGTGTAAGCAACTTGAAAACTTCCACAATTTCAGCATGTATTCAAATAAAAAATATAGCGTTAAATAGATCGTTATTACTCAAAGATACGTTATAAACTGCGTGTAATTCGACCACTGACTTTTTTTTTGGAACTATGTTTATATTATATTATTACTTCTGATCAATATTTGTCTGATTAAAGGTATTTAATTCGTTTAAAAAACACATTTTTATTTTCTATTACTTCCCGTTGTGACAATTCTAGCAATTTTATTGTTTATGTCAACTACTCCGACAACATTAAACGCGATGACTGACTGTATGCTCTTCTTAGGCTATGACAGCATGAACGTGGGCGTTGTGAGCACGCACCGGTAGTGCTCGACGCGGCCTCGGAAGCGCACGCAGAGCGTGTGGTCGCCGGGGAAGTTGGTGCTCTCGCGCACGAGGAACACGCCGTCCGGCGAGCCAGACAGCAGCGCTTCGGCGCGCTCCCGCGATATCGCGCCGTGGTGCCACCTGCAGTTTGCACATTCATACATTATTTATCTGTGCTATTATACACATTCTATGTTCATAAAAGATTAATATTCATAAATGCAATAAATAGATAAATAATAATGTAATGAAATTGTAACAAAACAAAACACGATCAATACAATTAACTACATAATCTTAATACATATATGTATAAATTTTAACAGATTTTAATCAAATTGGCACACCGTATGCAGTTTGGTCCAACTTGAGAGATAGGATTTTGTTTTTGCCCATGAATGACCCAAAATTTTTTTGCGATTCTAAGTATTTTTAATAGGACATGACAAAGGGTCGTCGAAAAAGGCAACAACGTCTGCCTGGCAAGCTAGTATTTTTATAAGTTGACGATGGATACGGGCCTATTCAAATATTCGTTGAGTAACAAACATTTTGTTTGCCCTTATTCAACAGTAAGTTTAGTCAGTAACTGATTGATATATGACGTGCTCGATGGACGATGGATGCCTAGCGCGTCTATTTGTTAAGATGGTTCGCCTGGGGTCTTTTTTTTAAAAAAAGAGACCTTTTACTGCTGCAAATCTAATTTAATTTAATTACACTTCGAAATATTATAAACTATAAGAAAGTTGTGTACCGAACAAAGGTTAGTTTCACTACTTAAATTATATGAAAAATCACTTTTATATACCTTACATAATGTTTACAACAGCAATTACTACCTAGTACATTTGTTCATAGCACATCGTCCATCTCCCAAGTCTGTAGATGATGATTACAAATGCGGCTTTTTTGGATACATTTTGCACCATTCTTCGGCCATCAATGCCTTGTCCATGCAGGTGAAGTTTTCACAACTTACGTAGTTTATTTTCCAAATGGTTACACTGAATTTTTTTATAGAATAAATTGTTCAAGATATAATAATTACTGAACAAATACTAGCTACTCGTAAAAAATCGAATATCCAAACGCCGCACTCCTTACTAAGACACTGCTCCCTGTACATTTAGCATATCTACTTCTACTTCTTCACCATAACGAAAAAATTACAATTAATTTTTTTACGTTATGGTGAAGAAGTAGAAGTTTTATAATTACAACAATTATAAAACTCTTATTTGTAAACCTAATGTTGTGTTAATTAATTTTTTTTTTGATTTATTATTTTTACTCGTATATTATACCATTTTGTATATTAAAATTATACAGAAGATACAATAGAAAATTTAAAGCAAAATATTACTCGCAATCGTTATATGATGTCAAAGATGAATTTGTATTTTCCACTTGGTCCTCATTTGAACACTCACAAACGTCACTCTCCATAGTTCACTGTGCGACTGTGACGATTGTGAGCTCCACCTCTCAGATACGTGTTAGATAGATAAGTCACGAATCTTATCTAAATACACTTTTGATATTACTCATTTCAATTACTAACATAATCGCTACATTATTTATCTATACAAAATTATATCAAAAATGTTCAAACTTGGGCGAGCCCGCGTGAAGTACTTTTGCAATTAACAGACTTCTTTATACATTTATGTGACTAAAGTACTTCTAAAACGCTGGACCAATTTTGATAAAGTTTTTTGTGTGTGATTAAGTTAAAATCAACAATAATTATAAAGAAAACTCTTAAAACGAGTCGCTTCGTAGCTCATAAATTAGCGAAATAGGACTGATTCTTTTGTAGTTTATGGCTTTTTATTATCATTGATTCCAATAACTAGTTAGACTAAGGTGATAGAACGTATCTACGAAAAACGCAACGTAGATTTTTGCAGTCTTTACCGGCGCTTGTAAGTATAGATAGCGACAATGTGCGAGCGAGAGGTGAATAGATGCGACGCCATTTTCAATCGTATTCTTTAACTACACGGTATTAAATACAAAACTTCATCCACATCGTTAGTCTTAACCGAGAAACTAATTACATATATATACAAGAATTACTTAGAAAATATAGGGATGGGGCTATGCGTCATTTTATAAAATATAAAATCAAACAGATAACTTTTCTGGTGAAATAAAATCTGTGAACAGAACATGGATCCATGGGAAAAGCTTTGCAGACTTCGTCTTTCAAAAAAATTGAATGTGATATAACGATTTACTATTTGCAACACATTACACGCCCACTCGAGTTTTAAGGAGAGAAAAACAGAAAGTTATACCTGCATTAATAGACTTCAGATTTATTTATTTAATCATCGTATCGTATCGTATGGTGGTGCGGTGGTGGGAGCGTAAGAATGAATAGAAAAATTATCTCATTTTGTCGCCCTAAAAGTAGACTGAGGAAAATGGTAGCAAGGTAAAATAGTCTCCAGCAGCTTGTCATATATTCTCGACTCTCTCGATCTATACTCGATAAGATTAAACTTAAAAATACTCAAGCCAGTGACGAGCAGCATGTAACATGAGAGGAATCTGCCAGGCTTTGCGATTACAACAAAACCTGAAAGGGTTACATTGTAATAGTTCGAGATCTTCCAGTCTGAGTCTATTTATGGAAAGATAATGTATTTAACTGATTGGCTAATTATCAGTAATTTGCTTTAGTAATTTATATGTTTTTACTTGCTTACATGTCTCACAATGTATATAATGTCGAGCTGTTACGTAGTCTTTATAGCTTAAATATGTTCAAGGAAATGGTTTTAATCTTAAATGTATGTTTATAGTATGTATATAAAATTGAATTGATTGATCGAATAAAGATAATCGATATGAAATACGTTCAACGTATTGATTTCCTTATCATAAAAGGTTCATTGATTTACATGCATGATAAAATAGAAATTTCTTGATTTCAAAAAATATAAGATGAACACACTCGAATTTTCTTCCGTATTTTTATATTAAGAATTCAAAGACTACCATTTTTTTTTTAATAAAGACGCTATTTTAAATTTTACTTTTCAGAGTGAATAAGCGTCCTGTTTTACTGAATTTGGCACGGAACACTATAAATAAGCTCGCAGTTCACCTGTTGATATAAGTGGCAACTGCGGTCCATCGATTTAATAACTTCAAGTAAAGAAATCCACAGGTGCATTGCATTGTCAATCCTGAGGACTAAAATATAACGCCTCATACATAGCATTCGAAAAATTGGGACAAAACTCCTTGTCCTCCTTCTTCCTTCTCCTTGGATATACCTCAGAACTTTTTTGCCAGTGATGATTTACGAAATTGAAAATTGGTTTTTCAATACCATTTCACTTCATACATTACATTTCACAATCATAAGAGGAAACTTACAAGTCACAGCGAGCTATAGAGAGGGCTACGCTCGTACTTCGTTTACCTGATAACATAAGTAAATAACGAGGATATCCGCAGAAGAACAAAAGTAACTGACTTAGCCTAGCAGATCAGTCCGCTGAAGTGGCAATGGGCCGTCCATTTAGCTCGAAGAATTTTCAAACTAATACCATTCCAGACGGACCCTTAGGCAAAAGAGGAGTTCATAGTAGCAGACCGTGAACAATGAGAATATATATTTACAAGTAAAACGTGATATACTTACACTGCGACAAACAAAAAATGAATGAACTGATAGTAATTTACATTATGTATCGTTTATGCGCCTGATCTTCCTCCGATCGTGTCGGGTTGCCGGCCCATATGACTATGAGAGTGTGAGAACAGAGAGTGCATCTGTGTTTGCACACACATTTGTGCACTATAATCCTGTCCTGCGCCCAAAATTCTTTCTGAATGATATTATATCCTTTATACACATAATCACATATCACTTATATTTATAAAAGATTTTTAATATGCGCATACTCTGCACGCTAAGCAGCATGATTCATGAGCAAGGAACTGATTGTTTACGCAGTTGTCCACATCATCATTTTTGTCTCGTCAACGTCTCGTTCAACATTTAGCAGCAGCTGATGAGGACATTTGAAGAAATTCTTATGTACTACAATACAGCTCTTTTATGACTTTTCTTAAATTCTGAGCGATTTCTTATAATCTCGAAATGAAATTAACCAAAATTTTCCCTCTGTGGACATAGTGAAAGCTTATAGAAAACAAAAAAAAATAATAATGCACTTACGGCCACTGCGTCATGTTGACGAGCCTGTTGGCGGCGGAGGGCGGATTCTGCGTTGAAGAGTTGACCAGGATGTCGCTAGCGCCCTTGCTCACCACTAAAATAAAATACAAATAAAACGTTCGTTCATCATCATCATCATCATCATTACAGCCCTTTACAAGTCCACAACTGAACATATGCAAATGTGCCACAAATCTTGGTCGTGGGCCACCTACATAAATTTATTTTAGGTTTCCGATTTTTATAATAATGCACTTTTACAACTTTTAAAATACAAAATCAAATCAAAATCACCTCAATTGCCATGCTGATGAAGAACTTAAGTAATTGACATAGTGTTTCGTTTATGTAAACGAAAGTAGGAATGGGCTAATTATATTTCTTGCATTTGTGTGGAGAGGAAAAAAACTTTAAGACTCAAGTAATGTAAGATTCGCTAGTAAGATATAACAAAGAGATGTATGAAACCGTAAATCAAGTTACTTCATTCACTTTGAGATAATAATGATCTAAACGAAACAACTGTGTTTGACCGATATGCCTTAAATAATGGATTTAATAATTAAAAATTGGATTGATGATCGCAGAACCCGCTTCTTCCTGTTCCCGCGAATTAGCAAAACTAGATAATAAAAAAAGTACCGAAACTTTCCTCGGATTTGACATAATCATTCTTTAGAATAACCGGGGAACGAAGTGGGGTGATTGGGATCACTTATATTGTTATCTTTTCTATTATGGATGAAAGCTTTATTCAGCAGGCATCTGTTCACAAGATGATTAAAAAGGAAATCAGGTGATAAGCAATTGCTTAAGCTAAGGATTTCGAATCGCATGTATTGAAAACAGCCATCAATATAGCGGGTATAGGTAGATACAGATTTAAGCATATAAACGAGTGTTGTGCTTGCCACAATCTCTTACCTGCTAAGTTGTTTACTTGTCACCTTATCTCTTGATCGATTGAGATGCGGTTTGCGAGGTTCTAAAGATCTCAATGCGGAATAGATTTGTTGATAATATGAACTAATTCGGACGAGTAGATTTCCAGAAATCTCAAAAAGTAAAAATTTTGAAAAACTATTTTTTGGAATAACTTTTAAACGGCTTTACCGATCGATTTCAAAAAATCAGCTCTTAACCTCAAAAAATGACGTCGAATGCCGTTTGGAAAATAAAAATCGGTTTAATCGTACGTGAGATATCGAAGGAGAAAATTTAAAAAAAAACGTTTTTTTTTTAACATAACTTCGCGTTAAGTTCCAGAGATGGCCTGCTAGTAGTTAGGTTGTACCAGTTCTGGCGCACTTGTAGAAAGGTTGTACCAGTTCTGGCGCACGACGTTCGTCGACTCACAATCCTAAAAAAAAAAGGTTTTGGCATGCTCTGATCACGAATCTGCGGTCCATTTTTGCGTAGGATGCACGGTTCCGGAGATGTGCAGATCAATTAACTCTTATCTAATTGATATCCGCTGCGAGCCTCAACCGTCATTAGCGCTCCATTGTCCTTATCTACTTATCTATTGTTGATTGACTACCGTCATTATCTATTATTCGTCAGCGTGTGGGTCGGCTTATGCTATTGTATTATACTCCTTTGTTCCTATCTACAACACTAATCTGAATCATCAATAAAACACATTACCTAATTTTGTTAAAATTTTTATTTATAAAATACAAAATCTTATTACTTATTATCTATAAAATAGGAGCGAAACATCTCATCCACTAACATATCGTTGTACAATGTGTTCTCTGTAAATATACTCGTAAAACTATGCATTGAACATCCCTGAAACTTATATAGCAAATACATTAAGCAATATTCGCCACAAACTGAAGTCCTATCAACATTCCAGTTCCATCTTTTAAACACATTACCTAATTTTGTTAAAATTTTTATTTATAAAATACAAAATCTTATTACTTATTATCTATAAAATAGGAGCGAAACATCTCATCCACTAACATATCGTTGTACAATGTGTTCTCTGTAAATATACTCGTAAAACTATGCATTGAACATCCCTGAAACTTATATAGCAAATACATTAAGCAATATTCGCCACAAACTGAAGTCCTATCAACATTCCAGTTCCATCTTTTACAATTTCGTACAGGTGCCCGTCCATATGAATCAAAATATTCACCGACGTCATTCGTATCGATATATAAAGCTACCCAATGTGACCCTGGTTTATCATCTGTACCCAAATTGCATATTACCTAGTCAGGTCATAAATTCTATCACATGTTTAATGTAAAATAATTGAAACAAGTTTATTCATTATGTAACCATTTATATACCAAAATGAACTTAACAAAACATAGATTCTTATGACACTATAGTTTATTCAAAATGACCTCCGTAATTTTGAATACAGGCCTTCAATCTGCGCGGCCAGTCGTCTATCTCACCACGAACGAGGTCCATGTCATATCGGCGGCTGCCTTAATTAAAGATGTCTTGAGTGACTCGAAATTGGGATGAGGCTTTGAGCACGCCTTTTCCTCCAAGTGTTACCATATCTTGTAATCTAACGGATTCAAATCTGGACTGGTCTTTGTGTCGGATGAAGTCGATTTCACGCGCCGCCAGCCAGTCTTTTTTTTTTTGTTTTTAAAGAACGTTACCTCCACACTAGGTTTTTCTCCCGTATCGTGGGGGCAGTTTACAAACACAAATTTCACAAGGACAAACATCCAAACTCGGAACAATTACTTGTAGGTCGTACAAATACTTGTTCCGTGCGGGATTCGAACCCGCGACCCCCAAGCGCAGCCACTCATTGCTAAGCCACTACGCCACGGAGCTGTCAAAAGTCTTGTGTGCTCTTCGCTCTATGAGCTGACGCCGAATCTTGTTGGAATACCCAGTGCCTGTTATTGAACATGGTATGAGAAACAGGTTACACAAGGTTCGTCAGGACTGTATTTTGATACACAACTGCATTCGTTTTTAACCTTTCTCACAAAAATGTACCTCTGTTAAGCCCCAATAAGAAACTCCCAACCATACCATGAGCGAGGATGGAAAATGACCTCGTTGGACACGCGGAATACGGTTGCTCGCTTCTTCACTACTGTGTGCGTACACCTTATCATTTTGTTTGTTGTAGCTCTCTTCTACGGTAAAAATTTTTTTATCCGAAAAAAGAATTTCCCGATATTTTTTCCCGCGTACCGCTTCACCAAAGCGCGGCATCTCTTCAGTCTCAGATCCATTAGACGAGCATTCAAACGATGTCCTGTTTTTCTTCGATATGCCCGAAGCCCTAAGTCTTCATTTAACGCCGTGGTTCTGCTTAACCCCATCTGAAGGGCCAACAGTTTCTGCTTACGTTTGGGATTTCTTTGAATTCGCACCTTTACAGCTTTTATCACTGCTGGAGTCCTAACAAATCGAGGGCGACCACTTCTTGACCTGTCATCTACACTAGAGTCTTCATTGTATCGTTTGATGGTACGATAAACGAATCTTTTGGTTATATTCAAATTTTTCAGTATATCAAAAAATTTTATTGGCGCGTAATCGCAACTGCAACACGGTCTTTTTTAAGCGTCCACTCCATATGTAAAAATGAGTAAAATTCTAAAAAGTATACAGTTTTATTTTCATGAACAATTCGAATTCAATAAACTTTTTTGTGGCCAGCATTCTAAAAGAAAAGTTTTTACTGTGTGACAATACTTATGACCTGACTAGGTATATACGTTGGTACGTGGGTGTACATGGGCAGTCTGTTAGCAGCATAAACATTATTTTCTAGACTGGGGTGAATCTTTTTCAGATGTTGTTGTACATCTAGTGTATCCATGATATTACTGCTATTAGTAGATTACTACAGTACAATCTACTCAATGACTAACATAGGAATGATCAATTATGTGATTTCTAAATATTAAATTGCATTTTTTCTGTTATACAAAACGTATTTGAGTCATCAATACACTGAATAAGACGCAACACGAAGAATGTGAGATAAGGTTGTTGACGCATAAAGTTATTATCAATTCTACTGTAGAAATTCTTTAGATTAGAATTATTACTTACTGGTACTATATAAGACCAAGCAACTGCAGTCATGGAGTTAGTGTATGGTCGTTTGACCGCAGTGTATCTATCAATAATACATTTGCGTTACTTCAACGCATCAAAGGCCATAGATGTAAGTGTTTAATCTATTGACAAACTTACTTTTCTTTCTGTTATTTTTTTACGTGTGTATGATTTTGAACGACAGGCCTGTTGGTCTAGTGGTTAGTGACCCTGACTGTTATGCCGGAGGTCGTGGGTTCGATTCCCACCCAGGACAAATGTTTGTGTGATGAGCACGATCATTTGTTCTGTGTCTGGGTGTAATTTATCTATAATATTTATGTATTTAGAAATATATAAGTATGTTTATCAGTTGTCTAGTACCCATAACACAAGCTCTGCTTAGCTTGGGACTAGATGGCGTTGTGTGATAGTTGTGGAATATTATTATTATTATTATTATTATTAGTGTTAACAAATTATATTTAAATATTTTGTGTGTGTATATGATTAAGCCGTGGTAGCTCAGATGGTTAGCGCAAGCTGTAAATTTTACAGTACGTAACGCGGGTTCGATCCCCGCCGACACCAATTAAATTGTTAATTGCAATTTTAAGTGTTTATTCTATTGACACACTTACTTTTCTTTCTGTTATTTTCTTACGTGTGTATGATTTAGTGTTAACAAATTATATTTAAATATTGTGTGTGTATATGATTAAGCCGTGGTAGCTCAGATGGTTAGCGCAAGCTGTAAATTTTACAGTACGTAACGCGGGTTCGATCCCCGCCGACACCACTTAAATTGTTAATTGCAATTTTAAGTGCTGATTTACCACGTGCTCGGCGGTGAAGGAAAACATCGTGAGGAAACCTGCATGTCTGAGAAAATTTCGAAGGCATGTGAAGTTCGCCAACACGCATTGAGACCGCGCCGCGGACATTTCCTAGCCATAAATACAACGACAACAGCAGAAAGTAAAAAGTTAAAAAATACTTTTTTAACAATGACAGTCATTAGTTGATCATTAGTGAATGTGATTCTGTTTTCTTAAATTACAGGAAGAAAAGAGCAGAAGGAAGAAATGGGGTGATGGGAAGTAATGAAGAATGAATTGTTATGTGAAGTTTGTTGGAACAAACATATTTTAGTCACGTGTAAATACTTTTAACATTTTGGTTCAAAATGACACAAAATCTAAAAAATATTAGATACATCATCGACATGGACGGATTTTACATTACATATCCTCATAAACATTTTCAATGTAGAGAAATGGCTATTCTAGACGTAAAACTATCTAATAAAAATGATTCGTTTATCGATCATTATTTGTTTCAGCCAAGTTATCCTTTCAATTATTTGTCGCCAAAAGACAAAAAAACTGTGCGTTATTGTGAAATACACGTGCACGGCATTCCATATTTTGATGTGACCGAAGAATTAAAATGTGCCTACAAACAAGAGAACATCATTCCCATATTAAATTGGTATATTAGAAATTTGTGCAAAGACGAAGTGATCGCATACAAAGGTGGTTCAACAGAAAAACAATTTTTAAAAATGTTGACGACGAATGATAGAATTTTTAATATTGAAGAATACAAATGTCCAAAATACAATGATTTGGTAAATGTCATAAATTTAAACAAACGTTATGTGTGTAATAATCATATATTTGCAAAAAATAATCACAAAATTTTACATTGTTCTTGTGACGAAGTGTGGGTTTTTTACAAGTGGTTATTACTTGAAAATAAAATTTTAAATTAATCATAAATTTTGTTTGATTTCCAAAAAACATTAGACAAAATTGGTTCAACAGAAAAACAATTTTTAAAAATGTTGACGACGAATGATAGAATTTTTAATATTGAAGAATACAAATGTCCAAAATACAATGATTTGGTAAATGTCATAAATTTAAACAAACGTTATGTGTGTAATAATCATATATTTGCAAAAAATAATCACAAAATTTTACATTGTTCTTGTGACGAAGGTTGGGTTTTTTACAAGTGGTTATTGCTTGAAAATAAAATTTTAAATTAATCATAAATTTTGTTTGATTTCCCAAAAACATTAGTTATAGTATACTAATTACAAAATTGGTTCAACAGAAAAACAATTTTTAAAAATGTTGACGACGAATGATAGAATTTTTAATATTGAAGAATACAAATGTCCAAAATACAATGATTTGGTAAAGATTGATTTCCCAAAAACATTAGTTACAAAATTTATGATTAATTTAAAATTTTATTTTCAAGTAATAACCACTTGTAAGAAACCCAACACTTCGTCACAAGAACAATGTAAAATTTTGTGATTATTTTTTGCAAATATATGATTATTACACACATAACGTTTGTTTAAATTTATGACATTTACCAAATCATTGTATTTTGGACATTTGTATTCTTCAATATTAAAAATTCTATCATTCGTCGTCAACATTTTTAAAAATTGTTTTTCTGTTGAACCAATTTTGTGTATACTCTAATGTTTTTGGGAAATCAAACAAAATTTATGATTAATTTAAAATTTTATTTTCAAGCAATAACCACTTGTAAGAAACCCAACACTTCATCACAAGAACAATGTAAAATTTTGTGATTATTTTTTGCAAATATATGATTATTACACACATAACGTTTGTTTAAATTTATGACATTTACCAAATCATTGTATTTTGGACATTTGTATTCTTCAATATTAAAAATTCTATCATTCGTCGTCAACATTTTTAAAAATTGTTTTTCTGTTGAACCAATTTTGTTGTATTCTAATGTTTTTTGGGAAATCAAACAAAATTTATGACTAATTTAAAATTTTATTTTCAAGCAATAACCACTTGTAAGAAACCCAACACTTCGTCACAAGAACAATGTAAAATTTTGTGATTATTTTTTGCAAATATATGATTATTACACACATAACGTTTGTTTAAATTTTTGACATTTACCAAATCATTGTATTTTGGACATTTGTATTCTTCAATATTAAAAATTCTATCATTCGCCGTCAACATTTTTAAAAATTGTTTTTCTGTTGAACCACCTTTGTATGCGATCACTTCGTCTTTGCACAAATTTCTAATATACCAATTTAATATGGGAATGATGTTCTCTTGTTTGTAGGCACATTTTAATTCTTCGGTCACATCAAAATATGGAATGCCGTGCACGTGTATTTCACAATAACGAACAGTTTTTTTGTCTTTTGGCGACAAATAATTGAAAGGATAACTTGGCTGAAACAAATAATGATCGATAAACGAATCATTTTTATTAGATGGTTTTACGTCTAGAATAGCCATTTCTCTACATTGAAAATGTTTATGAGGATATGTAATGTAAAATCCGTCCATGTCGATGATGTATCTAATATTTTTTAGATTTTGTGTCATTTTGAACCAAAATGTTAAAAGTATTTACACGTGACTAAAATATGTTTGTTCCAACAAACTTCACATAACAATTCATTCTTCATTACTTCCCATCACCCCATTTCTTCCTTCTGCTCATTTCTTCCTGTAATTTAAGAAAACAGAATCACATTCACTAATGATCAACTAATGACTGTCATTGTTAAAAAAGTATTTTTTTACTTTTTACTTTCTGCTATTGTCTTTGTATTTATGGCTAGGAAATGTCCGCGGCGCGGTCTCAATGCGTGTTGGCGAACTTCATATGCCTTCGAAATTTTCTCAGACATGCAGGTTTCCTCACGATGTTTTCCTTCACCGCCGAGCACGTGGTAAATCAGCACTTAAAATTGCAATTAACAATTTAAGTGGTGTCGGCGGGGATCGAACCCGCGTTACGTACTGTAAAATTTACAGCTTGCGCTAACCATCTGAGCTACCACGGCTTAATCATATACACACACAATATTTAAATATAATTTGTTAACACTAAATCATACACACGTAAGAAAATAACAGAAAGAAAAGTAAGTGTGTCAATAGCATAAACACTTAAAATTGCAATTAACAATTTAATTGGTGTCGGCGGGGATCGAACCCGCGTTACGTACTGTAAAATTTACAGCTTGCGCTAACCATCTGAGCTACCACGGCTTAATCATATACACACACAATATTTAAATATAATTTGTTAACACTAAATCATACACACGTAAGAAAATAACAGAAAGAAAAGTAAGTGTGTCAATAGAATAAACACTTAAAATTGCAATTAACAATTTAATTGGTGTCGGCGGGGATCGAACCCGCGTTACGTACTGTAAAATTTACAGCTTGCGCTAACCATCTGAGCTACCACGGCTTAATCATATACACACACAAAATATTTAAATATAATTTGTTAACACTAAATAATAATAATAATAATAATATAATAATTTCCGCAACTATCACACAACGCCATCTAGTCCCAAGCTAAGCAGAGCTTGTGTTATGGGTACTAGACAACTGATAAACATACTTATATATTTCTAAATACATAAATATTATAGATAAATTACACCCAGACACAGAACAAATGATCGTGCTCATCACACAAACATTTGTCCTGGGTGGGAATCGAACCCACGACCTCCGGCATAACAGTCAGGGTCACTAACCACTAGACCAACAGGCCTGTCGTTCAAAATCATACACACGTAAAAAAATAACAGAAAGAAAAGTAAGTTTGTCAATAGATTAAACACTTACATCTATGGCCTTTGATGCGTTGAAGTAACGCAAATGTATTATTGATAGATACACTGCGGTCAAACGACCATACACTAACTCTATGACTGCAGTTGCTTGGTCTTATATAGTACCAGTAAGTAATAATTCTAATCTAAAGAATTTCTACAGTAGAATTGATAATAACTTTATGCGTCAACAACCTTATCTCACATTCTTCGTGTTGCGTCTTATTCAGTGTATTGATGACTCAAATACGTTTTGTATAACAGAAAAAATGCAATTTAATATTTAGAAATCACATAATTGATCATTCCTATGTTAGTCATTGAGTAGATTGTACTGTAGTAATCTACTAATAGCAGTAATATCATGGATACACTAGATGTACAACAACATCTGAAAAAGATTCACCCCAGTCTAGAAAATAATGTTTATGCTGCTAACAGACTGCCCATGTACACCCACGTACCAACGTATATACCTAGTCAGGTCATAAGTATTGTCACACAGTAAAAACTTTTCTTTTAGAATGCTGGCCACAAAAAAGTTTATTGAATTCGAATTGTTCATGAAAATAAAACTGTATACTTTTTAGAATTTTACTCATTTTTACATATGGAGTGGACGCTTAAAAAAGACCGTGTTGCAGTTGCGATTACGCGCCAATTAAATTGTTTGATATACTGAAAAATTTGAATATAACCAAAAGATTCGTTTATCGTACCATCAAACGATACAATGAAGACTCTAGTGTAGATGACAGGTCAAGAAGTGGTCGCCCTCGATTTGTTAGGACTCCAGCAGTGATAAAAGCTGTAAAGGTGCGAATTCAAAGAAATCCCAAACGTAAGCAGAAACTGTTGGCCCTTCAGATGGGGTTAAGCAGAACCACGGCGTTAAATGAAGACTTAGGGCTTCGGGCATATCGAAGAAAAACAGGACATCGTTTGAACGCTCGTGTAATGGATCTGAGACTGAAGAGATGCCGCGCTTTGGTGAAGCGGTACGCGGGAAAAAAATATCGGGAAATTCTTTTTTTCGGATAAAAAATTTTTTACCGTAGAAGAGAGCTACAACAAACAAAATGATAAGGTGTACGCACACAGTAGTGAAGAAGCGAGCAACCGTATTCCGCGTGTCCAACGAGGTCATTTTCCATCCTCGCTCATGGTATGGTTGGGAGTTTCTTATTGGGGCTTAACAGAGGTACATTTTTGTGAGAAAGGTTAAAAACGAATGCAGTTGTGTATCAAAATACAGTCCTGACGAACCTTGTGTAACCTGTTTCTCATACCATGTTCAATAACAGGCACTGGGTATTCCAACAAGATTCGGCGTCAGCTCATAGAGCGAAGAGCACACAAGACTTTTGACAGCTCCGTGGCGTAGTGGCTTAGCAATGAGTGGCTGCGCTTGGGGGTCGCGGGTTCGAATCCCGCACGGAACAAGTATTTGTACGACCTACAAGTAATTGTTCCGAGTTTGGATGTTTGTCCTTGTGAAATTTGTGTTTGTAAACTGCCCCCCACGATACAGGAGAAAAACCTAGTGTGGAGGTAACGTTCTTTAAAAACAAAAAAAAAGACTGGCTGGCGGCGCGTGAAATCGACTTCATCCGACACAAAGACCAGTCCAGATTTGAATCCGTTAGATTACAAGATATGGTAACACTTGGAGGAAAAGGCGTGCTCAAAGCCTCATCCCAATTTCGAGTCACTCAAGACATCTTTAATTAAGGCAGCCGCCGATATGACATGGACCTCGTTCGTGGTGAGATAGACGACTGGCCGCGCAGATTGAAGGCCTGTATTCAAAATTACGGAGGTCATTTTGAATAAACTATAGTGTCATAAGAATCTATGTTTTGTTAAGTTCATTTTGGTATATAAATGGTTACATAATGAATAAACTTGTTTCAATTATTTTACATTAAACATGTGATAGAATTTATGACCTGACTAGGTAATATGCAATTTGGGTACAGATGATAAACCAGGGTCACATTGGGTAGCTTTATATATCGATACGAATGACGTCGGTGAATATTTTGATTCATATGGACGGGCACCTGTACGAAATTGTAAAAGATGGAACTGGAATGTTGATAGGACTTCAGTTTGTGGCGAATATTGCTTAATGTATTTGCTATATAAGTTTCAGGGATGTTCAATGCATAGTTTTACGAGTATATTTACAGAGAACACATTGTACAACGATATGTTAGTGGATGAGATGTTTCGCTCCTATTTTATAGATAATAAGTAATAAGATTTTGTATTTTATAAATAAAAATTTTAACAAAATTAGGTAATGTGTTTAAAAGATGGAACTGGAATGTTGATAGGACTTCAGTTTGTGGCGAATATTGCTTAATGTATTTGCTATATAAGTTTCAGGGATGTTCAATGCATAGTTTTACGAGTATATTTACAGAGAACACATTGTACAACGATATGTTAGTGGATGAGATGTTTCGCTCCTATTTTATAGATAATAAGTAATAAGATTTTGTATTTTATAAATAAAAATTTTAACAAAATTAGGTAATGTGTTTTATTGATGATTCAGATTAGTGTTGTAGATAGGAACAAAGGAGTATAATACAATAGCATAAGCCGACCCACACGCTGACGAATAATAGATAATGACGGTAGTCAATCAACAATAGATAAGTAGATAAGGACAATGGAGCGCTAATGACGGTTGAGGCTCGCAGCGGATATCAATTAGATAAGAGTTAATTGATCTGCACATCTCCGGAACCGTGCATCCTACGCAAAAATGGACCGCAGATTCGTGATCAGAGCATGCCAAAACCTTTTTTTTTTTAGGATTGTGAGTCGACGAACGTCGTGCGCCAGAACTGGTACAACCTTTCTACGAGTGCGCCAGAACTGGTACAACCTAACTACTCCTGCTGGGTCAACCAATTTGTTTTATATAATAAGGGTGACAAACTAGCACACAGTCCACCTGATGGTATGTGGATGCTGTGGCTTATAGACATCGATTACGAATCAAAATGCAGATGCGTTGTCACCCGTGAAGACTAAGATGGAATGCCTCGTTTCCAGTAAAAAAGGGTCTCCGGATCTCTATACTCACCATTCGAAATACAGCAGTATTAAGCTGCTATTCTGTGAGAGCGTGGTCCTTCCCTGGTCGAGCCAACAAAGTGTTACAACCATAATATGGGTGCAGCGTGGCTCTACCACGTATATAATTAATTACAACGGCAAGTCTGTTGTGCTGTGGTTAATTACATGATCAACAATAGCGAAACAACGACGGTATTAATATAAAAGATTCTTTAACATTCATATATTTCGACAAATAGAATGCCGTTTTTAGCCAATCTCTCGTAGGTGGTATGATAAGTGTCGTGAATCAATTCAAATTATCACTATACAAACGACTGTCTGTTAGATAACCGGGTCACTCGGCCAGGTTTTGACCGTAATTGTGCTACATTGCATCGTTTCTCTAATTTATCTTAAATATAACGACTGCATAGTGCATACATAACAAAATATTAGTTTACGTCGAATTATATTAGTACAAGGATATGTAATTCAAAGAATTATTTTCATACATTTAGTGGACACCAAAATTGCTACGTTTGTTTTTTTGTTTTTTTGTTTGGTGGCTTCTTTCGGTCGGGGGGTTGGATGTTTTTTCCCTTATCCTATATGCTAAGCCTTTGATTGACTTTCAGGAAAGCATATTATTATACATATATAATGTGCAGAGCGTTTTAGTTTTTCATCTTTTAACATGTATTAACCATATGCCACGTCATACTCATTACGACGAAATTCAACACATCTATTTATCATCAATGATTATTTTAACCTAGACAATTTTTGAAGTGGCTTTTCCGCTATTAGTTGGATCCAAGACGTAATACCGGAGTTAATTTTAACACCTATTTTACGGCAGTAGTGTTAGGAAAGGTAGATTCTGCTAAAGTGTCTGTCTGAAGTGGTATCATTCTCCTTACTATTTCGATCGCCAAGCAGCATTGAACATGTGTTTCAGTTTCAAAGGTATTTAAAACTAATATAATTATAGGCTGTGAGGCATTCTTTCTTGATAATTTATTTGGCAGTAGACATTTACAATCAGGTGTGCTGTTAAATGTGTTTGTTAACAGTACACTGCGTCACTTTATTGTTATAAAACTTCTTTAAGACAAAATGGCTTTAATATAATAATTAAAACCTCTAATTCTACCTTATAGTCCAGCAAAATCCAAATGAGGAACATGGAATGGTTTACATCTCTGTAACACGTATAGTTGCCGCTGTGTTTCGTATGGTGAGTGTAGAGAGCCGGATACGCTCTTACTGGGAACGAGGCATTCCATCTTAGTCCCCAGGGGTGGAGTCCCAGGGTGGCAACGCATCTGCATTTTAATTCTTAATCGAGAATAAATGTATATGTCTATGAGCCACAGCATTCACTTACTATCAGGTGGACTGCGTGCTCGTTAGTCACCCTTATTCTATTAAAAAAGTATCACTAGATAAGGCTCATGGGCTGCCTTCATTAAAAAATAGTACAATATGGTTACCTGTCGTGGTCTGCGACGTGTGCATGGCGGACGGTGTGGGGGCGGGGCCGGTGGGTGCGGCCGCTCGCACAGACGTCGACATCACGTTCTGTTGACCCAACGCAATGTCACACTTCGCACTGTACGACAGCTGGAACAAAATAGCGAGGCGATGTTGCGTACTGGCCATCCGCGAGAACAACGATGTCTTCAACTTTTGTATAAAGTAAGTAAAAGTAAAGTAAAGTTACAGCCTATATACGTCCCACAGCTGGGCACAGGCCTCCTCTCATTTCTGAGAGGGTTTTAGAGCAAGGAAGTGTCCGCCTCGGTGCCCCAATGCGTGTTGGCGAACTTCACGTCTTCGAAATAATTTTTTTTCTTATTCCTCAGACATGCAGGTTTCCTCACGATGTTTTCCTTCACCGCCGAGCACGTGGTATATCAGCACTTAAAATTGCAATTAACAATTTCATTGGTGCCGGCGGGGATCGAACCCGGGTTACTCGCGTTCTGTTATATTTACAGCGAGCGTTAACCATCTGAGCTACCACGGCTCTTTTTATAGGGGCAGATAAATCAGTAAGTTCCGGCTTCGCCGATAACAACTTATTGCAATAAGTATCAGACACCATCGACAGAATTATTAGAGGCACGACATAAATAACGAATGTAATGCGACGAGATACCAAAACTTAATATAAGGTACTGTTACGCGCTAAAATCGGCGCACTAGCGCCATCTAGTCTCGAACCAAAGAACTAAACTTCTTGAAGTTTAAAACTCGAACTCTCGGTACCTTGCGCGTGTTTACTTGAACATTCTGGATATTTTGCTAATTTATATAAGTAGGCGCTGCAAGATGCGATCGAGGTAGACTTGAACTCGGCGACACAAGCGAAGCTTCGGAGCGGAATTAAGTGAATTAGTGTGTTTAATCATTAGTGTTTTAAGTTTTAATTTGTGTAAAGTAAATTAAAGTGTTAATTTAGGTAATTTTATCGGCAATTTTTATTGTCACGAACCCTAAGCTCGTAACAATTGGTGTCAGAAGTGGGACAAAATAATGCCGATTTTACCTAAGGAGGAAACGGAGGGTGTCCGTACCCGCAGTCAACGCCAGCATGAGACGGACCAGAGGAGATTTGGTGGTGCAATGCCGCAGACGTCGGAGGGCCAACTGCCAGCCACGGAGGCTGCGGGCCCGTTAGTAGCTCCTACACCTGCAGCACCTGACTTAGGTGCTCTGATGGCGATGCTACAGGAGCAGCTGCAGCGCGGACGAGAGGAACAGGCCCGTCTGTTGAAAGAGCAGCAGGAGGAACAGGCTCGCCGACAGGAGGAACAGGCTCGCCGACAGGAGGAACAGGCTCGCCGACAGGAGGAACAGGCTCGCCGACAGGAGGAACAGGTCAGTCGGTTGGAAGAGCAGCTGCGGGGCGGCCAGGAAGAACAGATGCTTCTCATGAAGGACCTTCACGCTACCTTCGGGAAAGAGATAAGGGAGGTGAAGGATAAGGTTGCTCAACATGATAACCGCCTGTCGGAAGCTGAGACCCAAATCAACCAAGTTAAGAAAACGCTGGATGAACTCAAACTTGGGGATGGAACCACAGCTCCCGTAGTAGCTTCAGCACCATCGCTAAGTGGGTTCAAGGTGCCACCGTTTGACGGGACTTCTTCCTGGTCAGCCTACAAAATCCAGTTCGAGGCTGTTATGAAGGCGAACGGCTGGAATAAAAGTCAGGCCATGACTGCTCTCACACTAGGCCTGCGCGACCAGGCCTTAACAGTTCTGGAAGCTCTCGGTGAGGAAGTGACTTATGAGCAACTCCTTGCGGCATTGGAGGCGAGATATGGTGACGCTCACCTGGAACACGTCTTTCGTGCGCAGCTTAAAGATCGTGTGCAGCGCATCAACGAAAACCTGCAGCAGTGGGCTCTAGAGGTGGAGAAGCTGGTGCGAAAAGCATACCGGTCTGTACCTGCGCTCATTGAAGGGAACCTGGTGCAGACATTCATCGACGGCATCCGTGACCTGGAAGTCAGAGCTGCTGTGAGGCTCGGGCACCACGAGACGCTTAAGGACGCCTTGGCCCATGCACTGGAGGTAGAAGCCGTGCGGCAGGATCATCGTTCCCATCGCGTCAGGGAGGTTGCAGCAGCTACAGTTCGCGATCGCAACAGAGGATACAGCCCTAGGTGCTATGGCTGTGGGGAAAAGGGCCATCTTCGAATCAGCTGCCCTAAGCGAACCGTGGAAAGGGGAGTTGATCGATCTCGAGAGGGTAGTGCAGCTAACGACACTGCCTGGCGGCGACAGGATCATCGTTCACCTCACGCTAGGGAGGTTACAGCAGTTACGGTTCGCGACCACAATAAAAGATACAGCCCTAGGTGCTATGGCTGTGGGGAAAGGGGCCATCTTCGGTCCAGCTGCCCTGAGCACACCCTAGGAAGGGAAGGTGAACGGTCTCAGAAAGGAAGTGCGGCTAACAGCACCGCCCAGCAGCAGCAGGAATACGACTTTACTATCAGACACTGCAGCGGGAAATCTCACGGCAACGCAGATGCATTGACAAGAAGACCTTGTCCTGAAGAATTGCAACCATTGTAGTAGGCAAGAGAGCAAGGAAGTGGTATCCGTGAGGATGCTCAGGACAGACCACCTCAGCAACGGGTGGAAGGACAGCCTACGACATGCACAGCAGGAAGATCCGGACATCAAGCCGATTCTGGGATGGATGAAGGCCCGTGCTACCAAGCCTAAGTGGAGGGACGTCTCAGCGATGAGTTCAACCACGAAAAGCTATTGGGCCCAATGGGATAGCTTGCTGATTCAGGATGGAGTCCTGTGCCGTAAATGGGACAATGGTCGAAGAGACAGCTGTCGTTTGCAAATGGTTGTCCCTAAAGCTAAAGTGCCGAATGTTCTACAGCTGTGCCATAATGGTCGTTCAAGAGTCCATCTGGGAGTTAAACGAACTCTACTGAAGGTCCGAGAACAGTTTTACTGGGTCATGTAATAGGGTAGACTAGTAGAGGAGACCGAAATGTACTGTTGGTGACCGGGGATTGCGGAGCCGTTACAGAAAGGCGCAAGAGGGACTCCTAAGATCGTCCATGTGGATCGCTTGGCGCGTTATTATGGGACCGATAATGCTCGGGACGAGCATGTCTTAGGAGGGGGCAGTGTTACGCGCTAAAATCGGCGCACTAGCGCCATCTAGTCTCGAACCAAAGAACTAAACTTCTTGAAGTTTAAAACTCGAACTCTCGGTACCTTGCGCGTGTTTACTTGAACATTCTGGATATTTTGCTAATTTATATAAGTAGGCGCTGCAAGATGCGACCGAGGTAGACTTGAACTCGGCGACACAAGCGAAGCTTCGGAGCGGAATTAAGTGAATTAGTGTGTTTAATCATTAGTGTTTTAAGTTTTAATTTGTGTAAAGTAAATTAAAGTGTTAATTTAGGTAATTTTATCGGCAATTTTTATTGTCACGAACCCTAAGCTCGTAACAGTACCAAATATTTAGTAAGGAGCATAATATAATAATAATAATAGTTTTTACTTCATTAAAATATAGCTGATAGTACTTGTAAAGCAAAAGTTATATCGGAATAAACGGAGCGAGACACGTTCACTGTCGTTACAAATTGACGGACCTCATGAAGGGATATTGTTATACGCAGTCGTCACACATGGCGGATCGGTTGGAAATCGCAGTTATTTATTGTAGTGATTAGGAAGATGCTACTGCCCCTCTCCTGTTTCGATTTACCTCGATCGCCACTTATGGCACCCAAGGAATAACTTAGAATAGTGGATTCTCTTGCGCCGTTACTATACGGTATATAAGCAGACATATAATGTGAACAATATTAATTTTATAAAATTATTTTTATAATAAAGATTAATATCTAATTTGCAACCATCCGCATTAATTAAATACAATGATGTGTCTTACCTGGATTGAAGAGCACCTCCCGCCCTCCCTCAATTACGTGCACTAATCCCGCCCCCACTACTCCCGGCACCACTACTCTAACACCACTATTCCAGGAAAGACACACCATCGACGATAATATGACACGTGTTTCGCCTCTACACGAGGCATCTTCAGGAGATGTAGACTCTACGGCGACTGACCGCTAAGATACGTGTCGTATTATCGCCGATGGTGTGTCTTTCATGGAATAGTGGTGCCGGGAGTAGTGGTGCCGGGATTGGTGGTGACGGGATTAGTGCATGCAATTGAGGGAGGGCGGAAGGTGCTCTTCAATCCAGGTAAGACACATCATTGTATTTAATTAATGCGGATGGTTGCGAATTAAATAGTAATCTTTATTATAATGATTTTCCGCAAAGTAATGCCTGATTCTGTCAATTATTTTCATATTTAATACAACTTATACTTAAGTTCTACGTTGGGTACTTACGTTTGTTTGAATAGAATTTTGTAGGGATGTGGGCGATAGAGGCACGTGTGGACCATTACTGCTAACAACTCCGCCTCCGGACTAAAACAGAATATATACTTATAATCAGTAATAAATTATATATTAATGGCAAACATACACTTTTATGTTTTCGAGAAAACCATAAAATTGTGCGAAAACAATACGACGTAAATAACTTGAGTCATAAATTGTAAAAAATAATGCGGGAAAATTGTGTTCTCAATAGCCTACGTAAAGAACTATAGTGAAATTTTACACGTGTTAGAATTATGTTACAGCCAGAATACGATTTGTAACACGTAAATGTGTAAAACAGGTTAGGAAAATCGCGGAATACCGATTTTTAATAGCAGCATAAAGTGACCGTAGTGTGTGAATAAGTCGAAATATACTTAGTTCAAAGTTATTGCAATTTACCATCCTCATTAGTCGTCGGCTCAAAGACAATCCAAAGCTTGCCTTGAGTGTCTCCGAAAATCAATGTTATTTTGGACCGAAAACTAATTATTAAAGATATTTCGAATTTCATTTACATTGCACAAGTGGGAATAGTGTATGAGACGTGGTTGCTCAGCGGCTAAGCGCTCTCTGTAAATTTTAAAGTGCGCAAGCAACCAAAGTGCGATCCCCGCCGGCACCAACGAAATTGTTACCTGCAATAAATTAAAGTGCTGATTTACTACGTGTTCTGCGAAGGAAAACGTCCTGAGAAAACCTGCATGTCGGAGGATTAAAAATATTTTGAAGATACGAGGGTGACACTGAACGTTCTTAGAAAATCTAAAACTGAACAAACTAGCAATTTATTAGTTTTATTCTCTTCAAATTCTTTTCAAAATAGTGTCCATTTACATCAATACATCGCTGCATCCGATGGAACCACTGAGAAAAGCTCTTTGCCCACTCGTCCTTTGGGGTCTCTTCGACGGCATTTTGAAATCAGCCAATGCTTCCTCGGCGTCCATAAAACGTTTTCCTCGAAGTTTTTCTTTTATTTTCGGAAGTAAAGATAAATCGCAAGGTGCGATTTTCATCAGTCGGGGCTATAGGGCGGGTGAGGGTGACCCAGTAATTCCACGTCTGACGTCAACAGTTAGTCGTTTGTTTGCTTGGCGGCGTGTGACGAAGCGTTGTCGTAGTGAAGGAGGATCCTACTGCGAAGTCGTTTCTCCCGAACTTTTTCCAAGACAAGTGGCAAATAATTGTTAGTGTACCACTTTGCAGTAACTGTTTTTCGATCCTCTAAAACAATTGTTGCGTAATGACTTGGCCTTCCGAAGAACGAGGCCACCATCTTTTTTCCCACGCTTCGACCTCTCTTCAATTTAGTTGGTAGCTCCTCGGAAGGAAACACTCAGACAGCAGACTGCCTCTTACTTTCAGGATCATAACAACAAATCCAGCTTTCGTGACCCATAAGTATGTCGAACACAGAATTCGAGTAACTTCCGTTAACTGTTTGAACCATTTCACGACACCAATCAACACGACGGAGTTTTTGGGCCTCTGTCAAATTATGAGCATCGGGCACAAAACTTCCTGACCGCTAAATGTTCATGGAGGATTTTGTGCACTTGACTCATACCGATGCCTAAGCTTGTTCGAATCTGCTGATAAGTCACTCTTTTGTCAGTCTCTAGCATACGCCGTAAAACACTGTTATTATCTTCAGTCATCGCAGTAGAAGGCCGTCCCTCACGCAGATCATCGGTGAGATTAGTGCGACCACGTTTAAACTCATTAAACCAGTTGTAAACATTAGCACGGTATGGCCATCGTAAAAGGCCAATCGAAGTCTATCATAACTTTATTGTTGACATCGAAAGTCATAAAAAATCATTGTACGAAAATTTTCTTGCATAAGGCGTACATTACACACTCATGCAGGCTGTCAGTTTTACAACAATCACGGTTGTGATTGACGAATAACCTACCGTGTAATGTAGTGATTGACGCCTGCATGAGCGCGTAATGTACGTCTATCAGTCACCATCCGCTTTTAATCAATCATAATTGATGGAGTTGATTCACGCCTGCGTGAGCGTGTAAATTAAATTCATGCTGACGTGACACAGGCAATTTTCTATTTGCCGCCAAATCGTTAACAAATGACAAATTAATAAAATACATACAATAATATTGGCAAAGAGCCAAAGAGTTCCATTTCCAAAATTTGAACTTATTTTTTTATTATATCGTTTACAAGTGGCCAGTTCTAAAAAATTTCAGTGTCGCCCTCGTATGTGAAGGCCACCAACACGCAATGGAACAGCGCGGCGCGGCGGCCATATTATTTCATCTTCCTCTCAGAAATGTGAGGTCTGTGCCCATTTGTGGGACAGCTTTCTTTATATCTAACATTCGTAAAATTTAAGTTTTAATTATCAAAAAAATTGCATCACCAATTTTGTATACTTCTTTGGTATTTGATTTTTCAATCACGGTTACAAGAATTTCAACCTGCAACAGGCACTAGAAGTATTATTTTCCGGGTCAATTGCTATCTCGGTCGACTATTTAATATTTATCAGTCGACTCTCATCTCAACCCCAAAAGTTAACTTCAGATATATTTCAGTATCAGCTAAAATTCAGGTATTTTGTCTTAACCACACAACTAATATAAAATTGTTAAAAGAAATACCGAGTCTACAAGCCAAGTAATTGAACTATTAAAAATAAAATATAGGTACTTCAATGTTGTCATCATTTATAAGTCCACGCTGGACATAGGGTGTACTCGCTGAGTAATCGGCCTAGATTGTGCTTAGTACTCGGCCGAATACTCGGCTTTAAAAAAAGTTGCGGCTATCAACCTACCATACCTATCAACACCCGCCAGTTCAGTTTACAGTAAACGGCTTTTTTCAGAGGCTAGCTTAGTATATGAAGCAAAAAAGGAGCAAACTAGACCCAAATAGGGCTGAAAAACTAGTGTTTTTGTATCACAACCTTCCTTTCTAGCTCTTAATCTTTAAATATTACAAATAATTATTTCTATTAAAGATTCTTATGTACGTTCTCAATGTTTCTGCTGTTCCTCATGTCCCCGACGATTTGTCTAATATAATATTAATGATAAAAACTTTTTTCTTTTTTTCTCTGGAATATAATTAAGGCCGAGTACTCGGTACTCGTCCGTCAATACTCGGTGCTCGGCCGAACCCTGACAAAAACCGAATCTGCCGAGTACCGACTCCAAACCGAGTACACATCCCTTCGATCAACAATAATTGTTAATCGAAGACTCGTCCCATGTCTAATACGAGGGCGGCACTGAAAATTTCGGGAATCAAGGAAGTGACACAACGTTACTATTCAAAAATGTATTTATTGCTTTTCGAAGTATTCTCCGCGAAATTTGACACATTTTTCCATACGATGGAACCAATCATTGAAGCAACCATTCCATTCGGAAGTTGGGGTCTCCAAAATGACCGTTTTGTAGGCGTCCAAAGCTTCTTCAGGTGATTAAAATCTCTGTCCACGCAATTTATTCTTTATTTTAGGAAAAGTATAGAAATCATTAGGGCTTAGGTCGGGGCTGTCCGGCGGATGGTCTAATAATTCTATGTTTTCTTGCTCTAAAAACTCTTTTGTTCTGTGTGCGGTGTGAGAACTCGCATAGTCGTGATGGAGGATGATGCGGCGGTTGCAGTTCCCTTTACGGAGTTCAGAAACGGCCTATGGCAAACAAATGCTAGCATACCATTCTGCATTAACCGTTCTTTGTCCCTCAAGAGGAATAGTCGTAACATGCTGGTTTAGGAGACAAACGTGGCCACTATTTTTTTTGCAACACTCCGTGAACGAACAATTTTTGTTGGCTTTAACTCATTTTCGAACACCCAAACTCGTGACTGGTTTTTTGTTTCGGGTTCGTACGCGTATATCCAGGATTCGTCACCTGATACGATGTTGTATACAGTATTTGAGGATCCTGCGTGGAGTCTTTCGAGAGTTCTGACGCACCAAGTAACGCGAGCCGCTTTTTGCTCTTCACAGAGCGAATGCGGTATCCATCGGGAAAACAACTTTTTTACACCTAATTGTTCATGCAAGATTATTTGTATTTGACTCATGCCAATGTCTAAAGTTGCCTGAATTTCGCGGTATGTCACATGTCGATCTTCCTCAATCAGCTTACGCACAGCATCAACGTTTTCTTGGGTGCAGTTTTTGGACGACTTTGACCGGGATCATCACTGAGCTTGACACGTCCACGTTGAAATTCAGCAAACCAGCGATAAATTGTGGTTTTGGATGGGGCTTCATCACCAAATGCAGAAATCATCCGGTCAACAGACTGTTTTTGTGTTAAACCACTTCGAAAGTCATAATAAATCATCGCTCTTAAATTTCCTCGAGTCAATTCCATTTTCTCAACGACTAAATAAGTTTGACAAAACCTTGTGACAAGACCGAGAATCTTTTTTTAAATAAATAAATGGTATTCGATTTTTAAGACCAAGGAGTTTTCAATTAAAAGGATTTTAATATGACAGGAACAGTGGAAATATTCCATTCCCGATGATTTTAGTGCAGCCTATGTATGTAGTTAGTTTCGTGCGTTGGCAATCAGGATGCTAACAAAAGATTGAAGTTGGATGCTAAAAAAAGAAGAAAAAAGTTGAATACAGGCAAAAATAAAAACGGACTTATACGTTTGTATTTTAAATTAAATAAATTCTGGATTTGTAAAATTATAGAGCTGAATTTACTAAATTAAATTATATGGGCGTCATCGATTGTTATCATTTACTATCATAATAAGAATTCCAACAAACAGGTTGCCCAAACCTGTTGGTTAACTGTTTACTGCAAACCATTAAATTTAATTAATAAAGTAATAAAAACTGACTTGGCTGGTAATTATTAAAATTAAATTGTAAAAACTAAATTCATCAACGTTAAAAATCGCTACATAGCTGTTTATGAAATTTCCTTTATAAAAAATTTGCGAATTGCTAAAAATTTACATTTTTTAAATGGAGGGTCAAATTAATTTAACTTATTATTATGCAACATGTACGCTTTAATAAATATAAGCCGAATCCATGTATTCGAAAATACTAGTTATATTATGTAATAAATAATAATACCTTCCTATGTGACTATAGAGTGTAACAGTTATTATCTACATGATATACGGCCCCATAATATTACTATTAATTTTGCTTATCGCATATTAATATTAATGTTAATGCATATTAATATTAATTTGTTTTCAAAAATAGAAAGTATTTTAGACGACTTAATATAGGGGCGGAGAAAAAGAAATTTTTAATGACCTCATTTCTTTTTATTTCAGTATCTCACAGAATACTAGCGTAAAATAGTAGCTTAAATGCTGCTGTGTTTCGTATGGTGAGTGTAGAGAACTGGAGACTCTTTTTACTGAAAACGAGGCATTCCATCTTAGTCCTCACGGGTGACAACGCATCTGCATTTTGATTTGTAATCGAGGATAGATGTAGATGTCTATAGGCCGCAGCAACCACTTACCATCAGGTGGACTGTGTGCTTGTTTGTTACCCTATACGTGTCACGTTGTTTGTCCGTGATGGACTCCTAAACTACTTAACCGATTTAAATCAAATTTGCACACCGTGTGCAGTTTGGTCAACTTGAGAGATAGGATAGTTTTTTTGCCCTAGGTGACCCACAACTTTTTTTTGCGAATTTAAGGATTATTTTAACGAACACCCTTTCTCTCAACCAGCATCCTTTAATAGTCCAGGATCGAAGGCCACAAGCTTCGTTATTTAAATTCTCTCTCTTCAACAACATAAGTAAGTAGTGTTATGGCTCCTTTGTACCTACAAGTCCATCTGGGTGGGTACTAGGTATTACCTATAATTTGCATAGATTGGACCATCAACATCACGCTGCAGCTATATTATGGTTGTAGCACGAATGGGTTGGCTCGACCGGGGAAGTATCACGCTCTCACAGAATACCAGCTTAAAATATCAGCTTACTACCGCTGTGTTTCGTATGGTGAGTGTAGAGATCCGAAAACCCTTTCTTACTGGAAACAAGACATACTAAGAAGTAATCAGGGGTGACATCGCATCTGCGTTTTGATTCTTAATCGAGGATAAATGTAGATGTCTATGGGCGACAGCAACCACTTACCATCAGGTGGACTGTGTGCTCGTTTGTCACACAACAACTGATGAAGAAAATGCGAATCTGGGGCCTACGATAGAATGCTCTCACTAATGACAACAAATTAAAGCGATAATCATTAAATTATTTTATCTATTTTTTATTCGTTTATCTACTTAGGCCTTTTTAGAATATTTTAAACAGAATCGAATAAAAAATAATTGTTTATATTGGCAAACCTAGTTATAGTACATTAAAAAACTGACAGCATATCTCACCGACGCTGTCAGTTACTTAGAAACTCGCAAATCGTATCTTACGGTACGTGTACACCAAAACCGATTTTGTCGGCTGATGGCGGACAGAACTACCCGGATGAGTAACTCGGACGTGTATGTGCTTACACTGCAACAGTGTACCACTTGTGCTGACATTGAACGTTGCCGGTATTCTTTTCTATTTTTCTATTTTCAATATTCATATTCATAGTCGTTTAGGGAGATAACAACACTGACAGAAACAACAGAATAAAGATAAAATGATAAAATTAAACTATAAATACACTCAATTTGCACTGTAGACGCCGGCAGTCGGGCGAGAAATCCCAACAAGTTCGGATTCGACGGTTGATCGGCCGTTTTCGTGCTTTATCGGACGATGACGGTCGTCGTGTTTGATTCGATCGTCCGACTTCGGCCGTTGTCGCCCGTGCAAACTTCGGCCGATGTCGGATTTGGTGTATGCGAAGTTGCGAAGCGTGACTATGCGAAAGTACGAACCGGCAGCTGGTGCGGCGGCTGCGTTCGCTTGAGACGCGCCGGTGCAGTGGGCGCGGGCGCTGTCGACGCGGAATACCAGCCGCAGCCGACGTTCTGCGCGCCCGTGTGCACGCCGTGCTGGAACATCACACTGAATTACTATTACGAAAGTACGCTAATGTTTATTATGACATCGTCGACATGTAAATATACTAAATTAGTTTGTTGTGTGTCGAAGTTGGATATGTGAACGCGGTATCATGCACCAGTCTTAAGCCGTACCTGTATTATTTCGCCTGACATTTGCCAGATATCAGAAAATTTTCCCTTTAAACTGTATAACGCCATTTTGAATAAACGTAGTTTTGCAAAAATAAGTGATATTCATTCTGTAAACACTAGGAACAGACACAAGCTAGTAGTACCACTTACTCGACTCCATCGAGTAAATAATTCATTCTTGGGGCGATGTATACGCTTTTACAAGAAATTCCCAGAAAATATACAACATTTTTGTCATACGCAAAGTTCAAAAATGTTATTAAACTAAGATTTTATAAAAAGGGTTATTATAATATTAAGGAATTTATGGATGATAAACCCCTGGGAAGGGTGATCGCTACCAAGCTATTTCTAATTTGTCTTGTGTTGTTAATTGTAAACATGATTGTAAGCTGTTATTTGAAAAAAAATAGTCCCGCTGGGTTTCTTGCTGTTCTTCCCAGGACAGAGGGTTTTTTTGCGAACCAGTGGTAAATGAAAAAAATGACTTTCAATAAGTATTGTTTATAATCTACATTGAATAAAAAAGTTTCTGTTTCTGTGGTCATAACTAAATAACAAAGAAAATAGTCAACTTTTGCAATACTTTTACCTCAACAATTATTAGCTAATATAAAAAACTTACACTGTAGGGTCACTCACTGTCTATCTATCACTATCACTTTTTCTTCTGATAGTAAGTGCTACCTTACGTAACGCAACTGCGAAGCAAAAAAATTATTTGTTCATTTATTTTACGTTGTTTAGATAAGTTTATTTCATTATTATCTTCGTATCATAGGTCACTTACAAAAACTGTCACGAATCGCGGTCTTAAACCACAGCCTGCATCTAATAACATGCCGCATCAGATCGCTACGTCATCTAGTTGACGTGTATTTCGCTAATGTTATTATTCGTAAATATTTACTAATATTATTAAATTTTATGCAAAAATAAATAAATATGAGATACAACACTTATGTCTCGGCTGAAAATATACCAAACGTAAAATGAATGATCGCTAGTTCGCAAGATAGCTAGACCACAGACCGTTTTATCCCATTTTAAACAAATAAGTTCCCACACAAAAAGACTACACTAAACGATCTACTGAGAGGCAAAGTTGGCTGAGCGCCAAAAGCAATGCAGAAAGCACTTACTATATATTATCACTGTGAATTTGTTCACACGAATTCCCTTATGCACTCAATTCTCTTTTGTTAAAAATCTATTCATGAAATATTCATTGGCAAATGAACAGTAAAAACTATATAACGAGACGCTTTGTTACAGGTTTTTTAAAAACCGATATACCTAATGGTATTTACTTCATGACGAGTAGTGTGAATAAATTTTTTTTAATTTATTTTATCCGTATGATATTAATTGTAATAAACTGAAACTATTGCGCACTGGGTGCCTACACACAATAACAAACGGACGCATAATGTTGTCATTAGTATGCAATGCAAAGGATAGCTAATTCCTATTGCGAACGCGCCCACGAGACGTCACGTTGCTATGAGTAATAAAGAATACAGCAGATTTATTAAAACCAGTTGTCGGAATATTTTACAATATCTATTTATAGCTATAATTTACCACGACACAATTTACACACATATGAAGTAAGACGCAAATTGAAATTTAACCAACTTAAGTATATAGTGCCCATTTTTTCTTCATCAAGTTAGTAGTGTTGCACCAGACGTTTCCCAACTTTACGTTGGGGTCTCCGTCGTCGGAACTATCGTGTCTATCAGGGTAGTGAGCTCTTTCTGATATTTCCCACAAGGTATATACATATAATTTGACTCCAAATTTGTATGTTTCACAACAGAATTTCTTATTATAAGCCGGACTATAATTCCACCTAGTGGTAAACGGTGAAGCAGACCTTCATGATACATGATACTCTCGATTAGCCTATTGAAGACATCTAGATTGTAATCGGACGGAAGGACAGACACTGGTAAGTAATTTCACTCCTTTGTTGTGCATCCAGCATTATGAAAATCGAAGCAAATTGTCAAGTTCGAATGAGTGGTACGAGTATGTCCCTACTAAATAGAAATGAATTAGCGTTCGATTACTTCCAAAACCGATGTCGCCACATCTTACCGTATTATAAACATACGCAATGCACAATGACATCTAATGTTTCACATTACATTGCTTGGCGAGTTTGTCAACGTCGAGTGTGTCCCGTATTACGGTAGAACACAAGCAGCAATGGTAATTGTACAATACGAAAAGTAATAAATGAGTTTGCAAAGGTAAATGTCATAGTAAAGTATTCATCTAGATGTAAATTAATTAGTAATAAAATGATAATGAGTAAATAATCAACTTACTGATGAAATGTTATGCCTTTATTAGTTTAATTACTCGTTCTAAAGTGCACCATTATAAATTTATAATAACTAAAAATCACGTATGACGTTCCTCGCACAACTAAATCACAAAATGGTGAATTATGTTCGTCAACCCATATAAGCGGCGACAAGGTCACGCGTCTATGCGACTTCTATTGTCTTATTATTACGATTTCTGTGCACAGACATAACGCGTATAATGGCTGTAGCACGTATAGGTCGGCTCGACCCGCCCACGAGGAGGACGACGTCTCGAAAGTGGCCCGGAAACATTGTGATAACACTGTGTTAAGCGAGAGAGGGGCCCCGCTTGCGTTCCGAACGAAAGTCCCGGGAACCCTCATATACGCTGACGGTGACCACGGTTTTAGCCGGTAACAGTCCGGCATAAACTTTTCGTTGCCCCCGCAGCGGAAGGTAACTATGGGGATTTCCCTACGTTAAAAAAACGGGCGGCTCGACCGGAGATGTAATAAGATCGCACAAAATACCAGCGTGAAACAGAAGCATAATACTGCTGTGATTTGTATGCTAAGTGATGAGAACCGAAGACCCCTTATCTTAGTAAAGAGACGGATCTTTGTCTGAATGACGGAACCCGGAGGTCCCGTCATTCAGACAAAGAATTTTTACCGGTGGCAACTCATACTAAGTACTTTCATTAAATAACCAAGATTTTACAATTGTCATGATTTACTCATACACGAAGACAATATTCATTAGCAATCAAAAAGAAATCTATCGAAGACAATATTCGCTCGCCGGAAATAATTTAATATAAAAAAATAATTCTGAATGATTCATGACTGTAGAATAATTTATTATTAGAAATAATCATTGCGAATAATATAAAGTAGATATATCTTAAGAATACAATGTGCAAAGTACCTGGGCAAGTGGTGGATGGGCTTGATGACGATGCACGTCCGAGTTCATATCGGCCCACGTCAAAACGCCTGTACCCTACCTAAGTACGCCTCATCATCTGTGAACAATGTTATGAAGTTATGAATCAAAGATACACACAAACTATTTTATTTAATAAATAAACCGCAAACTATTCAAAAAACATTAATTCCAATAATAAACAAACAAGTGATATTTTAATAATTAAATGTAAATGATACATACATAATTATATTAAATATATCTACATAAAATACAAAGTAATATTTTATTTACGCCATATTTTATTTTATTCCACAAGAAAATTTTTATGTTGATTTTAGCAATCAATTTCTTTACAAGCAAGTATTTCGGCTTTTCAAGGTTTAGACCGTTTATCGGTAGAGACGATTTTGCGCAATTTTGACTCCGCTTGGGATTCGAATCCAGGACACGTGACGCGTGAATCAGGTGCCTTACGAACGCGTAGACAAGTATTTAGTTATTTCAGTCAGTCACATTTTTTGGCGTATTCAATTTCGTGGTTGAAACTTCGTTTTGAGGAATGAACTTAAGAGGAAGACCAGGCACTCAATGTAAATGTAGATTAATTAAAAGTAATGGTGAAAACTAAGCAATAAGCGTCATAATTTGACGTTAATTTGTCTGGGAATTAAATTAACGTAAAATAGAAAAACCACTCGAGAATGGGCGCCCCATGAATTGTCTGAAGTTAAAGCTTACCTTGCTTTGATAAGTAGGTACAGAAATTTAGGGATTTTTGACAGAATTGGAATGAGTAATGAAAAGTTGATTCTTTATGATGATCGCTGGCGAAAAACGCAAGGGTTGAACTCAATTCAGACACCGGGACAAACATCCATACAAATAGGCTAATTAGTGGTCACTTCATGGTGTAATTCACTACACCTTTTTGAGACCCGATGAGATCAATAATAGCAAATATTTATTGTGGAGAACTTCGGTCAATGATGGCAAAACTCAGTGGGGCAATCTCCACTTACCAATCGACCAACGCCATCGTTGCTTCATGATAACAGAGGCCCGTGATGATCGACAAACCATTTTAACATTACAAAACCTGCATTTAGAAACCATACGTCAGCCTCCGTGCCAGTCATATCTAGCCCCATCTGATGATTACCATTTTTCCGCAATTTGGATAAAATGATGTTCTCAGGAAACGGTACCTGATCACCAGAGTTCCATTGTAAAGCCATAAATAATCTTCCCTCAAGATAGCAAAAATGTTAAAGAGAATGACGTATATTCTTCAGAATAAAATAGAAAAAAAAAAGAAAGAGCTTAAGAAAATAAAAAGTAATGTTACCTAAATATGTACAGCGAAATCAATTTTAGTGGTGGCAATAGGTCGCACCAGGTTCTGCTCAGAGCTGAGTAAGCACAACTCATAGACTAATGACAGTTAAAATGAGTTTATATTTACAATTTGTAAATATAAACTCATTTTAATTTTTTTTACTTTGATAAAGAAAAAAAACGGTAATGAATAATTGGACCGTTCAAGACAATGTTTCACAAAAACAAGAAAGTGCTCCAGTTCTAAATACTTTCACTTTATACAAATGCAATATAATTTTAGTTTGCTTTTCTTTTGATATTGTTGGTCAAATAGCTGTGGTTAAAATATTTGTTCAACGGCGGAACGTGCATGAGCACAGGTAAATCTATCAGCCCATTTTACTAAGAGGATATTTTAAAATTTGTTGGAATATATTTGAAATAAAAACCAGTTTATAGATATGTGACTAAATGATCATTATCATCATCATTACAGCCCCTCACAAGTCCAGGGGGTATATTGTTATAGTTGGCGAACGGGTCGGCAACCGCAGTTTTTTTGTTGTATAATTGTTGTTATCAGGAAGATGCTGCTGCCCATCTCCTACCTGTTTTCCTCTTCCGCCTTTTACGACACCCACGATATGGGGTAGTGGATATTCTTAACCGCCACTACACGTCGATCATAAACCCCAGGAATAAATGAATTTTTTATTTAATATTCACTGGTGTTTTTTATTAAACACCACAAAAACAAACAAACAACAAACAAACGCACGCACGCACGCACGCACGCACGCACGCACGCACGCACGCACGCACGCACGCACGCACGCACGCACGCACGCACGCACGCACGCACGCACGCACGCACACACGCACACACGCACACACGCACACACGCACACACGCACGCACGCGTGCACATACAAACAGACATTCTTTAGTGAGTCTATATAAATAAATAAAATTGAAGTGTCTATTTGCAATGTCAATGTCAAAATTACAGCTTTATACGAGTACTATTATACATAAGAAAATGTAATATGGTACTTCTAACATAAAAACAATTTTTAAAAGTTTTGTCTATCTGTCTGTTTGCTCCGGCTAATCTCCGAAACGATGGGTAGATTTTGACGGGACTATCACTGGCAGATAGCTGATGTTACATGGAGTAACTAAGCCTACTTATATTTAAGAAAAAGAGGAATATTTAAGGAAAAGAAAATTAAAACCCTAAATTAGTGCGAAGTCGCGGGGAACAGCTAGTTTACAATAAATAGGTTAGCAGCGCAAAATGTTCAGGTAACCTCAAACGAATGGTGTTTCATAGATTGTTAGCTAGAGGAACTTGCACTGAAATGGAGAGGAAATTGTACCATTTTACTCTCGGTGTAAACGATAACACGAGGAGCCGAGCCGTTGAAGTGTGGCGGATGTCGTGCACGCCTCTCTTACGCTCTTGTAATGCAAGTTACATAAGCGATGATATAATATATAATATTATTATAACTAGAAGAATCAACACAACGCGGGCAATGGCTCTTCGCACATTCATTAGCAAAAAACCGTACGTGATGTAATTGTTGTGTTTAACTTTAAAACGTAACGTTCATTCAAATACCATCAACATCACTAACGTTTTAATAACATTAAAATCTCTTAATAGCAAAAAGTTACCTCATTTAAACCAATAAAAAAACCAACAAAAAAAATTGTACCACAAAAGTTCAAGTAAAAGTACCAAGTATTATACAATTTGGAAATCTACATGATATGCGCCAACTTTTGAATACAGTTGCCAAGTCCATGTGGGTACATTTTTTTTACAGTATGAAGGGTTCAACTTGCTCGATAAAACTTTTACTGTTACATTTTTACGAACTTTTATGTATTTATTTCTAACAAACCGTAATAGGCACTGAAAAATAAAATAGTAGGTATAGTAGGCATATTATTAGGCTGTACAAAACAGAAAATAAAATAAAATCGGAACTCATTTGCAGATGCAGCATCAAAAATATTGACGTAACGGCTGATTTTCTGGAAAATTTATAAATCAGCCTTTGTCATTTGAACCAAGCAATTTGGGTATATGACTTAATTTTTTTCCGAACAGTTCTTCCATGGTCTACAACCCCCTTTCGTTTGAACGTTACGTTCTGGGACATCCTGTATATATACTAGCTTGCCAGGCAGACGTTGTTCTGTTCTTAAAAATCCTTAAATTCGCAAAAAAATAATTGTGGGCATAAAAACTATCATATCTCTCAAGTTGGACCAAATTACACACGTTGTGCAAATTTGATTAAAGTCTATTAAGTAGTTTAGGAGTCTATCGCGGACAAGCAACGTGACACGTAATTTATATATATATTAAGATATGTATACAATCACGAGGAAGCTAATGCCCCATTTACATTCAGCCCGTTTGGGCAGGGAAGTGAGCAGGGCAGTGAGCAGGGCAGTATGTAAACAGGCTACTCGCGCTGACACTGCCGCTGCCACTGACACTGCCCGAAATGTCGGTTTTTCGTGCGGAAGTCAAAGGACGGGCAGCGCGAGCGGCAGTGTGTGTTCACATTCAGCTCCATCGCTCACTTCGCGACAAGCGCCTGGATGAACGGACGTGCGTGCCGTCCTGTTATTAAATAAATACGATCTACCAAAATGCCTTTCGAGTGGATTAATGAAAATACAATAAAGTTTTTAGAACTGCTGGATTCAGAAAAAACTATATGGGATTTCAACGATAAAAACCACAATTCATCATCTTCTACGAATACGAATTTTCTTTTTTGAGTTAACATAGTACCTATGTACATAATTAATTATAAATTCGTCAAATTTATTATATTAATATAAAATTTAGTTTAAGGAATTAATGAACATTGACATTTTATTTCTAAAAACGATTAGTAACTCATATTGATTATTTATTAATTAAAATGTAAAATAAGTTAAAAGGTAATATTTGCATAATAGCCTGAGATTTTTAAATTATAATTTTATTGTAATTAAAATTACGAATTAGTTTATACTGAAGTGTAATTAATAAAATAATAATAGCTTAACTAATCTCATATAATATTTAATATTATTTATGTAACAATAATATAATAATTCAATTAATAATTTATGAACAATTTACTGTATAAGAATTCAAATAGAGTGGATCTGTATAAGTATTTAATTGTACATAATATTTGAATTCAAAAAGAATGTGTGTACCTAACTTTTAAGCAACATCGGGTTTGTGTAATTAGCTGTATTTCATATCATTTTTCCATGCCAATTATGGCAAAACATGTCAGTTCCACGTCATTGATCATCTTATGTACCATGTTTTTAAGCAAATAAATTTTCTATCTATCTATCTGTCTTCTTTTGAACTTGATATCTTTTTAAATTATTAACATAATTTTGTATTGCAAGAAGACACAGCGCGGACGCTGTAATTATTTCGACGTCCGCCATAGTCGAAAGCCGAAAGCGATGTGAGTGGTAGGGCAGAGTGTGAATACACACTTCCCGCGATCCTGCTACGGCAGTATTTAGGGAAGTATTGCCGGCAGCGCGAGGAGCAGTGGCAGTGGCTGAATGTAAATGGGGCTTAAGAGGCGCATACAACACTGTCGTCTACCCATCTCTGCTTCATACCAATTTACCAATTATGACCTTCGGTTATGTCCCTGCAGTAATTTAAAAAAAAAACTTTATTTTAACCTTTTACAACAAACCTAAAATGAGCCAAGCTATTATAATTATGAAGGATTGCTATTAGCGGTTTAAACACACATCCCTTGCTGGACATCCTCGGACAACCCTGGTATCTGGCATTCTAAACCTTTAGTTGTACGAAAACTTATTGTGAAATGCGTATTGTTCAAAATAGTGACTTAGACCTTAAAACGTGTCTACCGCCGGCTCCGTTACAATCACTCGGCTGTGGTAAATTTTAAATTTATATACAAACCCATTCAGCACACGCAACTATTTACTATTACACAACAAAGGGTAACTAATGCTTGTTTTAGCACGGTAAAAGATTTAAGCAACATCACAGATCTCCAATTATTAAAAATTGAGTGCCGCTACTTACTGAATACATACAAATAAATAAAATTGAAGTGTCTATTTGTGATGTCAAAATAATAGCTTTTTACTACATGCATATGAAAGTATATACGGTACTAATAAAAAAAAACAATTTTTAAAATTATGACGGGAAACCGATTTTGACGGGATCTTCAGTGACAGAAAGATGATGTTATAAGGAGTAACTTGGTGCAATAAAATTAAAACCTATGAAATCCAATAGTAATAAATTTCACGGGGCAAAGTCGCAGGGGACACCTAGCAAGTAATACAAATATAGAAACGAATATAAAGGAACGCATCCATACATTGCAATTAAATTGTTCAATGCGTTGTTGAAAGCAAAATAATAATACTATTACATTAATAGATAGCTGATTAGTCATACTAGCGTCGTCGGCGGCCGAGCCGCCGAGTTGCAAATGATGGTTACATTAATGAACAGGTCATTAAAAGAAAGGGGAATGAAAGTGAATGCAAGTAAGATGAAAGTTATGGTTTTTGAAAGAGAATAAATTAAAACGATATGTGAAATAAGAATAGAAGGGGAGATGGTCGAGCAAATAGATGAATTTATATATTTGGGATGTGTATTCAGCAGGGATGGGAGATATGATAACGATATTGAACGACGAGTGAATGCAGGAAATAAAGTAAATGGGGCTCTACACTCTATTGTGAAAAGTCAGAATGTGTTAAAAAAGGCACGTATGTCAATACACAATGCTGTATTAGTTCCTACTTTAACGTATGGTGAAAGTTGGATGTGGTAGAAGAAGCACGAGAATAGAATAAATGCAGTAGAAAAGCGGTCGCTAAGGAGTATGTTAGGGCTGAATCTAAATGACAGGGTGAGAAACTGCTTGATAAAAGAAGAGTGCGGTTTGCAGGTTGATGCGGTGACCAGGATTAAGAAAGGAATGCTTCGGTGGATTGGTCATGTAGAAAGAATGAATGAGGAAAGACTGACAAAGCAAATATATGTTGCAGAAGTGAATGGAAGAGTCGTCGGAAAGGGACGTCCTAGGCAAGTTTGTCGACCAAATTGGCGATATATTAAAAATGGGCCAAATTAAGAGTACCCTTAACCGACGAGCATGTATGCGTAGGTATATGGATGTGGAAGAGGTATATGGATGTAGTGTGTATAGTTACTCATTTCACAATAAAGACGCGCACTAAAAACGAATTTTACGATAGTCCCATCAAAAATTATATTGGTTGTGATTTTATATCTATGGCGTACATTTACACGCTCATGCAGGCGTCAATCAATTCCATCAATCAATATTGATAAAAAACGGATGGTGACTGATAGGCGTACTGCGCTCATGCAGGCGTCAATCACTGCATTACTATTATATGTACATATTGCGCGTAATGTACACCTATCAGTCACCACCCGTTTTTTATCAATCATGCTTGATGGAATTGATTGACGCCTGCACGAGCGTGTAATGTACGCCTATGGTCACTCGACAATGGTTACTTATCAATAAGCAGCTGTCGTCTGAAATATTAAATAGTCTGATTGACATTTAGGTAAGTAAGGTTAGCAGGTAAGTTTAGCACGTAAGTCGATAAAGAAGTATTATTTACACAGCAGATAAGCTACTGCAATCAATCGATATTGTTCGCGACGGCCTAACAACGTTAAGAAACAAAGTTATAAAGAATATTGTTTTTTGTATTAATAATGAAATTACTGACAAAACGGTGAAAACGTGTATTAATATAGTTGTTTAGCATGTTTATAACTCTTAGTATATTTGTATAGAATGTCGTTTTGATAACAAGTAATGTAAACAACTTTTATTATATTAAGAAAAATCGACCAATCACAGCGCGTCTTATCGTAGAACTCTCTAGAAGTTTTTTAATTAACTGCGTAATAGTTCATACCAAAAATAATGAAAATAATTTTATGTTCTAAGAGTTGTAAATATGACATTGAATTAGCATATGGCTTATAGATTAAAGAAGTGTAGGAATATTTTGTATAATTAAAGGCATTTGACAGTTATATAAAAATTAAAGAATTAATGTACCCAAATATTATGAAAATTTGGGACATTTCGTTTAATAACTTTTTACAATGTTAATGTTTTGAGTAACCTTTATGATATACTAATAAAGTACCAGACTACCGATTTAATGATGTATAGCATGTTAGTGTAGCAATTAGTTTTGTATAGAGAATATTGCAATTTATGCCATTTGTATAGTGAAAAGTTTATGCAATAAAGAGGCAAAACGGAAAATGGCAAGCGGCTCACTGTAAAGTATTGCTAAAGTCTACCTTAGGGGCTCGGGACCCAGTACCCGTAGTAGTGTGAAGAACTACCAGTGACAAGTGAAGTGAAGTGAGTGGTATCCGGTGGTAGCTGAAGTGACTAGTAGCAGTATATAGTGAATAGTGAAAGTGTTAGCTAGCCGAAAAAGGTCGTAACTGATATTCGCAGTTACATATAGTGAAAGTGTTAGCTAGCCTAAAAAAGGTCGTAACTGATATTCGCAGTTACACATAGTGAAAGTGTTAGCTAGCCGAAAAAGGTTGTAACTGATATTCGCAGTTACATATAGTGAAAGTGGTATCTGATATCCGCAGTTACACAAGTGATAAAATCAGCTAGTTTAGTTGATAATAGCTGCTAGTCAGTAGTGTTAGAAAACCAGCTACTACCAATAGATATTTGATACCACCGTACAATTTAAAGAAATCTTTGAAATATACAGTAACCAACCAATAGTGAACAACCGTAGTTCAACCGTGGTCAATAGTTATAAAATTTCGCGACTAATTAATCAGTCGAACCGCTGGCCACTACCTTGCTATTTGTATTTATTAATCGTGCATTTTGTTTTGAACCTCAGTCCACAATATTTTAGCGGTAACCACAAAGACGAACCAAAAGAAGAGATTATGCGAGAACTTGAGCTACAATTTGGGCGTCCAGATTCAATCGCGCAAGCAGAAACCGAGAAGTTACGAGGATTAGCACGCTGTACAGAATCACCTAGAGACATCTGCACATTCGCGAGCAAAGTGAGGGGAAGCGTCGTCATTCTTCGAGCCTTAAAGCGAGATCATTACCTCGTCAACGCAGAGCTGCTACGACACCTCACCCACAAACTGACACACTCTATACGTGCCCAGTAGTATAGAATCTACACCGAAAAATATGACTCTAGACCAGACCTCGGCTGCTTCAGCGAGTTTATTACCGAGCAAGCTCGCTTCTGCAGTGCATTTGCGCCTCCAGAAATTATAAACGAAGCACAAAGCAATCGTTCAGTACATAGAGCACACGCGGCTACTACTAAGCTGTCTCCGAAATGCAGAGTGTGCGAAAAGGAGGGTCACTACGGATCCGAATGTAAAAAATTTAAGGAAGCAGATATCAACAAAAGATGGGAACTCGCAAAGCAAAATAATTTATGTTTCCGCTGTTTACGTTATAGAAATCAGACACACAAATGCAAAACCAATAAGTGTGGAATAAAAGGATGCACCGCGACACACAATCGAATTCTCCATAACAATACAAAGGAGAAGACTTGAGGTCAAACAAAAAGAACCTCAAGAAACCGTAGCTAACTCATTCGCTGTGTCAAAGCATTAAGCCTATTTAAAAATAATTCCAGTGCGAGTAATTGGACCGGCGGGAGCTGTAAACACACACGCCCTGCTGGATGATGGGTCAACAGTTTCACTAATGGATGAAGAGATCGCCAAACAAATTGGAGCTACAGGGCGGTTGGACCCGTTTAAGATCACCGCTATCGGTTTCACCGACTCACCCTCGATTCACCGGAATCCCGAAGAATCAAAGTATCGCTGAAGAGTCTCCACAGCAAAAGGGTGCCATTCAGAGCACGCACGGTTGCAAGCCTAAACTTGGGGCCACAGACTGTACTTGCAGCAGACATAGCCAGGTGCAACCACTTGAGACATAAAGGAGCAGGTAATATATGACTCCGGCACCCAAGGATCCTAATAGGACAGGACAATTGGAGACTTCTGATAGCCACTCAAATCCGAAGAGGTCCGCCGCATCAACCAATTGCCTCGCTCACAGAATTAGGATGGGTGCTACACGGGGCACACACTAAAGCCCCGTATCAGCGCGTCCACGCGGCCAATGAGCTGCACAAGAGCGAGGGAACTATAGATGACCAACTCCGCGAATATTTCGCGCTGGAATCTCTCATCGTCAATCCGAGAAGACCAGACTCCGATCCAGAGAAGAAAGCTGAAGATATACTAAATAGCATCACCCGTCAGTTACAAGACGGGCACATAGAAACAGCGCTTCTCTGGAAGAAAAAGGATATCGAGATGCCTGGTAATTATGAAACAGCATTAAAACGGCTCGTTTCCACTGAAAGAAAATTAGATCGAGACGAAGATCTAAAAAGTAAGTATGATGAACAATTAATGAATTCTCTAGTACAAAAGGGATACGCCGAGATAGCACCGAAAACTAGCACACCGGGAAGAACATGGTACCTACCCCATTTCGACGTCCATAACCCAATGAAGCCAGAGAAGTTTCGAATAGTACACGATGCCGCAGCCAAAACAAAGGGGGTGTCATTGAACGACTTCCTGCTCACGGGTCCAGACCTACTGCAATCACTACCAGGGGTCATGATGCGTTTTCGCCGCCATAAAATCGCTGTCTCCGCGGACATAGCCGAAATGTTCATGCAGGTCAAAGTTAGACCCGAAGACAGAGATGCCTTAAAATATCTCTGGAGAGGGGATCGACGTAATGAAGCTCCACAAGAATATAAAATGACGTCGATCATTTTCGGTGCAGCCAGGTCACCCTGCACAGCCATATTTGCGAAGAACTGGAACGATAAAAAACACATAGACAAGTATACAAAAGCCGTAGAAGCTATCATTCAAAACCACTATATGGATGACTATCTCGACAGTTTCCAGTCTCTGGAAGAGGCAATGCGAATATCGAAGGAAGTATGCGACATACACAAAAACGCGCATTTCACCTTAAGAAAATGGGTTTCCAACGCACCAGAAGTTGTAAAAGAATTAGAACTTGACCATGAAGCATCTGAGTCAGTCGATCTGGGAAACAAAGGAACCGAGGAAAAGATACTCGGATTAATCTGGAAACCGGGTACCTATCAGCTGAGCTTCAACCTAAAGCTCGCTCGACTTCCAATCAATTTGCTGCATGAAACATCAACCAAGAGAGAACGTCTCATACGGTGCGTGAAGACGGCACTATACACCGTCCTTCATGAGAGACATCCGCATGAGGAAGTATTAGCCACGCTGCTCTGCGAGGTGGAGTACACAGTAAATAGCAGACCATTGACTCACATCTCTGTAGACAGCGACGACGACGAAGCCATCACTCCAAATCACTTCCTTTTAGGAGGATCTGCGAGACTACCGACACCTGGAGTATTTGATGAAAAGGATATGAATAGCAAAAGACACTGGCGACGCTCCCAGATACTCGCTGACATGTTCTGGCAGCGTTGGGTCCGAGAGTATCTACCGGAACTTCAAAACCGGCGGGAGGCCCATGGGCGAGGTCCCAATCTCCAGGTGGGCGATCCAGTCCTCATAGCTGACGGCCAGTTACCTCGTAACACCTGGCCACGAGGGAGGGTGGAAGCTGTTTACCCCGGTGCGGACGGACAGATCCGCACTGTGGAGGTACGCACAGCAAACGGCCTAATCAAGAGACCAACCAGGAAACTCGTGCCGCTGCCGAAGTAGAAGCAACGTCGCTCACCGAAATGGATGCAGCGCCGCTGTGATAAAATCGTCGCGACGCTGCACGGCGGGAGAGATGTTCGCGACGGCCTAACAACGTTAAGAAACAAAGTTATAAAGAATATTGTTTTTTGTATTAATAATGAAATTACTGACAAAACGGTGAAAACGTGTATTAATATAGTTGTTTAGCATGTTTATAACTCTTAGTATATTTGTATAGAATGTCGTTTTGATAACAAGTAATGTAAACAACTTTTATTATATTAAGAAAAATCGACCAATCACAGCGCGTCTTATCGTAGAACTCTCTAGAAGTTTTTTAATTAACTGCGTAATAGTTCATACTAAAAATAATGAAAATAATTTTATGTTCTAAAAGAGTTATAAATATGACATTGAATTAGCATATGGCTTATAGATTAAAGAAGTGTAGGAATATTTTGTATAATTAAACGCATTTGACAGTTATATAAAAATTAAAGAATTAATGTACCCAAATATTATGAAAATTTGGGACATTTCGTTTAATAACTTTTTACAATGTTAATGTTTTGAGTAACCTTTATGATATACTAATAAAGTACCAGACTACCGATTTAATGATGTATAGCATGTTAGTGTAGCAATTAGTTTTGTATAGAGAATATTGCAATTTATGCCATTTGTATAGTGAAAAGTTTATGCAATAAAGAGGCAAAACGGAAAATGGCAAGCGGCTCACTGTAAAGTATTGCTAAAGTCTACCTTAGGGGCTCGGGACCCAGTACCAGTAGTAGTGTGAAGAACTACCAGTGACAAGTGAAGTGAAGTGAGTGGTATCCGGTGGTAGCTGAAGTGACTAGTAGCAGTATATAGTGAATAGTGAAAGTGTTAGCTAGCCGAAAAAGGTCGTAACTGATATTCGCAGTTACATATAGTGAAAGTGTTAGCTAGCCTAAAAAGGTCGTAACTGATATTCGCAGTTACACATAGTGAAAGTGTTAGCTAGCCGAAAAAGGTTGTAACTGATATTCGCAGTTACATATAGTCAAAGTGGTAACTGATATCCGCAGTTACACAAGTGATAAAATCAGCTAGTTTAGTTGATAATAGCTGCTAGTCAGTAGTGTTAGAAAACCAGCTACTACCAATAGATATTTGATACCACCGTACAATTTAAAGAAATCTTTTGAAATATACAGTGACCAACCAATAGTGAACAACCGTAGTTCAACCGTGGTCAATAGTTATAAAATTTCGCGACTAATTAATCAGTCGAACCGCTGGCCACTACCTTGCTATTTGTATTTATTAATCGTGCATTTTGATTTGAACCTCAGTCCACAATATTTTAGCGGTAACCACAAAGACGGCAGTGAAAGTACCCACCGGAACCTATAGGTGTAAGACGTGAGCGACTCGCGAAGTATCTTCGACAACATTTACTCCGGAGAGTTTCGCCCGTCCGGCACATTCGTTGGTCCTTCGAGCCGGATCTATCCGTTTGTATTTCGGAACCGGGTACATAGTCACCACCTTATTAAAACCGCAGAATTTTCAGATTCAAGATGCCGATCACCCGTTCGCAAGGAAGGGAAGCCAAGGCGTGGACCGTCGGTCTGGAAGGAGGTTCGTCGGCCAGTAACGCCGCCGTCCACCACCAGATGCCACCACGCTCACCGTCAACGGTAGAGGGCGCTGAGGCGCCATGCTGCCCCCCCGAGGGGGGGATACCCCTGCCCGCGCCGGCCACTACGGTCCGTACAACGAAGCGGAGGGAACATATAGAAGGCAACGATGACTTTAGCCGTGCATCATCGCCACCAGCCCGGGAAGACACCCACACCGAAGAGCCGCCGAGGGGCCACACCGATTGCAGTACGAAGTCAAAAAAGACTGTTCGGCCCAATAGAAGAATTTTGAAGGCTCGTGAAGAAGTATTGAAGATCAAACTAGAACTTGCGCAGATCTCCTTGCAGATGGCTGAGGAAGAAGACGAATCGGACGACTATGATGAAGATGGTCACTCCAAAAGTGAGTACGTTCGATCTTGGCTCGAAAATTCTGTAGCCAAACAAAAGTCAAATCAAGGCGCAACTACCGGAGGGAAGGCCCCATTTAATAAAACCGTCACAAAGCCAACCCCGGACGTTGTCGACCTCAGTGAGCCCCAAAAGGAGCTCACGAACCAGGATTCCTATCCAGAAGATGTACAAAAGGATCCCATGCCACAGAAGCTCAGCCAGGAATCCACCGTTAATGAAGACAGGGGGCTCCTACCGATTGTATCAGAGCTCACGTACCAGGATTCCTATCCAGCAGATGTACCCAAGGATCTCATGCCAAAGAAACCTAGCCAGGAACCCGTCATAAGTGAAGACAGGGGGCTCCGTCCATTTATATCGGAGCTCACATCCGCTATAGCCGCGCTCGCTGACAAATCAAAGTTAGAGAGTACGCCACTATCGTCGCATACTTTCGCAGCGTCGAAAGCTATAATGACACTGCCAAGCTTTAGCGGAGCACATACCGAGTGGCTTTCATTCCGTGCCATTTACGAAACAACCCGAGGCTACTTCAATGACATTGAAAACACTGCTAGACTAAGACGAAGTCTACAAGGAAGAGCCTTGGAAACAGTCAGTTCAGAACTCATCGGGCATGCTAAGCCAGATGAGATTATGCGAGAACTTGAGCTACAATTTGGGCGTCCAGATTCAATCGCGCAAGCAGAAACCGAGAAGTTACGAGGATTAGCACGCTGTACAGAAGCGCCTAGAGACATCTGCACATTCGCGAGCAAAGTGAGGGGAAGCGTCGTCACTCTTCGAGCCTTAAAGCGAGATCATTACCTCGTCAACGCAGAGCTGCTACGACACCTCACCGACAAACTGCCAAACTCTATACGTGCCCAGTGGTATAGAATCTACACCGAAAAATATGACTCTAGACCAGACCTCGGCTGCTTCAGCGAGTTTATTACCGAGCAAGCTCGCTTCTGCAGTGCATTTGCGCCTCCAGAAATTATAAACGAAGCACAAAGCAATCGTTCAGTACATAGAGCACACGCGGCTACTACTAAGCCGTCTCCGAAATGCAGAGTGTGCGAAAAGGAGGGTCACTACGGATCCGAATGTAAAAAATTTAAGGAAGCAGATATCAACAAAAGATGGGAACTCGCAAAGCAAAATAATTTATGTTTCCGCTGTTTACGTTATCGAAATCAGACACACAAATGCAAAACCAATAAGTGTGGAATAGAAGGATGCACCGCGACACACAATCGACTTCTCCATAACAATACAAAGGAGAAGACTTGAGGTCAAACAAAAAGAACCTCAAGAAACCGTAGCTAACTCATTCGCTGTGTCAAAGCATTAAGCCTATTTAAAAATAATTCCAGTGCGAGTAATTGGACCGGCGGGAGCTGTAAACACACACGCCCTGCTGGATGATGGGTCAACAGTTTCACTAATGGATGAAGAGATCGCCAAACAAATTGGAGCTACAGGGCGGTTGGACCCGTTTAAGATCACCGCTATCGGGTTCACCGACTACCCTCGATTCACCGGAATCCCGAAGAATCAAAGTATCGCTGAAGAGTCTCCACAGCAAAAGGGTGCCATTCAGAGCACGCACGGTTGCAAGCCTAAACTTGGGGCCACAGACTGTACTTGCAGTAGACATAGCCAGGTGCAACCACTTGAAAGACAAAGGAGCAGCTAATATATGACTCCGGCAACCCAAGGATCCTAATAGGACAGGACAATTGGAGACTTCTGATAGCCACTCAAATCCGAAGAGGTCCGCCGCATTAACCAATTGCCTCGCTCACAGAATTAGGATGGGTGCTACACGGGGCACACACTAAAGCCCCGTATCAGCCCGTCCACGCGGCCAATGAGCTGCACAAGAGCGAGGGAACTATAGATGACCAACTCCGCGAATATTTCGCGCTGGAATCTCTCATTGTCAATCCGAGAAGACCAGACTCCGATCCAGAGAAGAAAGCTGAAGATATACTAAATAGCATCACCCGTCAGTTACAAGACGGGCACATAGAAACAGCGCTTCTCTGGAAGAAAAAGGATATCGAGATGCCTGGTAATTATGAAACAGCATTAAAACGGCTCGTTTCCATTGAAAGAAAATTAGATCGAGACGAAGATCTAAAAAGGAAGTATGATGAACAATTAATGAATTCTCTAGTACAAAAGGGATACGCCGAGATAGCACCGAAAACTAGCACACCGGGAAGAACATGGTACCTACCCCATTTCGACGTCCATAACCCAATGAAGCCAGAGAAGTTTCGAATAGTACACGATGCCGCAGCCAAAACAAAGGGGGTGTCATTGAACGACTTCCTGCTCACGGGTCCAGACCTACTGCAATCACTACCAGGGGTCATGATGCGTTTTCGCCGCCATAAAATCGCTGTCTCCGCGGACATAGCCGAAATGTTCATGCAGGTCAAAGTTAGACCCGAAGACAGAGATGCCTTAAGATATCTCTGGAGAGGGGATCGACGTAATGAAGCTCCACAAGAATATAAAATGACGTCGATCATTTTCGGTGCAGCCAGGTCACCCTGCACAGCCATATTTGCGAAGAACTGGAACGATAAAAAACACATAGACAAGTATACAAAAGCCGTAGAAGCTATCATTCAAAACCACTATATGGATGACTATCTCGACAGTTTCCAGTCTCTGGAAGAGGCAATGCGAATATCGAAGGAAGTACGCGACATACACAAAAACGCGCACTTCACCTTAAGAAAATGGGTTTCCAACGCACCAGAAGTTGTAAAAGAATTAGAACCTGACCATGAAGCATCTGAGTCAGTCGATCTGGGAAACAAAGGAACCGAGGAAAAGATACTCGGATTAATCTGGAAACCGGGTACCGATCAGCTGAGCTTCAACCTAAAGCTCGCTCGACTTCCAATCAATTTGCTGCATGAAACATCAACCAAGAGAGAACGTCTCATACGGTGCGTGAAGACGGCACTATACACCGTCCTTCATGAGAGACATCCGCATGAGGAAGTATTAGCCACGCTGCTCTGCGAGGTGGAGTACACAGTAAATAGCAGACCATTGACTCACATCTCTGTAGACAGCGACGACGACGAATCCATCACTCCAAATCACTTCCTTTTAGGAGGATCTGCGAGACTACCGACACCTGGAGTATTTGATGAAAAGGATATGAATAGCAAAAGACACTGGCGACGCTCCCAGATACTCGCTGACATGTTCTGGCAGCGTTGGGTCCGAGAGTATCTACCGGAACTTCAAAACCGGCGGGAGGCCCATGGGCGAGGTCCCAATCTCCAGGTGGGCGATCCAGTCCTCATAGCTGACGGCCAGTTACCTCGTAACACCTGGCCACGAGGGAGGGTGGAAGCTGTTTACCCCGGTGCGGACGGACAGATCCGCACTGTGGAGGTACGCACAGCAAACGGCCTAATCAAGAGGCCAACCAGGAAACTCGTGCCGCTGCCGAAGTAGAAGCAACGTCGCTCACCGAAATGGATGCAGCGCCGCTGTGAGAAAATCGTCGCGACGCTGCACGGCGGGAGAGATGTTCGCGACGGCCTAACAACGTTAAGAAACAAAGTTATAAAGAATATTGTTTTTTGTATTAATAATGAAATTACTGACAAAACGGTGAAAACGTGTATTAATATAGTTGTTTAGCATGTTTATAACTCTTAGTATATTTGTATAGAATGTCGTTTTGATAACAAGTAATGTAAACAACTTTTATTATATTAAGAAAAATCGACCAATCACAGCGCGTCTTATCGTAGAACTCTCTAGAAGTTTTTTAATTAACTGCGTAATAGTTCATACCAAAAATAATGAAAATAATTTTATGTTCTAAAAGAGTTGTAAATATGACATTGAATTAGCATATGGCTTATAGATTAAAGAAGTGTAGGAATATTTTGTATAATTAAAGGCATTTGATAGTTATATAAAAATTAAAGAATTAATGTACCCAAATATTATGAAAATTTGGGACATTTCGTTTAATAACTTTTTACAATGTTAATGTTTTGAGTAACCTTTATGATATACTAATAAAGTACCAGACTACCGATTTAATGATGTATAGCATGTTAGTGTAGCAATTAGTTTTGTATAGAGAATATTGCAATTTATGCCATTTGTATAGTGAAAAGTTTATGCAATAAAGAGGCAAAACGGAAAATGGCAAGCGGCTCACTGTAAAGTATTGCTAAAGTCTACCTTAGGGGCTCGGGACCCAGTACCAGTAGTAGTGTGAAGAACTACCAGTGACAAGTGAAGTGAAGTGAGTGGTATCCGGTGGTAGCTGAAGTGACTAGTAGCAGTATATAGTGAATAGTGAAAGTGTTAGCTAGCCGAAAAAGGTCGTAACTGATATTCGCAGTTACATATAGTGAAAGTGTTAGCTAGCCTAAAAAGGTCGTAACTGATATTCGCAGTTACACATAGTGAAAGTGTTAGCTAGCCGAAAAAGGTCGTAACTGATATTCGCAGTTACATATAGTGAAAGTGGTAACTGATATCCGCAGTTACACAAGTGATAAAATCAGCTAGTTTAGTTGATAATAGCTGCTAGTCAGTAGTGTTAGAAAACCAGCTACTACCAATAGATATTTGATACCACCGTACAATTTAAAGAAATCTTTTGAAATATACAGTGACCAACCAATAGTGAACAACCGTAGTTCAACCGTGGTCAATAGTTATAAAATTTCGCGACTAATTAATCAGTCGAACCGCTGGCCACTACCTTGCTATTTGTATTTATTAATCGTGCATTTTGTTTTGAACCTCAGTCCACAATATTTTAGCGGTAACCACAAAGACGGCAGTGAAAGTACCCACCGGAACCTATAGGTGTAAGACGTGAGCGACTCGCGAAGTATCTTCGACAACATTTACTCCGGAGAGTTTCGCCCGTCCGGCACATTCGTTGGTCCTTCGAGCCGGATCTATCCGTTTGTATTTCGGAACCGGGTACATAGTCACCACCTTATTAAAACCGCAGAATTTTCAGATTCAAGATGCCGATCACCCGTTCGCAAGGAAGGGAAGCCAAGGCGTAGACCGTCGGTCTGGAAGGAGGTTCGTCGGCCAGTAACGCCGCCGTCCACCACCAGATGCCACCACGCTCACCGTCAACGGTAGAGGGCGCTGAGGCGCCATGCTGCCCCCCCGAGGGGGGATACCCCTGCTCGCGCCGGCCACTACGGTCGGTACAACGAAGCGGAGGGAACATATAGAAGGCAACGATGACTTTAGCCATGCATCATCGCCAACAGCCCGGGAAGACACCCACACCGAAGAGCCACCGAGGGGCCACACCGATTGCAATACGAAGTCAAAAAAGACTGTTCGGCCCAATAGAAGAATTTTGAAGGCTCGTGAAGAATTATTGAAGATCAAACTAGAACTTGCGCAGATCTCCTTGCAGATGGCTGAGGAAAAGGACGAATCGGACGACTATGATGAAGATGGTCACTCCAAAAGTGAGTACGTTCGATCTTGGCTCGAAAATTCTGTAGCCAAACAAAAGTCAAATCAAGGCGCAACTACCGGAGGGAAGGCCCCATTTAATAAAACCGTCACAAAGCCAACCCCGGACGTTGTCGATCTTAGTGAGCCCCAAAAGGAGCTCACGAACCAGGATTCCTATCCAGAAGACGTACAAAAGGATCCCATGCCACAGAAGCTCAGCCAGGAAGCCACCGTTAATGAAGACAGGGGGCTCCTACCGATTGTATCAGAGCTCACGTACCAGGATTCCTATCCAGCAGATGTACCCAAGGATCTCATGCCAAAGAAACCTAGCCAGGAACCCGTCATAAGTGAAGACAGGGGGCTCCGTCCATTTATATCGGAGCTCACATCCGCTATAGCCGCGCTCGCTGACAAATCAAAGTTAGAGAGTACGCCACTATCGTCGCATACTTTCGCAGCGTCGAAAGCTATAATGACACTGCCAAGCTTTAGCGGAGCACATACCGAGTGACTTTCATTTCGTGCCATATACGAAACAACCCAAGGCTACTTCAATGACATTGAAAACACTGCTAGACTAAGACGAAGTCTACAAGGAAGAGCCTTGGAAACAGTCAGTTCAGAACTCATCGGGCATGCTAAACCAGATGAGATTATGCGAGAACTTGAGCTACAATTTGGGCGTCCAGATTCAATCGCGCAAGCAGAAACCGAGAAGTTACGAGGATTAGCACGCTGTACAGAATCACCTAGAGACATCTGCACATTCGCGAGCAAAGTGAGGGGAAGCGTCGTCATTCTTCGAGCCTTAAAGCGAGATCATTACCTCGTCAACGCAGAGCTGCTACGACACCTCACCCACAAACTGACAAACTCTATACGTGCCCAGTAGTATAGAATCTACACCGAAAAATATGACTCTAGACCAGACCTCGGCTGCTTCAGCGAGTTTATTACCGAGCAAGCTCGCTTCTGCAGTGCATTTGCGCCTCCAGAAATTATAAACGAAGCACAAAGCAATCGTTCAGTACATAGAGCACACGCGGCTACTACTAAGCTGTCTCCGAAATGCAGAGTGTGCGAAAAGGAGGGTCACTACGGATCCGAATGTAAAAAATTTAAGGAAGCAGATATCAACAAAAGATGGGAACTCGCAAAGCAAAATAATTTATGTTTCCGCTGTTTACGTTATAGAAATCAGACACACAAATGCAAAACCAATAAGTGTGGAATAAAAGGATGCACCGCGACACACAATCGAATTCTCCATAACAATACAAAGGAGAAGACTTGAGGTCAAACAAAAAGAACCTCAAGAAACCGTAGCTAACTCATTCGCTGTGTCAAAGCATTAAGCCTATTTAAAAATAATTCCAGTGCGAGTAATTGGACCGGCGGGAGCTGTAAACACACACGCCCTGCTGGATGATGGGTCAACAGTTTCACTAATGGATGAAGAGATCGCCAAACAAATTGGAGCTACAGGGCGGTTGGACCCGTTTAAGATCACCGCTATCGGTTTCACCGACTCACCCTCGATTCACCGGAATCCCGAAGAATCAAAGTATCGCTGAAGAGTCTCCACAGCAAAAGGGTGCCATTCAGAGCACGCACGGTTGCAAGCCTAAACTTGGGGCCACAGACTGTACTTGCAGCAGACATAGCCAGGTGCAACCACTTGAAAGACAAAGGAGCAGCTAATATATGACTCCGGCAACCCAAGGATCCTAATAGGACAGGACAATTGGAGACTTCTGATAGCCACTCAAATCCGAAGAGGTCCGCCGCATCAACCAATTGCCTCGCTCACAGAATTAGGATGGGTGCTACACGGGGCACACACTAAAGCCCCGTATCAGCCCGTCCACGCGGCCAATGAGCTGCACAAGAGCGAGGGAACTATAGATGACCAACTCCGCGAATATTTCGCGCTGGAATCTCTCATCGTCAATCCGAGAAGACCAGACTCCGATCCAGAGAAGAAAGCTGAAGATATACTAAATAGCATCACCCGTCAGTTACAAGACGGGCACATAGAAACAGCGCTTCTCTGGAAGAAAAAGGATATCGAGATGCCTGGTAATTATGAAACAGCATTAAAACGGCTCGTTTCCACTGAAAGAAAATTAGATCGAGACGAAGATCTAAAAAGTAAGTATGATGAACAATTAATGAATTCTCTAGTACAAAAGGGATACGCCGAGATAGCACCGAAAACTAGCACACCGGGAAGAACATGGTACCTACCCCATTTCGACGTCCATAACCCAATGAAGCCAGAGAAGTTTCGAATAGTACACGATGCCGCAGCCAAAACAAAGGGGGTGTCATTGAACGACTTCCTGCTCACGGGTCCAGACCTACTGCAATCACTACCAGGGGTCATGATGCGTTTTCGCCGCCATAAAATCGCTGTCTCCGCGGACATAGCCGAAATGTTCATGCAGGTCAAAGTTAGACCCGAAGACAGAGATGCCTTAAGATATCTCTGGAGAGGGGATCGACGTAATGAAGCTCCACAAGAATATAGAATGACGTCGATCATTTTCGGTGCAGCCAGTTCACCCTGCACAGCCATATTCGCGAAGAACTGGAACGATAAAAAACACATAGACAAGTATACAAAAGCCGTAGAAGCTATCATTCAAAACCACTATATGGATGACTATCTCGACAGTTTCCAGTCTCTGGAAGAGGCAATGCGAATATCGAAGGAAGTATGCGACATACACAAAAACGCGCATTTCACCTTAAGAAAATGGGTTTCCAACGCACCAGAAGTTGTAAAAGAATTAGAACTTGACCATGAAGCATCTGAGTCAGTCGATCTGGGAAACAAAGGAACCGAGGAAAAGATACTCGGATTAATCTGGAAACCGGGTACCTATCAGCTGAGCTTCAACCTAAAGCTCGCTCGACTTCCAATCAATTTGCTGCATGAAACATCAACCAAGAGAGAACGTCTCATACGGTGCGTGAAGACGGCACTATACACCGTCCTTCATGAGAGACATCCGCATGAGGAAGTATTAGCCACGCTGCTCTGCGAGGTGGAGTACACAGTAAATAGCAGACCATTGACTCACATCTCTGTAGACAGCGACGACGACGAAGCCATCACTCCAAATCACTTCCTTTTAGGAGGATCTGCGAGACTACCGACACCTGGAGTATTTGATGAAAAGGATATGAATAGCAAAAGACACTGGCGACGCTCCCAGATACTCGCTGACATGTTCTGGCAGCGTTGGGTCCGAGAGTATCTACCGGAACTTCAAAACCGGCGGGAGGCCCATGGGCGAGGTCCCAATCTCCAGGTGGGCGATCCAGTCCTCATAGCTGACGGCCAGTTACCTCGTAACACCTGGCCACGAGGGAGGGTGGAAGCTGTTTACCCCGGTGCGGACGGACAGATCCGCACTGTGGAGGTACGCACAGCAAACGGCCTAATCAAGAGACCAACCAGGAAACTCGTGCCGCTGCCGAAGTAGAAGCAACGTCGCTCACCGAAATGGATGCAGCGCCGCTGTGATAAAATCGTCGCGACGCTGCACGGCGGGAGAGATGTTCGCGACGGCCTAACAACGTTAAGAAACAAAGTTATAAAGAATATTGTTTTTTGTATTAATAATGAAATTACTGACAAAACGGTGAAAACGTGTATTAATATAGTTGTTTAGCATGTTTATAACTCTTAGTATATTTGTATAGAATGTCGTTTTGATAACAAGTAATGTAAACAACTTTTATTATATTAAGAAAAATCGACCAATCACAGCGCGTCTTATCGTAGAACTCTCTAGAAGTTTTTTAATTAACTGCGTAATAGTTCATACCAAAAATAATGAAAATAATTTTATGTTCTAAGAGTTGTAAATATGACATTGAATTAGCATATGGCTTATAGATTAAAGAAGTGTAGGAATATTTTGTATAATTAAAGGCATTTGACAGTTATATAAAAATTAAAGAATTAATGTACCCAAATATTATGAAAATTTGGGACATTTCGTTTAATAACTTTTTACAATGTTAATGTTTTGAGTAACCTTTATGATATACTAATAAAGTACCAGACTACCGATTTAATGATGTATAGCATGTTAGTGTAGCAATTAGTTTTGTATAGAGAATATTGCAATTTATGCCATTTGATAGTGAAAAGTTTATGCAATAAAGAGGCAAAACGGAAAATGGCAAGCGGCTCACTGTAAAGTATTGCTAAAGTCTACCTTAGGGGCTCGGGACCCATTACCCGTAGTAGTGTGAAGAACTACCAGTGACAAGTGAAGTGAAGTGAGTGGTATCCGGTGGTAGCTGAAGTGACTAGTAGCAGTATATAGTGAATAGTGAAAGTGTTAGCTAGCCGAAAAAGGTCGTAACTGATATTCGCAGTTACATATAGTGAAAGTGTTAGCTAGCCTAAAAAGGTCGTAACTGATATTCGCAGTTACACATAGTGAAAGTGTTAGCTAGCCGAAAAAGGTTGTAACTGATATTCGCAGTTACATATAGTGAAAGTGGTATCTGATATCCGCAGTTACACAAGTGATAAAATCAGCTAGTTTAGTTGATAATAGCTGCTAGTCAGTAGTGTTAGAAAACCAGCTACTACCAATAGATATTTGATACCACCGTACAATTTAAAGAAATCTTTGAAATATACAGTAACCAACCAATAGTGAACAACCGTAGTTCAACCGTGGTCAATAGTTATAAAATTTCGCGACTAATTAATCAGTCGAACCGCTGGCCACTACCTTGCTATTTGTATTTATTAATCGTGCATTTTGTTTTGAACCTCAGTCCACAATATTTCAGCGGTAACCACAAAGACGGCAGTGAAAGTACCCACCGGAACCTATAGGTGTAGGACGTGAGCGACTCGCGAAGTATCTTCGACAACATTTACTCCGGAGAGTTTCGCCCGTCCGGCACAGATATTTTTTTCCGATTTTCATTGTGTATTATATTATGTAACTTATATTCATCCTTGAAGTTAAATCCTATTATTTTCATAATGATTTCTCATATTTACTTTATATCCCCCGTGATCATGGGTGCTGGAAAGCACCCGAAACGTCGGGTATTAAAAATAAAATAAAACGCGATAAAATCCGTAAAAGTAATTTTAATCCTATTATTTTCATTAAAAACCCCGATGCCAAAGTTGACACAAAGTAAGGTTAACTTTGCCATTTTATATTTTGGAGTATTTTGTATAATTAATATATCTAAGCAGTTTTTTTAAATCGCTAATAAATCTATGAAGAATATAGCGTCACGTTTAACATTGAAACCCAGTCTGAGAGTACCTTTTATGTTGGAAAATTGGTCCTAAAGTTTTAAGTTTTCCAAAAATGGCAAAGTTGCCAGGTTTCACGGAATTGCGATTACTCGGTCACATGTAGCGCACACGTGACCGACTACACGCGACGTTACGACGCTGTTTACATCGCATCCCCCTGTGAATGTAATTGTTTTTGCAACTATCGTTTCTTCTATACAATTATCACGCAAATGGAATTATAGCTCATGATAAAAACAACTCATTACATTTATGATCAGCAGTAGTAAATATTTTCATAGAACCATTGACCGTGTTAAGATAAGTGTAATTATTGTTTTCAATTATTTTTATTTTTTTACTCTGTATTGCTTACCGTTCGTTACAGTTTATTAAAATCCACTGCTGAACATAGGCCGTCATAAATTGCATTATAGGGGAATATTTGCCATAACTGCCACGCTTGGCAAGCGGTTTGGCAAGGGTAGTTTCTTATTTTTAGTCGTTATTAGAAAGACGCAGCTGCCAATCTCCTGATTTGTTTCCCTCAATCGGATCCCGACACCCACGGAATTATATGGGGCAGTGGATATTTTTCCACCACCACCATTACACGGTAAACTTTATATTGAAAGATCGAATGTCTGGTTGACTGGTAGGAAATACCTAATGGCATTAAGTCTGTCCTTTGTATTCTTTTTAATAGAAAAAGCAATAATAAAGAATATTTAAATAAATATTTATTAAGTACATTTGCTTTATGCATCGCCAAAACAAAAGCTGAAAGGCTTTTTGTTGAATGACGAAAAACTATATTCAATATTATATATTATGCCAAATCTAAGATATCTAGTGTAGTAGCAAAAAGCTCTGATACTGAGATCGCTAAATATATCGAATGTACGATCAATTTTCGGCACTATACTGTCGAATTCGAAATCGGTCCGTGATGTACATATATCTCTATATATAAAAATCTCTATCTTGATATTTATAAATTACGTGTCACGTTGTTTGTCCGCGATGGACTCCTAAACTACTTAACCGATTTAAATCAAAGTACCTTGATGACCGCGCTTTGCTTGGTTTTTCTTTTTAAATTACATTTAGATACAAATTACATACTGATGAAACATGAATAATATAAAAAATATTATAGATCTTATTGACATAATTGAAAAAACTGAACAGGTTATTTGAATAAAAAATTATGAGTGCAATTAGTTTTATTAAAATTTTCGTATTTTTAAAAAAATACTAAAAAAATGGGCTCGAAATATTAGATTTTATCACAAAAGAAGGGAACTTGAAAAAAAAAAAGGGAAAAAAGTCGGACCGAAGACGGGACGCGAACCAAGGCATAACAATTTCACGACCGCTCGATATCCACTTGAGCTATTACGATCGCTAACATGGTGTCAAAATTTACCTTCTTATATTGTAGCAGTTTTTCATTGCCTGAAAACACGGACTAAACGACATTTTCTAAAAATAAATCCTAGCTAGATTAAAGGTATAGGATTTGCACACCGTGTGCAGTTTGGTCCAACTTGGAAGATAGGATAATTTTTTTGCTCATGAGTGACCAACAATTTTTTTTTTGCGAATTTAATTATTTTTAATATAACAAGACAAAGGGTCGACGAAAAGGGCAGAACAACGTCTGCCTGGCAAGCTAGTATTATATATAAAAATTAATTGCTGACCGCCAGTTTCGCTAAAACTCGAATACGGCTCGACCGATTTTGGTCAGATTTATTGTGAACAATCGGACCCGGTAGGGGGCGCTGTTGTCGAGATCCAGAAATCACCTGTGCAAAGCCAGGACGGATCTTTAGTATATTATATATTACAACACATAAAACGACGTGCGATCAATTTTTAACATCTATGCCCAGTTCTCAAATAAACGAAACGTATTCTTGCGATCTGTATAATTAAAAACGAACCGTACCTACAACGTAAAAAACGTACAAAAATTAAAAAGTAAAAACTGACTTCAAAAATAAAAAGAATTAATGACTTGTCACAAAGGTTTCTGAATTCAGTGCTAAGACATAACTAGAGTGACTATGAATTATTAAAGCCTAGACTGTTTAGTACAACGCTGAACGTAGACCTATTTTAATATATTAATATTTACATACATACATAAATACATAAACACTCACGCCTGTCACCCAGAGGGGTAGACAGAGACTACAGACTTCCATTTGGCACGATCCTGACACACCTCTCTCGCCTCCTTCACATCCATACACCTACGCATACATGCTCATCGGTTAAGCGTACTCCTAATTTGGCCCGTTTTCAATGAATCGCCAATTTTCCAGAAGCATTCCTTTCTTAATCCTGGTCACAACATCATCTTGCAAACCACACTCTTCTCTTATTACACAATTTCTTACCCTGTCGTTCAGATTCAGCCCTAACATACTACTTAACGACCGCATTTCTACTGCGTTGATTCTACTCTCGTGCTTCTTCTGCCACACCCAACTTTCACTACCATACGTTAAAGTAGGGACCAACACAGCATTGTGAATTTCCATACGAGCCTTTTTTGACACATTTTGACTTCACAATAGAGTGCAGGGCCCCATTTACTCTATTTCCCGCATTCACTCGTCGTTCTATATCCTTATCATATGTTCCATCCCTGCTAAATACGCAGCCCAAATATACAAACTCATCTACTTGCTCGATCAACTCCACTTCTATTCTTATTTCACAAATCGTTTTACTTTCTTCTCTTTCAAAAACCATAACCTTCGTCTTACTTGCGTTCACTATCATACACCTTTCTTTTAATGATCTGTTCATTAATGTAACCATCATTTACAACTCGGCCGCCGACGATGCAAGGATAACTTGATCATCGGCGTACTAATGGCATTTGACGGTTAACTCACCCATTCTTAATCCGCATTCTTCAACTTTCAAATTTTGCAAACAACTGTCCATAAATAGTTTGAATAGCCACGGGGAAGCCACACAGCCCTGTCTGACACCTTTATGGGCCCAGTCCGAGTGACCCCGTTGCTAACAAGCACTAGAGTCCCTGAGATCTGCCAGTAAGCCAGCGCTCAACCCAAATGAGTTCAGTGTTTGCCATAGCACATCCCTATCCACTCTGTCATAGGCCTTTTTGGTTTTTGGCCAAAAACTTCTCCGCGATCATGCGCGTGGAAAAGACTTGATCTGTATATCCCATTCCCTTTCTAAATCCCGCTTGCACATCCCAAATTTTTCCATCAGTTTCTTTCATGACCCTTTCAATCAGTACCTTAGCATACAGTTTTCCCACAATGCTAAGAAGGCTGATGCCACGGTAGTTTTTACAGTCCTGCTGCGACCCTTTTCCTTTATATACTGGGACTATCACGGCTTTGCACCAGTCTACCGGTACCCGCTTCAGTTCCCAGCATAAATTAAACAAGGTGTGCAGCAGGCCTGCCACCACTTCCTCTCCAGCCCTTAGCATTTCGAGTGAAACTCTATCATATCCGGCAGCCTTACCTGCTTTCATGCTTTTCATTGCTTTCATTATTTCATCTATACTTATCTCGCTACCTCTTTCCTCTTCTTTCGGAGTTTCTACTTCACTTAGTACATACGTTGTCTCCTCACTCATAAACACGCTTTCAAAATATACCTTCCATCTCTTTAAACTCAAAACTTCATCATTGAGAATATAGCCATTCTCATCTCTTATAGCATTCATCATAGGCTGTTTTGAATGTCCCCTGGCAGTTCTTACAAGTTTCCAGAACATTTTAATATTTGCCTGGAAGTTATCCGATATTCTTCTATCATTCTTATCCGTTCTTTCTTGCTTTTTTCTTTCAACTACTTCTTTTACTCTCTTATTAAGATGTCTAAAGATTGCCTTTTTTCTTTCAATATCATCATTCGTACCGCTAGAATTACCAGCCTTCGTTGCTAGTAAATCTAGCCATGCTCTCTTTTTTGCTTCAACTTCCATACGTATCTCATCATCTCACCATGACGTATTATTTTTCCTTTCATTCTTTCTCTTACTAACACCACATACTTCGGTAGCTGCATCCACTAAACCTTTCTTTACGTTTTGCCATACATTCTCCACACTCCTTCATACATAATTCATCCAAACCACTTATATTTTCTTAATTAATATTTAATAATATATAAAAGCTATTTTTTGTTAATGATTTCTTATATTTACGCGAACACTACACATTGAAATAATATAAGTTTTTACGGATTTTATCGCGTATATTTAACTATAATTACCCGACGTTTCGAGCGCTTTACAGCACCCATGGTCACGGGGGGGACTGAGATGCCTCCAAATTTCATAGTTAACAAAGGTTACCATAGATAAAAATTTAACTTTTGTTCCAATCTACGCAGTATGAACTTGAAGTCTTGCAGTTGTATGCTTGGGTTGGAATTTAATTTTATTTATTATAGGATCCCAAGCAGATGGTAGCACCCAGCCATCTTCTCTATTGAAATTAGGATGTTTTTGTGATTTCAATAGCCTCGCGAATCAGCCTTGGAAGGAATCGGTGTTCTTTAGCGAAGATTTGTGGTCTATCAAATCTGATGTGTTGACGGGGGCGATCCTGTACGTGTTCACACTTCACAGACTGCAGACTTACCGGAGCGTCGATTTTTCACATCAGCTATATGTTCTTTAACACTCCATTACGCGCGCTCCTGTTTGGGACGCGAGTGCTCGCGCGCTCTACATATGTAGAACTATTTTGTGTAAAGATTTTACAGGAACAATAAACAAATATAAAAATACTTCAATATCGTATTAAAACAAACTTTAATAAGAAACTAAAATCGACGAAACATAACTGTTACCATTTATTAGGCACTTAATATCAGACTTCTTGTGAATTTTGAGAAAAATTAATGATTTTTTGGCATCAAACCTTCTCAGTCTCCTTTTTTTACTCGTTCATATCTTCCACACGGTCTTTATCATTTTTACAACAGTCAAGGTATTGAAGAACTTGATGTTGAGGACGAATCCACTTTTTACAGGTGTCACATTGTTTTCTAGTGGAATTATTGCGCGCTCTGCCACAAAAGGATCATTTCGCGACTCGACCAGTATTGGGGAGTTGTGCTGGGCATGGTTGTAATTGCGATGGCTCTTTCATGCCTAACAGCATTTTCCCTTTCCTTTTCAATGATTTTGGAATACTTTCAATATTTATTCTGCGTTGTATGCATGGCGCGACTATGTGAAAACCAAGTTCATATAAAAAATCCTTCCTGGCCTTATTTCTGTAGTCCTTGTTTATTGTACGTACAATATAACCGTTTATAGCACTTATAATCATTAAATTAAAAAAAATAGTAAGTGAGACGTCATAATTACTACAAATAATGTCCACGCCATATTTGGTATTATTGTAAAAAGTTATTATTTCCGGCTTACGTTTCTCTGCTGTTTGTAAATCGATATGATCATCATAGAGCATAGGTGAGTAAATAAGCACCACTTTCTTTGATTTTGGCATGTAAGATACTAAAATACCTTGTTTTTGAAAGCCAACAATTGAACTCGTTTCGCTTCTGTTTCTTGTGATTTTGAATTGTTTGGGAATTTGTGGCTTATTTTTCTTCACAGTGCCTACGACAGTTATTTTGCTACCTAAGAGTTCTAAGCATTGAAGTATATTCGTGAATCAATTGTGCATTGTGACGTTATAACCTAAACCATCCAATGGGGTAAGCATTCGTTGCACAATGTCCACAAATTTATTTGATTGTGCATAAGGACCTGCGTATTATATTTCCATATGGTAGGCATAAGGTAACTTTGTATCCGTTAGTAAAAATATATGTATCCCATACTTTGCTGGTTGCTTCATCAGTAATAACTTCTTCCAACCATCTCAAAATATGTGCCATCATTGTGCGAAATATAGTTACTTTGGTTAAAAATAATATTATCAAACAAAAAAAATCATAATAACAATGTTTATACATAATATAAACACATAAAATAAAAACGGTAGGTAAACTTCCGACAAAAATGACACGCGAGTGCTCGCGCGCTCTACTATTGTAGAATTTTAGTTTTGGTGCGAAATTTCTAACAAGTGCAATCGCGCAGTTTGCCGAAAGGGTACTAATTGTGATCACCAGCTAGTAATAGAGGAATACTGAGAGTGTATGCGTTAGACACCCACAATTAATGTTAAAATCCCACGAAATGCATGCCTGTTCTACAATAGTAGAACGCGCGACTAATGGAGTGTTAACGCGGGTTTTAATTGATCTTTTAGTTTGTCCTATGTAGGAGAGACCACATTCACAATCAAGCTTGTACACTCCTGCATCTTGCAGAGGGACGTTACACTTGACTGATGGTAAAAACTGACCAATCTTCTTCGGCGGCTTGAAGTATGTTTTGATGGAAGCGCCCTTCAAGATGTAGCCAATCTTGTCAGTGACTCCTCTAACATATGGCAGTACAGCAGGTACACGCTCGACTAATTTTTGTTTATTGTTACGCATAATTTGATCCGGTAGGTGGCACTGTTGTAGAATCCAGATATCACCCGTGCGAAGCACATCATGATATTAAATACTATGGTACATCGTTAGTATTTAATATCACAACATTTTTTGTATTCTGTTTTTTTTTAACTCAGGTGAGAGAAGAAATTTTAATTTCTTGTGAGTGAGCCTAATGTGAGGAGAGTGTGCCCTTTTTGATCTCCTGTTAATTTAGCTTAACCCCTCAGTCCCCTTAAAATTCCCATGCGGTCGCAAGCGTCCGTCAAATCCCGAGCGGTCGCATGCGACCGCACCCACCCACAACTCTTTAAACCATTAAAACTTATATTTAGAATCGACTTTTCTATGAAGAAGTTTGGCATTATAAAATCTATACAAAATTTTCTATATAAAAGTCAGGTTTTACTTCATTACAAAAAGACTATTGTATTTTGATAACAAAATCGTAAAAATCACAATTATTTCAATATATATTACTCGAATTTATTTACGTAAAAAGATAAATTATAACACAAAAACTTTCATTACAATTTTATAATAAAACACTATATACTAAAACACTAGAAAAATCTAAAAATCAACACAATAACGTTCACGCGAAAATGGCGTACGAAATGAACGTAGATTATAAATAAATATATATAGGATAACTGTTTTTTATTGCACTAGAGTATAGAAAACTTCATATAAAGTCTATAATGCCAAACTTCTTCCGATCCGATTGAATTTTCACGGAATAGCGCCGCGGTCGAAATCGACCGCTTAGAGATTGAAGGGTAATTTAATAAACGTATCAATATTAAGCTCAAAACAAACAAAAATTAAGCAACTTTAAATAATGGTAAGTTATTAAACTCGTGCTGTGTACGTTATAAAACCATGCTCTACAAGAATTATTGAAACATTGGAAATATGGCGTAATATAACAGTGTTTGAAATTAACAAATTACCAATACATGCAACTATACTTCGTTCACGCATACGTATAATACTTACAAGATATTTTGAAATTTCAATTAAAAGACACTATATTTTCAAAGCTAGATTTCGCGAAATATGAGAACAGTATTTTTTTTACAAAAAATAGATAGATACGCAACATGTAACCTATTTTTATAATTATTTCGAAATGAGGTCAAGATAAAGAAGGTTGATATTAAGCAGACTTTATGTTTTATTTTAAGCAGCAAATTAGATTAAATTAAAATAAAATTGACTAGGCAAACATATTTTTATTTTTACTGTTTCAAATCAAGATTTATCTGAAGTAGCCTTAACTATCATAAGCTAAGTAAACACTTTGTGTTCGACACTATTGAATACCAAACCGAACAGACCAGTCTCCGGGATCAAGGCGTTTTTTATTGTACCAAGTATAATACGATTTAAGGTATTAGTGTGTATATGTAAAATAGAAACAAGTATTAATGGTAGCTACAAAAATATAAATATAATTTTGGAGTTGCTGTCAGGAGGAATTACTTGCAATCTCAAAAAATCTCGCGACATCTCGTCTGATTTCGAGCCGATATCAATCTCGTTAAATATGGCCGAGATTTCGCTATTTCGAGATCTTGCGAGAAAGTGATTGCATTCCCTAGATTTCACTAATTTGGATCCTTTAGTAGTTTCATTTCTTTCAGAAAAAATTTAAATTTCAAATAATTTACAGTTCAGTCTAATTACTAACTTAGCGTTTATTTTAGGTAATTTTTTTTTAAGTTGTAAAGCAACTGAGGAGCTGTTTGTCTGGAGATTTTGAGTTTTGTCGGAAGTCCGGCGATCATTTAAAATGTCGGGAGAATCCAGACGAATCCCGACCATCCGGAAACCCTAAGGTACATACAAACACACATACATATATAAAGTTCGAATACAGAACTTCCATATTGGAAATCGGTATAAAATTTCCAAGTGTGCGTTTAGTCTAAACGGTTTAGACACACACAGATAATGTACCGTCGTACTGTTATTACTTGGTAGGATTTGGATGTGCGGTTAATCACCAATATTTTATTAAAATTAAATGCTACTACACAATTCATAAAAATAGACATTTTAGAGATATTGTTCTGTACAATTCTCTTTCCAAATATTAGTTACATTATTTGCATTTAAGTTTGAATATTAATGTATAAAAAACTTGAAATTTCACGATTATTTAAAAAAAAACTTAACCCTACTCCATATAATGTTCTGTATAGCGAAGTACATACACTAAATAGATATACATAGTTTTTTCTTCGCATTATAAGCACGTGTGTAATCGCTACGTTATAATGGATACCTATACAATAATTGATTAAAACATCTGCGATAGTTAGAAAACATTCGCAAGTGCGTATACAAAGCACAAATAACAAATAATGAATAATGTTATAAAAACACTGCCACATCTGATCGAATACAGTTCAAGGTTAGCCTCATGCCATTTATGAGTAAACACGATGGCCGAGTGGTTTAGAAATTAAGACAATTAAAACTAAGATATTTCACTAACGTCTATGTATCAAAAGTACTATACTACTTTGTAGCCTCAATATTTTATATTCAAAGCAAACAACTAATTAGAATCTAAAAGCTTAAGAGGCCAGAGAGCCATTCATTTAATTCGAGACCTCTTAATGGTTACTCCGTCGCTGCTGACTTGCTTTAGTAATATTAGATGAAGAACTTTTACACCCTTTTCGGAAAAAGGCGCGATCCCTGTGACCTATTGATAATTTTACTGACCAGATAAAAAAAAATCAAAATTTTCTTCTTTTTGTGTCTAAAGTTGAACGCGGGCCTCTCGTTGCTAGTCACTCCGTTAGTTAATGAGGTACGTATCTATTTATCACGCTTCTTTATTTTCCCATTTTCTCACAAATAATATAAAATTGTTTTAAGACTTACATGAAAAGCCGATCTAATACTACTAGTTTTTGAAATCAAAAAACATCATTATTTCAATTGATAAGATAAAATAAATAATTAATAAAATTAAATCCCAACCCAAGCAAATAACTGTAAGACTTTAAGATACTATAAGTTCATACTACGTAGTAGTATGAACTTATAGTATCTTACTACTAAAATTTAATAATTTTAATCTGGAGGTAGCCGAACTATGATATTGGAACGTCGAAGACTTTAGTTCCCTCGTGACCATGGATGTTGTAGTGCCCAAAACGTTGGGAATATAAAACAAGTTAATAAAGAACAATTAAAAGAAACAATTAATAAAACGATAAATACCGAAAAAAACTAGTTTATATAAATTAAAAACTAGTAAAATTAAACGTGATAAAATCCGTAAAAATAGTTTTATTAGATGTAGATACGCGTACTTGTAAATATAAGAAATCATTAGTTGTATTAAGCTAATACGTGAGCACTTAGTTAACTTATCATCTGTGTCAATGATTTATAAATTTATAACGATATTATTTGAATAAATTTAAAGTAGGTATAATTTGTACGACATAACATTAAGATGATAACGAAAACCACTTGTCTTTACCGTAAGCCTACAATATGTCTGAATTTCTGAACGGAATGTCGGCTGCTTTGCTTGCAGTTATAAATTAAAGTTTTTTTTTTCAATGGGTGACATTATATTTTTTCCATTATTCACAAAAAGTGTTTTATTCAATATTATAAATAAATACAAAACCGTCTGAAACATTTGTGGCCGCTTATGTCTACTCTTAATTATTTCACGGAAATATCATTTTCTGCATTCTTGACGTAGCGTGGCCGGCAAGATACAGTAGCAACGAAATCATAATTACAATACGAGCAACGAGAGCGTGAGGCGAAGGATGCAGGCGCGTGCCGAGTTGAACGACCATGCGCGTTTCACTTTCATCCTCCCCGCGGCCCCGTGAACCGTTGCCAAACCAGAACATCCCACAACCATTTTTAAGATAGTTTTCACATTTTTAAACATCACATTTGTTCTAAAACTGGTATTGGATTCGGCTGGCATTCACTTTCAATGTTATTTCATTACATACTGTGTAGTTAGTAGTCAATGCACAACGCAAAAGCCAAACGAACTATGTCCAAACTAGTAATTTAAGTTGCGGCGATGAAAACGTATTAGAACATTTTCAGAGAACCAGTACAAATAATATTATTCGTAGGTAATATTAATTAACTGTGGTGAAGTTTAATATACACTACTTACTACGAGGGTGGATTGAAAAGTACTCGGCCTAACCAAGAAAATAAACACATACTAAATCAGTTATATTTTTATTTTTCTACATAATCACCATCAAGTTCAATACACTTTTGCCACCTCCCCTTCCAAGCATTTAGACCGTTGAAAAAAAATGATTCTTCCTTAGAGTCAAAATATGCGTCTACAGCTGCTTTGACCTCGTCGTTTGTCGAAAATCTTTGACCTCCCAAGTGCTTTTTTAGGTTAGGGAACAGAAAGAAGTCTGATGGTGCCAGATCAGGTGAATACGGCGGATGCGGTAACAGTACAAAGCCACAGTTGTGAATTTCAGCCATTGACTGTACTGACGTGTGAACACGGGCGTTATCTTGATGAAACAGGACTTTTCTTCTGAGCATTCCTCGACGTTTTTCTTTTATTTCCTCCCGTAAACGACGTAGTAAGGTGCAGTAGTAATCAGAGTTTATAGTCTGACCCCTTTCAAGATAATCAATCATAATCACACCTTTCGAGTCCCAGAATACTGAAGCCATCACCTTATTTGCCGACAAAATCGACTTAGCCTTTTTAGGGGGTGGTGAACCAGGTCTTCTCCACTGTTTTGATTGTTGTTTTGTTTCTGGTGTACAGTAATGAACCCATGTTTCGTCCATAGTAACAAAACGATTCAAAAAATCATCTGCATCGGCTTCAAATAACTCCAAACAATCGCGTGAAATAGTCAATCGCCTCCTTCTTTGTTCAACTGAAAGCAGTCGCGGAACCCACCTCGCAGACACCTTGTGGAAACCCAACTCGTTGACAATGATGTTTTGAGTTCATTCATAAGAGATGCCTATAATCTCGGCTATCTCTCTAATTTTTAATCTGCGGTCTCCCATTATTAAATCAAGTACTTTTTTAATATTTTCGTCAGTAGTTGACGTCGAAGGCCTTCCAGAGCGGGGTTCATCTTTCACACTCTCTCTACCACGCTTAAATTCTGCTATCCATTTTTTGACGGATGAATATGACAGAGCACAATCGCCTAATGTACTGACCATGTCATCTTGGATGGCTTTTGATGATAGCCCCTTCTTATGGAGGTACTTAATGACGGCACGCTGCTCGATTTGCTGCATTCGCGGAAATTATGTCCGATTACTTTGTTAATAAATTTATAAAATCACAACTAATTATCGCACACGTTTCGAACTTCACACAATGAACTAGTGACTGAACTAAATAATTGTGGGTAGATTTGATTTTTAGAATTGAATGATCTGTGTTAGGCCGAGTACTTTTCAATCCACCCTACCGTATTTCACAGGTATCCAAATATTTAAAAAAAAAAGTTTTATCGATCACTTCCAGTAAGACAACGGATATATAGGTGATTATGTTATACTTAGGTTTAAAAGCCCTCTCAAAAATTGATAGTTATCCCAAGTCAGAATCAATGGTATTTCTTTGTCGTATTCAATTGTTGTTTATATTAGCATATTATATAAAATATTGAATGGATTCCGGCGGCCACTTTCGCGAACCGAATTATCGAATGGAAACTATAGAAGTTAAACATTCTGTAATGTTTAAGCACGAGGCGTATTCGGTGTGCTCCACTCCAGAACCGGTTCGACGATGTAAACATTGATTCGTGAAATGCCAGGCATTCGTATATGTACTTATTATAGCAAGATACTTCAATCTTTAGATAATAGTTGTGGTGAATATCGTTGCAATTTCCTTAGATGTTTGTAAGCCGGATTTGACTAAAATGAAATCTGTGAAATAGGACTGTTTTAAGTTGAGAAGTTTATATCTGTCACTCATTTATTCTATATTTTTTACTTTCGCTCCAAACTATATTCACTAGTTGAATGTAAGTAGGTACATACCCCGCGTTTGACCGTGTGATAAAGGTCTCCCGGAAAAGTAAAACTTGACGAACGGCCGTTGACTTATGGTCTTAAACGAATTCAGGAAGTGATACCCGCGAACTATATTTGTGTAGGTGACCACGTTTCACTGCTGTTTACTTTAACTGTCTCATATTTACGGTCAAGATTTATTTCAGTAAACCACCACCCGGAACTACTGTCACAGTCGTAGGCACACGTTGCGTATGATCACATTGCATGTTATTAATTACATGGAATATAAACCAATTTGTATTTAATTACATAATACATTAATTGAATTCCAATTCTAGCCTAAGCGATTTCGGAAAAAATATGAGTTATTGGTTTTTGGACCTGGTTCTTCTGTTCTGTTCTCGCCGTTGCTAAAATCAGCACTAAAGACAATATTTCAAAAAGTAAATGTAAAAATAAAATCAGAAATATACGAAATTTTCACAATTATACCCAAAAACCGTTATTTCTTAAATAAGTGACAAGTTTCTACTCTCTAGAATCTTTACGGCCTTTCATCTCCAGACAAAATGTCTAATAACTACGGACTTATCGAATAAAATTACTGATAACTCTTAATTAATTGTTTGTTTAATCTTCAATTGCCATTTTTCTCTCGAATAGCTCTCCGAAATGCAAATAATATCCAGAAGGACAAATAAAATTGCATAAATAAATGTTACAGTAGGCAAAACATTGTCTGTGAGAAACAAAACAAAAAAAATATGTAATATTTTCATACCGTCTAGTTTAGGTGTATTTGGTATGGAAATACAAATTAGTTTATATTCCATAATATGAAATGTATAACAGGCTACCTACGCATGCATATAACAGTACATTAGTATAAATAACACAACCTCTACAATTATAATGAAAATTATTAAAGGAGTAGATACTTTGCCCATATTATTAAATGTTTCTGTTATTTCGTAAATTCTAGTTTCGTAGATTTTTTATAAATAAAAAAACATTGAAAACATATTGTAATTTTATTAAAAGTACATAATTGGCAAAAGCAATAGTTTTAAAAAAACAATAACGTATGAAACATACCTAAAAACGTAGCCATGCAAGCGGAAGCCGGGAAAGCTCCCCAACAAAACAATTTGATTTATACTTCCTACTGATTAGGAGTGCCTCGGTGACTCATGATTTTTTATGTTAATAAACTTTAAAGGGTTAAAATAACTTATTGGACTTAGAAAAGGCAATTCAAACTAGCTATGTTTTTAAGAGATGAAACGGATAGCTGTTTGGCCGGATACCGGATATTCGGCCAGTCTTGTCGCCGGATAGACGAATATCCGGTCGCCGGATATTCTGCCGAACATTGCCGTTTGGTGCATCGCAAGAAGCGAAAAGTAAAGTCAGTGCAAACTGTTCGCGATCGTGAGCCTTGTATTTGGTGGGCAGGTTGCTACACAATACCCACGTTTATCAAAGTTTGCCAAAATCTATCTTTCAGCACCCTGCAGCAGTGTATACAGCGATTTCTGAAGCGGGCCTTGTTTATGAAGACAGGCGAAACCGCTCGTTACTTTTCAATGCAGAGAAATAGTATTTATTCACCATAACTTGCCCTTAGTTACGTAGTAATATTATTTATTCTGTGCCTTAGCGCAGTACGAGTACTAATTTTGTTAGTTTTAAAATGAAAATTTCATGATTACTGATTATATTTGATAAGCGACATAAATGAAGTACTTAACTAAATTTGATATTTTGTGTTTTTTTTATTCGGTATCCGGCCGGATAGGCCGAATACCGAATAGTTACCGGATATCCGTTTCATCTCTAATGTTTTTATATTAATATAATTTCATATATAACACACAAAAGCTAACTTTTTTCCTTAACGATCCTAAAATATAAGCATTTACTTATTTTTTAAATTAGGTAAAGTTTATCTCTTTTTTTATAGAATAAGTGTCTATATCTACTAAGTTCATCCCATGGCTATTGTCACGCATGTAATAAGATCGGAGGTGGGCTAGGGTGCAGCCAGATACACAAGGACTAAAATTTGTCATGTTATTGACATAAACATAGGTTTTATCAGCATCAATACACTTACAAAATATACATTTAGAAGTAAATAAAAACATAAAAACACACAAGGTACAAGATGGTAAACATAATTAAAAATAATGAGTGAGCGATGTAATGCCAAAAAGGATTCCGTCTCAGCATATGCTACCACAAGTACTGTAGCAGCGCTGATTTTCATCCGAGCCCTGCATAGTATTAATTCGATATTGCGCCTGCATCGTTATCGGTGCTAACATTATATTTAAAAAAAATCAACCATTTACTCAAATTATACATTTTTAAAAATAAACATAAGTGTAAAAAAATACATATACATACACTCGCACATAAAAATATATTACATTTGACATTGTACTATATACACTTTAATTATCCATATATATTTGTTAAGTGGTACTTATGGAATAACCTGCCACTACACGTGAAATCACGATTTTTGTAATTGAGGCGAAATATTATAACCTCAAATGGCTTAGCAAGATCCTCCGTTATGCCGAAAATATTGCAGCTTTAATTTTGAAATAAATATATGGTAAAGTTGAGGATTAATGTTAAGTACTATGTTAGACGACACATGAATCCGTAAAATTTTCTCGATAGAAAAAAAATCCAAAGTTACCTCCAAACCGAACAATAAACCGCTGTTATTCATAAAATACTTTAAAGCTTGGAACCGGGCGGCAGGAAACAAGCTTCAGGACGCCGATAGTTTAGGTACTTTGTTTTTACAGTGAAAATAATGGTAATTTAAAAATAAATAAAAAGCATAAGCTCTGCTTTATAGTAAGTTCAGTTAGTATGCAAAGCCATTTGAGGTTATATTGCCTCTTAATCGAAAAATTTAAGACTATACCTATTCACACTAAGCTAAATTCGTACCACACGACAGCGCATTCAGGCGACTAAAAATATCCAAAGCCGCAGGACAAACAGGACGTCTGGATAGTAATCTATATAAAGGTCACACAATCAATAAGTACCTAATGGTCGGCGCAGTTTTATTTGTAACACCGTTTTATTTGTAATACTTACATATGCCAACTACCGTTGTTGCAAATTGCATTGTGATTGTGGCCAAGAGTTATTTCCTGCTCATCGTGGCCGCGTTTTACCGCAAAAAAATGTAATCTTATTATAAACGCAACGTCTCTGCGATGTTCGTTGTAACGTAATAACAACTACAAGAAAAAACAATAACACACAATTCCAAAATTGTGTTTTTATTTTATTTAATTAAAGGTAATATATACAAAGGAACAAACTGAAAAAACAATTACTGATCATGACGTTACAGTAAACGACGAAGTAACTGTTTTCAAATCATTTTTTGTGATTTGGAAACACTTGTACTAGTTTCACAATATTAACTTTAAATTATTAATATAGTAATTATAAAAAAATTATTCATCCGGTAGGTATAATAACGAACTTACGCAAACATACCAACAATATATGGCTGAAAGAATTTTATAAAATGTCGTAAGAACACCTCTAGTGACAGACAGAACAAGTATTTTTGTATGACCTACAAATAATTGTTCCTGGTCTGGATGTTTGTCTTTGTGCAATTTATGTTTGTAAACTGCCTCCACGATACAGGAGGAAGTACTAGTGTAGGGGTAACGTTTTCAAATAAAAAAAGAAGAAAAAGCCTCAGGGATGTCATATTAATACATATCTAAAGTTACTACTAATATATCATAAATGTGTTATTTAATTGTAACCGTGTAAGAATATCCACTACACCATATCGTCCCGAGGGTCTCGTAAGAGGCGACAGAGGAAAAATGAATCGGGAGATGAGTAGCAGCATCTTCCTGATAATAAAAAATAAAAATATAAATTTCTTCGCAACCTTCCGCCAAACAAATACAATGATGTGTCTTACCTGGATTGAAGAGCACCTCCCGCCCTCCTTCAATTGCATGCACTAACTCCGTCACCACTAATCCCAGCACCACTACTCCCAACACCACTATTCCAGGCAAGACACACCATCGACGATAATACCGATTAGCGGTCAGCCGCCGTAGAGTCTACATTACCTGAAGATGCCTCGTGTAGAGGCGAAACACGTGTCGTATTATCGTCGATGGTGTGTCTTGCCTGGAATAGTGGTGTTGGGAGTAATGGTGCTGGGATTAGTGTTGACGGAGTTAGTGCATGCAATTGAAGGAGGGCGGGAGGTGCTCTTCAATCCAGGTAAGACACATCATTGTATTTTTTTGGCGGAAGGTTGCGAAGAAATTTTATTTTTATTTTTTATTATAATGGATTTCCGCAAAGTAACGCCTGATTCTATTAATTATCTTCCTGATAACTCAAAATAATAAATAACTGCGGCTGCCAAGCCGCTTGCCAAGCGTGGAAGCTGTGGCAAAATCCCCCAAGA